>OW971931.1:18253333-19477916 GCA_943193695.1 Acrobasis suavella | reverse complement strand
GCCCCACGTAGGTGATTTGACGAGGTTATTGGTTTTTACACAGAGCGACTGCCGTCTGACCTCCGCAACCCAAAGGGTAGACTTGTAGTTATTTTTATTTTATTTATATTAGTCTTTATATTTTTAGCAATTTATTTTTAGGATTTCAGTTGTATTAAGGTTTTTTTAAAGTTAATTTAGCTTTTTAATAAAACAATGGTGTAAGTGCGTATAATATATTTACTTATAATAAATACCTATTAGAATTTTCAGTAAATGTCATACTGTATTAATTTTGATTCTAATATTGTACTTAGGTTCAAAATTAAGTACACAAAAACCCTAGGTACAATGGATGTGGCCGCTTACGGACTTGAGAGACCGTTACACTTCCATAGATGCGTCAAAAATGTGTATCACTTTTTAAAAACCCTGGTTAATTGTAAATTCCCAGGGAGTAGCACGACCTGCGACGTAAATATTTACAAGCTGGAATTATGAGCGCTTTTACAAACTAGGTGAGAATTTTCTTATCTTAATTAAACTTCCGACTTGTTTTCTGCCTCAAGAAAATTATAATTTAGGACAAGCATTATGAGATACATTCAATTATTGATTCAATTTTTTTTTCAGACGAATGTTTATAACATTTTAAGAAAATAAAATAATTTACATGAAAAAAAAAACATGTCGAATTACAAAACACAGTCAATAAAATTAAATTGATCAACTTGTACAAAAATATAATAGATTATTTTAAATATACGAAATTTAATTTAACACTTTTTCGTTATAGCAGAGCGCAGTACCGACTGTTTATATAATGATCTCATAACTTTATCTTCCAAGATACCTGTGACCTATTTTACTATAATTTTAAGTTAAAGGACTGTAAATTCTGAGAAAGTAGCGTGAGCTAGGAGGTGAAGCTGGGTGTCTCGTGATTTCTTATTTTAATTAATCTTCGGACTTGTTTTCCGTCTAAAGACCCTTATTATTTAAGACTAGGTCGTAGGCAACTTATTTTAAACATAACACCATGATAATGGCAACCGTAGAATCGTAGCCATCAAAATATGTTTTATGCACATACTTTTTTATTGACAGTTATTTCGGTTAGGTTGACTTATTGTAAGTATTAAGCTCACATTGGCCAAGCGTAAACATAATAGATATTGGCTGTATTCTAACAAATAGCCAAAAATTTGAAAAAAAGAGGTCAAACCCTTTGTCCACCGAATAAAATTATTTCAACTACAACAACAGGCTTTTACTCTAGTTATTTACGGGCGAAATTAATCTCTTTATCATCGGACGGACTGCTGGGTAATCCGAAATCGCGCGGGCGTGATGAGAACAAACATTGTTACATTATGAAATACTTTCACAACAATCTATATCAAAAACATTTAAAATAGTTTCGGATGGATAAACTTTTTACAGTCCGCGCTTTGAAATTTTCATTATTACAAGCTTTTGTTTAGTTTCACCTGTCCCGTTGTCTGTCGGTCTGTCTGTCTGCCTGTAATCAAATCTTGCAAGTTAACTTTGACCCACTTCCCGGTTTCCGATTGAGCTGAAATTTTGCACGCATACGTATATCGCGTGATAATGCAATATTATGATGACCTGGAGCTGATCTGATGATGGAACCGAAAGGTGGTCATAGGAACTCGTAATGAATCGACGCAACCCCATCGAGCTTGGGCTTGTTTGATTCGTCTTGAGGAGCACTTTAGATAGAAGCTTGTTTTAAAATATATATTTTTTAAATAATTGTTTTAGCACTTGAAACACTAAGCATAAAAATTCTTTCTCGTATTATATTTTTTATTAATCATCTTAGTTTTCCCCTTACGTGTCACGATGGAAGATCTCAATTAGATAATTCAATAATAGAGGCAAAAGAAAACTTTGCCTAACACTGGCGTATTGGATAATCCACTATCACCCTTACTTCAAAAGTTGTACAAATGACGTAAGTAACTCGGGTGTTATCGCGATTTAAGTAAGTTGCCGATGCATCAGCAAATGTAAAAATATTGTCTAAATAATCGTCTCTGTAAAAGTTACCTTTTGTTCATGGAGTCAATCGAAACAATCCAACCTGAAAACAATGCAGCATCAACTGCCAATAAAATTACAGTATCCATCGCATCAAATGTCAGCAACCGGTGTCCGACACAGCTGTAAGTGGTGGTGACACTCGGCGATACCAGTCATGTCAGTCCCCTGGAGCGTGTAAATTGTATTCTCGGCTTGTGTCCAATTGACAAGTGAATCCCGAGTTATTGTCGACATGCCCAATTGATTTAATCAATGCATCTGTTTTTAACTGATTGTCAAATTGTGATCTGTCTGTAAAGATTTAAACAAGATATAGAATACACTATATATTTTTTTATGTAACAGAGTAAGTGTAGCCTATAGGGCTGTAAGACCCAAGAGCCACTTAAAGCGTGATGGTTGTCAAGAAGGTGGAAAAAAGGAATAAAAAAAAGTGATAGAGCGATGCGGCTAGTAATCTGCCTTTGGCTCCTTTTTTTCGATCGGATTTTATGATCTGCGTGACTTAGGTAAATAGCTTTGGTTCTTAAGGCCTCGAGATCAGGCTTCTCCATTAGGTATAAAAGTTTATTTGCCAGACAAATAAAATAAAAAAACCGACTTTCAAGCGTTCATCCTCAACAACCTTTAAACGGCTAAACTGTTTGTTGTCGAACATTTGTTTATTTGTTTTCACTTACAACTACTTCACTGGATTTTTTCTATTTAGTTGCGTTATATCTACCCTATCCTCCTAACATCATAACTTATTGTAAACATTGCTACCTTAGTAAATTGATTTAGTGTACAACAGAACAGATCGATTTTCTGACCTATTTATTACATTCATCGTCCGGATAGCACGTGGTAGTGCTTCAACAAATTTGTTCGCGATCGCGGCACGACCATCGGCTGTGGCTAGTGCCGCCTAAATACGTACTTATTTGGAACATATAACCCTATGGCTTCCATAAGCATAACATAGCTAAGAACTACCAAAAAGTACCTTGCTTTTACGTAAAAAAATCGAAATCGAAAATAGTACATCCGTTCGAGAGCTACAATGCCATAGACACACAGACAGACATTGGCGCCAATTTTATAACACACCTCTTTTTTGTTGAAGGTTAAAACGTGATAATGAACCTGTATCTTAAAGCTAGCTTTTAATGATATAGCCCACATTAAGCGATTAAGTCCTTTTGGATAATTCCCCACTATTTATTTGTTTTCTCTGCCACAGGAAGAGCCGCGCCGTGTACTACTGGGATTTGGTCCTGAAATAACAAAACATTCTAAATCTGTATATGAAATTTACTTAGGACATGTTTGCGTAGGCTGGATCGACTAAGACTTTTATTATTAACAATGGAAAAAAAAAACCACAAAAATATACTAAGTTCATGTTTGTAATTCTTTTCAATAATTAGCACATTTAAAGAAAATAGCACAATAAAGTCATGTCCTTAAGAATTTGAATTACAACTGTTACTCATGTCTTCTTTCATACATTTAATCCATCATTGGAGTGCCTTTTTGAGAAAACTTATTTTTTTATTTTAGTTTTTATTTTTTATTTTATTAAAATAAGTAGTAAATAAAGGATCTTCATTCAATAGGCTAAGCCGTTCTGCGTTATTTGTTTGATTACTCAAACGGCTTTGTTAATTTAAAATTACTCGAATAGAGAACGGAAACATAAAGACTATAAACTTTATATCGCATAGAAAATATGTTTTATTTATTTATTTCAAAACTTTATTGAGCCAAAAGCAAGGAGGACTTAATACTAAAGCATTCTCTCACTGTCAACATTCAGAAAAAAAAAAAACAGATAAAACAGTTGCCTATATTGTTTCTTGTTGTTTGGTAATTTTAGTATGTCTATTATGGTGCAATGTCGTTAATTTGTATTGTATTGTATTGAATGTTGGTGTCTAAGTAACAGATATAAGATGTAAAGCTAGATACAGAGAACATTTGTAAGAAAAACGAATAAAAATCACAGATTCTGTCCATTTTCGTGTAATAAATATTTCAATAAATTGTCTTTAGTTAATCTCAAATTCCGAAAACTTCACGCCGACTTACAATGGTAAAACTGTAAACAAGGACTTCTGCAGACTAATGATCAAAATTTTGATGGAGCAAGCGGAGCAGATATAGTCCTATTGGTTCCGTAGGATTTTCATTGCGAAGCTTTAATGGATTTTAAGTTAATCTTAGTTTTCTCATTTGAATAAAAGGAAACCCCCTATGGAATCGGCCAATGACGATTAAGATAGCATAATATGTAAACCACGGAACTCTACAGACGCTTTTTCTCCCGCACGTGGGAAACTACAAGTTCACGAGCAATTTTCAAATTCATTGCTGAAGATTTTTATTGTATTTATTTCGTTATTTAACCTAATAAGAATTGATATGGAGGTCTCAATTTACAATCCAAAATAATCAACCAAAATTAAGAAAGTAGTAAGTAAAATACAAAAAACGAATTCGTGTTTAAAAATATACGACATGAAAAATGCAGGCAAGAGGATGCCTCCTTGAATTTAGGCTTTCAATGGGAGCATATGTGCCGAAGTTTAATAGTATAACCATTGTTTTATGCAATTTCGAAAGAAGAGTTTCTTTGTTCGATTGTATATTTTTTATTGTGATACTGCGTGTACTTATCTTATTATATCTTAGCAACTGATACTCAAACTCAGATATCTAGATGGAGCAAAACAAATGGTGACAAGGCGAAACCAGCAGGTATACCAACAGAGTATTAATTTGATCAATGCCATCAAAGTTCGCGGAACTCGCAAGCAAGTCAAACTGCTGACTTACCTCGGCGAGAGACAAACTGTTTTAACTACTTACTCCTGTCACGAGTACCTAGTCAGTTAATATAAGACAAAAGTTAGTTTAAGCATTGAGCATAAAAGTATAACCACTGAAAGGGTTACAAAACGTGTAGGATTTAGGTTCGATTTCTTGTATGAATAAGCAGTTGTTATTTTTAGAAGTACCTATATAATTGTTGTATAATATTGTATAATATATAACTTAATCTTAACGTATTTTTGCAGCTCACCGTACCCTTAATGCTTAAGGTCATTGCTGTCTGATGGATCCCTAATCATCAAACTACTTACTTTATTTAAATTGAAACATAAATATACAAAATATAATAAACAAAATAAACATAACACTTATGATCCGCTTATACAAATTAACTGTTGGGCGACCGAGCTTTGCTTGATTACTTAATATTGTTTTTTTATAAAAAAGTGTTTTATATTCGTATATCTATTAAAATTTTCATTCAAATTTGTCCACAATACGGTCTTACTGATTTGCACAATTAATCCAATACATTTAGAAATACTTAATTCGAACAATCAACAGCGTTGAGGTCTGCCAGAACACCACGAAATTTGTAAAATGGCCTAAACAGTTGGTTGTATTTAAAGCTTAAAATATTTAGAATAATGATGCGATTGTTAACATGATTAATTTTTAAAGTTAGTGTGCAAATAAATTAAATTTGTTAGTTTAAAATTATTTGGTTCAAATAAAATAAATATTCACCTATCATAGTTTTGTTATCTATTGCACAGAAAAATAATATAATGTAACTTGAATTGTCTGACCCAATAAAAGAAGGATAGGTACTACTGTACCAATTATAAGTAGCTTTTAGGAAATAGGAAAAGAGGGAATCTACCGGTTCGTTGGTAGGTGATATTGTGAGGTTGGCGGGAAAGCAGTGGATGAGACTGGCACAAAATCGTAGAAAAGGCCCGAAAACAAAACGGAGGCTTATGCTTAGCAACGGACTTAGACTTGTAGGACTTTGTAAAGTCTAGACTGACAACAAATAACAAGATGAAACTGCAGTGCATTTTAATGCACGTCAGTTACATAAATTAAATAAAATAAAATAATTTTTTTTTGGGCCGGCAAACGAACAAGCGGGTCACCTGATGGTAAGTGATCACCGCTGCCTATGGACAACTGCAACACCAGGGGTGTAACAGGAGCGTTACCGGCCTTTCAGGAAGTTATAAGTAGACTCGTTTTTTGAAGGTTTCGAATTTATACGACTGCCCTAAAAAAGGCAAAAAATGTTTTAAGGGCTAATGTATGAGTATATAATTGTAAGTTTCTTTATTCTGTCATAGCATTGAAAAGTCTGAATAGATTAGGAGGTTAGTTAGCTTTCGTTAGAATCTTAACGTTATTTTAAGTAACGCTGTATTTTCTTCGAAATTTAAGTTCGGTAGTATTTTTCTTTTTTTAACGATATAAAAATTTGTATAATAAAAATTACATGTTTGGAAATCTTATTTTAGATCCTAACATTCTTGCATTCCTTCATTATTCGCTCAATTCATTCCACATCACACAACACAGTAACATGTGGTAACTCCGCTAATTGTGTAGAGTCACCCTCTGCATCCATTAGTTTAAGGAAATTGAGCGTCCCACGTCCCCACCAAATATCGGATTTCGTTGATCTACCTAACACTGATCAATTCTGAGCCGAGACAATCAAATTACCATCGTCTGGTTTCTATTCCATTTTTGTCATATTTCCATTAATTCCCCTAAACCATAGACTTATTTGACAAGAAGGTCATTTTTATATTACATCGTTTTCAAGATATTTTTCCAGATTTAACTTGTTCTTGATACTTTGTGAAATATTTTAAGCTGTTGACTACTATCACATTACGAATATACAGTTTAAAAAAATCTTGATCTTTGCTTACAACATATTACACATGTTTACAATTTATTTTGTAGCTAGCTCAACATGTAATACCTACTCATATATATCTTTTTTTAGTTAGCCGCTCAATCTATTGGTAAATACTACATTGGTAAAACCGGCGCATTGGGTTTATGGTATTGGTCAAATAATAATATCTGCAATATCTTTAATCAAAAAGTTTGTCGTTTTAAAATATGTGTCAGGTATTTAGGTATGTCATGAAGGGCTAAAGTCATACGAGTACATACAAAAATTATGAATGATGAAGCGGTGAAGCATGCTTCTCTGTATCTACCTTTATATTTAGTGATAATTCGCATCCTAGTTACAGTGTCATTACAGTTCAATGAAGATAACATTCTGGCCGTCCATAGTTATTGCTGTACACGCGGAATTATGTCCACAGATACGCTTAATTGGTTTGGCGTTGCGGTCCTGTGACATTTTCGATGCATTGCCTTTGTCATCGGTCGAAAATGCGCGAGACCATTTTTGCGAATTAAATAACAATGATAAATAAATTGGTAAAACGTTAAAAGAAGCGTTGGAATAATTGCAAATGGGTTTGCATTAATTTTCCATCGTCGGTGTTAAATATGCTAAAAGGCTATCTGGAAACTTTTGTTGGGTTATATAGCTTTTGGCCAATTTAAAAAACAATCTCGAAATAATTGGTATTATGTTTAAACGAAAGGAAATTTGAGCTATTTGTGTAATACGGAACATTAAATTTGGGCTAGTAGATGTTTTTTTATGTATTTAACACATGCGTTAATTTAAAGCTTTAAGTGAAAAAAAAAAATGCAATTATGCAAATCTTCACTTATTTCAGTCCACTGTTGGGCTTCTAAGGCATTAATTTAAATACTAAACTTAATCGTGTCTCAAATTTTCAAAAGACTTGTATAATCATGTATAAAACTAAAAATATTATTAAAATTAACGTGAGATGACATAACTAAATAAATAAAAACGGTTTTACTCACGTAATGTAGTCAGATATAAACATTAGACAAACTATAAACGCAAATAACATGCGTTTACTCTCTCTTTGAATGCAGCAGAAATTTTTATATTGGTATTCTATAGTAATTAGACATATTTATATAATGTCTTTATTGTATGTATGGTTATGTATATATATTATTTATATATGTATATTGTACAATATATGTTTATGTCATATGTATTTAATATGTTATATGTTTGGAGCATACTGTTTGAGTACCTTACTTTCACGCCTACTACGCAAAATTTCTATTTTTTACTATCCCGAAGGTTGACTGGTAGAGAATGCTATTAGAATTAAGTCCGCCTTTTGTACCATTTATTATTGGTAAATAAAGTATTAAATAAATAAATAAATAAATAAATAAATAAATAAATATAGACAGTCCTCAATATCTTCTTTCAGAAAAGTGTAAAATGAGTATTAAATGTAAGAAAGATTTAAAATAAAATATCAAGGAACAAAATCCTAAAAATGAATAAAACAAGAAGGAGACACCTCCAAACAAAAGATTAAAATCCCAAAGTCACGTTGCACCACAATGAATATTAACACTCGAATAACGCGCAATGGTACCGCGAAGATAAATTTATCCCCGCGTCGGGAAATGGACCATTTTTCACAGCACCTAACGCTAGGTGTCACCCGCCCGTACGAAGACGCCGTTACTTACAACGACGTGAGTGGAATACAGCGTGTGTGAATTAGGACTGTATTCTTTTACGGGTTATTGCTTGTTTCATTACTATGTCGCATACTTGACGGTGTGACAGCTAGTTGCAACGTAAAGGTACGTTCACTTCTTGATCCTCTAATGGTTCCACATAATTGAATGAGTGAAGCGAGGTGCGAGTTAAAATCTCGAAGTCTTCTAAGACAGTTCAGTGTACCTACTAGGGGTGTTCAATAAAAAGTGGGAATGAGTATGACGCAATTATTTTTTATTAAATTTTATTTTATTTTTAGACTAAGTTACCTTTCAGGTTTATTTACTTTATATATAATTTTTACTAAAGATAAAATTTCCTTTCTAAAAAATCTTCTTCTTGGTTAACTTTATTATTTTTGGAACAAAGTTCCTTTTTGGACGTTTGAAGTGTCAGATTTTCCCGTCGCGAATTAATAATTTACCACGAAAGGAACGATGTGGAAAATGATTTCACAAGTTTGACTATCTCGTCGAGAGCTCAGTTGGGAGAGCGTATGCCTGAGATGGTCGATGTTTCCGGTTCAAACCCATCACACGCCAACATTTTTTTATATTTTATTGTTTAATATATTAATATTACTAATAAAATTTGTTAGATATTTCCGTCACATTTTACGTCGCGAATTAATAAAATTTATTACAAAAGTAATTGCATTCTATTCGAGTCATCCACAAAGGTGTTTTTTTAATATATTTTATTTATTATACTTAACCTTACCAGTCTACGTAGGTACCGTTGGGACAATGCGTCCCATGGACGTTCAACCAAAGCCTGAATCTCTATTTTTGCTTTTAAATTGGGACAAGTAGTCCCAAACGGACCACACACTTATGCTTGCTCTTCCGAATTGAACAAGTTGCGACTGGTACATCACTAGTTGCGTCAATCTTGACTAAACTAAACACGGGGGTGATCACGGCTGCAAACAATAGTTTAAAAAAGTGGTTTAAAGTGTGGTAAACAGGTGAGTTTTGTTTGTATGAGTTAATATATTTATTCAAACATTTGAAAAAATACTTTTCATTATCATCACAATAATTTATCTATTTTAAGAGGAATAGTTATAAATTCTGAAAATATTTGAATTCATGTTCAAAAAATTAGAAAGTTTTCGTTAACTTTCAAATTGTCAGGGTTTTGAAATTGATGTTTCCGTTTAGGATATCTAATATTGAAAATATTAAACAAAAACCCGAGCTAAGATTACCATAACAAAGCATTTTCCTTTATAACTGTAAAAGACAAAAAAGATTTACCCATTCAATGTTACTTTACCATTTTTATCTTACAACTACATGATACGTTAATAACAGTGACTGCAAAATCCGCAGAATCAGTTTCTATGTGTTACTAAATAGAGTTCAAAATCAAACATCATACAAAAATCAGCAGACAATGTATGTAATGTCCTATGTTATTACAGTCGCACCTGTAATAACGGTAGCATGAAAGAAAACAAAATGGCCGGATCATCGTATCAACTGTGGTTTTAGCCGGCACTTGAAATAATATGGCCAGAGATACACTTGCATGTGAGATTCAATCAAAATTAATTAATACAACACTTTGAATGCGTTCAATGAGGTCTGTCTAGTTTAAATTGTAGGTAGAATGAATATTTGCTTGACGTATTAAATACGCCTTTATAACTTTGCTTGGTCCCATTTAAAGTGTGGTTTTGTAAGCGGGACCTCGCCCCGACGCTACCCCGACCCGTTAAAGTTTAGCCCATAAAAAGTTGTCCAGACAAAAAGTTGCATCTCAATGGAAGAAATGTGATTTTTTAAGTTTTTAAAATCCCATATTACCGCCATTTTGAAAAATTTCGAGAAACTGCATTGATAATTTATTTTATAAAATTTTCTTAACTTCTCAAAATTTCACGAGACTCAGTTGAGAAATGCGACCCGTAGGCGAGGAAAGCCCTTCAAAGCATTTTTGGCCTATCTCGAAACTGCTCGCTCGCTCGGTCAACTAAGTTTTCATAATTTCTGTTCCTTTTTACCATAACTTTTAAAATCAGTCGATTGCTTCAGGTTTAAAGATATTATTTTAAATTGAGTGTTTAAAAATATATCTTTAAAAATAGTTTGTTAAGAAGCATTAATCTGTACAAACGACCTTAATTTGATAAGTAGTTTTACAGTATAGGTTAATTTACAGTACTGCATGTATGTAATACTCTGTCTTTTCCTATGAATATTTTCAAATATAAAATATATGAAGCGTACGTAAAAATTCAAATATTCGTATTTTCTTGTTATTCCACTGGCAGTGTGCCAGTGCCGACATACCCCCTGGCCGATCTAACAAGTAAATAGAAGCTTGCCAAAACCTCGCCCATTTCTTTATTTGTCTAGATAAAGAGCACAAGAAATTTATTGCAAGTAAGATTTTGTGTACGAGTGTACTTACAGTAAATTCAGTTACGAACTATACTTTTGCTAGTTTGGGAATGGAATACTTTTAAATAATTTGAACCGCGTGAATATGAACATTGAAGTTACATACATATATGCAAAATAAAAATTAGTCAACGCATTTTTGGGAATTATACTGCAAAAATACAGAATTTTAATTGCATTATACTTACATACTTATGGGAGCACATTATTTGAAGGCTTTGCTTGCATTTGTGTAATGATTTTTCTTTTCATAAAACTCCGAAAATGCATAAAACATGAACAAAAAACCTAAGAAAAGTAAAAAATTATTAACGTTCAAAAATATCTTGTTCATTTCCCTAGATTTTGTAATTTTTATATGTATACTGACATATAGCACTGAATTGAAGAAATACTAAAGCCTATATATAGCCAATAAAGCCTAACGCTTTGGCTTTATGGTCTAAACCGTAGGCCTATAACGTGTACGCTTTAACAGAATATTCACAAGTTTGCTCTTAAATACAAGCAATAATGGTTTTCCCTAATAGTAAACAAATGCATTGCTATAAGCAGACTTTCCCGATGCTAGTGACGTCCCCTCGAGTCTATCTGTCCGTGACGTCCGATACGTCATGCCCGTCTGAACTTTGACATTCTGACTAAATTGATTGAGAATTGTGCACAACAATGCTTTTGTTTTGATTGTTTGTATTTTGGGGATGTTTGATATTTTATATTATTGAACGACCAAGTATGTTATGCAACTGTACCTAGCGAAGGCCAATATGTTTAGTAAAGATCGTTAGCATTCTTGCTGAAAGTCTCTAAAAGTGAATTAAAATCATCCATTATGCGACTCGTGGCCTTTTGGTTTTACGGCCGTGGGCTTTTACTACCACGTCACGGAAAAAGACGTGACAATGTATCTGTATCAAGCTTTAGATTAAAACGGGAACCAGAAATTCTCGAATATGTAATGCCAATTATAGTCTTAATTACTCACATAAATCATGGCCCTAACAATATTTAGCAGCTCCTGATAAGCCGCGTGACGTCTTCTGTACATAAGTCGGGGCCTGTCATTTGTTACGTGCCCTCCGGCGAACACGAATGCTATGTGAGAATATTTCAAATGTAGGCTCTTTTGGGTTTAAGTGAACAAGTAAAACGTGACTTATTTGATTGTTCACAGGATTCCTTTGCTTATTTTTGTTAAAAATATTTTTTTATGAAGACCTGATAGTAGATACCGATCGGTGGCTCCTTAATAACTTTATCACTTTGCATCAAAAACATAAAACAAACTACACAGCAAAAAGAAACAGTTTATTCGAAGGAATCCGTTTGTATGATAGTTGAAAACCTGATGGTAAATCTACCATCAGGGTTTTAACTATATTATACAGTGTAAACCTGGTGATATGAATAAAAGCGTGTTGTATCATATTATAAGAATAAGTTAATCAAACATATTAATTTAAAAGCTTTCTATGAGGCACGAGTGCAATCCTCATTAGTCATCCTCAGTGAGAAAAAAGAATGGTTGCTAGTAGCAAAGAATTTTGCTACACAAAACTAAAATGACTGCTATACTCAGAACTACTTACTTGTAGTTAATATGTGTTTTAATTAATTGTTGTTATAGTTTGGGACAGGCAACAACATGATTATGCTAATTAAAACAAAAGTTTGGTTTCTACTAACCAAATCGCAAATAGCAAAACTGGTTCAGCTATTTCTTTCTCAGTGCAGATTTCTTTAGGCAGCGCGATAATTCTGAAAACCAATGTTGCTTATAAAACACGTAAATAAGTTTTAAAAAGAAAGGAGAACATAACAAACTCCTTTTGACGCTTTTAAAGAAAAGTACGTCTCCCATTAGCGCACTGACGTGATGGAGTCCGAAGTTCCAAACTTGGACTGCAACTAGCAAGCTGTAGCCGCGAGTTTTTATCGTATTGTGAACTGATAAAACAACTGCCAGAGAAAAGAGACGAGACAGTGCGAAGACTGAGTAAACGATAGAAGAAGCATGTTTTTCAATTCCATAACGCATTGTGGTAATCTCTATGTTACTACCAGGAACTACAACTACAACAATAAAGCAGCAACATAGTTTACAAGAAGGACTACGAGATGGCGCTAACAGTATCCTACATCTCGATGTTAGAGTTCATCCTAGCGCTGCATAAATAAAATATCCGACGATACACTGTCGGAGCCGCGATTCCCCGGGCGCAACACCATGTCTGGCGCGAAGATCTTCCCTTTGTGGTAGTCAGGCATTACCTCACTCCCACTACAGCATAATATAAATATGAAATATCTACCAAGCTTGGGTAAACTGTATTTTAGGTAGCTATTGTTCTAGAATAACTGCCGTTAAACTGAAATGCCTCTTTATAGGTTTAAAAAATTTCTTGACCACATTTATGGGAATATATTCGAAATTATTCCTTACTCTTAATGAAACAAACAAACAAACATATACGGACAAACCACATAGATTGAGCTAGCCACAAGGTAAGTTCAAGACTTGTGTTATGGGAAACTAACTCAACGATAGGTTTGAAAAAACTTTACTGTCTTTAAATCTTATTTGATTTAAAATCATATTCTAAACTGATTTTTCTAGCGAAACCTAGATCTTAATACACAATAAAAAATTTAAGCTTCCTTCTAGGCATGGTCTTCGGGTATTGTGACCTTAGTTCACACACAGGATAAGAACGGGGTACGTCTGCCTGCAGTAACAAAAATTATTTATTTATGTACAAAATTTAAATGATTACTCATTGTGCTTCTTCTCGTGTATTATAAAAAAATATATACCTTATATCCATAGTTTTATTTTAGTTTGGGACTTCAGAACTTGACTTTGCTTTTGTCAGTCTATTTTAATACGTAGTCTAATGATAAGCGACCGACATTGTAGTTTAAAGCAAGACAAATTCGTTTCACTAGTTATATTAAATTGGCACTTAAAATTGTACGAAACATATTAAAGACGGCTTTAAATATTTTTACCAACTTTTATCTTAATTTATTCGTATAACGCTCTATGAGACTCACTTAATTTTATTGCTTACTCAAAAAAGTAATAAACTTAGTAAAATTAACAACGCTCTCGAGTATCTTCATTAATCATTTACGTTTTTATTACGGTTTTGATTTACTGAACACGAATTTTTTAAATATGTTTTTGGTTATGAAATAAGTGTAAGATATATAACAGTATTGTAATAAGTAATTCTTTATGGTGGATCATCGTAATTAGCCACAGGAATTCTACTACCGCTTCTCTATGAAAGGGAGAACATCTTAATAAGACAAAATTCGCAGAAATATGAATAAGAATTTACATACTAGACTTATATCTATATAATGGCAAATAGGCGACCAGCTCAGCCTAGTGCTGGGATATGGCTGGGATGTAGAAACCATAGCGATAATTTTTAGCTGATCAATACATATATTAAAACAGTAGGAACCGCGTGTCTGTACATTTGATAAAATTAACAAAAAATGGGTGTGGGCGATAAAAAAAGAGTACTAGAACACAAAAAAGATTTTTTTGATTTGTTTGTCTGTCTGTCTGTATGTACTCGCTAATCTTTAAAACGACTGAACAGATTTTTACGCGGTTTTCATTAAAAGATTAAGCCTATCCCTGAGCAACATATAGGCTTTATTTCATCGAAATCTGTTGTCAGATAATAAAGTTATCGTCATTTAAAGTTTGAAGATACGTTTTCTATGAGCGACTTTATAGTTACATTAAATAACAACAGATGGCGCCTCAAGAAACTTAAAAACGCGCTATGGTTGTTTTTGTGAAAAAGTATAAATACAAGCTGATTGTTTAGCCCTGTACGTCCTAAATAGGCTTTTCTGGCACCGTAACTTCGATCCTTCCGGCTAAACATGGGTGTTGCAGCACCCCAAAATTTGCCATAGTCCTTAGCTCGCTCCTCAAACCTTGTCCGGTGAAGTAGGAAATGCCGTCCGAGGCAACCTATGTATGTCATCTAAAAATAATAGCTCTGTACGTAAGACCTTTTGATTCTTTTGTGATTTGGTTAGTTACTGTTGTTGAATTGTTGAATTTGTTGATTTTATACTGATATTTGGCTATTCTTGGCCATGAAAATACGGACATCTGATCTTGTTTTGATGCTTTTTGGTTTAGTTAGTTCATATTTTGGATAATATTGTTGATTTATAATTTGACACTTGGCTACGAAAATACGAACTTTCTGATCTTGCTTTGTGGATTGGTTAGGTATTATATTTCGGATGTTATCTTTAAAAAATTCTTGGCTACAAAGATTCATTGAATTAAATATATATATTATTGTATGTTGTGCTTTGCTTTCAAAAATGTTACGAAGAAAGTCAAATCTGTCTCAGAATATTAGACAAGCGAAAAGAAAGCGGATGAGTAGATCCCAAGAATCGACTAAGTGTTAATCGAGAACGAAATTCATTGACTCGCGCCTCGGAGAGTTCCACTCAAAGGTAGTCTTGACTAAGTGCTGATCGTGAACGTCATTCGCTATCTCGCGCCTCGGAGGCTTTTGCAGATAGGGAGTTACGTTTGACTGCTGACTTCGTCTGCGTACCTAAATATTTATACACAAATGTTATGATTATTATTGTAAGGGTTCATTATAATCCATTCATAAATTGTATGAATGAGTAACTGATATCCAAACATCTGTAGATCCTTATAAACTGTCACATTTGCAATATTAAAAGTATACCGCATCACAATAAAAAAAAATCGAACTATAAATATACAGACAAATTTTTTACAAAATTTATAACTGCCAATTTTTTTAAATTTGTCATGTCATTAACAAGGGAGTGTAAGAAAACTGAATTTCACATGGATGAATTCGCGGGCACCAAATACAGATATTAAAGTATATATTCGTGAGCAAGATATATAAGGAGTTACAGAACACTAAAAAGATTTTTGTTTGTATGTCAGTGTATGTATGCACACTGTACACCCGAATGTCCGAAACTGCTGAACGGATATTCACGCGGACGAAGTCGCGGGCACAGCTAGTACCAAATAAATAAGTTCTGGACATAGGGTTTCCCCCAATGATTTTTAGAACAAACGATTGAAAGAGGCTGTACGTGTGTTTTTCAGTATCGTCACAAATTATGGACTTTTAATTCTTGATAAACTGACACAAAAGTTAGGTAATTCGATACACCCAATAAAATTATTTACTTTTCATCCTTCAAAATATTTGCAAAAGAAGTGATTCATGAACTCGTTCTATTCGTAGTGAAATCCGATATGCTAATATTGGATATGGAATATAATTTATTGCGTAAAGGGGAACGTCAAACAAAGAGCGATTTAGTGCGGTAGCTACAGGAGAGATAAGACTCACGTTATGTGAGACGTATCGTCGTGGTGGCGATTTTAAGAAGCTTTTATGTACTGGCATATGTTTCAATAAATCTGGAAAATCGGCCATCCGAGAAAGTTGTTCTTTTAAAAATTTGCTCAACTTTTTAAACCAATACTTATATGCGTTTGAGCTAAAACTTTATACATAATATTGCTTTCCACATATAGGTAATTATATACCACATAAATAAAAAAAAATTAAGATCAAATTTATCTGTTATTATGATTGAGCCAGAAGGTGAACATAATTATTAATAAGTAATTTTGACGTGTTTAATTATGGTGCAATAGTCATTTTGTATTAAATTGTATGATCATCATAAGTCGGTAATATATTTACACACTCCCATATCGTTTGAGTTTGAGCTTCTTATCACGTTATTCTGTTCTCTGATGATATTTATGATTCCATGAAGAAAATGGAAGAATTAAAAAAAAAACATAAAAAGTAAGGTAAATATTATCCTACGGACTTTTTTCTTCTTCTTCTTCCTTCTCTTATCCCATTCTAAGTGGGGTCGACACAGCATGTTAGTCACTCTTATTTAGCTATATTTTGTCATTTCGACTGTCACATATTTATTTATATAGTGTATTGCATTCACAATCTTAAAGATTTATGTACAATAGGTATATCTTAAAGCGCATACTAGAAATATTTACTCTTCTTATCACATTTTACCCATTCCAATCGACTTCTCTTAGCCTCCCCATGTTTTTGCTCACTAAGGACTTTCTTTCTACAAAAAGAACTTAATGTAACCTAAGTAGTAAGAACTCGCGAAATTGATAATTTCCAAAGTTTTCCAATTACGGTACCATATTCGCGATTGTATCGCGGCATACGTATTCTCCATCACGCTCGCAGCTGCGGCGGGCTGATAACGCCGACGTGACACCTGCACGTCATTTGTCACGTCACTCACCTATGATGTCGTAAGCTCGAAAATTTGTAGATGCGCTGTGAATCTATGAAGAGAAGTTTAAGGCACAGAACTAATAGGTACTTAATTTGTTTTTGAATAACAAATGTGTCTAAAGCTTTATATTTGTTAACGTCCCCCGGGTCGCAAAAAATATAAACACTAACACATAAAATAGTCACTTTTTGATTCATGATAAAATTGTATACAGATATTGGACTATAACAAGGAAAGCCTTAGCTAAGTAACTTTATGACAAACCTACCAATTACCGTGCCAAAAGATATATTTTTTTCGCCGTTCTTGATGTATACCTAATTTTACAAAACAGTGTAAATGTTCAAATTTCTAAATTTAAATATTAAGTTTGAAGCTAACTGACATATCAAACTGAATTGTGAAGCCGCCTTTCAGTCCAGACGCTTTACCTACGTTTGCGATTTTCACTTCTGCGTAGTGAAAAGGTATCAAGCGCCTAAAAATATTGCCCGTGTACATATTCGCCCAATGCAAGTTGCATTTATATCAAAGTTGTAAATTCACACTGTCTTACAGTAATTAATATACTTAATTTGATTTAGGTCTAATTAATCCATCAAAATGATGAGAGCCTACAAACAAAGTACTTACATTAAAAAAAAAACTTTTTTCTGCTGACCGCTTCCGATTTCTTAGTAAACATATAGTTAAATTTGTTAATTGACTAAACTTATAAAATCAAGCCGGTCAGTCTGTATAAACAAAGTACCAACTACTTAAGGGGTAACATGAATTTTTCGGGGTTCAGTGTTGTCCCCTTTTCGAATAAATCATTTGAGAGGAAACGAAGTTATTATTTAAAATTTTGTCATGACCAAGTTTTTTACTAGGAATTGGTCAAGCCAAAAGTGGGTTTTTCGCAAATGTGCGTGGAAAACCTTCATATTCGCACTTTAAACTGTAAAAAGTAGTTCATAAAATAGTTTGAAGGGTTGTCTAGAGTCTGATTAAAACAAAATTTTAAATAATATCTCCGTTTTCTTTCAAATAATTTATTTCAAATGAAGGCAGCACTGGTCCCCGAAAAATGTGAGTGTCCCCTTAACGTCGCATCTTCTTTTTTCTTGCTCCATGTCTCGTCACACTCCTTGTTGTTCTTTCGTTGCCATTGAACTTGTTTACTTTTGTCACGTCTATAGACCGCGTCACGGCAAATTGGCTCGCTATTGGAGGAAGTTTATGCAAGGGTTCACTGGAAGATTAATGTTAACAATATTTTGACAGTAACTGGCTCGGTTTGAGACACGCGGAAATTGAAGTGATAGGGATGTAGATTGTATGGGTAGAAATTGAAATCGTTTATCTATTTGAATATCAATTATATTTTGTTAGTGTATTAGATAATTCTGATAAATATTCCAGAACATTTGTTATTTAATTACACTGTTATTGTACTCAGCACACATAAATACGCAATTTTCTATTATTATCTACAGAACAAAAATTAATTTTAAATTTGCACTGACATAAAAGAGTAATTACAAAGCATTGTTAAGAATAATCGTTGAGATTGCCTAATTTGCCTGATAGGGTTCATTCTGATACTATTTTAAAAGGTAAAAAAGGTAAAAAATGATGGCCTTAAGGCTATTTGAAGATTAAAAGAAAAACTCACAATATTATGTATTTTTATTTTGTACTTTACCTTTATCAAAGTTTAACACAGCTTAGATATAACAACTGCAATACCTAATTAAAAAAGAAAATAAACGCTGGATTTCCAAGATAAATAATCTTCTGATCTTCGTTTGGCAATGACAAGACGTCTTGCGGTCTGAAAGGTGAATCTATAAATGAAGCAATTCAATTACAAGCCGACACCTATACATTTACAATTACGTTTAGGTAAATAGATACATATGCATACGTACGTATAAATATGTAAAGCGTGGTTGTGGTGGAGAGCGAGCAGCGGTGCGGTCTGTCGTAGGGTTGGCAACATATCTATATTGATATAGTTAGTACAGTCGACGTCACACAATTGCAATTCTTTACACATAGTAAATAGTATGATTGATTTGAACACATATACCCCATATTTATTGACCAAGCGAGCGAAGCGTCTCATTTTCGAGATTGTTGTTTTCGAATACAGGTCGCATTTCTCAACCGATTCTTGTGAAATTTTGTGAGAAGGTTTGAAAATCAAATAGAATTTATGTAGATTCAGTTTATCGTAATTTTTCAAAACGGCGAAAATATGGGGTTTGAAAACTTTAAAAATATATTATTATAGCCATTTCCGAAAATGTCATATAACTTTTTTGTTTACCTTCAGACGCAACTTTTGTCTCTAAACAACTTTTTTAACCGATAAACTTCGAGTCGGGATGACTCGCAAGGTCTGCTCACAGAGCCACTAGTATTTATTAGTGATGAGTGTAGATTAAGTGAAAGAGGTCTGTCAGGCTCGTGCAAGTGGAGGTCGATATTCTCTGCCAACCCCTGTAGGAAATATGTATGTATGTATGTATTTATTATATTGTAATTATTTTTCTTAAATAAATCAATTAGCCAAACATATAATAAATACAAAAAAAAATAGTGCATTAACTACAAACATCATTTCTGTTAAAATATAATAAATGTTTATTAAATATTAATTTATGCATGGAATTTCAGACATATGGTTGTGTTTCCGTCAGTAAACTTTTATTAAAAAACTAACAAAATTGTGTTTACCTAATCATATTCGTTAAGATGAGTATTTTTTTTAAAAATAAGTAATATTTACGATCTACCCATGTATTACGAATAAATATACAGGCATACTTAGTATCACAACCATTCGATGAAGTCATAATAAACATACAAGCATAATATTCAGTAATCTCAATGCTTCGGAAACGTGCCGATGTCTCCGGTAGTGAGGCTCTACCAATCACTTACCCGACTGCCCAAGAAGAGTCATGCTTTTTTTATTTGACACACTTAGAAAGATAAATAAATCAATAAAATAATCAGTGGCGCTACTTTTGAAAGGCTGAGTCCCGATAACGAATGGCTATTTGTAGGAAAAAATCATTCGTTAAGTGATACTGTGTTTCAAAATTGACGCCCCTGAACATTGTTGTCTTAGTTACTCATAAAACGATACATGTTTTACCAAAATTTAGAAAAGGATAATATTCTTTACAATATATATATATATATAAATAATTCATGATAACTTGAAGGTTCTATTCACTACACTCCAAATTTAGAATTAGGCGGATATAAATTTAGATTTCGAGTGAATCGAATAATCCAAGCGCGTTTGCATTGTTTGGCGAACGGAATATACTGCATTTATTGTCTCTGGCACCAACTTGAATATATCTTTAATGCAAAATAAATAAACTGCAGATGAGGCTTCTCGAAATAGTGTGTTATGCTGGAGTGGACTTCCCGGGACTAAATTAAAATGATGATGCAAATCATCACACTAATATTATAAAGGTGAAAGTTTGTGAGTGTGTATGTTTGTTACTTCTTAACGTGCAAACGGCTGGACTAATTTTGATAAAATTTGGTACGCAGGAAGCTGACACCCTAGATTAACACATAGGCTAACATCGCGGGGCGCAGCTAGTATTATATATTGTGCAGTACCTGTTAAGAATCCCATAAATCGAATATGTGTAGGCATCGATAGAGGTATGTGGAATTCCCATATAGTTGACTTAAGTCTAACGATGAACAACCATGTACTAAAAAAAGTGGTAAACACATATTTTTACTTCATTTTATATTCAGCGTATTTAACATTCTGTTTAAGTTCGGAAAAATAAGAAGGTAAGGCTAACCAACTGTCATGACATGGTAAAAAAACCTAGTTTAAAACTCTCCACAGCAATATTATGCATAAAAACAGTCTTTAATTTGAACAGTAACCGAATTATTTATGGCCACAAATTGCTGTGAAGGCCTGGATCCGCAAACAGTTATAGCTCCAAGAGTTTTAGCTCCAGACATCAAATCAATCAAACCTTTATTTTCTAATAAGAATTTTACAAAAGGGTAATATATATATTTATAAATATTTACAATGAATCTTACTAACCCTTTCGGGTACAGAGAACCTTTCAGGTATATTCTTCTACATTTCGCTATATTGTGTGTTGGCTGCCAATAGGAAGGCATTAAGTTAGGCGCGGCATACATTCCGAACTACGCTCAAGTCGGCGCAACTAGGCTATCGGGAGCCAGGCGTCTACAAAGGAACGCCTACAACTTTGCTAATGATATGAATAATTAAACAGGTTGCTATGCGATATTGTGGTGGGTACGTTGTTAAGTATATTAATCAAGAAGAAACACTCGTTTATAAATGGTTCATTAAATGTATGATATCTAATTTTATGCAACCATTTGTGACCACATCAACAGTGTACCTACGTACATACAACTGTTGATATATAACTTATGAAAATAAATCTTCTTGTCATCAATTCTGTTTATAGTACAAAATACCAAAAACAATCAAATTTTAAAATATAAAATCAAATTCATCAAGATTTTCTATGATATTTTATTCTTAATTTCAAATTATAACTAAACAGGCTGAACTTAAACCAATCAAGAGATTATGTACTCTTCCTTTTACCAAGAAAGTTGAAAACAATTGAGACAAGGATTAAGAAACCATTCCTAAGAAAAACAATTAAACAAAACCGGCAATAACGCCCTAACACTGTCACATTAGTCCAAATTTAACTTTTGTTTTAAAACGCTCAGTCTACTAATTACATCGGGTTTTATTTGCTCCAAAGCGCATACATTATTCAAGGCTTTGTCGCAATTAACTGGGCTTATCCAATATTTTAATTTCGCTCATTTGTTCAACCTCTACGCATTTGTGGAGCATCTGCGATGCTTAAATTCTTTGGGTGTTCCGCATTACATTATATTCGTAGAACTTTCCGCATTTTTTTAAATTAAACCTTTTTCGTTAAGTAATAATATATAGGAGATTTAACAATCGAAAGTCGTCTGAGTAGAAAAAAAATACCTTTCCAAGTAATCGCCACGGAACAAATTTCCTTAAATAAAAGGCTTTTAAATGTTTAGCATGTCATCCAAATATTTTAGCTAGTTTTATTGAAACAAAATAAATTGAACTTAAATTTGAGAAAACATAAGTTCGGAAATCAATATAAAATTCTTAAAAGATCTCACTCGTTATTTTATTGTGCTGTTGAATTTGTTTTTATTTAAATTATTTACCTTTCTGTACTTTAAAATGTAATAGGCCTCATTTATATTACTTGTTTTGCAGCCTGAAGAAGCATTTTATCTATGAATTTATTTAAGTCTTGTTTGACTTATTGGGGGCTTTTGTCACCATTAAGAGTAAGTTATTGCCTACAAGATAATTTTATTTTGTAATATTGCATTAGTTCACAAATTGTGAAATATTCATGGGCAATAAATAAATCGAAGGAACAAGTACAAAAAAAAAGATGATTGATAGCAGCAAATTTAATTTTATAAATAACTATTATACATAATAGTAGATTTTATTACTTTATTTTGCCCTTAGTAAGTTTGTTGCAAAAGTAAGAGTACAATTCTATACTTTCCTCTCGGCTTCAAGTGAATTTTAATGTCAATAGTTACTGCTTGCTCACCAATGGTGTTAAATAAACATCAGATCATAATGCATTTTTATTATAATTAAAACAGCATATGTTTCAGATTTTGCGAACACTACTCAAAGGCACAAAGAAGGAATTCCAATGGCGTTAAAACGAAATCCATGATTGCTTAAAAGCATACTCACTACATTTCGCAAAGCATACTACTAAAATATTCATGAGAACTGCAACAGGGGGCAAACACTCCTTGGCATACCAAGGGACACCTTGTGAGGGCTTTAATACATTTTTTTCTTTGCCCACATCCACAAACAAATATCGGAGACCTTTTAAATTTGAATGGTAATTCAATTCTTCTTTTTATCTTTTTGACAGAATGACGGCGGACTTTTGCAACGATATTTGTAAAATAGATTAGACATTAGTATGTGCGTGTAGGTTCCGTAGCAAGCACATGGCTGAGTTAAATTTGTTTTCTAAAGATATATGTTTCTGTATATTACAAACTAACGAAAACAATTCAGAACAAAATCACTGCATTAACTAGCTGTGTTAATGCAGTGATTTTCTTCTGAATTGTTTTTATTCTGAATTGATGTTGATAAACATGTTAAAAGAGTACCTTTTGGCTTCATCAGCTGACCTACTTCATCTGAGTTGATAGATACCTTTCTTAGAAAACTCTAATAAGACCAAAATCGATGTGTTATTGTCGATATGTTACTAAATTTTTGTAATTTCTAGATCCAGGTTATAATGAAAGATATCAGTGCAAAATTTCAGTTCAATCGGGTAACAAAATATTTAGCTTGCAAATTTTGAAACGAACGACTTACTTTCATCCAAATGGATTCTTAAAGCTTATGGGAGAAGCAAATATTATATTTCATTGAAAAAATTGTTAAAATATGAAGTTTTACGATTTTTTTTTTAGAACCCTAAAGTAGCTCGTGATGTGATGCGAAAAATTTGAATGTCTACTTATATTATTAACGGTAAAATAGTTTTAAAGGTATGTTGGAGTTATTTGAACTCAATTTGTTCAGATAGCCTTTATTGTAGCTAAATAATACGTAAAATAATGGATGTCTGAGTATTATTGAAATTGTTATAAGTATGATTATTTAAAACACTTCATAATATAAAATTGATATAATTCTTGTCACAAAAAGATTTTTGCCGGTGCGCAAACACAATTTATGAAAAAGAAGCTATTAAAATATTTAATTGAATTTTCTAATGAATAATTTGTCAAACCTATTCGTTTTCTTATAAAACGCGAAAGTACCTATATATTTATTCGTACTTAGTCACATCTTTAAGGTTATCAGTATTGAATCACTGTAAAATATTGTGAACTGGAAAACTATAATGATGAATAGTTCTTAACCTTAAAATTCTTAAACGGTGCAAAAAAAAAATCATAAACGAAAAGCTTTATTAACAACATAATACGCCCTGATTTACGTTCAAACGTAATCTGAAATTAATTTTAGAGAATGTAGTAATATTAATTTTCTATTAAATGTAATCCTGCACTAGCTTATGCACACAGGGGTCGTAACGGGTTCTCGAATAAGAGCGGATATTGTGGTTCCGATCTCATGAGTTAACCCTTCAGACACAGGTGTGGGATTATTGCACCCCTGTACATCAAGTTCCGCATCGCACGGGTTCAAAGTGAATTTTAATCAATGGGATTTGCTTTTGCTGCATTCTTCAGGTTACTCCTAAGTGCTGATTTTAAATATAGAATTATTTGTACAGGTGAACCTTTTTCCAGTGCAACATTTTTATTGCAAAGTTAGTAAATATCCAATAGTACTTACATTATCAAAATTAAGACTCCAATTAGTTTGCTTTTAACATTATAGAATTGTGATGCACAGTAATTTTTAATAAAATCTGCACTTTTATGGAATTTCCGTAGAAATCATTAAACATAATGAACATAAAGTAAATTTGCTTAAGGAGCTAGGGATAAAATTAGGCATTTTCAACCTTTCAACGATGGTTTCAGGGTTACTTTTAGACTAACAAATATTATTTTATTGTATAAATTTACAGACCATGCCTTTTGCAATACATAAGCACTAATAAAATAAACCATCCGCATTGCAGAGTTAACAATTCCTTATTTCTTATTTACCAAACGCCTTTTTAAGTTGTGGTAATACTTACATCACTTATGTTTGTGCCCAGATGTGGCTACAAATCCGCATAAAGCTCAAACTAAGCTAACATTACACTTTTATTTCTTTACTTAAATCAGACTTCCACATTTAAAATATTACGTCACATGGGTAAGTGTGGTTTTAATGATCTGCGTTAGTACCACACAGATGTGGCGGAAAATCCGCTTTAAGCCCGGACTTAGTTAAATTTAGACGTTACTTTTTTGTATTATTTTATTTAAATCAGGTTAACATTACGTCACATAGGTAAGTGCGGTTTTAATGACCTGCATTGGCGTGGCGCAGATGTGGCTGCAAATCCGCATTAAGCCCAGACTTAGTTCGTGTTGCTCGCTGTAATCGCGCTTGAATTATCGTACGTTTTAAATAATACAATTACGTGACGTTACGCAAACAGCCGCTTAATGCCAGCTATTCATTGTGAGGCAGATATTATGTATTGTGCTGGATGATCCAGTAGAAGAAGTGTCGTACACTTTTGCTTAAAAATTTCCCTTTTTATTAATTTAGCGCATTAATAGATACAATTTTAAAATTTTTTATATATATGTGTAGGTAACCCTAAGTGAGTAAATAAAAAAACAAAAGTTACTTACTTGCATAATTGTAGAACCCGGAAATATGTTGTAGAATCCTGTTTTTTTTTGTATGAGTAATTAAGAGGTCCCTTTCCGGCCGCTCTATCGTCACCGAGCATAGTTTGAAAAGCTTGTTCTTTCATCCAGGGCATTGTTATGAAAAGAGGCAAAGCAAAAAGAGAGAGAAATAGTGCCTGAGGGCTCGGTTTGCATTCTATTCAATAAAATTAGTATTATTATGTCTATCACCATTATATGTTAGAAACTATCCACTCAACGAATATTAACTATTCATAGGGTGTATAAGGTTTGTACCAAAACATTTTCTATACCTTTATAATTTATGAGTACTTTATGAACGGTAGAAGTTCAGGTAAAACTTGTGCAAAAAAGCAGATTTTTGGAGGCTTATACTAAATTTGCATTTCCAATTTTTTATTTTTTATTTCGATAGATACCTAGAAACAGCGCACAAGATACCAGATAGCTCTATATAATTTTTTAAAGAAAGATCTGTTAAAACGCCCTAATCACGTAAGAGCGTTTGTCATCAGCAATAAATTTAAGAATTAGGTTCTTGTAGCAATTAAATAATCGATATTAATTCGGGTTGGCCATAATTAGGTATGTCACCCTACGCTATTTAGTGAAGTGTAATTAGAGTATTAGATAAAATTTTCCTGCAATTTGACTTTATCTGTAGGTAAACCTTTTAATTGATAAAACTAAATAAATGATTTTGGTCAATAGTAAACAAATTAAAACAATCTGTAATACAACCGGCGGTATATTTGGATCCCCATATATTTACACGGTGAATGCAATTCGCACGCTTTTACGTAACTCGCGAACGGTGTGAATTCGCGCATTCATCCCCGATAACATCGATATTACGACGTTACTGGAAAGTCGCTTTTAAAAGAAATAGAATATCCAGTTAGTCCTACAGTCGTGATTGTAAGAAAGTAAGAACGGGAGCGTTTTAGTTAATTCTATCTTTACGTTAGGAACGTTGCAGTTACATTTATCTTTAGTACCAAATATAAAAATAACACAAGGATGATCATGACAGTTATATTAGACTAGAAAACGCAGAAGAATAAGAATTTGTTTTTAAAATACTGAGAGAAAAAGCTTTTATAATATTAAAATAATCATACCAAAAGATTTTTATTTTTGGCGAGAACTGGCAGAGACACGCCTAAATAGGTCAACATTTTTAATAAAGAGTTAATTATTAGGCTAAGTTATCGAGAAAGTTGCTTTAAAACTATAACTCATAAGTATTTATAAAGGTAATACGTTTTAGCGCGAGTCAATAAGACAAATCTAGTCACACAATATCAATGTCAGATATCTAGGATTGCAATGCAATGCAACAACGCATGGTTGCAAACAGATAATAAATTCGGGATTACCACGGCTTTTGCGACGCCATCTGATGGTATTTAGGCTATGTTGAAAAGTGATTCAAACGTGCTAGTGTAATAACAAACATGGACACTGAAGTATTTATTAATAACTTAGCTGTTTTGTTAGTGTTCAGATAATTTTTGTAAATCACAAACGTCTTACGCAGAGGGTGGAGGGTTTTAAGCAGGCGTCGTGTCGTGAACAACAAAAAGTATGAAGAACGATGACCAAAAAATCCATCTTGCTTTTTATTAAGTACTTATTAGTCTTGATTGTCATCATATTTCAAATGCCTTATAGCAGCCTGAAAAAAGTGACAACAGTGATGACAACATTACAAAAAGAAAAAAAATAGAAGGAATGAGCAAAATAAAATTAAAATATCAATGTGCTATTTATACACATAAAAATACAATGAAAAACTATTTGGAATATTTAAAGTACTTTTTTCTACAAATCAAAAAGTACAGACCAACAAAATGTAAAAACTGCTTCACGAGAGTACCTGAATTCAAATAAGGGAAAAAGTTTTATATCTTTTTGAACGCCAACCAAACGCCTCCCATAGTATTTTAGTTTCCAACTCCAAGTTATGAGCTTACACAGTAGTACATTAATCATGGTTGTACGTCAAACTTTCAAGACTTCTAGGGCGTAAGGTTACGCTAGCTAAAATGGTTTTTAAAAGTTGCCAGCGTTTCCACATGCGGCGTGAAATTGTTGTAGTTACAACAGTACGTGGGACTGGGGAAAAAGAAAATAAAATACATAGATCAAATAATTTTGATAAAATTATTTATGCAATCTGTATAATCTTGAATGAAGTACATTATTCAAGGTATAAATAACTACATGGTCATACGTCACTCTTAAGTTTCGATATAGAATTCTTTAACTTACTACAATTTACATACACTAAGAATAAAAAAAGCTAATAAAATAGCCTTATCGTTTATAAATGCTTCAAGTCAAACTTAAGGAAGCAAAAATTGTGTTCATTGAAACAGATAAAAGCTCTTACATTTCTGAAAACGAACTACATCATCCATATTTTCATGAAATCACAATTACAACATCGCATTAAACTGAATGCTGCAGTCAATCTGCCTTTTAAAGTCCCTTTGTAGAGTAAGTGGGACATTTTAAGTGACTGCCTCTAAGAACAATTGTCTCTATGCAAAAGGTTTCAGTTTGGATGGAAATAGGCTATCGAGCGCTATGCATTTGCAGTCAACTGCAAGAGGCGGCTTTTTTCTCAATATTACTTGGGCGCCCTATTTTTCGAGTTCTTTGTGAATATAGTTTAATGTTATGGAGGTTTCAAGTATGTAAAAGCTTTAAATCTGAATGTCAGTATAAATACTGACATTCAGATTCTTAGTATTAAAATACTAAGAATCTTTATAGTGTTTCTGGTAAAATAAACTAGATTCAAAAAAATGAACATGCACAATTTTTAAATAAAAATCGAAATAAAAAAAAAGAAACATAGAGTTTTGTAATGCTTGTGCACGATTTAAATGTTGCGTTCAAAAGTCAACCAAAACCATTTTTTGAAATCTTGAAACAAAATTTATTCTGTCTGTCTATCGGTTACTTCTTTACGCTTCAACCACTGAACCGATTTAAATCAAATTTGGTATGGAATTAGTTGGAGACCTGTGAAAGGACATAGGTTAGTTTTTATCCCAAAATAATATTTATTATAATAAAACACTCAGAATTTGAAATTTTTTGTAAAAGAAATTAAACTCTTGCTTACAAAAGCCAAAACAAAGTGTTGTAAAGAAAAATCTCAAGCATTTTGTTTGCAAATCACTATGCAAATACAAGAGTCTAGACTGAATTAATGCACCTCAGACCTCAGGTATGTTATCACGTCACTCCCCAATGTCACGCCGTCCAGTAAGGACATCAAATAAAGTTGTTTTACTTTTGCGAGGGGTTCAAGGAGGGGTGCATTAATGACCTGGCTCTTCTTGCTTTGCTGGGTGTGTTTCTGTATGTTCTTCTTATTTGGGTGCGACTTTGTGACTGCAAATAGGGGTGACGACAGGGTTACAAAAGTATAATTGTAATAAGTCTTTTAGATTATCCAAAAATAATGGACCCGTATTATTCAGTTTGCCAAAAAAGAAAAAAAAACACAAAGATACGAAGCATCAAAGTTCCGAAGTCACCTGCGACGTCAACTCTATGTAAAAGTCGTACGTAGCCGTGACATCATGCAAAATTTCAATGCGCTGTATCTTTGTTATTTTTTTTTAAGTTTCGCTATAACTGATGGGCTAAAAATATTTCTCCATTCGTCATGCCTATTGCTATAGAGTTTTAATTCTTTATTTATTCGACTTTATACAAAAATTGTTTTGGCTTTTTCTGCCAGTCAACGAAAAGTGGTGTTTGAGATACAATTGTTTAGAGGTGGTAGATATGTACGTGAGTGTTATCCAAGATGTATCTGTGTATGTAAGTTCGTTAGAAGAAGGTTATTGTTCATATTGATTCATGTTGTAGTTGCACCAAGTAGTCATTAACCCCTCATTTCCCGACCGGACCCATGGGGAAAATCGACAAACTTCAACCTTATTACATTGACATAAAGTTTCCGTTTTTCAGGCAATTTTTGACCTTTGCATAAACATGTTCAATTTTGTCACATTTGCTAATTATAAATTTTTATTACATTTACAAAAAAAATATTTTTATATTTAGAAATATGTCTTAGTAATCTATCTTGATGTTTTTTTTTCATATAACATATATGAAAACGAATTCTTTATCGACGTGGAATGATATCTAAATGTAGTTACGCATTATTTTTTACCGGTATTATCTTTTTCAATTTAATATCAGTGAGATAGTTAAATAAGGTTCCAACAGGAATAAATTCCTTGTGCATATAAAACACTTGTATACACACTTATAAGGTGTTTTCTACTTTTTGCGGGGCCCCAACAATTTTGACGTAATGTGTTTTGTATGAAAGCACGCTCACTAACCTTGTTTTGATTATTATTTGTATCAGCATCTGTTTAGAGGGGAGAGATAGGTGTCGATGAGAGAGAGCACTCTTCACATTAACATTTACATAAGCAAGATATGTTTTATTTCTAGACGAGTAAAAAATCTGTCAAAAATAAGAGAAACGCAAAGAGTAAGTACCATTTAGTGTTAACTTAGACCTAATTTTTTGTAAAGTGCTACGATGCCAGCAAGCGGCACCCGTCAAAATACATTTCAGAATATCATTTTAAAAGGAAAATGTTCATCAAAATAGAAAAATACTTCTTTCTACTACTTCTACTACTACTCTTCTTTCTACTTCTTTCTACTACTGCGATATTATCACAATAGGTAAGCGATATGCATTATGCATATAATGATGTATGTGGTAGGTATATTTAAAATATTCATCATTTTAAAAGCAATTGCCTACAACTTCCGTTTCTGGACCAGCCAATTGGCAAACGTAGCGTTAGATCTAGGTTTATGACATCGTTACTAGTCCATGCAGAGATCCAGTTCCTCATAAATCTGATTGGAGTGGCCATATACACTATTACTTTAGTCTTGTTGTGCTGGCCATAGAATTTGCATGACCGTTTATTTGGAAGTTTATAGGTAGGAAACCATTTGAATAATTTTAATTATAATAATTAAATACATAGGGCGCACTATAAGTTTCCGGAACTGGCCACTTACATAAACATTATTTAAAAATTTATTGCAACATTTGAAAATAGAATTCTTTGGCTGTAGAATGCAGTTTGTTTCATCTGACTGGCTTTTGTTTTTACCTTGTGGCGTCATTTAAAAAATTGTGTGTCTGCATCAACATGGATTTAACTCGGGAAAATTTTCGTAGTATGATTTTCTACGATTTTAAGTGTAATTTGACAGCTCAACAGAGCATCGCTCGGCTTGAAACAGCTTTTGGCAATGAAGCACCATGCAAGACAACTGTTTATAGCTGGTTTGCAGAATTCAAGCGTGGTCGTATCAATCTCAGTGACGAATCTCGCGATGGTCGGCCGTCCACCGCTGTGACCAACAAAAACATCGATGCTGTGCGCCGTATGATTGAAACAGACAGGCATGTGACCTACCATGAAATTCGCGCATCCTTAGAAATAGGCATGAGTCAAATACAATTAATCCTACACAAACATTTGGGTGTGAGAAAGCTGTGCTCGCGCTGGATCCCACACAACTTGACCGAGGCTCAAAAAACGGACCGCGTCACTTGGTGCAGTGCCATGCTTACCAGATTCAACGAAGGTGCGTCAAATTTGGTGTGGGACATAGTAACAGGTGACGAAACATGGATTTATTGCTACGATCCCAAAACAAAGCAGCAATCGAGCGTATGGGTCTTTCAAGATGAGCCGAAACCAACCAAAGTGGCGCGCGTGAAAAGTGCATCTAAGCGGATGATTGCTTCTTTTTTTAATAAAACTGGACACGTGGCTACTGTTGCTTTAGAAAATCGTCGTACAGTGAATAGTGACTGGTACACGACCATTTGTTTGCCGGAAGTTATTGACGAACTCCGTAAAAATAACAGTAAACGCCGTATCATCCTGCACCACGACAATGCTAGTTCTCACACGGCCAGACAGACAAACGACTTTTTGAAGGCGAAAAATGTAGAACTCATGGGTCATCCTGCCTACAGTCCCGACCTGGCACCTTGTGACTTTTTTCTGTTCCCAAAAATTAAGAACCAATTACGCGGTCAACGATTTTCATCACCAGAAGAGGCTGTCGAGGAGTATGAAAAACACGTTTCAGAGGTCACCACAGAGGAGTGGCACAAAAGTTTTCAAAACTGGTTTCATCGAATGAAAAAGTGCATAGACGCCAAGGGAGATTATTTTGAAAAACAATAAATTAATTTTGTACCTTTAATAGTATTTTTTCATATTCATTCCGGAAACTTATAGTGCGTCCCACGTATAAGTCAATAAATGTGAGAAAACTATTGTCTTTAAAATTGTCTTGGTTTAAATTTATAAAGTTACTGTAGGTATATCATATTCATAGTAAAGTTACAAGATGATCGGACAAAATACCAGAAAAAAAATCGCAAAAATAGATATATATGGCTGACAGTCGTATGAGGTTATATAGGCTTCAGATCAAAATTTTACATCGAAAAAGCTATCATTCTATTTAGCATAGACGAAAAACAATAGGAAGCATAATATAAATCGCAGATAATGGGATTTAGGTAAGGAGAAATTAGTAAAATTTACTAATTTGCCGTTCACTTAAATCCCATACGCCCATTTTATTTTTACTTGTCTTTACTGTAGTGTCACATTGTTAGGAAACGACAAAAACAATTTATTACGCGACAAATAAACTAAAAATAATTTCATATCATAGCGGCTTTTACTATCTGCACTGGAAGAGAAGCCAAGACGAGAAAGTCCAAGACTGCAGTACTCGTATGGCAGATAAAGAAAAATAGTTTAAAAGCCTGGAAAAAATAGCTTAGCGACAAGGCCGCCTTTTGCGCATTTCCTAGTTTTAAAGATAATTATGTCCTGTATTTATTTATTTTGTGCAATAAAGGGTATTGTATATGCAAATCTAATTTGTCTATATAACTAATCTCTCAAGCAAACTTATACTTCTATCGTCATCCTGACAATATGCCACAGCCACAGCATTACCCTAAGCGTTAGAAGTGACGGCAATATATTTTCACTCGCGATCCCTCCTTTGTGGCCGTAATCGACATCCCTATGATGCGAATGCATATTTATGGAATAGCTTAGTAGGTACTTTGTTATGTATACCCAATATTGATATTTTTTACTTGTTTGCTTATAAGTCACTTGAGAAGGAAAATATTGGAGGAGCTTGTTATGTGTGAGGAAATATATACGACATAATTCAGAAATTATAAGAGTTGAATAGTAACCTTCCCTATGTTACGATAAATATTTGGTGCGTCAGATACTAAACAATAACATAACATCGATTATTTCCATAGTTTATATGTGGACCATACAGGATTCTCTTACAAAATTATATTAGGTATATAAAACTAATATAAATATAATCAAGACCTCAGAAACTCAGAGATAAACTGCTGATTAGTTTACTTGTATGGAGGGATAAGATAAATTCTTGACACTATCATGTTTTTTAGTATACGTTCATAACTTTCCTTATTCAAATCAAAATCAATCATTTGAAGAGCATAATTTTGTATTACAATATTATCTAAATGAAATTTTGATTTTAATAAAATAAAAGAAGGTAGATAATGTAGGTATTTTTAGATTAACTAAAAGAAGAAAAAAAACTTAAATAAAATTAAAATAATTCAGATTATATGGACTTAAGCTTCCCTCAACATACGCTCTGTTCCATTTGTAAAATTATATAAGCATGTGTATTAGCGTCTATCGCTAGTTTCATTTTAAATCTCCTCAAGCCTGATTTGACCAGAATGCATTAGCATTAAGTCCACCCATTGTTCTATTCTAGTCCGTAAAAAAATATTAAATAAATAAATATGTAAATGGAATATGTAACCGTATCAAGGCATACTACATAGCTATATAGCAATATAGATGCCATCTGTATTTCTGGGCTGGAAGGAGACGGCTGCGGTCTACCCGCATCCGCACCTCGCTACTGGAATTCGGATCAAACAATTAATTAATGAATTTATTTATAAAACTTTATTGATCCACAATACACAATAGCGGAGTTTACAATTAGCGGACTTAACGCTAAGAGCGTTCTCTCCCAGTCAACCATAAAGATAAACAGAGATTTAGTTGTGGCGCAAAATAATTACAAAATAAATCCTAATAAATATACTTACTTATTATATGTATATACAATATCCGGCACGTAAATTGAACAAAAATGGCGGTCGTTGTTGTACGTTGTTTGTCCATTTAGAATCAAATTTCCATAACATTTCTATCCGAACTTCAGATAGAAATGATTTCGGCTTTGAAGAAAGACCAAAAAATCTCTTTTGACACTTTTATCTCCAATTAAACATGCGCCGACGGCCGCCAATTTCGTTCAATTTACGTGCCGGGTATTGTACATATATAAACATATATATAATATATAAATAATGGATGATGATGGTGAAAATGAGATATACATTATTTTAGAAGATGAGAGTGTACTTTTCTTTAAAAGTAAATTTAATTGAAATGTCCTTGATGTCAAAGGGTAAAGCATTTCAGAGCCGTGAATCTTGTAGGATAAAGGAGTTTGCCATTAAATTTGTGCGATGTAGAGGAATAGAAAGAAGACTAGTATCGGCAGAGCGAAGTTGCCAAACATGAGTGTTGGAAAGAAATTAAAATTTGCATTTTAGGTATTAAGGAGAATTTGGTTCGAAAGAATTGAAAAGAGAAAGAAAAGATTTTGCATTTGTCTGCGTTCACGGATAGAAAGCCATTTAAGCTCAGAATGGAAAGATGATATATGATCATATTTGCGAAGGCAGAAAATAAAACGAATACAATTTTAACGAGACGATCAAGCTTATTGAGAAAATCTACATTGAGATATTAATATTGTCGCCTTAATACGAGAAGCCAGGAATCAACTTAATTGAATAAGAAGAAAATAATTTAGGTATCATGAAATATATATGGACGAAATCTGCCCTTAAGATATGCTCCGTTAATTTTTACAAGCTTTTATTTAACTTGTTCTGTATTTATCCTATACAAATACATTTCACGTCTTTATCCCTGACGGGGTAGACAGAGAGTGTATTTATTTTGTATGTAACTATGTTTGTTTAGGTCAAATCTTGCAATTAAATTTTCAACCAGTTATCCTCAACCAATTGAGCTAAAATTAAGCTTACTTGTGTAAATCGGATAAATACAATATTATGGAGTCAATGAGCTATTCTGATGATGGAGCCGAGAGATATTAGATGGAACTCAGTAATTAAATAACATAAAATCATTAAGTAGGACTCGTTTGATTTGTCTTGACAAACAAGTTATGGTAGACGATGTTTAGGATCTGAACACGGAGACGGAAGGTGGTCGTTGGAACTCAGTTATAAAACGACGCAACTCCATCGAGTTTGGGCTTATTTCAATTGGCTTAATAAGTACTTTGGCCTCACAATAAAAGCTTGTACAAAAATATATTTTTTTCAAAAACGTATGTTACATATATATAACTCAAAGGCACAGCCCAAACCACTGAACGGATCGGGCTGAAATTTGGCATGCAGATAGATGTTATGACGTAGGCATCCGCTAAGAAAGGATTTTGATCAATTCTACCCCCAAGGGGATAAAATAGGGGATGAAAGTTTGTATGAAGCTGTCAATTTTAAACCGATCGGGCTGAGACTTTGCATGCATAAAGCTACTATAACGTAGGCATCTCCTAAGAAAGGATTTTGATAAATTACACCCCTACGCGAGCGAAGCTGCGGGCAAAAGCTAGTTATAAATACGAGTATATCACGGGCGCAAGACATGCAACACAGTATAATGCTATACATGTATAATGTTACAGTATAATGCTAAGTGGGACTGCCATCGGCATTCTGGGCTCGAAGGAGCAGGCTGCGGTCTACCCGCATCCGCACCTCGCTACCGGAATTTTGATCATACAATTAATATTGTAGCCTAAATACGAGAAACCGGGATAAAACTAAATGCTGATGATTTATAGATTTTTATTCATGAAATCTTAAATAACAAAATAAAATTTAAATTATAAAGAAAACCAAAAACTAAAATTAAAAACTAAATTAAAATCTATACTAAGAATTAAATTAAAAAAACGAAATTTAAATCTGAATTAAATTTAAAAAAGAAGAAAAGAAAAATTTAAAATATACGCTGATGAATTTTGATTATATTGACACAAATTTTTGATTCTATTAATCGCTTAGTTTATAACTAAGCGATTAATAGAATCAAAAATGTGTTTATCAAAACTGCATCAAATACAAATAAACTTACGGGCTACGAACTTTTTCTAATTATGTATACATGCACAGTTGCAATAAATAGGTGAATGTGCCAATGTGCTGCAGCAGTGCAAAAAGCCAAAACTCAGCATAGTTGGGCGACTGATTTTGAGTTTCAAGCTGTAGTGAATTTCATGAAATAACTGGCCAAGTGCGTATGATAAGAGTTCCGAGGTTACAGGAATTAAATGTAATTAAAAAATTTCTGCTTTTAAATTTTCCATATTAAACATGTTTACTTCCTATTTTAAACAAGTTACAACTTTCTAAGAACTACGTATTTTGTAAGAATTTTTTGAAACAGGAATATTGTGTCAGACAAGGTATACCCTGCCCAGTGCCACTTCTTCAATTCGGTAACCCGTCAGGCCGTTAGTTAAAATTTTCTAAAATACGAGCATTTTTAAAGCAAATGCTAGACGTTAATACGACATCGGATGGCCTTGCACTCAAATAAGACATATTAAGGTTATATTCCATGCCGTCTTACTAATATGTCTTTCATACACTGCTCCTTTAGTGCATGATAACCCAACAGATCGACTTATTCATGATTACCATTCAGTAAAATATGCTTGCATTTTCAATAAATATTTCGCTCAGCATCAAAACGGAACTATATTGAATATGCGATTTGGAAAGGCATTCACGACCTATTTTACGTAGAAAGAATTTTTGCACTTTGCAATTCATAGCGGAGTGCATTAGCTCTGAAGGCGCGAGTGTAATCGTATTTGCATTATAAATTTTGCAACACAAATTGGGGATTGTAAGGAAATATATACAGAGAACGCAAAACTTGAAGTGCACTTAGTTTAACACAAAAAATACGTACTTGTAGTGTAGATATTACAGACAGATGAATGCGGGACTAAAATAAAATTCGAACAAAGAAAAACCCGTGTTACGTAACGTTAGTACTTACCATAGTTATAAAAAGTGGACCTCAGGCAATCTGCTGTTCACAGAAAAAACGCTTCTCCTAAAGATTGTGCGAAGTGAAGAAGAAGTCAGACCATAACTACAAAACAGGTTGCCTGCAGTTTTACGAGTGGAATGTTTTGGAATGTAGTTGTTAGACAATATGTAAGTGCTTAGTCCTTTAGTCACCTCTTACATAGAACTGACACTTTTCTTGTATGTGATCAACTTGAATTCATAACCTGAATCTCGTGAAAATCAAAGCATTGGGGTAGACAAGGAGTGAGAATAAATCCCTTCTTCTTCACTTACACACATAACGTCTTTATTACTAATGGCTCTAAGCATGATAGAACCTAGGGCTGCATGATTTAAAACCACTTTTAGCGATAAAGTGAACCAGATGGAAAAAAGAATCAAAATAGTGATGGGTTGCTAGCCGCAATGCCTATTAACATGGTCGCAATTTCACACATTCTTTTTTACTTAAAATAATAAGACAAAAAAGAGGATTTTTATAACTTTCACCCCATTGTCTGTCTCTCTGCGTGTTTGTCTGTGTTATCGATGCTCTCGAACGGATGGACCGATTTCGATACGGTTTTTTACTGAACGCATGTTTCCTTGCAATGGTTCTTAGCGATGTTTGATGGAAATCAGTTCAATGGTTCAAAAGTTATGGAGGGTGAAAGCTTGAAAGTCGGGTTTTTTTATTTATTTGCCATGCAAATAAACTTGTGGAATAGTAATCGCGACGTCTAAGTTCGTGGCGAACCACTAGTATTTGTTATCTCTTGTCTTATCTTGTAGTCTCTTCCACTCTTATTCTATTTTATGTTTGTGCGAACACCTAATGGCCTGTGCGGCGGCAAGTAAACAAGCCGAAAGCGTATTGGAAACATTTTGTGGTGGTAATGCTAGTTGTGGTTGACGATTGTGAATTCGCACGCTTTAAGTGCCTATTACGAATTATTAAAGTCAAGTTAGGCTTATTTGGGCACAACAAATAGTCATTAGTGAAAATTTATAACGTGATTGTTGGTAATTGTAACTACAACAGCGACATTAAGGGATCTTTTCTGAAAACTAATACAAAATAAGCGTAGTCCTCGTTTTGATAAATAAATTAAAAAAATCGGGTTATCAAGGACTATTATAATGTATACGTATATAAACTTAAACATACCCTTTAAATATTACTTTTATATTTTATACATCACCATCATAATTTAAGAGTGGTGGAGTTTTTTCCATTCTATTCGGTTTTCCGACAACCTTTTTCTTGTCATCTTGAAACGACACTGCTGTCATCTTTTTCTTGAATTACTTTATATAGCTGTGCCTGGGCTTTCCTCTTTCCCTTCTTCCTTCTATTTGGCCTTTTATTATAATGTGCATAAAATTATAATTATAATTATTATGTTGGTACGCTTTTCAGCCACGGGTCCATGGGAACTCGGTCCTTTTAGGCTTTCATGGGGCCAAAGTCAACATCCTACAAAGAAAGTCCTAGAAGTAGCCTTTTAGTACATTTTTATCTAAAGAGTGAGAAGGCTGCATCTATGGAGGTCCAGCCTTAATGTACCATTGCGATGCACTACGTCCATAGCTGCCGAACTTTTGCCAGGGAGGGATTTACTTGGTTTAGGCTATGTGGATGGGATATATTATGAATATATTTTGAATACCCAACCCTTGTTACGTATGAGTACCTATAATATAATCATCTATGCGTGCATGCATAACCATATAAACTTACATAATATTTTATTTTAGAAATTCAGACAGTAATTAAACCTTAAGGCTAGTGCTACATTTCAAAATATACGAATAACTTTGTGATATGAATACGACTGACCTCAAAAAGCATAAACAAATTCTACATACGTTCACAAAAACAATAGAAAAGCGAAACCCAAACGTTTCTGTTTATATTTTCGGAGAAAGATAAAAAATGTTAACCCGTTTGTGGCATTCAGCGCCGGTCCATTGTTGGCTCGGTCCATTCACGAAGGGTTGAAAACATTCAAATTAGTCCATTGTGATTTATTTCTTATGTTCGTTTTTCAAATAAATATGTAACAAAGTGAAAGGTTCAATGTCGGGAAAAATTGATTTTAAACGCGTCGTGAAAACTTTAAAGCGTTTTTTATGGTTTTGAAATCGTTGGGGATAAAAGATGCTTTACAGTTTTTATGTTAATAAAATACGTAAAAATATTACAGGATTTCCACAACCTATTGTAAAATAGGTAAGTGAAGTGTTTATAATGCAGCACAGTGATGCAAATTGAAATTTCCTAGCTAATTTGCAAATATTGCTAATCAGAGAATGTAATTAATATTTTACCTACTCTGAAAGCGAAAATAAAGAAGCAAAACACGATTAAAGTGCAGACTTTCTTTCCTGAACTTAACCGAGCATTTCTATTACAGATGAAATTAATCAATCACCTGATTTGAATGTAGTAAACCACCGCATAGCTGCAGCTGCGCAGACTTGTGCACGAATGTATTGTGCCTGATATTCCAGCATACAAGGAGATAAAATAAAAAAATAACATATAGGGACAAATAACACTGATTGAGCTAACCCCAAAGTAAGTTCTAGACTTGTGTTATGGGATACTATAACTTGACGATACTATATTTTATAACAAATACATATATAAATAAACACCCAAGACCTAGGACAATTTGAAAAAGGCCATTTTTTAACTTGATCTGACCGGGGATCGAACTCGGGACCTCTGGGTGGCAAACTAGCATGGTAACACTACGCCAAGGCGGTCGTCAAAAAATACAATAGGTATACTTACGACACTACACTTTTCATTCAATAGTTCACGCACCCGGACGGTCTTTCTAAAGCAATCGATCTTCCTTTTTTTATAAGGCCATATCGTTTTCGGCATCCCACATAAAAAGTGGCCTTACAAGTTAAATAAATCTACTGTTAGAGTAAAATGCTAGGTATCAATAAAATATGTGCAAATCTATTGATTTGCTTATAATTTAGAGTCTTTTATCTCTGAACGAGTCAAAGAAAATAGCAAAATAAAGTAGCAAAATACAATTTCCAAGTGCAGCATTCCACATTTCCTGAACTCAACCAGGCATTTCAATTACAGGTGAAATTAATCAATCGCCCGATCCGACCACAGTGAAACAATTCAAGAATTCGATAATTTATGGCCGTAGACGGAAATAACTTTCCTCCTAATTTTCCACCGTTGTAGTCCCTGTATATTTATTTCGAAGGGCTTTGTTCTTCTATCCGCGAATTAAGGAGATACAAATAGGGTTGTTACTTAATAAGTTACCTAAAATAATTTCTGCTTATGAAATAAAATATATAAATAAATAAATATATAGGGACAAATTACACTGATTGAGCTAGCGCCAAAGTAAGTTCGAGACTTGTGTTATGGGATACTTACTCAACGATACTATATTTTAAAACAAATACATATATAGATAAACATCCAAGACCCAGGACAATTTGAAAAAGGTTATTTCTTTTTATTACTATAAAGCAGTACTATCATGGCCTAGCTAGACCAATAATTCAGGCTACAAAACACGGTTCAAGCAGTTGTGAAGCTAATCTAATCATTGTTTTATTTACTCACTGCTCATTATTTTGTTTGTCTATCACTTTTCTAATAAGTGTGTATAATCACAATTTTGCACAAAGTTGTTCAGTACTCAAGAATATAACTAAATGTCTTTGATTGTGTGCCTTGTAGCAACAACAAGCATTTTATATATTTACGCTCACTTGTCCCTGTAAATTAGGTAATTAGTTATTTTTATTTCTTTATACGAAACAAATGTTAGAATATCCATTGCAGTATACAAAAACATTACGATCAAATCCGTGGAAGAGACGTTTACTATACAAAGCCAAGCTTAGCCACATGGATGGCGTAACCATGCGCAGCAATGGATAACGCTTTTAGGTTTTGACAGCTAAATCATAAAAACGCTCATTGATCGACTATTTCTCGCTAAGAGCATGAAATATTGTCACTGCGTTTTTGCAGTCTTTTGTTCAATAGCGCAATATTTATTCCCTGCTTTTGACAACCCTAGACGCGCCGAATGATTTATACAAGCCACGCTTATCCCGTTTTATTTACGACTTTCTCTAGAATAATTACAGGGAAGCATAAACGTTTGCAAATGTAAAAAGGGATTACCCTTTAATGATTATGGTGTAATTGCTCAAAGAATGATAATACCCTTATATCTTTTGCAAAAATTGGCGGTTGCTTTTAGTAAAAGGCACCGGTGTTAGATTTTTGTGGTCGATTGATCAGGGCAGGATAGACGCTCAATGTGCCTCCCGAAGTATGGAGGTGCTCAAGATTCTTATACCAGTTAATGTCAACCACGCTTAAAAAAATTAAATGCACCGCTTGTAAAAAAAACACCACAGGAACACTTTAAAAGCTGAAGCTAAGGGAAGCTACTTTTCTGTCACGATCACTGTCTAAAAAAACGTTTTAAAGAAGTAAAAACGTTATCTTCCGCGCCGACACTCAACGGTCGCATAAACCAATAACGTAACATAAAATTCAAATTGAGTTACTCGCGTGCACGAGTACTTTACTCTTGTTATTTTGTGGGGAGATATAAATAAATAGGTCTTCAAAGCTTATAGAATTACAGAATGAAAAGTAAATAATTATTTGTGGAACTAACTAAATGAGTTTAGCAAGCGTTTAGTTTAATTTTTAATAAGAAAGTTAAACAGCGTAATACAGAAAATCAAATAATTATTTGTGACATTTGTATCTAATAATAAAGACTAAAAGAAATTTTAGACAAAAAAAAATCATACATTGGGATATTTATACCAAGGTAGCTAATTTTAACTGGACTAAGTTAAGTTGTTCAATATAATGAGCTAAGCAAGTCCTTTAAGAATTACGATTATTTTATCATTTTTGTAACAATCTTTATTTCCTAGTTTTCGTCAATGTCTCAATAAAGATACTTCCATTAGTAATTTTACCGTTGTATGAACCCACTTGAGAGAGGATTCAAAATAGCCTTATTGTCCACTGAATTGGTTAAAATCAACGATTTTCACAGAAAAAAGGCGCAACTCAATCAGCACTAGGAGTGTCCCTTTGATATTCAGCAATCGTAAGCATTCACAAAAGAAAATTGGTCAAGCGTTATATGTCCACTAGGCTGAACCGTCCTATTGTTCAATTGAAGGGGGTTTTATTCAAAGATATGTACAGTTGGATACGTTCAGAGATTTCTTAAGAAGCACTATAGATGAACTATCTGAAACATGGAAATCGGATTTAGAATTGGGTACTTTCCTGGATCCAAAATAAATAAAGTCTACATATATTTCATACAAATCCCATAGAAATTGTTTTGACGTTAAGAAAAATATTTCTGAATTGGTTTGTGAGAAAGTAGCGAATTTTGCTTATTAAAACTCCTAATCTGACGCAAATGATAATAACATGTGTTACAGAGTTATATTTTTTCATTTCGCCATTCTAAAGTGTAAAGTGATAAAATACACTCGTATAATATTTGACTATCAAAGATACGAAAAAAAGAGTAAGTAGATACCTGCTCATTATGATATTTGCATTGGGATCATGTTTTTTGCCAAATAGTAAAACTTGATACAAAATGAGGAAAAAAAATTCAAAAGAATCTGTTGTTTGATGTAAATCAAATGAAGTATCATCTATATCATTTTGTAAATTCGAATAGTTACTTTTGATAATGTGCTATCTATTTAAATGTCCATCTATGTAAGCACTCTTCACCGCACAAAAGTGCGATGTCCTGGTTGAATTATCCCTCTTATCTGTTTGGGTAATGCTGGTGATTGGCCAGATTGATTCATTGTAGCCGGTTAATCTTGCAAGTGCTACTGACGTTTCGATTTTCCGTTCGATCGGTTGTTTGATCGATTGATATTGACTTTAATTTATTTATTAAGCGTAGTTTTTTAATAGTAACTTTTCATTTCAAGTGGCTTGGTTATTTGGTACTTTTTATATTGTTTATTACCATGTTTTTGAAGTCGTAAGCAAATAGTCAATTTTATTCTTGGACAATATGTCAGTATAAGGTATCAATTAAATGGAAACGCTTATTCACCTAACTATGCATAAAACCCGTCTATATTTTTAAAATCTCAGTTTTTAAGTCATAGGAAAAAATAATTTTGCGAACCTGCATACGAGTAAAAAAAAAAAAGAATATAAATAATCGGTTTGGCGCTCAACGTGGGGTTTATTCTATTAATAAAGTGTTTAAATTAAAAAATTATATTAGTGTTAAAATAATTTTGGTACTATTTAATGTAGGTTTGTACATTGTATTTTAATAGTTCTTTTGAATATTTTTGTTAGTGTGCGTTTTGGTAGTTACCTTCAAAAATTTAGAGTTCGTATGTGTATTACGTAAAAACGTCTAAGAAATTATAACTCAAACAGTTGACTTATTTCTGTAAAAATATTACTGTTACGTGCAAATAAACTAGCTTTTGAAAAAAACCTAAACACCACTGACATTGTACACGTTTTCCATTTTAAAATCACACCTCATAATCCAAAATAAGTAATAAATACCGAATCTCATAAGATGTATCAAGATTAGGACGTCGCGGTAAAATTGGGTGCAAGGATATCCCGACAGGGATTTCATTAGATGCAGCTTAGCCGAAAGCAAACATCGGGGCGGAAACGAAGACATTTTCTTCCAGCGTGATTTTTTTTGGTGTGTGCAATGAATTTTTATTATATCACAAAGAGGGGTTATGTCTTTTTAAAAAACCTGTATAATGCTTGCGAATTTTACTTTAAAAAGTAGTTTATAACCGATTATATGTATATAATGTAATTATTAGAATTGAGAAACTTCAAGATACTCCTTAAAGAAGCTGCTCCTTTATTATTATATTGATTAAGAAATCTTAGGCTCTTACGGCCTTAGCTCTGTGTACCCCATTACAGAAAAAGAAGTGATAGGTTATATTATATGTTGCTGTTTATTAATTTTTTTAAGTTCAAACTATGGCACTAATTATAAATATAATTAATACTTAGACTCAATAGACAATATACAAAGAGGAATTATGTGGTATATTTTATTAAACTTATGTCAACTTTCCATTTTGGTTGACTTTAGAGTAAAACAGCCTACTAAACTATTATGATTTTTGTTTTCATACGATGTTTAAATACTTATTTGTGTTAATCTTTGGTAAAAAAAGTACAGAAATAAGTATTTCATTTTCTTGTTACAAAAAAAAAACTTAGTTTTACTCCAAAGTGAAACAAAATGGAAAATTTACAAGACAATGACAAAGTGTATCAATGTATATTCTATTTGAACCCTGATATATCTCTGGGTAAAATAGCACTCTGCTCGTAAAGGGGTGTCCAGATTAATGGAAAAGGCACAGCCAATGTCAACATATCTTACGATCTTTGAAGTTCAAAGATTGATGGTTAATGTAAAACACTTAGGTCCACCCGCTTTTTCCCTTTGGTACCTGTAAGTTAAAGTAACAAAAACAATTTTAACATACCTACAATTTGACATTTTAAGGGACTACATGACATTTTAATGTCCAGTGCTGCCCACATTTGAAATAAATTATTTGAAAGGAAACGGAGATATCATTTCAATTTTTTTTGAAATACTGTTTATTTATGGAATAAAATGAGACGTTAAACTTTTCTACGCACATTAGCCAAAATGGCCGACTCTGGCTAAAGTGCGGAAAAAGCTTCACGTTCTCACTTTTAAATACCGAAAGATACATGTATTCCATTAAATTAATATTACCTTTCCTTAAAATTATGAATTGACAAATTTATAAAATAAAATTAAAGACAAAAAATTTGAATTTTTTACAAATGCAATAGTTCTTTAAATAAAGTAACATAAAATTATGATCGATTTTGATGAGATGTTTATTATCTGTGAAGAGCTTAAAGTAGATTTTCTTTATATAGTAAAAACTATATTAATTGTAAACCTACATTTCAATTTGCTATTCCGTCTCGATATAGTGTTATCTTTCTGCATGACATCTCTTTTCGACTTAATGCTTCACCTCTTTATTCCAGTGTTTTAACTTTTTACTATGGTAGCTAGTTTCACTGATAAACCACTCACGGTTTTCATTAAAAAGTGCAAATACTGTGGAACAAAGTGGCACCCACCGTCCACCCCATTCGCTCAACTCACATTCGTAAGATATATGACGTTGAATAATGACGCGTGGCCTTAGAACAATAACTTTAAAGCAGTAAAGAAACCAATCTCGCGAAAGCTCTAAAAGAACGTTCGATAGAGATTGCGTACTTAACGAATAGTTTCACCCGTGGAGTGATTTATGCGAATGTTTGAGGATTGTAGTATGATTCATTTTGTTCTAGGTATTGGAAAAATATATGAATCAGCTTTATGTCGAGTAGATTTATACAAGTCCAGGAATATTTTTGAAATGAGCCAAATTTTTACATCGAAATCTATAAAGGCAGACTAATAAATACACTTTACGCGAAATGTATTTATTATACATACAAGAAAACTTTAGACTGAAGAAGTTTATTTTTCTTAGTTATGTGATCAATTTACCGCACTGAAAAATTATAGTCTGCCATGTACGTGTATACATAGTATGATGTCTTCGTAACTTTTTCAAAACGATAGTAACAAAGGCATGATAGGAATATTCAGTTTGTCGGAATCTTTTTTTAATGTATGTTCACCGATTATTCGAAAACGCCGAGACCGATTTGGAAAATTCTCTTTGTTCAAAAAGGCATACTTGTCAGATAGTCCCATAGAATTTTTATCAAAATCAGTTGTATAGTTTGGAAGTAAAGTCAGTATTTAGTTTTGAAAAATATTTTTCTACTCCTGTATTTTTATCTGTCTTTTAAACAGTCCCGAAAACGAATATAAGAACATAGATTATATGATTTCAGAAAAGTCTTATAGTCTATTCCTAATGTAATAGCACATGTGTCGTTATTTCGCCAAAACGATACTCCTAGCTATAGACCTATAACTTTTTTCTTTAGATCTACTATACTGCCAACATAATAAAATCGTTATTTTAACATATTGTGCCATTTTTCAAACGTGGAGTCATTGAAAACGGTTTTTTGTATGAAAAACATTGGTTTAAGTGACTCCATGTTTCAAAAATAGCACTTTTAGTCACTAGGAAGACGTCAATAAAAAAAATTAAGTCTTCCATACATACCTAGTATCTACCAAACATATGTATCTCACCTAGTACCTGCCAAACATATGTCAAACATTTTCATATTTTTATTTTTGTATTTTATTTGGTAAATATAGTCGTAGAGAAAGTATTGTATGCAACGTTGTATAAGTACGTAAAAAAAAAAGATACTCGCCAAGGATCGCATCGTAACCTGCGCCACTCGCATTTTTTAAACCCTCTTATACAACCGTTGCATAAAATACTATTATTACAGATACATACCCGTTTGGTTGACTGGTAGATAAAGCCTTCGGCTTGAAGTCCGCCATTACAATTGTATTTGTGTATGAAGTTAAATAAATAAATAAAAAATAAATAAATACATGACCTCGTCTATATCCTTAAAGAGGTAAAGGCTCTATGGGTAAAACCATAATGCCACGATAAGCGTAATATTTTGGGCGCGAAGATGAGAAAATAATCGGTATTTTTGATGCTTTTTATACGGAGACATACTTACGCAGGTACTCGTGTAAACTCAAGGAACAAAAGATTACAAAATCTGAATTTCATGATAAACTTTTATTACCACAATCTCAAGGCATATCGGATATCAGACGTATAAACAGAACCCATCCACAATACAATTTTATACGCGGCTATAAATCGCTTGTTCTTATTTCGCAAAGAGCCAACTATCCGCCAGCCTCATATCAGTCGCTATAAAAATGTTTTATGTTAGTGGCTAATAAATGACATCAGCAAATTCGGTAAGACAATATGAGATGCTTCGGAGTTCGTGCATCTGTAAGATGAAAGGAAAAAAGAGATATGGATATGCATTTGTCACAGTCTACCTGTCTTTACGCCACAGTCAACCAAGTGTAGGGAAATGATTAATGACATCAGGGAATTCGGTAAATCTGCAGTAACAATCTGGTACTCTAATGCAGATTGTTACTGCAGATTCTATACTACTTTGTTTCGTGCGTAGCCAGCTTAAGACAATAAGTGATAGTCGTTTCGAATTATTCTTCATTTGTAGTTTCGGAAAAGAGAGATGTAGCCGTTTGTCAAATCAAATTATTACGTGAATGAAGATGCTATAAGTACTAAATTTTTCGTGCAGACGCTTTCCCAAGAAGTATTGATGAAAGACAGGTCGTGAAACCAACTGTTTCATTCTCGTTTATATCGCTCTTTGGCTCTGATTTTATAAATATAAATATTAGATAATATCACTTACAACCCCCGACGATAAAGAGGGGTGTTATAAGTTTGACGTGTATGTGTGTGTGTATCTGTCTGTGGCTAAATATAGTAACGATTTAACGAATGGGACGATTTTTATTCGGTATTATAGTTTGAAAGCTGATTTGATCAAGATGGTTCTTTGCTATGTTTAATGGATACCGGTATACCGTTTTAAACGTTACGGGGTTGAACGCTTGACAATCAGGGTGTTTTTGATTTACCTAGTGAATAAACTCGTTGGTTTGATTTTTCCAATCGACGTATTTCCGTATTTCTGATATCTGAGGTATATCCGCAGCCTTTTATTCCTCCCCCGGCAATCATTGTTTCGGCTGAACACAAGGGCGCCAACTCGTCGCTTTTGGCAGCCACTCTCGCTAATAATATTCCATTGTTTTTGTTAGTCAACGCCACATTGTAACTTAATGGTCCCCTGATTTTAGTGCTTCCAAGGATAATAACTAAGGTGTCCGTTATACTCGTAAGTATCGACTACTTGCAGCCACTTTTATCCTATTAGTTTGTTAACCCTTTCACCGCGAGACTTTATATCAGTTGCCGTGCCCCCAGCGCAAGGGGTATTAAATTTAAAATAAATACCTACAATCAAAAAGGGATGTGGATACTTAAGTTGTGTGCAATACGAGCGTTTTTTATTTTTGTCGGAAATATCCGACGCTCGCGGTGAAAGGGCCTTGCTTTGAACACATGATTAGGTAATTACATCTTTCCTTTTGTGAATACATACTTCTTTCCTGGTTGCATACATCTTTCCTGGTCCCAAAAAAACTTTCTGCGACCACGAAAGAAGCTCACTTTTATAAAAAACGTTGGACGTAACATAAAAAAGTAAGATTTAAGTTGACTTCATTTTTATTTTAAGTAGGAATAAATCTATGTTTCATTAAATTAAATCAATAAAGCAAAGTTCAATTGTAGAGACTTAGTGGGGTAATTATTTAGGTTTTTATGATAAGGACAACTCGTGTTTCTGCTGCATTGACTTTAAAATGCCTAATGGCATCTAACATAGCTTGATCATTATAACCATATCATGATAATAGTCAGAGCCAAAGAGCTAACGTGCTTTCCAAAGAATGGAGGAGCTCGAAAAAATTTTATGCTACTTGTGGCACCCTCTAGGTACAGACCACGCCTGGTGTCACTTATCTTGCGAAAGCACTAGTAATGCTCTCTCCCACAAGGCCCTTGAGTTTAATAATCTTTAATTAAGTATCTAAAACAAGTACGAAATTATTATTGCTAAGTAGATAACACATCTAAAGGATACACCCGAGAAAACGCTAAGATAAGAAAAAAATTAGGTACTATATGAATAAGGAAATAATAAACAGTAGTATGGAAAATTTCGAAATTGCAATAGTGTGATACAACGTCGCATGCGACACGCGACAGTGACAAGCCTCGAGACGTGCGCGGATAAGCAACTATTCTGTACCTTATACTGCGACCATAACAATATGATACTTTAATTATCTTTTATGTATTTTACATCTTTATTTATGGTTTTCATAAAATATCCTAAAATATAGTATGCCCGTGGGCCACGGGGCAAGGCTCAAATTACCAGCGGCATATAAAATACATAATATTACCAATAGGTAATTACTTCCCTTTATCAAAGCTATTGAAATAAAGTACATTTAAAAAAGTAAGGGGAAAGTGTGTACATCGAATACAAATATAATTTCTAATAAAGAACACGTTACACAGCTAATTACCCATTGTACTATATCAACAACATTAACACAGTAGTATACTAATTAAGTACGTATTTCATAACGTGTTCAAAATTAATGAAATTACAGCTAACCTATTACAACTTAACTCAATACTATAAACATTACATAACAGGTTACAGTATAAAATATCGAAAGTGCAAACAAAGCCTTATTTTTTTGGGGTACCCAAGGGTAAAAACGGGACCCTATTACTAGGACACCGCTGACCGTCCGTCCGTTTGTCTGTCATCAGGCTGTATCTCATGCCTAGCTGTGATAGGCAGATGATAAAATACTTCACAGATGTATTTTTATTGCCGTTGTAACAACAAAATACTAAAAACAGAATAAAATAAATATTTAAGTGGGCACCCATACAACAAACGTGATTTTATTATAGGTAATGGTGCGGAATCTTTCGTGCACTAGACCGACTCGCGCTTGGTTGGTTATATACTTTGATGGTTATTTTTTAATCGGCCAATACTATAGTGGTGACGGCAGGGTTAAAAAGGACTCATTTTAAGTAATCCGTCTTTTAGATTATCCAAAAATAATGGACCCATATTTTTCAGTTTGCCAAAAAAGTAAAAATTGACAAAGATTTGAAGCATCAAAGTTCCGAAGTGGGGGCTTGCGACGTCACCTCTATGTAAAAATCGTACGTAGCCGTGTCGTCATCCGAAATTTCAATGCGCTGTATATTTCTCAATTTCTGTTCCTCAAAAAACAAAATACGTGTACAATATTTTTTAATAATCTAACCGATGGGCTAAACATATTTTTCAATTCGTCATGCCTATAGCTTCTCATGGGATATAAATCAAACAAGAAAACTCCAGGACAGCTTAACAGACGCAGATAACGGTAAATTTAAAAATTAGATTTTAATAAGTGATACTTGTGCGGAATAAAAACAAGCTTAATAGAGCGATAACGAAGTCGTTCATTTGATCAAAACTAGGTTTAATTGTAAATGCAACATTGTAAATCCCATCGATTTGACAAACTTGTACAATATCTGTCAAAATGTGACTATCTATGCTGATTCTAATGTCTATTACTTACAATAGGGTAACGACAGGGTCAAAAAATTTTGATTGCATTTAGTCCGTTTTTTAGATTATCCAAAAATAATAGACCCATATTTTTTTTTACCAAAAAAAATAAAAATTCACAAAGATACGGAGTATTAAAGTTCCGGAGTGCGGGCTTGCGACGTCACCTAAGTGAAAACTGTATTTAGCCGTGACGTCATGTGAAATTTCAATGCGCTATATTTTTGTATTTTTTTGTTTCTCAGAGAAAAGAAAAAGACGTGTATTAATAACAAGTACGGGTTACTAACAGTAATTGGCCAGATGACCTGAGTAAGGTTGCAGGAAAGCGCTGAATGTAGGCTGCTCTCGATTGGTCGTTTTGGAAATCCTTGGGTGAGGCAGTGGCTACTCACGTAGAGAGTACCCCGTGCTTGTTAATAATGTGTGTGTCTCACGTAAGTCTTAATTTAAAAAAAAAGTGTACAATATTTTTTAATTATCTAACCGATGAGCTAAATAAAAATATTTTTCCATTCGTCATGCCTATAGTTGAAAAAAAATTGTCGTAAAAATTTCAACCCACGTTCTTTGTGAGGCATTTATATAGCCCGAAAATCTACACAAGCTATTCTTCTATGCTGTTCCATGATTTATACAGTAAGCTTATCGAGACATTACAAATTATTGTTACCGTTTTGCATGCCTGTGGAAAATAATGCTTGGAGTTATAGTAGAATAAAGGGGTCAGTATAGTAAATGGTTTAATTAAATAAACCACGATAAGTAATTGCTGGAACGTAACGTCATAAACTCATAACATAACAGAAATAAACGTTTTCTGAATAAATAAATTTTTTAAATAAAAGTACATGAGAAAGTAAGAACAATTCATTACTTAAACGGCGCGTAAGATGTTACGCGTACGCCTCTAAAATACAAAGAAGAATAAATTACAGCAAGTTTTGTAACAGATTGATTTGAAAATACATCTAAATAATTATGATTTATTTAAATATTTTTTTTTTATTTAACTTTATTACAAATGTAATAGGCGGACTTAAAGCCATAGGCTTTATCTACCAGTCAACCTACTGATGATGCCGAGATCAAGAAGTCTTTTGAATGAGGCGCAAAATATGTGATTTTGGAAGATATATTAATAATATAAGATTTAATAACCAATACGTATACTACATATATATTATTTGTATTTTATCTGACAGTTCTCGAAGATAATGTGCACGCACTGCACTTTTAACGCTACTTGAGTACGAGCCTTCTGGATATTTATTGGTAGGGCGTTCCAAAGCTTTGCCGCTTGAACAGCAAACGAACGTTCGTAGAACCCACTCCGGTGAAATGGTATATCGAGACGGAGATTGCTAGAAGAGCGAAGATTTTTGCCATGGATATCACCAAGAAAAGTGAATTTTGATTTGAGATATGACGTAGTTTTAGGGCAAAAAGAATTGAAAAGAGGGTTGTGAGAATATGCAGCTGGCGACGCTGACGAATAGGCAACCACTTTAGTTGAGTACGGTAAGCAGACACATGGTCGTACTTACGAAGGCTATATATAAATCGAAGACAGTTATTTTGAAGTATGTCGAGTTTATTTAGGAGGTCACAATTCAAGTCCGAGTAACACACATCCCCATAGTCTAGAATAGGGAGAATAAGAGTTTGAATGAGCATAGTTTTTATATTTCCCGGAAGAAAAAAATTTAATTTGTACAGGTAGCGCAATTCGCTGGTGATTTTCCGAGCAGTCTCAGAAACTTGCACATTCCAGGCGAAATTGGTATCTATTTGTAGGTCTTTCACGCTGGAACTAAACGGAATGATAATGTTTTTAAAACTGGTTGTAAGGAGTCATTGTCAATACGACTTAAGAGACGTGGGCTGCCGATCAGTATAGCTTGACATTTGTTGGGGTTAACAGTTACTCCAAAGCGGCGAGACCAGTAACCTACCGCCTTCAAATCAGCATTTATTCTTTTTACGGCGCTGTCTACCTGGTTGACTTCAGTCTGAGTATAAAGTTGCAAGTCATCGGCATAAAGATGATACGAGCACTGAAGTTCTTTGGTAATTAAATCTATAAAGATTGAAAACAATAGTGAAGTAAGAATTCCGCCTTGTGGTACGCCAGTGTCAATGTTGTTCCAACTGGAAATACGTTCGTCAAGACCAACTGACTGCTGACGACCACGAAGATAAGTAGAAAACAATAATCAACTGCTGAAGGTGAAATGGAATGATGGGAGAGGATTGCTAGGAGGATGTCATGGTCGACGGTATTAAAGGCATTAGAAAAGTCCACTAAACCCAAGACAGTGAGTTTAGTTTCCTCCATACCGGCTCTAATATCGTCGGTTACTTTAAGTAAAGCAGATATAGTGCTATGTCCAGGTCTAAAGCCAGATTGTAATGGATTCAACAGACCGTTACCATGGAAAAATGAGGTGAGTTGCTTGTGGGCGCAAGCCTCGAGAACCTTGGACAAGAGCGGCAGAATTGAGATGGGATGAAAATGGCTGGGAAGGGAAGGATTAGAGATTTTGGTAAGAGGGCGAATATAGGCTTTACTCCAAAGGGTAGGAAATTGGGATGTTGACAGTGAGTAATTTATAATGTGGGTAATGGCTGGTAGAATAATATCAAGAATATTTTCAATCATGCGACGATTTACCTGGTCACAACCAACAGCCCTGTTTTTTATTGTTAAGAATATTTTCTTAACGTCTTCCTGACTGACAGCAGTGAATTCAAATTGAGGAATGTTAGGACTTGGGAGAGATTGAATAGAGGAAATTGTATTAAATTTTGCTAGGCGATCCAATGGAGTCGAAGTGAAGAAATGTTTATTAATATCATTTAACGTAATCGAAGAAGGGATAGCTGAGTTATTTGAATTGCCAATACCCAGGGTTTCTAGGAACTTCCAGATGTCGGCAGCTGAAGATGAGGAGATAGTATCAGAGATTAAACGGCGTTTAGCGTCTCGCATCATTCTGTTACACCGGTTTCTTGCAACCTTGAACAAAGCCCAGTTTTCATCAGAACGCTCCTTCCTAAACTTCCGGAATGCCCTATCGCTTCTACACATAACCATTCTAACACCACGCGTTATCCAAGGAGCTGGAGACCTGTTAATTCTGACTTTTCTTATAGGAGCGTGCTGGTTATACAAGTTCGTCAAAAGCCGATTAAAAATATCAATTTTTCCATCTATAGTTGCGGCAGCCCATATACTGTCCCACCCCATTTTGGCAGCATCAGTTTTGAGCTTATCTACATCCATTCTAGCAAAGCTACGGACATGCATAGTTTTAGGTAATATTTTAGGAGGTTTAAGACTATACGAGCAATGGATAAAATCATGTTTAGAAAAACATGGCGCTGGATATTGGCCGTGTAAGACAACGTGGTCCACAGATGAAGCAATGATCAGATCAAGCCAGGTGTCTTCAGTATCGGTATTTGTGTGAGTGGCATTTAATGGCAAGACCTTCAAATCGGCAGAATTCAGGATATGATTTTGTTTCTGTGACCGAGCCAAATCCCCTCCATCATTAAGATTTGTATTGAGGTCACCCAAAATTATTTGATGTGTGTACTCAGACCCAAATGTGTCTAGAGCAATTTCAAGGTCTGAAAAATAATTAGTAGAAGGGGGACAACAGACAACACCGAGGGCAGCCTTGGAACCCCTAATCTGAATTTAGAGGAAAATAAATTCCGCTGAGGCTGAATATTGACCAGGAGAAACCTTTAAAATTTTATAATTAATTTCCGAGCGGAGGTATATTGCAATGCCACCACCACCTTTATTTAAACGGTCATTCCTAATAAGTACAAAACCAGGCAATGAGCTCTGGTTTCAACCACGTTTCGGAAATTAAAATGGCATGTACGTTAGCTTCAGCGAATACGTCTACGAACTCTGCGTAATGAGTCGGAAGGCTTTGGGCGTTTATGTGGCATATGTTAAGATGAGCAGTGTGACTCGAGAAGCAGTTATTAACATAATCGCCGAGCGAACCAAACGAGGCGTTCACACTTTCACAGGAGTGAAATTCTTCATCACCGGTGTGATATAATAACTCACTGTCAGACATACAATCTAAAAGAATATAATATAATAATAAAATATATACCTATCAAATACAATACAATATGTATATGGATACTCGTAGTATCTTAATTTTGTGACTTACTTTGAAAGATTCCGATTCAATTCCAATGCTCGGTACCACCCGCCAGTCAACCAATATTACACATATGACAATATTATAAGTAGCTACATAAAAGAATATAAATTTAAAGAATTTTTGTGCAGAAATTAACAAATGTAGCGTAGGGTGTGTTCAAGTCAGCACAAGGTTTAATAATAACAGGAAACAAACAACAATAATTCCGCTAGAAAGTAGAAGAAAGAAACTTACGTCGTAACAACATTATGATGAATGTAAAAATTTTAGTATCCAGGGCTGTAAAATTATTTAAAAGAAAAAACTAAATGTCATTGTCAAATGTTCACGTCACGAGAGCAAAATTTTGTTTTCAACTTTAATTATAAGTACCCCGTAACACTTCACTTTAGACAAAATATTAATAAAGTAATCCGAAGGTAATTTTAAGATTCAAGATAGAAGAAACAGAAAGTACAGTTGGCTTAAGAAAAAACGAACACACCCCACTAAAATATGGAATTACGGGAAAAACAAAGAAGAAAGTCTGAAAATACACCAATTGACTATTGCCTGGGTTATCACAAGCCCCGAACTACAGAAACTACGACGAAGAGGCAGTCCCTGATGCTCGTGGGAACTTCTCGATCAAGGACTTCAGTTCCTCCTCCGTATAAATTTTCTGTCTCTTGTCATCTGGGGTCTTCACAACAACGACTCCGTCCTGGGACCAACAGCTCCGCATGCCGAAGTGTTGTCGGGCCTTACCAAAAACTGCCAATCTTGGCTTTGTGAGAAATTCTTTCACAGATATTTTTGTTCCTTTCAAGGCAGATTTTTTATTCCAAAGAAGATGTTTAGTTTGGTAATCAAGTAAGCGCACAAGAATGGGACGATGACTGTCCTTATTAAGTTTTCCAAGTCGGTGGCAAACCTTGATTGACTGTCCACTGAAATCCCTTACCCCTAATTTGGTCTATACAATGTCAACAAGAATGGACTTACAGTCTTCTTTGGGCTGCTCCGGGATCCCAGAAAATATTAGGACTTTCTGCCTGTGCCGGGTATCAACAGAATCAATGGACCTGAGACAGTCATTAATCTGGTGTCGTAGCATGCCCACCATCTTGAAGACAATCTCCCGCTCCCGAACGTCCTCAACTCCTCAGCAACCATAGCAACTATATCCTTAGCAGGCCCCAAAGTCTTTGCGGATTGCAATTGAGAGGCAAGCTCATCCATCTTCTGATTGAAGTTGGCCTCCAAGTTCTGCTGCGCCTTCAAGATGTCGCCCAGTTGTGCCATGGTGAAGTGATATTCAAGGCGGAACTAGCAGTTGTAGTCTTGTGGTGATCTTTGTGTGTTTAAGTGGTGAGCTGGCAGGCGGTGTGAAGTGCTTTGATGTAATTAAATCTTCATGGAACTAGCCACAAATGTAAGTGGTTCTATATTGTTATATTTAGTATCCAAATAAATAAAAAATTTATTGGAAAAACGTTTTGATTAATTTAAATAGGCTTAAAATATGGAGACATTTGTTTATTGATTTTTGCACCTATTGCAATAAATAAAAGTACTTTAAGAAGAAATTTTATTAATATATTGGAATTTTTATATGTACTTAAAAAAATAAATGATCCAAAAGTAAAAAAAAAATATCTACTGTTCTAAGTGTAAGCACTTGACTCAAATGTAATAAAGGTACAGCATAATGCAAACAAGATTTACGGTTCTAAATCCGAGTCTTAAATTTAAAAGAGGCTTACAATATTTAAATACTCGCTTCAAAGTCATAGCAGCAGATAACTTGGGAAGGTATAGCTTATCTTGCTGAGAATTATGGACAGTTTAGCTACAACTGTAACTACTAAATTCCAACAATAAAATGACGTCAGTTACTATTTTTGTTAAGTACAATAAAAATAAGATTACTATAATAATTTGCAACTTGGAGATTCAAACTTTGAAGTAAGATATTTGCAACTTCATTATTTAATGTTTTTTAGCTCTCTGTTCTTTCATGCCACACGTTTTCGCAACTTTGTTTTCTACACTTGAGCTACTTTTTTAAAAGACAGGCAATGTGCATCATATTGCACACAGCAATTTAAATGAGTCAACGATGCATCAACAAAATATTTAGCACAAAATAAACTTAAATTATTGTCATGTTTGTGTAATAAAAATAAACATTGGAACCAAAACTATCAGCGCGGGTGGACGGTAACAGTTAGTGAAAAATTGACCAAACATGGCGCGACAGTCTAATTGATAAATACTTTGACTGTTACAAATAAAAATCTCATAGGTATGCATCGAATAGATCGTTACAAATAACAGTCTATAATGCATTAGCATTATAGACTGTTATTTGTATTTGTTAGTAGTTGTTAATTCAAGTATCAAAACTTCACCGCCGCTAAGTATTTCACTGGCGACATTTGACGCCCCGCGACAGTGCGTTTTCATTATATGCAGCTTAGTGGCGAGTAAATAAAGCAGCCCATATTGCCGAGTAGAGTCTTTCTCACGAATTCCAACCGCCACGCGCTCACTGAGCATAATCCGCTTTTTACGATTCCGCTCGTCTACCGAGAATTTGAAATGAGAAAAATAACCTCAAATTCTTTGTGAGTGAGTTGGTGGCTTTCTTGTTATGAATGAATGAATTCTACGGAATAAATTTTAACATCTGCTAGGCGCCATCTAACATAAAAGAGTCGTAAACGTACGAGTGTTTAGTATTTTCGCTTTAATTCGCATGAGATGAAGCGCCCAGTTTTCTATTTTTAAGTTTCTTGAAATTGTAAGTACGTAAATATTATAATATAACATGATGCCGAAAAAGGATCCATTTAAAGAGTTCTAATATTTTTTTATTAAAACTTAAAAAAAGGAACTACTATTAATTTGTTAGAAAAATTATTGAGTGAACACCTAATATCAAACAAATACATATTTATGTACTTCATTATATACATACAAAAGTCACCGCTATCCCATACGGGGTAGCAGGATTCTACAGTTAAAAGACACAAAGTACTTTTTACATTTATGGTATGACTTAGCTAGGCTGATAACTATGACTTCTTTCAAAATTTTGTAAGAGTTCAAACAAACTCTATTTGTAAATAAAATACCAGAAAATAACAATTTACACAAAAAAACGTACTATACCTTGCACAAAGCACCATAAAACTTGACTTAACCTATTAACATCAGCGAGAAACACGATACTACCCGCGTTCCGCAAACGTGTTATGAAAATAATAATAGGGGGTGTAAAACTTGGAAGAGTAACCAACCATCGCAGGACCATTCCTCGGAGACACGTCGTCGCCTTCTTCTTATTTCCTGAGGGATTCAAGCTTATGGCACCAGTTCAGTGTTACCATTTACGAGTTTTCTCGATTATCGCGGAACAACGAGGGTTTTCAGAATCTAACGTCACATAGTCACATGACTGTCAGAATGTTTAATTTGATCGCTGAATGTCTAAATATAATTAGTGACAAATCGTTTCATTCTCTACATTATGTAGGATTAGGTTAAAGACTTTATCTATTGTGAAAAAAATGCAAACACGGACAATTTTACTCTACCAAAAAGATTTCGCTTTATCTATCAAACTGAATACCCAAAAGAAAGTGCTCAATGACTACCTTTATTTGTGAAATCATTTGCATCTTAAACTGTGCTGTTTTTGGATCCAAGATTCATTTGATACTGTTTTCTACTTATAAAACCATCACTTGTTATATTTATTTTTTATCGCGATCACTATTATTGATAATTGTCTTTTTTGGACAGAGAAATTTAAATCCTATAATTTAATCCTCTTTCCATCCCATAATATTTGACACCTTTACCAGGCAATACTAAAGTCACTACCAACGCACCTATAACAGACCTGAACTTTAATAAAGAAAACGATTTTAGCGATATCCCGCCAAGGATTCCAGTCCCCTTTCGCAATGTCTATAAAATTCGTTTTGTAGTAGCTAACAAACCGAGGGAATAATGTTGATCCCGTGGAAGATTTGTTAGAAATATTGTTAGAGGAAAAGCCACGTTTCAATACAAACAGTTTGTTATTATTTTTCAGAAATATTTCTCGACTTTTTTATTGTTTGGCTTCGAAAGTAAATTTAACATATTGTGTAGAAAATACTATTTTTTTTTGTGAATTTAGTGTTTGTATCGTCAGTAGATAAATAAGATTAAAATTTTAAGACTAAATTAAGCTTTTCTACGCACATACGCTAAAAGTACCAAAAAATCTTTACTTTATAAACAGTAGTTCATAGAATGGTTGTCTAATGCATTTCCAAGACAAAATTTTAAATGATATCTCCGTTTCATATCAAATTATTTATTTTAAATGGCAGCACTGGACAGGACCCCGGAAAATTCAGGTACCTATCCCCTTAACTCACTCTGTCGAGCTTGAAGGGTGCGCATAATTAAAAATTCAGCAAGTATTTATACAAAATTTTTAATAATCTCAGTTATAAGGTCACATTATACAAGGGTTCTCGACCTCGATTGATTGATGGCTTCGTGTTAAGGAAAGTTCGCGAAGTTCGCGGCCCTTGATTAGAGAGAGCTAGGGATCGCGTACGTGTTTTGTAGATATTATATGTTTATCTCTGTATTAAGATGGTCGACTCTCATGATCCGTTTCCATGATATTCCTTCAATTTTTTACATTTATATATTATTATCCTTTTGTGATTATACGTGTATTGTATTGTATTTTTTGTGAAATTTTGTAAAATTGTGAAACATACAAAATTATTTTTTATAAAAAATAACTATAATATTATTGTTACATATTACTATGTAACTATTATTTGTAAAAGATCAGATATAGATACATAATTTTGTTTATTTGTGGCTACTAAAATACATACAAATATAAAGTTTTTCATAAGGTTACATTTAACACACAATTTATAGTAAATGTGTGTTGCTGAACAGTAGACAAATAGCTCAATTATAACATTAGCCCGAAGACACTATGGTGTATAAATTAATCATAAAAGATAAAGCTCAATACAATATATCTGACCTAATCAAATCCTCATTCCTAAGTCTCATCCGACCAATTTGTTTTGCCGACTGGGAAATTCCAAACATTTCATGATTGTCCCCACGACTTTATCGGGGAGCCCGATATCCGTTCCATTATTGCGAGTGAAACTTTGATTTGATACCGAACTTGTAATAAAACACTATTGCCAACTTTCTAGCCGCCAGTTGCTAGCGATGGAGTAAGATTTTTGCTTCATTTAACAATCCCGAAGTTCGCTTTGTGAATTCTGTGTCAAGATATTGATCATATTTCTTACCCGACCGCTTGTTAAAAAGAAGTATTGCAATTCGTTCTATTTAAATATAATTATCGTTCGGATGTGAATGCGAGAACCGGATCGACCTCGACGAATGTTCTGCAAAAAAATTGCAGATATTTTGAAGAAAGAAGTGAGGATTACCTATAACCAACCGGAGAGTATGTATCAAAAGAGTAATGAGTGTTGACGAAGCAAAAGAGGTTTGCAAGGATCGTTGCAAGTGGAAATCTATAGTCTCAGCCTATCCCCATAGAAAACAGGCGTTAAAATATGTAAGTATGTGTATAATCATGAATGAGTACATGTAGATATTTGATTTCATTGGATATTACTATTTAACAAAATATATTAATATTAAAAAACTTTTCCCCAGAAACATGATATATCAAAATATGGTTATTTTTTTCATCTTAAAATTTGCATATGTATTTCTTTGAACTGCCGGACATAATTTTTAGATTTTGAATATTTATTGAGAAAAGTGAGTACTTATCATGGATATATAACTTAGAAAAAGAGGAATAGGTACTTAATATATTACGTTGAAAAAAAAGTTTTACGTATGCTATTATCATAATCATCACTTATGGCACATCACCTATGCTACAAGAATCCTATGAATTGTTATCATCATCATCAATAGATTTAAGGTACTAAGTTTTTATCGGTGGAGTATTTCCTTCTTCTTCCTTCTTCCAAAAAGGAGGCGGTTATCAATTCGTCGCGATTTTTTAATGTATATTCACCGATTATTTAAAGACGCTTGAAACGATTTGGATTTTTTTTTGTTTGAAAGGGTAACTTGTCGAGTGGTCCCAAATTTTATCGAAATAGATTGTGTAGTTTGGGGATGAGGTCGGTTTTTAGTTTTGAAAAAAAATATCGGCTTGACTTTCCTATATGACACGACTATTAATTGTTTAATTTTAAAATTAGTTAAGTTAGTTCTAATAAAGTTGATAATTAATAAAATAAATTGTTGAACATGAAAATTAACACGCAATTTTCGCGTTTATTCCCGTGTATACCATTAAACTTTATAATTATGAAACACTAACAAAAGTTTTAAAGTGTAAACAGAACAGTAGTTTTAAAGTGTGTATAATGTATTAATGATTTTAAAAAAATACTTTACCTAATATAATACGATATCAATTGTTCCTTGAATTCATGAGAATATTGGTTTGGACACAGATGTTGTTGATTAAAGTATTTTAAAAGAAGACACACACAGTGTGATAAATTTAACCTTTTTCGTGTTATAATCACTTCAGGCTGGTTGAGACAGTGTTCTCTCGTTAACGCAATAATTTATGTCACTCTTAATCTTATTAAGTATATGTACTGTTTGTAGAAAGTACTTCGATGTATATATGATGATGAGGATAATCTAGTTAAAAATTATTTTTTTCAATGCCAGACAATTTATAATAAATTTTATTTGTGTCTACCCTCATATCATTATAACATACGCCGTTTATTTTAATCACGTCATGTTTTTTAAATATACCCTCAAGATGTTTTACAAAGTTTTACTTCAAGTCAAGTCAGTAACTATAATATTGTAAGATTAAAGTAATTGTTGAAAGTGATTTTCTTTTAAATATACCTTCAAGACAGTGTAAATTAAGTTCGAACAGTTTTTGTTATGTTTGCGGTGAAATTTGCGGTAAATTTATCATAACAAAAAGAAGAGAAATGTTACAGAAGCAGTAAAACGAGCCTTCTTCCAATACTTTCAAATTCCTGTATCAAACCTTTATAAAAAATGGGTTTAGTTTTTGTTATGTTTGCGGTGAAATTTGCGGTAAATTTATCATAACAAAAAGAAGAGAAATGTTACAGAAGCAGTAAAACGAGCCTTCTTCCAATACTTTCAAATTCCTGTATCAAACCTTTATAAAAAATGGGTAGCTGTAGTATTTTGTGTAATTATTGCAGAAATATGTTCACGATTTGTATATTTCGTAATTATAAATAACATTTTGGAATCAATTAACCGTTTTCGAAAAAAATGCTTGGTTTTTTCTTAGCGGTTGTGAAACATTTCTTAGGTAACCAGAAAGCAGAGAATTTTAAGAATTTGTTTTCAATTTATTACAAAATTACCACAAAAGGGGAGTGCCCTTTAAGTTTTCCCGAAAACCTGGGCGAACGTTTTCATCAAGGTTTGAAGTTATTTATTTATTAAAACTTTATTGCACAAAAAAGTGTAATAATGTGTACGTTTAAAGAAAGGTACCAATGTTTTTGGGACAAAAATATATTGGCCTTTTACTACTAGTCTATCTTAAGAGAAACTAATCCCGACCAGTATAAAAAAGAAGTTCTTTGAGTCATTTTGAATTTTTTTACTGTATAACTAAGCAAAAAAACTGAAAATTTTTTTAATGAATATTTTCAAAATGTGACTAGCAATTTTTTTTATCAACTTCAGTATTGAACTAGTGATGGTTTATTCTAAAGATACACATCACTTTCATGTGTGGGATTTTTGTTGTAAATACTGTTGTTTTCATTGGCGCGGGATATGTTATATTACATTATCCAGAGAAATCTTTTAATGTAATTAACACACGAAATAATTAATGATTATGGCCTACACTACCTAATTCCTTCCTAGGCACAACTTAGATTTTAATATACCTTAATCACATTTGGTCGTGGTTTTAGTATTTTATAAAAACCAGCTTTAATCATAATCATGTAATAGAAACACAAAAAAGAAACATTTAGTTCGCATTTTACAACTAAATCAATTAATCCATAATATGCATTTTGAATTTGTTTATCATGATTGTGTTCTCGAAAATAATATTTGACTTTGATAAAAGTATTCAATTACACAAGTAATTCTAGTTTCATGATTTAGGTATGCTTTAGTGAATTATGAGGTTTTCTCGCTTGTTGTAATTTTTTATTTCCTGTTGATATTTACAAAATTAATTATGAATTATATTTGCTGTACATTGCATGAAAAGTTTACGTTAGTTACGAAGTAATTTGATTATACATAAAACATAATATATAAATTCAGTACTATAAATCTCCCTCGTAGCACAGTCCCCACCGCAACCACTGAGACGTGAAGAGACGGTTTGTATCGGCTTTCATCTTACGCGGCGACTGTAACAAATGATCGGGGGAAGCTTTCGCTGGACTCGGTTTGAGTAATGAGCTTTGTGATATTTCATTCTATGATATAATGATTCTTTTGAGTCATTATTTGGGCGGATGCGGAAAAACAGAACCGAGGAAAATTGAGGTCGGGAATGTCGTTGGTGGTAGACGCAGAACGTTTGACACTGATGTGCAAAATATGACTGCATTGTATGAAATCGTTATATTTTATTCGTTTTGGTTCTCAGTATTATTTTAATAAGGTTTGATTTATTTACCATAAAGAAAATATTGGTATGAAGTCGATATACTTTTAAAGTCAAATTAACTAGGTAAGAAAATAAAACGTGAGTGGGATTTAACCTACAACTACAGTCTAATTAGGACCATGCTCTAACCAACTGAGCTATCTCGTGTTCAACCCCGAACAAAGAAGCATTAATTTACTTGAAATCAGTTTGGCCTAGGCATGCCTACCCATCGCCTAATAAACATAATTATTTCTCTGCCTTGTCTATAGATGGCGCTATAGCTATTTATTAAAACATGTAAATCTTTAATTGCTGTTATTAAAATTAAAATTAAGAAGTACTATAATTAATTAAATATGACTCATATGAAATGCAATAAATATATTTTAAACATTTTCAACACTTTTTTTGTCACTTTTTTGCTAGTCATGTGTACTGCCACTCTGTGTGCCTACCCGCAACTCTAGGTTTGACTATTACGGGCCCTCCAATTGTTTCTATGGCGTTGAGTATCTGTTACGTTACTAATTATATTATCTTTGGCCTAGGCCGAAATAGTTAGATCTAAAGTGTGTAGGCTAAACTAGACTAAACTAGTATATCCTGACACGCTTAGGATGAACCGGTTTAGCCTAGGACAAACTAGTTTAGCCTGAAATCGGGTATGGCCAGTACCATCTACAAATATACCTTAAAATGCAACATTAACGTAGATATAAAGAACCAAGAGAAGTGTTATTTGGCAAAGAGTCACACAAAGCGTATTCGAAGATTTTGCTTTGACACAACATCGTACTATCTAGTTTTTCATTTTAAGACTTTTTATCAAATGTAGAAATATAGGAAACAAATCTTGAAAAGGAATCATTTTCCCAGTAAACATGAAAATGTTTAGCTCATTTTTCATTTTGAAGTCCAGTTCAGTGTGTCGCTAGCAGGCGCTTCTGACGATAATTTATTTAGGTAAGTCCCGAGGATATGACAGAACAAGTAAACAAAATCTGCTGTACATACGAGTTTAAAAAATAAAAAATATTATTAAAAATAATATTCTTGAGTTGTGTTTGCTTTTTATATATTTTTGTTTGCATTTTTTTACCCGATGGATTTAGTAAATTCGTTCTAAATGTAAATATAAAGCTATATACTTATACAATATAACAATATAGAGTGCATACGGGAAAAACAATAACTTAGATAAAGAACGAAGATAGATCTGGGAAAAGAAAGATTGACACTCGGACAACTTATTGCATCAGACAGCTTTTGGTGACGTGTTCAAGACGTGATCTCCAACAGACTTGCATGACAACAGACAACAAGAAAATAGTACTTTGATAAGGTGTCATAAATACCTCCTGGTACACATAGATATCTATAGCTGGACATAAACGCTATAATAATAACTGATGTTAATTTAAAAAATGACAATTATTTATATTCGTGATTACAGGCATTACCTTTTATTTCTTTCTTTTAACCTTTCTCCACCCAATGATGATTTTAGGTTTTCACATATGCATGCTTATTCTCTTCGGTCTTGAGCTTTTCTCATCCAGGTGTATCTTATTACTTGGGTTATATCATAGGTCCATGTCAACGCTGGTCTTCCTACATTTTTGTGGCCCTGTCTCGATCTCCATTCCAAGAATACCCTTATGGTAACATAATAATACCTAACATCTTAAATACCTTACGGAATCAGGATTTCAGAACCCAACCACGGCAGCAGAAAACAGTTTTTGTTCAATAAAATAACCAACGTTGGTAAAAGGTAACGTATTATAATACATTCTGGTATGTTGTCCGTCGGCTTGTAAAGATAATTTGCAGTCTCTACCGCGGTGTCCGAAATATACGACAGCCATAAATTTTGACATTTCATTTAACGCATAGATTATTTCATTGCTTTCTTCACGGGCTGATCTCGTCTGAAGATACGCGAGATACGTTGCTTGGCGTATTTTATGGACTGCTCTCCCCATACCAGGATTCAATTTAGATCCACCAATAAGATAAGGATTATTGAAAGTCACAAGGGTGGTTACGAGATACTGAACGCGTAATAGTGCCTCAGTGCTTGCTTTAAATCAAAGTATCGTAAGCGTCTCTTTGGTATAAGTATTGGAAAAGGCACTGAAAAGAGCGTTCGTTCCTAAACCACGTTCCTATCTCAATGCAAATCATACCTTTTTCTTTACTAATATATAGGTATACATGCGAAGGTAACTCTGTCTGTCTGTTATTTCTTCACGCTTCACACTAACCATTGAACTAATTTAGATTTGCATGGACATAGATTGAGATCCGCTGAAGTACTAAGAATAGTTTCTATCTCAAAATCATCCATTGAGAAAAAGAAAAATAAGTGGGACTTTTTATGGATAATCTTATTTTGCCATACAAAAGTAAACCTATTACAAAGTACTAAATTTACGCAGATGAAGTTGCGGATAAAAGCTAAGACCTCTGTATGGCGGACTAGCAGACTAGGCACCGGAGGTCGTCAAAGGTTCCCCAGATTCGAAATGCAAACCCCACCTGAGCGAGAATAGGCGGGTTACGAGCGCTTGAGCACGAAACTTTCGACAAATATCTACTTTGCTTGCCCTAGATCCGCTACAATTTTTTGTGTGACTTTGTGTGACATTTTTTTATTGCAAAAGTATTGCTAAGCTGTCGAATTAGATTAAGCAATAAATCAAAATTGATATACAAGCGGGGTTCATACCGCAGATGACGATGATTATAATAAAAAAATATTGTACTTTATACTACGCCTTGTTTTGCATCGCAAACGATTTTGTGGTTGTTAGGAAACGTAAACCCCACCTGAGCGAGAATAAGCGGGTTACGAGCGCTTGAACACGAAACTTTCGACAAATATCTGCATTGATTGCCCCAGATTCGCTACTATCTGAAATCGTTTTGCAAAGATATTTCTATGCTAAAGAATAAGATTTAACAATGAATCAAAATCATCAAGTAGCGGCTTGCATTATAAGGCGGAAGTTTGTGGGTAAAGACATTCTTAAGGTATAAATCCGAGTCCAATGTCATTCGATGCATAAAATAAGGAACAATTATGTTAAAAATTGTTCAAAATCTGTATTCCTTCCATGAAAATATTTTTAAAATAAATATTTTTTGTACAAGCTTTCTATTGTGAGCCAAAATAACTTGCAAAGATACGTCATTTTATTACGGGGTTATGATAATAGCTGTCTTGTTAGAATAGTATTTTTGTATCGTCATTTGATTGGAATTTGCGTACATAATTTCTTCTCGGGCAAAAACCGAGAAATGCTTGAACCTAAGCATATAAATTGCAAGTTACTTGAAAGCTTGAAATAGTACATTACTGCAGAGGACGGGAAGTTTGGCATTGCCGGACGAGTAGAGTCAAATTACGAGTTCGGCAATTCCCTCCGAGGCGTGTTTAGTGCTTTTCTCAACAAATGTGAGGAAACAATGAAAGAAATAACCAACTATGCTAATATTTACCAACTTATGTTTACTGCAAAAACTGTAATATAATCAATACTACGTGGTTTGAAAGAAAAGTAACTGCTTTCCCTCGTTTTTAGTGCAAATAAAACAAAGTCTATACAGCCCAATCAGTTAATTATGCAAACATTATCGCGCATGTTTGAGAAAAATATACAGGCAGACAAAAAAAAAACAGTAAATTACGGAACATATTCTAAGCAGAGTTGGAATATGTAATCGTCGACAACGCTATTATGTAGATCAGTGGCCGAGATGACTGCACTCATGAACCTTGGGACCCGGCTCGCCGATATGCGGGACTGGTAGAGCAAATATGAGATTCATATTGAACGAGTTAAGTAGGCGAGTAGTTTGATATGTTGAAATAAAAGTTCAAGATACTCAATTCGGCAGACGTTTAAATGAAAATGTTAATTACAGCAGATTATTACAAGGACAGTGTTGGAATATGTAAACATCGACAACGTTATTATGTAGATCTGTTGCCGAGAAATGACTGCACTCATGAACCTGAGACCCGACTCGCCGATATGTGGGACTGGTAGAGGAAAGTTAAGATTCATGTTGAATGAGTTATAAAGGTGAGTAGATGGACAAATAATAAAAAAAGCGGTCAAGTGCAAGTCGGACTCGCCCATGAAGGGTTGAATAGCACCAAGTAACACAATATAAAAGTTCTTGTAGTTCGTTGTAAATTTGATTGATGTTTTAATAAACGTATTAAAAAAAAAACTACTTACTAGATCTCGTTCAAACCAATTTTTGGTGGAAGTTTGCAGGGTAATGTTCAATCATATATATTTTTTAGTTTTATCATTTGTTGTTATAGCGGCAACAAAAACACATCTTCTGTTGAAAATTTCAATTATCTAGCTATCACGGTTCATGAGACACGGCCTGGTGACTGACAGACGGACGGACGGACGGACGGACGGACGGACGGACGGACGGACAGCGGAGTCTTAGTAATAGGGTCCTGTTTTTATCCTTTGGTTACGAAACCCTAAAAAGATAGTGTTCAAGCAGTCAAAGTCGTGGTCATGTATTTGTAATCTAATAGGCCAAAAATCAGATAAGTTGATCTGCTTTTGTGTCACACAAAATAAGAATAGGTTTTGGAAAAATATACACAACTTACTTTAAAAAAGTAGAGTTAAATGTCGATATAGGGTTCCGTACAAAAAATGAAAAAGGTACCCTTATAGGATCACTCATGCGTCTGTCCGTCCGTCTGTCACAGCCGATATAATCCGAATCTACTGGACTAAATTAAGTGAAATTTGTTAGGGTGGTGTAATCCTAAGACTCAAACACAGATGTATTAAAATATATTAAAATAAAATAAACCTTTATTTAAAAAGAAAGAATATTTTTTTTAAATAAAGGTCATTTTCGGGGGAAAAATTAGAAAATGAAAAAAAAAAGTTTTTTATTTTTGAATAAATAGTTTTGATTTTATTCATGAAAAAAGACGAAAATTGACCACCTTCCCACCCTGCCCTGATGTCCAAAACTACTGAGCCTAAAATTTAGAAAAAAATACAAAATATAGTTCATTGCTTGTAGATTGCAGGAAAATTAATACGTTCACCAACGGAAAATACTTAGTTCACTAAGACACCACTAGATAGTTGTCAAATGTGATATTTTGTATTAATTTAAAAACTTTGGCATTGAACGGAACCCTCTCCACGTGAGTTCAACCCGCTCTTGGCCGGATTTTTCTTTTCATTTTATTTCTGGATGAAACTCGATGAGAAAAAATTAAGTAACACTTGGATTATCACGTAAAACTTGCTTACAAATAAGTATAGCACTTACTCAATCTGAAACATAGTAAATCACCAAAGAGATTCCTATACCCTTCCCAATTTTCAACCCTCGTTATGCGGTTATTTCGTACATTTCCCGAATTAATCACAGGAATACCTCGTTTACTTGTTGCGGTTTTATTAATAGACACACATTAGCCGTAAATTTTCTGTATTCGCTCTAATTTTGAGATAAATCGATTAAACGGGAATCCACGAAGTTAATGGAACATGATATTGGCATGTTATGCAACTAACCTACTTCTGCCGTTGTTTTGTTGAATTTGGTTTAAACTATGAGAGCTTAATTAGATGTTTCGTAATCTGATTTAAATGTATGATGCTTTTCATGAAATAACTGTGGATTATTGAAATCATTCTAGTTGAACCCGGTACTCAATGCGTACTTAACTATTTATATATTAACCATGTTTTCGCCATAGATGATTACCACCCAGAGGTCCCGGGTTCGAACCCCGGTCAGAGCAAGTTGGCAAATGGCCTTTTTCAAATTGTTCTGGGTCTTGGATGTTTATCTATATATGTATCTGTTATAAAATATAGAATCTTTAAGTTAGTATCCCATAACACAAGTTTCGAACTTACTTTGGGGCTAGCTCAATCAGTGTTATTTGTTTATTATATATTTATTATTAAATTTATTTTAATACTAGGATTGTTTTAATACTACATGTAGGGGCGAAACCTAGAGTTTACGCTAATAGGTTTCGCCTGTGCATTATGTTTTTTGTCTTTTTATGGAAATCCCAAAATATTATGTAGCCTACATGAATATACTGTGACTCTTGGCAAGAAATTAATTACATTTATTCATTGTTCATAAAATTAATTATAGTATATATACGCTTGGGAGCGCTTTCCAGCTTTTACTTCCACAAAAATGTCTTTGAAGATGGAAAATCTGGAAAGCGCATCATACGTTATGTATATCAATGGCCATCAATAGGAATCCAAAGACGGATCGTTTTATTGACATTGTTTTATTATCGTGTTATTGGCTAACCGTGTTGTCAGATTTTTCGAACTGCCAAAAGGCTCTTGCAGACGAGCGACAGTATGCCCGCGACACAGGTCGGAGACGGTCGGCGACAGTCAGCGATCTTCGGTGACCGTCGCCGACCTGTGTCGACGTCGCATGACAACGCGCGACGGTCGGCGACAGTCGCCATTTATCGGCGATTATCAGGGACTGTCGCCGACGATCAAGCGTTGTCGCGACACAGGTTGACTGACACGTGTCATGCGACCGTTTGCGACAGTTGACGACCGTTGCGCGTTGTCGCGCGACTCAGGTTTGATTTTGTCGCCGATCCGTGTTGCGGGCATACTGTCACTTGTCTGTAAGAGCGCTAAAGAATAACAAACAATATACTTTCATACGCACCGTGTTTTCGCCATATGTGATTATTGTATTACAATATAACCCAAACAAACCATTACTTACACTTATAACACTCTAACATCACCGAAGTTTAACCTTCAATAAAACGTGTCCCGAATAAGTTAAGTCGAATCTTAAGGGAACATTTGTTCAGTAAAATGCGTGACGAAATTGCGGGTAGGAACGCCAATGCTCCATCACCCTCTCCCCAACACTTAGCCTTCCTTTTTACCAATTTCGCAGCTTGCTCATACATCAATCTCGCTGTATTATGTAAGAGTAATACGTTGCAAAAGCGTCACGATGATAATCGAAGGTATTGGAAATTTAATCACATGTTTAATGAAAAGTACGATGTTTGCTTAAACGTTTTACCACCTGCGTTAACCGGTTAGTTCTTGATCAAAAATTCTCTATTACTTTAACCATATTAATAACAGACGGCTAAATGTTTTATTAGCAACAAAAACCTTTACCTAAAAAATATTTCAAAGAGAGATGTTGTTTCAAGAAAATAAAAACTAATGCTTTAAATAAAATCTTCCTGCCAAAAATTAAATATCACAATTGATAGAAGAAACCAGAAGAAACTCTCTAGTAGATATAAGTTCTATACTCCTATACCAAAACACATCATCCAATTGTTATGATAAAAAAATATGACACAAATCCTATTTTATGTATAAATAATAACTATTATTATTTTATGACGTCAGTTGAGTTGGGTCATAGAATTAAATTTTTTCTCACTGACATGACACAGCGTTACAAACCATAGCGTAGGTGAGAAATGAACTGTCTTATATCTACCACCAGTTACTGCGCATTCATCCAGCTTCTTATCAATTTTACAGACCGATACCTTTGCAGCCATTGCGATAATATACATAAAAATTATACAATAACGCCAAATAGTCTAATTTGACTCGAAGACCTTCGCTCACTTTATAAATCATACATTTCTTTAGCTACAATACCTAAGAAAAAGAATAAACTAATTTTTTTAGAACCTGGGGTTATATTACGAGCTGACCAAAAGCCTCATCCTATCTATTCTTCCCATACATCCCTTTTCTATATTTTAATTATTTTTTTTCTTTTACGATTAAATCCATACACATTCTAAGACATAGTCCTGCACGTACCTGGATAGTCATCTTATTCTTTTTATTTTACCCGCAATGTGCAAACATAATATTGCAGTAGAACACAATATACTAGAACTTAAAGGCGCCGAAGGAGAGGCTGATTAGCTCTGCGGTGGAACGAGCGAACTGCCATAAAGATTTTTGGGTAAACGTAATATTGCGCCGTTAGGGTAATAGAATGGACTGCGATGGGCCTCTGTCAAATTACTCGATGTACACCGAAACAAACATACTATGAATTTTGTAACTTGATATTTAGATGTCGAAGTCTTTTTTTAGAGATTATTTTTCGCGTTAAAGTATTTTATTTTATTTTCTAGAACAAATTGCTTTTTAATGTTTTGTTTTATTTCCAGATTCTCTATGTTGATTAATCTTTCATGCTTGTCAGTAACACTTAAATTTCAAAAATTAAAAAGAAATTATTGTTCCCCATTATTAAACCCGTCTTAGTACCGATAAAAATTTGTCTACGTTTAGATATGCATAACAAAATAGGTATTTTATTATATTACCTACGTATCTATCCAAGTCCAATTTGTCACAACAATTTCCCGACTGAAACCTTACCACGTCAACATATAAATGCCCGAATAAGGGCAATTACGGCCATTCAAGCGAAGACACATCAGCGAAATAGCCGCTGCTGCAGTTACATTATCCCGCCCAAGTTTATTGAATCGGGCGATAAGGTGGCTGTAATTTCCTGTCATTTACTAACATTACTCTTCCACGTGATCACCGACGGGGACGCAAAAAGTGCGCAATTCTTATAGAATTTGGGACAAAACTATTTCCTGTTTCCCATTTGAGGTTGGTAAAAGCATACGTGACAAGTTAGTTTGATAAAATTATGGTTTTATTAGACAATATTAATGTCATATTTTGTAAAGAAATAGTCAAAATTTATTTTCAACTTTGCTTAATTCACTGCAGAATAACAGAAAAAGTGTGTAAAAACAAAATAAAAAACACACACTGTGCGTTTTTTCAATAGTATATATGTTAGGTATGTAAGACTGAATGACATTGAAAATAATAAAACACAATTTTTATAGAAACTTATCTTGATTCTACAAGTCACAAATGCAATCGCATATTTTAAAGCTTCAATTATTTGTAAGTTGTATACCATCTTTCTAAAAGAATTAGCCAGTAGATATGTTTTCTTCGCTTGAATGTAAAGGAAAAATATTTAGGTACTTATTCAATGCCATAACACATAATTTTAAGAAACTTACAATAGTTTCTATTTCTACTATTGTTTCTGTGGTTTAAAACACAAATTACGTATAAGCTATCTTAGGTATCTTTATACTTTTAAGATTCTAGACTGTATAAATGTATTAAATCACAATTTTATTTATCTATTGTAAATTTAAAGTCATTCTAATTTAACAAGAGCGGGAAAAGTTTATCGCGTCAGTATATCCAACAAATAATTGTTACTCATCCTATTCAAAAGCGGGTTATCCTCTGCCCAACAATGGGGGAAGCGACTCGTATGAAGATCGATTAATGGCCCCTAATTACGCAATTTCTGGCGATCTCTAATTGTACGCGGCCAGTATATTCTGCGTGACAGTACGTTATTTCCCCTGAGGGCGGTAAAAGATACGAGCGAGTGATGATACAAAATACTGGAACTGGGACGTAGATCTCCGTGGTAACTTGATTTTTAGAAATAGTTTTTGTTTTCTATGTTTAAGTATTTGTAAAAGAAAGAACATTATTTTATCCTCTTTTTTGTTTGATTTATGGAAAGAGGATTACAAAAATTCGTAAAATAATCCTAACTGCAAGGTTTGACTGTAGGTATAAAAATCATTTTCAAAATTCGCTAGCATAATATGTGCTTCCACGAGTATATTGCGACTTATTCTCAAAATAATGACGAAGAAATTCTGTGTAAATCATTCACAGTTACCGTTTCCTTTTTCTTTAATTAGTATAATTTGAACTCCCCTATCTATCATCCAAAATCCTTACTTTGATGAAATCGAAAATACAAAATTTATATTCATTATTACAAAACATTTTCACGATTCATTTCAACACAAACTAACCGCCCTGACGAATCCGCGACAAATTTAAATCCGCTAATGTCACATCTATTATTAAGACTCCTTGTTGAACCCGGCGTCGCGCCGATGGCACGTTGTGCTAAAATTATTCACTGAGACTGGTATTGTTCTCCTATACTTTATTTGTCTCAGGATTCTGTTTACTTTTTGGTTCGACGCGTGTCGCTTGCCAGGGTAATTCTGGTCTAATTTGCAAAGGCAAATAGAACAAAATGCTTCAAAGAATTTAAATAAAACCGCTACAAGTTGGGGTAATCATTTACGCTTGTTTGAAGTTTAATGTAAACTGACGAACTATTTAAAAGTATTCTCCTTATTTTCTTTATGTATTAAAATTTATTAAATCCTTATTATTAAATTTTAACAATTATAATACTTGCTTTGCTAGTGCAAATAACTTTATAAATATTTGTGTTAAAATATGCATAATTGAAATTGAGAGCTAGTAGAAATTATTTTTTCTACTATTGAAATAAAGATTATTCAGATACTTTTTAATTTGTTATTGTATGAATATTGACAGATTTTTATTATGTAGACAAATAACAAAAAAAGTATTAATCAGACATGACTGACTAATATTACCTGTTAACCCTTTAATATCCAGCATACTTAATACTTAAACATTTTTGGAGACAATCAGGATGCTTTCGTTAGAACATATTTAGTTTCTAAACTGATTTCAGAAAGCATTTAAAATAATTGACCTATCAATCTATAAAAAATAAGCACTGACAGTTAATTAACTACAAGAAATTAATTTCACTTCGATAATAACACAAAGGTAGAAGCATGAAATTTACTAGCTGAGTTACTATTATGTCACATAAATACACGAGATAGTTGAAAATAAATAAACTTTATTTATTTTCCTTCACAAAACATCAGACACAGGCATTATTCTTAGCTCTATTTGTGTCAGCTAATGGTTTATTGTTTGTCCAGGGTTCAATTCCCTGGCCAATAGTCTGAAGATAAATATATCAGAGATGTAAACCACTTTTAGTCCATACAATGTCAACAGTGACACAAACACATGCAATTTGAACGATTTATTATGTGTCTAATAATATATTGTTACTTTCTTAATATTTGAGTAAATATAAATATTATCTGATCTAAATGATTTTTAAGTATGTTAATGACACAATAAAATTTATGAATTTAGTGTATCAAGGTTTATGTTGTGCATCAGGAACAAGTAACTGGCCACCTTACCAACAGCTTCATATCTCGGTAGCCCTAAGTTCGATTTCTTATAAATACTAACTGTAGCTTTAAAATATCGCTAACTATAAATAGTAATACCAATTAACCGATTTAAAGTTATAATTTTTTAAATTGTGTACTACCATACCAAACCTACCATAATTGTTAAATTATGTCTTTATATATTAAAAAGATTACATTTTGCTGAAAAGTAATGAAAAAGACAGTTTTGTGGTGCAGTATTTAGTAAAATCTAAAGGTTTGCGAAACGTCTAAGTTTCTTGAAAGGGATACGAGTGTGAAACCAACTAAGTCCTATCAAGCTGCCCGTGTCAGTGTTCGAAGTCCAGGATTTCAGCTATTTATTGCGATCCCACAGGATCCGGGAATTTACGCGAGTAACGATAAAAGATCCACATTTCGCCGGAATACGCGGCTCCAGCGTTATCATCTGTTAAATGGCAACTAACGTCTCTATAAAAGTTATAATGCTATTCTCGGGCTTTGTGGTTTGTTGACCACTCAATATTGTAGAACATTTTCCAGAGATTTTTTTAAATACACTTAAAATAAAATCTGTAAAAAAAACTATAGCTTTGTTCTATTATTTCATACATCGCACAGAAAAAATGGAGTGGAAAGCATAAATGTAAAAACAGTTTGAGCGCATTCCTATTAGGACGCGTTCAGACGTCACGTGCACGCCAAGCCTACGCCAAGCCCACGCCTAGCGCGCTTTGAATTTGTTGCATATAATTTGAGTCCAACACACATCAATATAATGATGCGAGACCGGCGCAAGGCGGACGCAAGGTGAGTGTGTGGCAAAGACGAGGCGTTCGCTAAATGCAATTTGATTTGTATTAATATGTAATAAGACTCAAATTATATGCAACAAATTTCTAAAATTTCAAAGCGCGCTTGACTTAGACTTGGCGTGCGTGTGTTGTCCGAACACGCCCTTAGAGTGCAAATATTTGAAGTTTCTTGTGAAGTGACGAAATAATTCAAAGTGACAGCCAAGACTGACGTCTTAAAAGGAAAGACACTACACTACTTGTGCGGATCACTCCTGGGGTTGCTGAACATACGTAAACGTTAGTAATTATGTAGACAATAATTTGTTAACAACAGTCACTAAATGCAGACTACCGTGGTGGCTTATCTTCAAAAGTTACAACAACTACCCATGTTTAACCCTTGTCAGAGGTCTATTGATAAACCCAACTTTTCCGAACTAAGTGTAAGTTGTTTCTGCTCTAATTATTAAATTCTCACGGGAGTTTGAAATTTAAACTGAGTTTGAACAGCTCTTTCAATTATTTTAAGGCAACGAGATTATTCTATGTTCAGATCATTAAGTCGCGTAAACTATAAGCCGTTATAGTTTTTATGATCTCAGTTATAGGCCTTTGTAGAAGTTATACACTTATTACATTGCCTTGGAAGCATTTTACATTTTATTATATTTGGCTTGACATTGTCTAACGGATTAGTTCGTTGAAGCGGCAGTGGGCGGGAGACATAGCGCGATGAACCGATGGTCAGTGGGGCAAAAAGGTTCCCGAATGGCGACCACGTACTTGCAAGCGAAGCGTAGGACACCCACCCCCAAGGTGGTCTGATGACCTGACTAAGGTCGCTGGAGAGCGCTGGATGCAGGTCGGTCTAGATCGTTTATTTTGGAAATCCTTGGGAGAGGCCTATGTCCTGCAGTAGACGCTATGCGGCTGCAATGATGATGATTTTATTATATGTTTAGATAAAGTTTGTAAAATTAGAACTAACGTTAGTTTTTAAGTTGTGCCATATTTTAGCAATTTATTTTAACACTTAGGAAGTGACAGATTTTAATAAAGCTCTTATCCAAATAAGATTTATTAAACAATAAATGAAATGTTGATAACACAGAGAAAAACAGTATCCGTTAGCAAACATGTTTTTGGGTCAAAAAGGGTCAATATCATAGCGAGGTCTGACGTAACTAGCTGGAATCACGATGCACTCAATATAATGTGCAGCAGCTTTTACCGCAACGGTTTGCTAAATCGTTATAGCTTGCAACCGAATGGGGACATGTTAAATAAAAGTTTACTATTTAGTGAAAATTTTCTTTCACATTGGTCTGGGAAGAAGACAAGACTTAAAATGTTAATAGCTGATTGTTCTCTTTCTGCGAGGGAGTGGGCGAAAACGAAAATCATGTTTTCAGACGATGCGGATAGTAACCCATCTGTATTTACCCGACTGCGCCAGAAGGAGGGTTATGTTTTTCGAGAGTATGCATGTAGGTACGTATGTATAATAGTTTAGCACGCTCTGCAGCCTGAACGGCTCGATGGATTTAAGCTTGAGAGGTGTCATTACATTCGTTCTAATTATGAGAGTTTCTTTTTTCCTTTTCTTAACGTACCTACACAAGTAAATAAGCAATAATATTACAATCTAGCCTTAACTCAGACTAATAAGTAATTTAACATTGACCTAGTTTTATACGTTATTGACTAAGAATGTGTCCATCGGCACTTTTCTTACTGTCTCTATTAAAGGGAAGGCACTTTATTCTTGTGTCTCTATTGGCACATCGATGCACTATAACATCACTGTATTTTTTAAAATTACACTAGTTCAAAAGGTTTAGTTCTTTTGAGACGTCGCATTATGTCCGTGTTGTCGAGGAGCTGGCCTCAACATTCACATGGTGAAGCAGTCTATACTCATGTGCTTCGGCGTATTTTTTGATAACTTTATTGACGTTCTGCATGTTAAGGTCTCGGTGTAGATCGTCAATTCTTATATACCAGGGCACATTCACAATGGCCTTCAGTACATTATTTTGGAAGCGTTGAATTATTTCAATATTACTTTGTTTGGTACAACCCCATAACTGTATACCATAAGTCCATACTGGCATGAGGACTTGTTAATAAAGTAGCATTTTGTTATTTACTGACAATGCAGAGTTCCTTCCAAGCAGCCAGTACATCTTTTGGAATCTTATATCAAGTTCCTCTCTTTTCTTTTTGACGTGGGCTTTCCAGCAAAGCTTCGCGTCGAGTGTCATACCAAGATACTTAGCAGTGTTTTCATATGGCACCTGCTGTCCATTTATGTAGACGGGACAGTAGTCATCATTTTTGTTTGTGAAGTTGACGTGGACAGATTTTGATTCGTTTAGTTTAATTCGCCATTTTTTGTCCAGTTGTGAACTTTATTAATAGCTGCTTGGACCTTCTCTGCTGCTTCGGCATGACTGTTTCCAACTGCCATAATAGACGTGTCATCAGCAAAGGTTGCAATAGTATTTTCTTCTAGTTCTGGAATGTCGCAGGTGTATAATAGGTACAGGACCGGACCTAATACACTTCCTCGAGGTACCCCAGCTTTTATTTCCTTAACTTCAGTCTTCTGAGAGTGACACTGAGTGTATAAAAAGGCAGTCGAGATTTTTTAGTAATGATTTGATTCTGTTTTTACCTCCTCTCCTACCATCACGCTAAAAGTGGTCTTGGATTTTGTGGTCTTGGGCTCAGTCTATTTAGAGCGGCAAAATTCAAAATGCTCTATCTATCCCATTAGACGTGATAGTTTGAATGACGAAAAAAAAAACTAAAAAAAACGCTTCCACGTTTGAATGAGGTCTCCGGCTAAACATAAACTTTTAAAAGAGCTAATAGAGAGCATGTGACTTAATATTTTCCGTTTACATCGAAAGTGCCAGTTCAAACTTGCTTTAAATGCTGTTGGAAAGAACACTAGGACCTACTTCATTTATGTCCTTTTTTTGTCCGGCACTTGTTAACAGGATTTTGGTAATACTTTTTTTTATTTAAAAGCCTTTGGTACCAAATTGGTCCCATATTAATTTGCTGAAGAAATAATGAAGAACTTTGAAGATATGGAATAAATCCCTGAACAAAAAATTAAATAGTTTTTTTTTTAAATTATTGGTTTCCTTTTCTACTTACACTGTTTGGCCCTTGGGTGCGTCTCCACAGAAGCTGAGTAGAATTATGCAGTGATTTTATGTTGGTGAAGTTAAAAGCTTAAGAATATAAATAAAAATAAAAACTTACGGCCCGAGTTTTTCATAATAATCTACACCATTTCTGAAAATTTACAAAATCTGAGTAGGTTGAAGGGGGAAACCACCTTTAAAAACACAACACAGCTCACCTTGACTGTAGAGCCGCAAACATTTCAGACTGGGCTGGCTGTTAGTCTACTAAAGGAAAGATATATTAATTTCAAATATAAAACTAGCAAAACCTCACTAAAACATTTTCATACACAGTGCAGAAAATATTCGTTTCCGTAAAATTGGTCACGTTTTGTATTCTTCGAGCGACGTGGCTGCACAACAGCGATTTAACGAACCCTGAGCAGTAATCGAGTTATAGCGAACGTACTATACTCGTGCATGTAACGTGTTTGTACAGAGCAATGCAGGGTTAACATAGAAGAATCAAAGGTGGGTCAACGGGCTCTGATCGGTGTTTCCCTACGTGATCATATCAGAAATAAAGAGATTTATAGAAAAACGAGGGTCATTGACTCAGCCCAGTGGATTTCATGAATTCAAGTGGCTGTAAGCGGAGCGTATGGCTCGAAAAACTGATGGTCAATAGAACGAAAAGTTCTCAAATAAAAACCACGTATGGACAAGCGCAGCATAGGACCCAGCTATTAGTACACAAACCACCTTAACAAGGTGGAAGTAAAACTCTGGATACACAATCAATGCACACCGCTTACTTTCACTGTTTTTTTAAATCCATGGTACCATGATCATGTCCAGCGGTAGTAGACTTCCCACGGCTTAAATGATGGTGATGTATATAACATCTTGTTTTAGTCCACTGCTAACTGTTAACACTGCCTGTGCTATCTGATAACACAAGCGACCCTAAGCCCGAAAAAAAGGAGGGTTCCTCGTCAGGCTAACCACCTGTCATGGTAAAAACAACCTGGTCGTAAAGTCAACAATGAATCGAATGGATGGATGATTGCAACGCAGTAAAAATAGTAGCTAATTGAACAACACAACAAGAAAGACCCTAGAAAGCGCTGGAGAGATTTAGTCGAAGAATACCCACGGAAGATGGGAAAGACACGGCATGGAGAAGGCAGGCCAAAGACAAACTGAAATGGTGACGAATCGTTGTAGAGGCCAAGACCCACAAAATGTTGTAGCGCCGAAGAAAGTGAAGTGAAGGAAGTTTAGTCAACTGTTAGACTAATAGGACTCTAAAAATTAGAGAAAGATTTAAGTACCCATTGTCATCACAAAGAGCTATTAAAATATTATTGTGTTAACTAACTAGTACGACAAAATTAACTTGATAATTTTCATATATTTCATTTAAGAGTATAATCGTGGTGATTTATGTTTTCTATTATAGATAGATAGATAACTCTTCCTCATAGAGTCATCTTAACCATAACTGAAATAAATTTATTGAAGTATAATGTTATGAATAAAAAATATATTTGAAAAAGGGTTTAAGAACTCAATAACCTATTTCTTGATAAAGTTACTTATCGAAGGCACAGCCCTAAAGGAAAACATAAGTTTGTTATTTTATTTAGTCATAATCAAGGTACATTTAAAAACTCTCTTTGTAATTTATTTCAGAACGTTTGTCCCTAAAACCAATAAAAACAGTCGCATAAAACACAATGATTTACATCCTAAAAGCATATCTGCATCGACTCCAAAGTTGAGAGAAGTATTAAAGACATCGGAATTTTCATTGGTTTCCCCGAAATGCCTAATCTTTACAACGAGACAGCTGTCTCGCCTATTTAAATACACGCTACGCGACACTTCCAGAATAACATATCGTTTTAAATAGCGACTGACAGATGACACATTTCGACATTCTTCAAGTTGTCGGTTCTGAAATACGCGCGCCCCTTTTTTATTTATTTTTCCTTGTCACTATACTAACTCTTTGAATACTAGTGGTAAAGAAATTTGTTTCTTATTCCTATTTGAATAAAGATAAAGTTTTAATAGCTGTTAGTGACGGTAGCTTGTATTTTTGACACAACTTGCTTCAATTAGACAAAAAGACTGTCCAATTCTTGAATTGACTAATGTTATCTTTTAGGTTAAATGAGCAATTAGCTTTACTTATATTGCAGGATTAGGTAAATTGTGAAAGGCCGTTTGAAAGATGAAATAAAGAAAAGCATAAAAATGTGACTATTTGTCCGTTTTCCATGTCAACCCAAAGCAATAAATCGACGTGATTTTTACATTACAACTCTCGGGTCATAATGTAATCAATGAATTTTTAAAAGCGCACTAAGTAGTTATATAACCTCGGCAATATATAAAATAAATAAAGAAAAAAGAGGTAGGTAATGTAAAACTCAAAAGTACGACTAAATTAGTTTTAACTAGCCCGTATATGATACACACCTCCATAAAAACAATTTCCTAGACAGTTATATCTTACGTATTTAATCAGACGAAATTTATTAAGATCATTATATCTGACACTGGAAGCACATAAATACGTAGTCGGTTTATTAATACGTGTGTCTCTTGGGTGACTAAAAACATATGTTTATGATTGTAGCTCATACCATATTTTTTATATTAATTAATACATCATTACTAACGTTTAACTTGGCAGTAATTTAAAAGCGTGATTAATATGACGGAAGAGTAAGTCAGATAATAATATTTGTTTATTCTTTGATCAAGGGATACGAGGTTCTAATTCTTTAGATACAAAAAGTTGACGATATACTTAACAGATAGATACCATGGTTTTATTAAGTGACCTCTGAACATTTTTAGGGTTCCGTACCTCAAAAGGTAAAAACAGAACCCTTATAGGATCTCACTTGCATGTGTGTCCGTCTGTCAACCTTTCATTATTATATATTCCGACTCCAATATCAAACTTGGTACAGAAACAGGTGAAAATTTATAAAAGCTTGTAAATATTGGGGTTGCACAAAATTTACGTTTATCTCAGCCTTAAATTAAAAGCGAGATATCAAGATGTAAATAATGGAAGAAAGGGAATTCGAATAATTCATGCTTAGCGCTTCCAGTTTAAATTCTCTAGATGAATTCGTACTGAGTCTGCAAAATAATTGAGTCATTCATAAGGCTTGTGATAGCAGGCTCGAGCCCCATCCCAGCACAATGACTAATAAGAAGTTAATCCGCAAATAAAAGTGGAATTGAAACAGAAGTGGAACGCCTTCTCGCCGTGTGGGTAGGCTAATGTCAATTTGTCTTTGTCGGCGTCAGTGAACTCGTCAGAAATAGATTAAGCGCTCTCACTCCATCTAATGGCGCCTCATTTGTTTGGCTTTAAGAGAAAAATTGCTCTTAAACTCTGCACGATAGCATCTTGTCAATGAGTTTTGTTCTAACTCAATTTGAAATTACTGTTCCGTGTTTACAAATTCAGTTAACACGAGCCTGGAAGGAGCTTGGCTGGTTTTAACCTAAGGACGTCCAGAACTTACACATAGTGCATTGTGTTTATTTCTGTAATTAATCATTCTTTAGCAAATCTTGTCCAAATGTATCGCGGGAATCATGAAAATTTGGTTGATACTTAATCATTTTAATTAAAAACTTGAAAAATATGTTACAACAAATATATGTGTTTTGGTTGGCTTGAGTACTATCGATAAATTATCGATATGATCCAACTTTTACTATAGTAAATAATGTATGTGATTCATTTCCTCATTTTGTATGACAACTATTCAAAACCGACAAAAGAAAGAGTATATTAAAGTTTCAGGAACATTTAGGAGACACATTTAAAGTCACGCTCAATTCACCAGTTACATGAAGAACACTTGGCCAAATTTCCATATAAATTATGTCAATGTCTTTTCCGAATTCACTTAACACTTCAAGTGCCGTCTCGAAAATTTTCAAGTTGTTGTGTACCTGTTTGTCGCTCACCTGAAAAATGTAATTTGCGTTTTTCCTTCCATTTGTTCTCTTTACGCCTCGTTTGCTTTCGTATGCTTAACCTTTCAGGGAAATTTGTTTTGTTTGGAAACAGTTTGTTTTTTATTTTCTTCGACATTTCCTCTCTAAAGTTGAATTTAATTAAAATTTGTTTCGCTTTGATTTAAGTTCAACTTTCTTGACTTGTATTAAATTCTTAGTCTTAAAAACTAAGATTAAATTCGTGTTATGAAATTTAAATGAAAATAGTACTAATTACAGTACTCGAGGCATAACCTCAGCTTTGAATAAAGTGTGAGTGAGCGCCAAATGTAGAGTAAGTCAAAAAAATACATACAAATAAAATCAATGTATTAGTAAGAATTGAACTATTGATTTGTCTAAAACACATGATATTAAAATTATTAAATTAAATTATATTTCGTTATATTTTTAATAAATAATGTTAGTTAATTTCATTATGCTACTAGCGGTACAAAACGTGAACGTAAGACGCGCAAGGGTCGTACCGCGACTTAGCCCAAGTTCTAAAAACCAGTATAAACCAGTACGAGCCGTGCCATGCCTCAAGCTTAAGCCGATGTCTCACCTACACTATCTGTGTACACTCACACAAGTGCAAAGTTCAGCTTATGTCTCGAGAGCTGTATATACTTACAAAATACGGTTTTTTTCATTAGTCACGTTAAGGAGATACATGAATTTTTCGTGGTCCAGTGCCGCCCCATTTGGAATAAGTGCATATGTTAAACGTCGGTAAACAGTTGTTTTATAAAAAAATTACCGGCCAAGTGCGTGTCGGTCCACGCACAGTGTATGTCTGTAGTTGCGAATGCCGACTTTGAGTTCACGCCTCACGATTTAATGAATGAATGAATGAATGAATAAATTGTTTATTTTCAGCAAGTAACTACGACTCATTTTGTTAGTAATAATTATAACTATGGATTAGTAACATGTAGGTTTCACTATCAACATTTATTTTTATATATATTAATTACCAATGTTTTTTTTTATATAATTTTGATTTACCGAGTTTTATTAATTCGTTACCTAAAACTTTATGTACCTAACTCTATATATAATTTGTAAATCCTACTGATCTTTGATAGATTTTCTTTTAACTTCGTTAGATTGCTGTGAGTTTTTGCACGTGTATGTAGCTAATACGAGTAGAGGGGGAATTTTGATCCCCACTTTACTTGTATGGGAGAAACAAAAAAAAAATTTTATTTTACTACTTTCTCGACCATACTACCCATGCCAAATTGCAGTTTTGTACTACTTATAGTCAAATATGTAAAACGGACGGACGGACGGACACATAGACAGACAGACAGACCGACAGACAAACAAATAGACATACTGTCAGACAGACTGATGGATATACAGACAGACAGACAGACGGACAGACATCGCGAAACTATATGGGTTCCTTGTTTACTACAAAACTCTTACAAACGTAAAGAATAATATATTTATATTTTTACATATTATATATATTTTACGCATAATTTCTACAGTAATGAATTTAAGTTTCGAAACATAGCAAACTACATTAAAACAGAGCTTGAAATAAAAAATGTAAAACAGAACATTTCAACCGGACCAAACTGTAATGGATATTAAATAGTTGTTAAAAAAATTTATACGCTACACTCCAAGTGATTTTACGTATTCACTGAGCGCTGAATTTAAATTAAAAAAAGGAATGAAGAAATCTGTGAAAATGAACTACTGAAGATTCCGCTTACAGCTGGATAATAACTGTAGGAACGACTTAATCCTTATTTTTTGTTTCGTTTCTTGAGTAATATTTTCGTTTGAAAAACTTCAATGTAGGTACTATACTGAAATAGGCATGACGAATGGAAATTCTTCCATTTCTTTTCCATTTTTTTCATTTTAATAATCTTACAGATGGGTTAAACATATTCATGTTTAACCCATCTGTTAGATTATTAAAATTTGTAGTTGTACACTTATATTTACTCTTTTCTCTCAGAAAGAAATAAATGAAAAATATACATCGCGTTAGAATTTCGCATGACGCCACGGCTTCGTACGAGCCCCAAAATTTCTATAGCAATGGGATCATGACCCTACCTATAAGATGGCAAAAAGTTATCGAACAAAATGGTACCTACATACTTTAGTTAAATGAAAATAAAGTATATTAAAAATGTTTTGAATTTTCATATCAGATGCGAAAAGACTTTTTCCCCAACCTATTATATTTTGTGAACAAAATCTGGCAGCAGGTGTAGTTACATGGATGCGATACTTCGGTTATATGACCGTTGATCATATCTTGGTAACTATGTATTTTTATTGCTCTACACGTAAAGGCTAACGTTTTCTTATCCTCTATACTTTGTATAGAAAAGCCGTTCGTGAAGTAGAAACATCTTTAGATGCGTTGGGCATTTTTTGAGATTGGGAAAAGCCATTAAGATCGCAACACTGTTACCGTTTCCGTAAACGACACCAAGTTTTCACTTCTGCCGGCACTTCCGGAATGCCACTATTTTTATTTTGTAAAATACACATTGTCAATAATACCAATTCTGCCATTGACAAAAACCATTCGTGAAAAATGCTCTGCGCGATAGTGAAAACCACATTAATCTCTGTTGCGGTATAGTGTTATAAAAAAGGAACATACATTAAAGCGATTGATTTGTAGTTAATAAAAAAATTACTCCATAAATAAAGTCATGAGATAGATATAATTAGAGAAGATTACTACACGACAGTTTTCATTCCACTAGTTTCGGAGGATATCCGTCGGCGAATAATCATAAAATACTGTCCAACTATAAACGTTCCCTATAAATCTACGTTAAAATAAGGAGGAAAGGACTATATTAGATTATTTTTTTATGGTCCTAGGAACACGTCGAATTTATATCGTACAAACTTTTAACTATTATGACGGTCGTTAATAATATAGATTTAAAACATGCTTGTGTTTACTAAATGGAGAATTTAAAATGTCAGAAAATCATTGTACAATTTCATAATATTTTAGTAACAGTAACGTACTTTCCAAAGCAAAGACAAACACGAGATATTTTACGAGTACTCTGTTAATAATTTGGGAGGATTCTATTCTTGAAAGGAGGAGGCTTTTTTAGCAATGAATTGTTCTGAACTGGGTAAAAATTTTTTTTACACATATATTTGAGAATGAAAGCGCTGACGAGACGATCTCGAAGTATTCTAAAAAGGATGGTCGAGCCTAACATAGGAAAGAGATAAGTGTAAGAAGATGGGAGAGACCTTTGCCTAACAATGGGTTAAAACAGGTTAATGAAATACACATTATCACGCCTGTTTCCCACAGGGATAGGTTGGACTTAAAAGTACACAATTTATTTAGATCGTAAAGCATCTTAGCAATTTACTATTTTGCTACGGTGAGGTAATAAATAACGTACTTATAATACTTCACACGTAGTCGAGAGACCTGAAATCGATTTTTTTGTTGTCGTCTCGTGGTGGACGGATTTGGAATTATATCTGGGATGATAAGTTTATACGTTTTTACTAGATGTGCTATGAACTTCTTATGAAACGAAGGAACACCTCCGTAGAATGACACCAGTGATAGCGTTTATCGAGTGTTATCATCTGCCGCAATCTTGTTAAAATGACGAGCAGGATGGCATGAGTTCATAGCGTTGCGTTATGCGACACTTATCATCACACTAATATTATAAAGGCGAAAGTTTGTGTGAGTGTTTGTTTGTTACTTCTTCACGCGCAACGGCTGAACCAATATTGATAAAATTTTGTATACAGGAAGCTGACATCCTAGATAAATACATAGGCTACTTTTTACGCAGGTAACACCGCGGGGCGTAGCTAGTTTATAAAAATTAAGTGGGGTTGTTTTGCTTTATGATAGGTATTTGAAATCACTCTTTCATGGTATTTAATCCATGGCTTTTAAAACTTTAAGGTACAGTTCAACAAAAGATTTTTATATATCCGTCAATAATATTAAAATTTAATGTGCTCTTCCATCAAAAGAACCAGTTATAAAATTTCAATAGCTAAATAATTACCATTTTGAAACGCAAGACGACATTTTTACTACAATTTTATGCATTAAAAGTAAACATTACCATTTTGTTATAAAATATTTATAAAACAAAAACATTTCATAAATTACAATAATCAACTAAAAATTCCAATAAGATTATTAAATTTCAACCAACGCCGATAAATCACCGTTCATTTCTATCAAACGAAGCTTTATATCCGTTTCATTTACAAAAGTGTATAGAGCTAGAAGCATATTGATGTCCTATTTATTAGTATGAAAATTAGAGTCAGCCATTTTATGCTCCAAAAAAACTAAAATATTAAATTGGTTTAAATAAATAATGAAGATTTTAATAAGATTATCGCTTTCTAGTTTTTCAGTTGATTGCTTCATCGAGAAACTATGACGTCACATTTTGGTATTACATAAATTTGCATATAAACATGTTTGTATTTTGAAATGAATTGATCTGATTAAATTTCTTGGAAATCAGCGGTTTACGGAATCATTCGTGGCGTAGTGGTCACCATACTAGTCCGCCACCCAGAGGTTCCGGGTTCGAACCCCGGTCAGGGCAAGTTGGAAAATGGCTTTCTTCAAATTGTCCTGGGTCTTGGATGTTTATCTATATATGTATTTGTTATAAAATATAGTATCTTTGAGTTAGTATCCCATGACACAAGTCTCGAACTTACTTTGGGGCTAGCTCAATCAGTTTTATTTGTCCCTATATATTTATATTTTATTTATTTGGCTCAGCTTCTTAAGAGGCTTCCTGGCCCTTCTAGCCCAATATATTTGTGTTGTTCCAGCTTTATTTGTAGTACATGAAATAAGCGTGAAGGCGTCTGCCCGCCGACCACCCAGTGAGCGACGACTGCTTAACGCGCCTGGCGTCATTTCTTCTGATTTATTGAAACGCGAAGAGCCGACGGCGAATACGATTGTACACTACGCGGCAAGGAATTGGGAGCTATATTTGCGATAATTTTATTAAACAAATATCTAATTGATGAAATATGGAGCAAATCGAGATTTACTTAAAGAGGTCTGTAGAATATCGTTTAAAAATTTGTTAAAATGAAATAAGATTGAAAAGAAATGCAAAAAAAAATGTAGCACTTACATTAGTTTTTTTAATTTACTCGTACCTTTACCTAGGTAAGAGTCAATTCAAAAATATGAGAGTAAATAAAAAAATTGTAGCACTTACATTCGTATTTTTGAATTTACTCGTACCTTTACCTAGGTACGAGTAAATTCAAAAATACACTTACAGTGCTTCAATTTTTTTCTTTTTACAATTTTTATCAATCTTATTTTATTTTAACACTCTGATAAATGTTACTAACCTAACGGCTTTTTACAATAAATGGTAGAAATAATATGTCATTAATTAAAGCACAGTATAAAGTTCACTTGCATTAGTATTTACACGGAATACCTATGGTAAACTATGTAATAGTGCAAAGCATATTTCCTCAGACATAACGTGCTGAGATCTAGGTACATCCAGTCATTTATTGTAGAAGAACCCAAAGAGTGGTGCAAATTTACAAACCACATTAAATAAAATCTCTACAATATGTGATATATTGTTAAGTAACACTGCTTTAATGAATTGTTACTTGGCAGCCAATCACTTACCATTTACCATCAAAAATAAATCAGCTTCAGTTTCCTTGACCGCAGGTATATAGTTGATATTAACACGATTTTAATTTCAAATTTAAGCTCGAAAGTACTTTTCTCACGAATGGGCCGCGGTCTTACTTGTTTAATTTAAGTACACTTAAATAGAAAAGTGATTTTTGAATATCCATAAATAACAAGTCATCGTACTCTGATTTGTAAGTTCTCCCCTGACTTTAAAGTCTTTTAAATTTCGTTAATTCGTTATGGATTATTTTTAAGACGTACTATGGAATTCCCACGAATAGTGGGTTGTAGTGTAGTTGTGTTGTGTGTTATATAAGAAAGTTGTAAAGGTTAAAAGGATATAAGCAACTTACAACTTTAAAGGCGTACTTTAAGGATAGCTGAATCAGTGTGATTTGTGCCTATATTTTTTTTTTGTACTTTTGTTCTGTTCTGAGTCCACCCAGCCAGCAGTTACGCTGCAAGAGCGTATGAATGAGGTCTAACTTGGAAAGTGCGTCATCATCACGCTGGCACACCAAAGCCTATAAGTGTACCGTTCTCAGTTCTTCGAGCATGGCGATGCCGATCCACGTTGTACCACTCTCATAGCTCGAGAAACCACTTGGACTTGTACATAGCAGTGTAAGAGATATTCGCAATCAGGTAGTTGAAAGAATCGATCGAATACTTGGATCGAACCAGTATAACTATACACTTTTAAGGCGAGCTTAACCACTAACTAAACCAAGTAAGTAAGTAGAAAGAGAACACGTATTGCAGCAAAGATATCTTTTATTAAAAAAAAAATCTATGTTATTTGGACATTGCAATGGTCAGAAAGAAATGGAAGGAGATGGGAGAGGAGTTAACAAAAGTACCTTATATTTTATTTATTTACTATCTATTGTTATATATTTCTATGTAACACTAAAAAGGACGTAACACATTATATTAGGCCAATATTTAACTACAATTTGAAAAATATAATTTTAGAAATGCCCTTTAGTTGTTCATGTATCAAGAGTCGTAATATAATACACCTATGACTTTTTATAACATGTTTACGGCCACTAAGCAGCTAGTAATGGCTGGGAATCGTGGCGTCATATCGTAAAAAATAATGTTATTATGTAGTTGTGAGCATTTCTGCTTTTCTGATAAAATCGGTTCAAAGATGAAATCGTCTTGCTACAAGTGTGTTGCAGTTTACCCTCTTATTCATAAAAAAATATAAACGTTTGCTAAACCTATTTTAATTAAAATATGTTTTGTCTCGTTCTTTCAATGTCAAATATTCAAAAGAGGAAAAGAAACAAAATATGTTTTAACTAAAAAGGTTTAGCAAAACGCTTGTTATTTTTTATGAATTTGAGGGATACTCTTTATACACCTAAATTAATAAAAAATTATTTGTTTCATTTATTTCACTTTAAATCTAAAGATTATAGTACAAAAGGTATATAATAGTTCACAACTTAATGCAAACTCTTAAAAAATGCATTTTTTGCTCACTATTCATCAACAGTGAATTCCATTCCTGATACTGATTCACATTTTCTAACAAAAAGATAGTGAAAAACTTCTTCTTTACAGCCCACCTGTATCAGTCTATCTGATGGACAAAAGGGTTTTCCCAATAAAGGGAGGATTTGCCACTACCCACTCTAAGCAGATGTGTTGATGATCGTAGCAGACGGCATAAAGTCTTTGCACAGCGAATGCTGCTGCCTGTTCTCTGTCCCTTTTAGTTGCTTTTTATGACACCAGAGGGATAAGAAAGGGGTGGTGACAAATAATTTTCTACTCTGCTATCACCACTTACATAATTCTATGATATTATTTTATATGAAAGTTACTGCCTTTCGTGCTGATCTGGGTGAAAACAAAAAAAAATGAATTTTTGAAGATTTCCTCCAAAACCCGATCGTAAAAGCTGATCGACGAAATGAGCGAGAATTTGAATCATGTTATTAGGCGATGCGGCTAGCAACTCATCACTATTTTAATTAGATTTTTCACCTTCACACCGAACATTTCGCTAAAACCCCGTGGTCTTTGGGTCTTATGTCCTGACAGAAGGAAAGGTGTGGTGGCAAATCGTATTCTACTCTACCATCACCACATAGCTAAATAAACTATGGTAATTATTATATAGTAATAAAATTCGACCTCTTCACATACGTGTGCGAAGCCAAGAAATACAAGCAATATCTCTCTCTCATCTAAGCATATTCCCAGTTGCATCCTCAGCTGTAATGCTGAGAAGCCCGGGGTCCGCTTCTTCCGAGAAAAATACCTCTCGTAATATTAGGGAATAGGAATCACAAGTTATATAATCGTTAATGAACCACGCATCAAGATTGAGGATTAGCCATACAAGCTAATCAAGGCAAGCAGATAAAAAAGTAGTAAGGTATATATTTAGTTACTCTAACACATTCCATCAAACAAGGAAAACCTTGTCCAAACGCCTCGCCGTCTACAACTTTCCGTAATTAAGAACAAATTTTCTATAGATCCCTTCGGGTCACTCGGAAACGAGGCAAAGAAACAGACAGTCTGTTTCCTTTTACATTGCGTAAAGCGTGCGCAGTTTTAATTAAGGAAAATCTACTTATCCGTCCAATCTAAGTTTGTCAAAGAAACAATTGTATCTTTTTTATTGCAAGGCGTTAATTCTGTTGTTTATTATTGCCTTTCTTGTAAAAAAGAGGACAAAAATCTGGAAGTTTAAGTAGATAATCCTTTCTATTTATCAATTGTAAAACCCCGTGATGTTAAAACCAAATTATATCTACTTGGACATACGAGTTTGTCTCGATCGGTCATTATTAAAATTCGAGGATACCCGAGAGGTTTTGAAAATTTTACGTTTTACGTGAAGCTTGCCAGTGTGTGTTAATAATTTGAAAAGTAATTTGAAACCTGGATCGTGATTTTGATGACCCAATTCCCAATAAACAATACCGCATTGAAGATAAAAGTTGCATGTAGTAAATCACCAGGCTCCGACGTATTACCGGCAAAGCGCGAATGCAGGCAGTGTGATTGGAAAAAAAACAAATACGAAATATAAAATGGAACGTTTTTCTACAATGCGATTGTATTGGGTACAATCCATATTGATGCATTTTTAGTTTTGGTGTTGAATTTTTACAGCCAGCGTTCGTTGATTTATTTTGCAAAATAGGTATGAAATAAATAAAAGTCAATCAAACTGCATTCAGAAAATACAAAAAATATACATCTCTTAAAACCTGGCCCTGATTTAAATATGTAAGACCGAATCCGTATTATTTATGGAGCACAGATGAGCTAGTTATTTCGCATATATTTTTAAAAGGACTTAACTTCTATATTTAAATATTAAATATTTCATTTTGTATTTTGGTTATCTCGTCACATACAGGTTGTTTCAGAAAAACTAAATAATATTTTAAACAACAACTTGTTTATTATGTAGATTGTAACTTATTGTTGTCATGCTGTTGGTTTTCTTAATAACTAAAAAGAACCTATTACCTAGTAACTGCAGAGTGGAGAAGAAAAGTAAGAATAACTGGCCAAGTGCGAGTCGAACTGGCATACGAAGGGTTTGTTGTATGGGAGCCCAATTTAAACATTTATTTTATTCTATTTTTAGTATTATTGTAATAGCGGCAACAGAAATACATCATTTGTAAAAATTTCAACTGTCTAGCGGTCATGGTTCATGAGATACAGCCTGGTAACATACAGACAGTAGGACGGAAGGATGGACGGACAGACGAACAGACGGACGGACAGCGGAGTCTTAGTAATAAGGTCCCATTTTTGCCCTTTGGGAACGGAACCTTATAAAATACTACATAGACTGCTAAGCAGCTGCATAGCTTAGGAAGCAACACGCTAACATAGGTAACTCAATATAAAGAGACTATCAGTATTAAAGTCACAATATCTTACAAAGTAAAAGACTCTAAAACCAATATTCATACTTACTTCCGTTCTTTTCCGTGTTTTTATTACTAGTAAAATAAAATACGAAATTGAATAACACAACCAATCTAAAACGAGCTCGCAACATTTTAAGCAAACTCTCGGCTGTAAACATAGTTAACTGGTTTACGTGGGACAAAAACGTAGATCTTTAAATATAACTAGATGTGTGCCTTTATTCCTTCTACTGATATCACCACAGACCTAGTTTTTTTACTGCTTTATATATTCTATGGCTATCACCAGCGTGGTAAAATTTATTTATTAATTTTATTTAAAAGACCCTTATTTTAAATGTTAGCGCCTTACTGGCGCTTACACTTGGCAACACCGTTGTGCAGTCGGCAACATCGATCGTCGCTTGCCTGATTGGGATGCAGCTGGCAACCCAATCAGACGAGCGGCAGTGACGCCCGGTCCCCGGTCTTCTTGATTCGACGGTCGCCGCATACGGTTGTGTCAATCCATATATTTTAACTAAATGTATTAATTATATATTATTATTGTTTGAAATAATTGAAGAAATAATTAGATATTTCACAAAGTACTAGTGATCATTGAATTAGCCTAACTAAGATCAAAAAATAAATATGTATTATGTATAATGGCGTCATATATTTATTTTTCTGATATAAAAGAACATTACTCCATTAGATATTTAGTTGGTTTAGGTCTATTGGTCGTTTTATATCTAGTTTTATTACTTATTAATTTTTAATTAAAATATAGGCAAATCATTTCTTTTTTAGGAAAATACCTACTAGACAGTAGTGGACTAATATAAGAAAACAATTTGATATTATTGCACTAAAGCATGTTGTATAAAATAATATTACTTATTATGACGGTCTGCTCCGACGGAACAATATTTTTCATTTGGTGTAGGTACCTAATTATTATAGTAGTTTCAAAATAATAGTACTTATTGAACGCAGGGAAAACCTACGGCATAAACATTTTTTCAAACACGAAGAAGATATGGTATAAAATACTTAAGTAAGAAATTGTACAATTTACAATACTTTTTACTTAAAGTACCCATGTATTTATTAGAAAAACTCCTTTAAAACATATAAACTACTCTTATCGCCTACAAATTTATCGTCAAGTCTTACAAAATATCGCTTCCAAAATGAGAAAAGGCCCGTGCAGGCATAAATTACGTAATCATTAAGCTTATTATTGCGATTGCAGTAATACAGAGATGATGTGGCTTCTACGACCAAAGAAATTACCAGCTTCATTCCTTCTCATACTGTCGTACAAACTGCACACAACCTGTCCACAGCTTCGGAAAACGCTGTAAGTGTGGCAACCTAAATAAAAGGGGAAAAAATTGAGCCAAAACGACACAATATACGACTCCATGGAAGCAGAGCGGAGCTGTTGTGTATTTTTTCTACTCATGTACTTTTAAATAGTCAAGAACACTATTATAAGAACATCCTACGGTCACGTCCTACGAAAGCCGGCAAGCTACGTGGGAAACAAATGTATAGCCATGCCGCCTCCGCCCGGGCCCGGCAGGCGGGTAGACCGAAGAAGTGCTGGCTTGTCGTCGTCAAAGATGATATGCGTGCTAATCGTCTTACAACCAAGGATGCTCAAGACCGTGCAAAGTGGAGAAGAAAAAGTCGGAAAGCGGACCCCGGGCTTCTCAGCATTGCAGCTGAGGACGCAAATGGGAAAACGCTGATATGAGAGACTATTATAAGAACATATAATATAAGATTTCAGAAAAGTCTATAGTCTATTATAACAGCACTTGTGTTGTTATTTGCCCAAAAGATACTCCTAGCCATAGATCTAAAATATTTTTTTCTTTAGATCTATCATACTGCTAACATAAAAAGAAAACGTTTTTAACATAGTTACTAGGAATACGTCATTTAAAAAAATAAAGTTATACCATATATATCTACCAAACATATGTTAAACATTTATATGTTTTTCTGTGTTTATTTATGTATTTTATTCAGTAAATATAGAAAAAGTATTGTATGCAACGTTGTATAAGTATGTCAAAAAATGCTCCATGGCGTCTCCTTACAATGAAAAATTTAAAAAAATTTTTTAACGCTCAATACAACTGTGCGAGCGTTAAAAAAAATTTTTAACGCTCAATACAACTGTTGCATAAAATAATATTAACAACTAATAAGATTACGGAAATTGGCACATTGAAAAGAATAGATATTGTAGTAGTGTAGCGAAATCCTACTAATTGTTAAAACAAACTTTACTTAGCTTGTTTAAATCTACAGCCCAAAAAATAGACCAGATCATAATAATATCTAGTGTGATTTATAGATCCCGGTCAAAACGACCCGTTGGAATGGCGGTAGGTTACGGCGGCCACAGGTTTTCAAATGCTGGCAGGTAACACTAACCCTTCAGTGGCCTTTGTCGTCACGTTTGTTTACGAGGCATCAAGCGAAACTTAATGGTTAATATTTTCAATAATGAAATAGTAATTTCTGTAGCTGCACCTTATAAAGTTTCGAGACATGGGTTGAAAAAGTAACTACAACATACATTAATTTATCGGAGCCCTGTGCATCTTTTCAAAAAATTTGTTTCAAAGGATTGAAATTAATTATTTTTTTAAATAAATTATTTGAAAAGAAACTGTGACATTTATGAGAACGTGAAGCTTTTCTTCGCACATTTGCAAAAATCTGCCACTTTTAGGATATGTGCGTAGAAAAGTTTCACGCTCTTATCTTAGTTACACGCTTAAACCATAAGCTGTAGTTCATAAAATAGTTTGAAGGGTTATCTATAGTGCTTGTGAAGACAACATTTTAAATTATCTCCGTGTCCGTTAAAATAATTTATTTCAGATGCAGCAGCATCATTTCAGGACAGCTGGACGCCGAAAAAATCATGTTCCCCTCAAAAGGCTTTTGTGGTAGTCTATATGAATTCATTTTTAACTTCATTTTGTGCGCTGTTAATATTTACATTACCAAAAGGATTTTTTTACGAATACAACGAAAGAATAAAGCTAGGGACAGGTCAACAAAGAATTTTGTATTACCAAAATATGTGGTTATGACAATACCTATTCATTTGTTTACTTTGATATAAGGACGAGTTTGAAAGGGGTTAAAAAAGCAAAAAAAAAACATTTTTTTGTCGATATAGTAGGTTTTAGTACCAATTTAATTTATAAATAAATTATTCTACTTAGTTGAAATAACTAAAACCAAATCCTACTTGTTTATATTGATACCTACCAGTTGTAGCGTCGAAGGGATTTTGCTCATTAAGTTCATTAGGAGTTTAAAGATACGGCATTGTTATTAAGTCGTCTTAAAGTTAAATCATTAGAGATGTCTTTTAGAATTGTTTCTGGGATTCAATACTCACATCCACACATACACCAATTACGTCTTTATCTCCTACAGGGTAGACTAGGGCCGAAAGGCTGTAAATTCCCTGTCAACGTGTTTGTGAGTGTGTTGCGTATCTATAGGCGGAAAAAGATTAGCATGGTGACGACAGTGGAATTATTTAAATTTTTACTTATTGTTTTCTTGATCGGTTTTTGCAATAAGCGTGTTAAAAAGCAACTGGAACTGGCTGGATGTACTTACCTACTATGCTTTTTTTTCTTTTTTAAATAGAAAGAAAAAAAGCAATGTTAATAGTAAGTAGCGTTCATTTTTAGAAAGCTTTTGTCGATCGGAAGTTCCTTTATTTTGTACAGGTTAAGTAGTTCGTTAGTAACTGAAATTCCATAAAAAATTGTTGACAAAAAAATCTTTATTATGAACGTTCTGAATAACAAAAGACTTTATGAATCTGAAATGGATTTATTAAGGTCATTCTCAAAAACATTTTTATCGAAACTTCGATATTAATTTTATTGGCTTTCTTTCCTCAAAAGAATATTGACAGCAGATTGATTGCGTCATTGGATAAAAATTTAATCTTTGAAAGCGTATTTTCGTGATTTTCTCGAGATTTTGCGAATGGAAAGTAATATTTAAGTTTAGGTACCTTTCACCAAGTCTTAGTAGTAGGAATCTGAGTGGAGCTGTGCTGTATTTTATCAATTATAAAATACCACCTCAATATAACAAAACATTAATTGTACCTAATTAAAATTTAAACTAAATTATTTTAGTTTATAAAGTTAGTTGCATTACGAAAACGATATCTGATCAAATTTTCTTATACATTAAAAGTAGCTGGAATCTTTATGATTCAGGAGATTGCAGGGAGTTGTGGTTGAATGCACAACGGTTGTTGAAGCTTGTGCACATCGAAAGTGATACCTGTGGTGATACTATGCGATGTCGTTGCATTGACACGTCGACTGTTTTCCTCTGAAGCCCATGTTCATATATTTTTAAGTACATTTTCAGCACATGACAAATCGCAAGAGTCTCCTACGCTGGTACGGTCATGTCTTGCGGAAACTGTCACGTAACGTGGAAAACAAATTTATTGTTATGCCGCCTTCGCCAGGCCAGACGTTTCATGAGTTAAATTAAAATCCATGAAATGCTAGCTGCTAACGTTGTGTATGAAGATATGCGTGCCAATACGAGTAAGCATAAGAATTTTGGGTTTTAAATCTGAAATCCTTCATGCTGACGATTTTCATACGTAATTGTTTCATACTGACCAAAATGATAAAAATTTATAGCATGTTAGCAGTGATTTTACTTATTTGGCAGATTTGAGTTAATATTCTGAAGCTAAATGGTCTTACTACCAAGAGTCCTCAAGACCGTTTAATAACAGGCCGCCTGTCTGACGTCCCTCTTTGGAAAAGCATTTTTGCGAAAAATTTTAGGTATAGGTAAGCGGCCGCTGCCCAAAATTAAACCCTTCGTAAATGCAGTGTTATATATAGCACGAGATTTTTGTGTTTTGTCCTTTAGTTGCCTCCTACGACATTAATTGGAGGAGATAGAGATCTCCTGCTTCTGGCCAGAAACCACACGGCCTTTGGAAATGTCATTACCAGCGCAGCGGGCTATCAAAGCGCTTGATAGTCATCATAAAATTAGATAAGTGGAGGATAGTCTCGCCGCTGTCCGACCAGGTTGTGGACCGTTTGGTGACAAAATTGTTAGTATCAAAATAAAATTATGCGTAATATCATATCTTTCAATGCGCGCGAGTCCTTACCACAGTGGCGACAAACCGTAAGATTGGCTACTTGTCTCCACTACTTTTACTCCCTCCAGTCGTTTGTCATTTCTTCCCGCCCTCATATAAATACAAACAGCAAAAGCGGAAGCCGTGAAATTTAGAAATTCCTTTGTGTCGGCGCGTCGGCGCCACTTTCCTTTATGCCTTTAGATCTACAAATTTTCAGATTTATTCTTTGAATAAATTTTGTGGTAGACGCTTGTCGGCTTTGAAATTCAATTGGGGGTCGACACATTGCTGACGAGTTTTCTTTTTCTTTTTATTAAGGATTTTCGGTTATTGTCTAAAGGAGGATGGGAACTCGACTAACTCCTTTCTTGTTTATAAACAGGAAACGCTTTACAAATCCACGTCTTTTTATGGCGTGTTGCTGTTTTCAAGTGTTTATTTGTAGCTTTGAAGAGTGGATGCCATTTTTTATTTCTATTGGTTTATATTAGGATGAAGGAAAAAAACGAGTAAAAAGATACGTGTATGTACTAAAATGTTTCCTTTGTTTCTCTTGTGGGTTTTTTTGAGAGTATGTGAGAAGTATGAACATTTGATAGGTACCATATATCTTTATTAGATAGAATAACTACAATTATATTTTATTTACAGTGGCAGATATAGCATAGTATAGGTAAGTATCTGTTCCTATCATTGTCTCTTTTTTTAGGGTTCCGTACAAAAAAATAAAAAACGGAACCCTTATAGGATCACTCGTCTGTCCGTCCGTCTGTCACAGCCTATTTGCTCCGAATTTACTGGAACAAATCAAGTGAAATTTGGTTGGATGGTGTAATCCTATGACCCAAACACATATGTGTAAAATAAAAAAATATATTTTTTAAACAAGGTTCATTTTCGAGGGACAAATTAAGAAATTAAAAAAAAGTTTTGCCAACCTTACTGTGTCATATATCATACTAGCTGTAACCCGCGACTTCGTTCGCGTTGAAGTTGAAAATGGTTAATGGCTAATAGGATCTTTAATTGGTTTTTTACGTTATAAATTGTGTTATAATACCCATTCCCGTTCCCGTTCCTCAGAAAATGACGAAGTTTCATAATAATATAAATTTGCAACCCCTAATGCACCCCAAGGGATGCAAATTTAATCTTATTTCTGTATTATTATTTTTTATTGACCACGAATTCAAAAATGTCATGTGTCTCGCTTCAAAAATGACGAAGATTCATATAAACTTGCAATCCTTATTTTACCCCTATAGGGATGTAATTTTCAAAATCTAATGAATGCATTATTTTTTTCTACTAACTATTAAAATAAATTAAAAATTTCATGTGTCTCATTTTAAAAATTACGAAGTTCCATACAACCTGGCAACCCCTATTTCACCCCCTTAGGGATGGAATTTCCAAAAACCCTTTCTTAGCGGACGTCTCCTAGTCACAATCTACCTTCCTGCCAAATTTCATCTTCATTGACTAAGTAGTTTTCGAGATTTCGTGATGAGTGGGTGAGTGATTTTCGCTTTTATATATATAGATGAAAGGGCTCGTTATAAGGATCTCAGATATATTTATGTTTTTATTGTAAAATAAATAGTTTTGATTTTATTCATGAAAGAAGACGGAATTTGACCATTCCCATCGCAATATTAGGTTTCTGCTATGTATATACATTAGGGTAGTCCAGCAGATCACCAGCAAAACCTCATTCAGTACCTCTAGCTAAGAGTATTATGATAAGATTCCAAAAACTTCTACTATTCATCTCATTTTTGTTCCGCAAGAGTAATCTTGTCTGTAGCAACTTGTACACTCATTGATCACTCAGCATTGTCAATTAAGGATTCCAACTTCAAATTTGTTTTCCATTCACTATTTTTGGCTCCAAAGGAGCACAAATTCTACATAAATATCTTATACCGGTTTTTACAACAGTGGTGTCGAAAGGCTGAAATTCCATGGGGTTAGTGTACTCGTATTGCAGACATTTGACATGCTCCAGGTGAAGAAAGGAATGGGGAAGGAAAAGGAAGGAGACCTTTGTGCATATTTCGCTATAAAACGTAACATTACCACAAATTTTAATCAATAAAGGAGACTCTATAGTCAAATGTCCATACAACGTTTTTCCAAATGTTTGACAACTGGTAGCGACCTCTAAATTTGGTCTAAAATTTTAAATAAAAAACACTGATTCATATTTTACAGTAGAAATTTTAATCACAACGTGACCGGTTAACATTTCAAAAGTCGAAAAATAAGAAGCACCCTACTATATATGTAAATATCTATTTAAATTTTATACAAGCAATATGCACTAACTCCCAACATGTTCTTACATTTTAATAAGTTTCAATTACCTAAGTGTACTTTAGTTTGTGTTAAACTTAATTGTTATAAGAGAGCGGTGTTTCTTGGCACAAGCAAATATTGTTTAAAAGGAGGCACCCACAACTAGCTACGATTGTAAACATTTAGTCACCCAATAAACATTTTACTTTATTATTTAAAAAACGTGGTTTTTGGTTACGGCCCTAGGATATGTATACTTCATCAAAGATAAAGATGTGACATTTTATCTGTAGGGATTTGAAAATATAAGAGATTATCATTGCAATAATGTGAGAAAATAATGTAAAAATCTAATACTAAAAAATAAATTTACAAATCTGACAATGTAAACGTTTTTCATTTTCAAATTTTCTAAAACCATACAGTTAAATTGTGTTCCAAAAAACGAACACCTTCAATATCTATTTATAAAGAAACTTTACAAAGCCATGACCCACGTGGGTAGAGTGGGTCATAATTCAATCAGGAAAACAAAAAAAAAAGACTATTACAGATCCATCACCTTGTAACTGGATCAAAGTGGTATGCTGGATCACCACAAACGGATGATCTTCTCTCAAGGCATGGTGTTGCGCATTGGGAACCGCTACTACAACGGGTTTCAATGACTTAGCTGAATATCTATTTCCCAAATGGGCTTTAAAACGTGTATCTAAAATGTATCAAACACGTTGTTTACGAAATCTCAGTTATGTAATCTAATTTATTTATAATGAGATCAAATTGCGTCGATAAGGAAGGAGCGATACCAACATTAATTAAAGTGCCTTCTTATTCTATATTGGCCTAGGAGTAAAAAGTAGACTGTTTCGGATATTTCCATCTCATTAAGATTATTTTACATTGTGTTTTGCTAGCAAACTTTTCGATCCCCATAAAATATTATACATACGAGTATGACGACTTTAATATTCTAAAAGAACTTATTTTAGCTTCCTATTATGTACTTTGTAGTAATAGTAATCCTGCAACTCTAAAATAAGTTACAGTATAATAATATTTTTAGAAGATAAAAATAACTTAAGTTAGACATCAATAAAATTTTATCAAAACGGACCAAATATTAAAATGAAGACATAAAGAATAAGTAAAACAACACAGATCTGTAGTTATATTAAGCTACTTCTCTTCCTCTCGCTACTTTGGATTGAGGCTATCCAGTCTTTTGTAGAACCGCATCCAAACGCCCCGCAAACCCATTGCTACTCTACAACGAATCTATTTGCATTGTGCTGTTTAGTGGTTAAAGGGTGAATAATAAGTCCCACAGTGTATTGGCGGAATATAGACTTGGGAAATGGAGGGTGAAGTTGACAATTTCAATGGTAACATAGTTATGGTTTTGTGGTTCAGTTTTTCATTTATAGGATTTGTTGGGGATGTTTTAAGACCTCGAAAACATAAAGACAACCTTCTGTGAAACAGAATGATTTTTTTTAATCAAACGATTTCGGAAGTACGGTTTGGTGTTTTGAGCAAAATTATTAAGGGGCTACATGAATTTTCCGGGGTCCAGTGCTGCCCCCTTTAAATAAATCAATTGATAGGTAGAGGAGAAATCATTTAAAATTTGGTCTTGACCAGGCACTAGATAACTATATATAAAAATAGAATTTAAGAATTTAAAAAACAAAGTGATAAACATTTAATAAATCTTTATTTTATAGGATAACACATTCAATAAATACAATTTATAAGCCGTGCCTAAATACTGAAGCATGTCATTCAGAAAAGATTCTTGAACTTTATAATTTATGGTGACTACCATAAACACACAAATAAAACGAGAGCAGGTCTTTGTTCCATCATAAAATATATAATCCCAATTTTATTGAGTAATTTACCACTTCATTATGGTTTTTGACAAAGATAATCAATTTGATCACATTTACCATTTTGAAGAATTTAGTTATAAAATGTTGTCACTTTTATCTACCTACCAGTGAAACAAAATAGGTCTCCATCCTTTTACCTTAAGGGGCTTCCTGAATTTTCCGAGGTCCAATGCTGCCCCCATTTGTAATAAATCATTTGAAAGGAAACGAAGACATAATTTAAAATGTTGTCTTGAGCAGGCTCTTGATAACTCTTGAAACTATTATATGAACTATTGTTTACAATTTAAAGTAAGAACGTGAAGCTTTTCTTCGCACATAAACCAAAAGTGGCCATTTTTCGCAAATGTACGTACAAAAGCTTCACGTTCTTACTTCAAACTGTAATAATAAAAAGTAAAAAAACTAAAACCCAACTACGACAAAAAATGACGCTGAAAAAGTATAAAACAAGATTTTCAGAATACTGAACTGAACAAAGTTGCTAATGTAGTTGCAAGTAAATGGACACAGTAGACTCTACCAAGATGCCTTCGTTGTAAATTGACAATAATGTCATACAATACTATTCTGACGTATGCAATATTCACTATGTAGAGATAAATTTTCATGTTTGGAAAGGCGTAGTCACACGTTGTCAAAGTGCTACGGTAGGTAGGTATATGTAACGTGTGACTTAATAACAGTATAGGATGGCTGTGGTTGCTTCCCTGCGTTACCGGGTACACAACGACACAACGAATAGGCAGATAGATACACACGCACATATAACAACATAAGCCCGAAGGCATATAGTGCAGAGGAAATTTTTATGGGAGTTTTAGCCAGTTATCAAACTGTTTCCGCCTTCACCGCGTGGAGGTACTCCCAGCTTATGTCGTTTTCATTAGTGCATTATATATTCTATTAACGTTCACACTGCTCTACATTGCATAAAGCGATTCACAGTTCCCGTGATCCGCGCTTTACTCTTATCTAACATCATATTTAACATCATTAAAGCATTCTTGTAATTATGTACAAGCATAAAGTACTCGTGAAGCTCTTTCAAGTGATACCAAACACGGTATATTTATTTTAATTTTATATTAAGCTTATGTACCGTAATTCGAAGCCTATTATTTGAGAATGGCAACCCTGTTTTTCGTGTGACGTGTCGATATTTCGACTGTTTTACCATCTTTCCAACGGTTGGTGCTGCTTTACCGACGTCCCCCACCAGGTGCGGCACGCGCGTGGGTGCAGCAGTGCCGAGTTGTGACCATTGGCGTCTTGTTTTTCGTGACGTTCGTACGTATCTTGGAGTGCTCCATCAGATACTCTAAAGTGCATATTTATTCGTAAAATTTATTAAATTGCTATAACGGTGTAACCGTTCGTGTCTTTAAATTTTGGTTGGTGAGTGCTTTTATAAATTGTTGTGCTCCGACAATGGATTTAAGTATATCATCGTCGTCATCTGACTCTGATGCAGAGGTAGAAGTACCTCCAGCTGTCGTGTTACCCGCAACGTCTCGCAAAAGACAAGCGGGGGAAAAAGTGGCGGCACCAGTGCCGAAAAAGCGTCGTTATAGCGATGCTATCCGGCAGCTATCCGAGCAGGTAAGCGAAATTAAAAATTTGATCGGAAATACTTTCCGCCCTATTCATAATTCTAGCCCGAATAGCGTAGAACTGAACGCGGATGTCAGCCGTGAATTATATTCCTATAATGATGAGCACGAAGCTCCATATGCCCCTGCGCAAGAGGCGATACCGGGGCCATCAGCCGCCATTGATTTACCATTTACCACGACTTTGAAGGAACCTGCCGTGCCCGATGCTTTACCGGCTCATGTCGAAATTATTAAATCCTTACAACATTTTAACTCTGAGCATTGGTCGAATGTACGTTACTCAGAAGTTCAAAAATTATACTGTTCTCGCCCTGGCTATACAGATTTAGACTCTAATGATGAAATCAAGCCTTATGATAAGTTTAACAACCTCACGCTCACCGAGCGGGGTTTCGCCGCGATAACGCAAGCGCTTATAAAACAAAAAGAGGCTGCACAGCGCGGCTTTGAGGAATTGATTTCATGGGCCTCGACTTATGACGAGTTAAACCCTCAGTCCTTACATAGAAAGATTTCAGAGTTATTTATAGAGGGTAGTTTTCAAAAAATTTCTAACGACCTTTTGCAATTAGCTTGCGGCCACCGGGCCGATATTATTCAGTAACGACGAGACAGTATTCTTCGTTCAGTTAAAGATAATTTTTTTAAAGATTCTTTAAGACGTATCCCCCCTAGCTGTGAACATCTCTTCCAGAAAGATGTTTTTTCGTCCGCAATAGAGAAAAACGGTGGTGTTTCTAAAACATTCTGGCCGCTCAAAGCGCCAAATCAGTTTAAGCCAGTTACGCAAACTGGTAGTAATTACAAAGTACCTGCGCAAGGTGCTCAAAATTATCCTTATTTGTTTAACCACAAATATTCTGTGCCGCAGCCTGCGCAAGGCTCTCATTATCTACCCAATTATCAGGGGCGCGACAGCTTTCGCCCCCAGAGACGATCAAACCAAGATAACCGAAACAGGCCAAATCGGTATCAAGGAAATGATAACTTTCAATCCCATGCTAAAGGACATGGAAAAACGCAGGCCCAATCTTCGGCTCGCCGAGAATATCACCAAAAAAGACGATCTTGACTCGACCACATTTCTGGCGGGCAGGTTAAAACATTATTTACCGCAATGGCAAAATCTGAAAGCCCCGCCTTATATATTAAGAATTATTCAAGGATTGAAGATTCCGTTTTATCGCAAGCCCCCGCTGTACCATCCCGACCTAAGTCGGTTTCAAACTCCGTATTCTGTGGAGATGGAAAACGAGATAAGGCATATGCTAGACATGAAAGTTATAGAGCCTGTCAGAAATTTAAATCCCAGTTTCGTTTCGCCGATGTTTCTAACGCCCAAGAGCGACGGGTCTGCGAGACCAATATTCAACTTAAAAATGTTGAACCGTTATGTAAAGGTCGACAAGTTTCGGTTAATAAACGTGCAGAAATTACCAAATTTCCTACAACCAAACGACTGGCTTGTAAAAATAGATTTGTCAAATGCCTTTTTTCACCTGCCCATCCAGGATTCCCATCGCAGATTCCTGAGACTAATTTTCAACGGACAACTACTACAAATGACGTGTTTGCCGTTCGGCCTTGCATGTTCACCCAAAATTTTCGCGTCCCTAACCAATTGGATTGCCCAAATATTCAGGGAAAAAGGATACCGCATAGTGGTCTATTTGGACGATTTTCTAATCGTAAACCAGAATCGTCAGGTTTTAAAATATCAGGCTCAGGAAGTATTGCTTACCCTAAAGAAGTTAGGCTGGCACGTGAACATAGGGAAGTCGATAACATCGCCCCAGACTGCCCTAGAATTTCTTGGAATTTGGTGGGATCCACACCGGAACTTAAAAGCCCTGCCACCGCAAAAACGCGACAGGCTACTTGCAAAAATAAATCTTGTTCTGAGTCGAGGAAAAGCAAATCTGAAGGAAATTCAGAGTGTTATCGGTTCGGTAAATTTTGCGAGCTTCCCCATACCTCGGGGCCGTTTGAATCATCGGGCTCTTCTAAGCTATTGCCAAAGACTGCTTCATCAGAACCCTCGTTACCGCTATCCAATACCGGCAAAAGCCTTGCAGGAGTTAAAATGGTGGGTGGTAAACCTACGACAGGCTTCAAAAATTTTTCATTCCCCGGTGTGTCATTACTTAGTAACCGATGCATCCGAACAGGCGTGGGGTGCACAAATAGACAATCAGCAACTGTCGGGCCAGTGGTCAACGAGGGAATCGAATCTACACTCCAATCAAAGAGAAATGTTAGCAGTACTCTACTCTTTAGAAAATCTCGCTCCACAGCTACGGGATTCATCCCTGCTCATACAGAGCGACAACAAAACTGTAGTCGCATTCCTCAAAAACGAGGGTGGATCGAAATCCCAAGCTTTGGCGGAAATAACTCACAAAGTTATAAATCTCCTCGATCTTTACAATATTTACATAGAAATCCACCACATACCAGGCCGCTTCAATTGCGAAGCCGACCGGCTTTCACGACTAGCCCCACTTCCAGAATGGCATTTACTTCCTCCTATAACCAAAATAATATTTGCCAAATGGGGTAACCCAGTAATCGACTTATTCGCTTCCGCACAAGCTCATGTAGTGCCCCAGTACGGTACCTTGGACGTGACAGATCAAGAAGCCTCTCTTTTCGACGCTCTAAGTCAGCCTTGGAACTATACTCTAGCGTGGGTCTTCCCACCGCCATTTTTAATGCCGCGAGTGCTAACACACCTCAACTCGGCGAAGGGAACGTTTTTAATAGTGGCTCCCAGATGGCGCAAAGTTTTCTGGAGACCAGATCTCAAGAACCGATCCATAGCTCCCCCGTTTACAATTCGAGATCTACACAATGTAATGCTGGACACAACAACGGGGCGTCCACCTCCCAATGCCCAGGACCTAATTCTAGAAGTCTGGAAATGTGGGGGTGGGAAGGGTGTTTAGACACGTGGTCTCGAGAGCAAAAAGACCTACTAAGATCTAGTTGGCGAGATTCTTCCCTCAAAACTTACAAGCCAGCATGGCAAAAGTGGCTCACATGGTCACAAGTTAATAGAGTCAATCCTACCTAACCATCAGGATCAGATCTCGCGAGATTTTTAATTGACTTATTCCAGGTGTATAACCTATCTTATTCTACGATTTTGACTTATAAGTCGGCTATTGTAACGCTGTGTAACCCAAACATGGCTACGAATTTAAGCTCTCATACTCTAGTGAAGCATGCACTGAAAGCTATATCGCTTAAAAATCCAAAGGGTAATAAAACTCCAATCTGGGATATAGATATTTTATTAAGATTTCTTTAAAATAATCATCCAGATGAGACTAGTCTTTATGAATGTTCAGCTAGAGCAGCTGTCCTCTTGCTACTGTGCTCAGGGCGTCGTATACACGACCTGACATTGTTGTCGGTTAAACTAGAGAACTGCATATTTTTAAATGATACGATCATACTATGGCCTAAATTCGGTTCAAAGACTGACTCTAGTACAAACCGTCAATCCGGATGGCGCCTTAGCCCGAATACAGAAGCAAAAGCATTAGACGTGGTTTACTGGACAAAGAGAGTAATTCAACTATCAGAAACTCGAAGAGCTGCTTGCCAAGATGACTCCCTTTTTCTTACAATTTCGGGTCCGCCTAAACCTGCATCAAAAACTGTAATGGCTAATTGGATTAAGAAGGCATTGTTACAAGCTGGCATAAAGGCAAGTCCAGGAAGTGTCCGCCCAGCCGTCGCCTCTAAGAGCTGGTCGGAGAGCTGCTCAGTGGAAGATATTTTAGCGCGTGGTAACTGGCGGTCAGAAAACACGTTCAGAAAATTTTACTGCAGAGAAATAAGACCAAGCAATCCAACTTCAACTATTTCAAAACTTGGTTTCACGCCTGCTTGAATTAATTAAATATTTATCTCAGTGATTTGTGCATTATTCCAGTTGCATTTGTAAAAAAAAATAATAATATATATATATATATATATATATATGTATATATATATATATATATATATATATGTTTATGAAAGGTTAAACTCATTATCAATTATTAATATTCATGTTGTTACATGACATACTGTTCCGAATGATTTCGGTTATTGTGTTTCTTTAATTCCTGTATAAATTTACCACGAATAGTCTGATTTTTAATTATTTTTATAAATATGTAAACTTCCTACGGAAACATTTGCAAGCTCTTTAACTATTTCATATGTTTGTATATTGTTGAATAATAATAAAATCTTACTTTTATGGTACTTTTTTTCCGTATTATTTACTTACCTGCAATCCCTAAAGATTGCATACATAATTTAATTCCTAAAGATTGCATACACAATTTCATTCTATTCAAAGTAAAGATTTACACTACACATTCACATCACATTGACGTCTGCCCCACCAGGCGATAACAAACACATCTCAAATAATAGGCTTCGAATTACGGTACATAAGCTTAATAGCAGCGTTTTACACTAAAATAAAACGCATATTAAGCGATTACCTAATTCGAAGCCTATGCTTTGTATTCCTGCCTGGTGATAAAATCGGGCACAATAACCTCGCTTCGCAAGTGTTATGTGCCTTTATATAACGTAATTATTTGAGACTCAATGGTCACAACTCGGCACTGCTGCACCCACGCGCGTGCCGCACCTGGTGGGGGACGTCGGTAAAGCAGCACCAACCGTTGGAAAGATGGTAAAACAGTCGAAATATCGACACGTCACACGAAAAACAGGGTTGCCATTCTCAAATAATAGGCTTCGAATTAGGTAATCGCTTAATATGCGTTTTATTTTAGTGTAAAACGCTGCTATTAACATAGAACTTTTTGTCCGCTGGAGGGCGCAATACTAAATTTGGTGACAAGCTTTATAACTCATAACCAATAGAATATCAAGGCCCTTCTAATGGTACTGCAGTAGTCTTATTCTGATAAGTAGTAAAGAAGCTATGAATGAAAAGATATGAATTATATGCAATCAGCCCATAAATACAGGTAAAGTCACAAGCAAATGCTAGTAATATATATATATTCAAAATGTACAAGTAAAGCGCTTTCAAATGATACCAAACACGGCATATTTATCTTAACTTTATTTTTTTACTCTGTATGTTTTGTCCGCTAGAGGGCGCCACATTAGATTTTGTGAAACCCCATATAGCCTATAACCAGCGGACAATTAAGACGCTTCTAATGATATGTCATTTGTCGAATTCTGATAAGTAGTTTAGAAGTTACGAGGGAACAGATGAACATACATACATAGCCTGTCAAAATCATAACCCTCCTTTTGCTTTGCCGTAGTCGGGTAAAAAGTAGTTTATGTTTCCTTTCAAGTGATTTATTTCAAATAGACCACTGGACCCCTGAAAATTCAGGTGTCACCTTAAGTATTGAACACATTGTAAAACATGGTAGATAGGCATGCTATTATTATAGATGTATTTGTTTCATTTGATTCCGATTGTTGACAACACTCGGTCGTTATCAGGAGGTTCTGGGTTCGAACTCTAGCGCTGAAATATATTTGTGCTCATTATCAGAGATGTTGCTGCTCATCTAGGTGTATTGTACTGTACAAGATACATGTTCGTGTGTTTGTAGCCATTGCACCCACTATACAGCTTTGTAATCAGCGTGGACAGAGAGTATTGACCATTTATTACAGTAAAAGTATTTGCATCTATTCTGAATTCTGAAATTCCAAAGAGGTCCTATTAAAGTTCTTGTAAATACGACTGACTGTAATGAACAGTACAAAACATGCCGCTCCTAGAGGTCTATTCACATTTAAACATCTTCAGTTTAAAAAGTTCACAAATCACATGCACGGTAAATAGAGTATAGCGACGGGAGTTAGTATTAACAATAATATTGTACATTGCATAGCGCTGCGCAGGTTGAAAAAATTGACAATAATTTAAAATGCCTGACTCAGGCATAATATGATTAAAATTCCAGGAACTGAAAAAAAAAATTCTTATGAAAAATTGGTCGATCAGCTAAATTACATTTACTGACACGCTTATGAGATCTGAATGTCACATACATTTACACATGGTATTTAATAACTTAGTTTAGGTACACAAAGGTATATATTTATTTTAGTTTATTTATAACTTACCCAGAATCTGTTAAACTTAATTTAATTAGTTCTATTAGTTATAATTTATTTTTTTGTCGAATTTATTGTTTAAATTGTATAAGTAGGTATATCTATGAAACTGCCCAACTTATTGTAAGTAAATTAAGTATATTAGATCATAAAATAAATGTACGATGTCAATTCTGATGAGTTTTTTTTGGTTTATGCAACCTAAAACTTTGATTAACTTTTTAAAGAAAAATGCAGTACCTATTTATACAACCAAAGGTTATAACAAGATCCAACAACGATAAAAGATACAGGATGAAAAAATCGTTATTTATTTACTTAAGTTAAAAAGTGATCTTGTTGACAGGTACATTTATTTGTATTTATCTGTTGACATATCAATACGTACTCCATGTGGTTTGACTAGAATTGTACAAGAGTACGTAAGGTATGAACCTAGATCATTATCTTTTGATATTCAGATAAACGATAAAATATTAATTAGGTGTCAATGTACTGATTTTAACCAATATTATTTATATCATTTGAATGCAAATTATTGTTTAAAATCAACTATGTCAAATAAAAAAGAAAACCAAATTTTATCACCCGTTAAATCTTTTACGACATTGTTTAGGGTTCCGTACCAAAAAAGTGCCAACAGAATTCTATTACTGAGACTCCGCGGTCTTTATACAACAGAGCTTTATCTTTTGAAACCATAATAGCTATATAGACACTTGAAATTTTCACCGATTATGTATTACTGTAGTCGCTATAAAATAAATACAATTTTTTTTTAAACATTGAATGGATGTACGGATCCCTTTATGTACGAGTCCAACCAGCACTTGACCGTTTTATAAGAGTAATAGACTGTATAAAAAGATGAAAGAAACTAAAGACCTCTAGTCCCCTCTTGATCATCAATTGACAAGTGAGGCTTGTTGACACGTCTGCTGTAGGTATGAACAGCCCCCAAGGGCTCTCGGACATTCCGCCGAGCGAGTGTCACTCCAGTATTTAATTAAAAAGCAAAGGAACTGAGAAGGTAAGGTAATTTGTCAAAATTAATTAAAAAAGAAAACGAACAGACGGAATTACTGAAAACAAGATGACGGCCATTACGTGTTTAGTGTTGTTGCTTTGAAAATAAAATACCTATTTAGCCATTAATATTGTAAAAAAGAAAAAAATATTCTATTGCAAATAACATTTATTACTTTTACAATGTGTTAGTTTAAAACATAAATATAAAACAATTTAAAATATAAAAAGCTTATTTGAAGTGGTCTCCATTGGCTGCAATACAATCCCTTAAACGTTGTGGCCAGTGTTATCAATAGAATCACGCACTCTTTCCATGGGAAAATTCTTCACTGCCAATCGTATGGATTGTTTTAGAGACTCCAAATTTTCATGGCTTTTAGAACAAGCCGTACTCTCTAAAACTGACCATAAATCATAATCCAGAGGATTAAGATCGGGACTAGACGACGGCCAATCTTCAGCTCTAATGAAGTCGGAAACGTTCGATTTCAACCAAGACTGCGTGGACCGAGCTTTGTGATCCGGTGCCGAGTCTTGCTGAAACGACCATTCTTGGTTATTGAACGTGGTGTTGTTAAGGGCCTTAACTACCTTCTCAAGAATGGTATCTTGATACACTTGTGCCGATGTTTGGATACCTTTTTCACAAAAGTATGGCTCAGTCACTCCTTCATAGCTAACACCCCACCAAACCATCACTGAAGTCGGATAATGCCCACATTGCGCTCTGTCGACTAATTGGGAAGCTTTCTTAGAGCTTTGAACATAAATACGGTCATATCGTTTGTTAAAATGTTGCTCAATTGTAAAAAAATTCTCATCCGTAAACAAATCTTTTCTGTGACCTCCCGTTGCGTACCGCTTCAGTATTTGTTTCGATTTTGCCACCTTATTATTTTTAAATTATCAGTTAAGAAATGACCAGCACGTTTCTTATAGGCTGCAAGTCCTAAGCCATCTTTTAAAATACGCGACATGGTTCTAGGTGCTATCTTCATCTCCCGTGATAAAATCTTTTGCTTTCGGACAGGATTTCTTCGAATTCTTTCCCTTACTGCTTTGACCACCTTTTTCGTACGAACACTACGTGCACGGCCACAACTTTTTTGTCACAAATAGAGGAGATCTCATTGTACCTATTAATTGTCCGGTACACAAACATTTGAATAATACCAAGCGTATGGAGAGTTTTGAAAATTGCATTTGGCTCAATACCTACTTTGTGTAATGTTATCTCAGCGATTCGGTTTTCTTTATCACCCCACTCCATTTTAATATCGCAAAATAGTGTTCAATGTATTGGCGCCAAAAAAAGAAAAGACAATGAAAAATCATATAAAAATAACGGATTCCAAATTCAAATGTAATATTTTGTTTATTTTTAATTGTAACAGTATTTATGGCTAGACTAAGTATAATAAATTTTCCGCAAAAATGTCGTAAACTTAATTTGTATAGTGTTAGTAGTAGTAAAAGATTATTTTTGTATTTTGCCACATCTTTAAAAAAAAAGGAAAAAATAATTATTCTTCTTTATATTGCCGATGAAGATAAGTTTTGCTTATGGTCACCACGTTGGGCAGGCGGGTTGGCAATTGAAGTAGATGGGATAAAGTATTGCACCGCGGATGCTGCCTGTAACTCACTATCTATTTCTATTACCCCCTCTGTAAGTTGTCTCTTAAGGTGTTGACACATTGTATTCCCTATTGCCATCACTACACGGCTAAATAAGTATTATAGACTGAGCTTACTGTAAAATATGTGCATAAAAAAAGATTCTTTCTGTATCAATAACCTAGGCTCGTTTCAAAAGAAATATATAATCCAAATAGACTTTCTACTACTTAAACTCATCACTTACTCACTTGAGACACATTTAACATATTCAAAACATAAATCGAATAAAGTGTGTCGTGGAGACCACTTCCCCTAAAACTACAATCGTAAAGCCGGTCGCCCGGTCGTACGCTCCCATCTTGGGAGTAACGTATGCTAAAAAATGCAAACAGGAAAATTTAATGGTTCGTGAAGTAAGTCAGATACGCGGAGCACTCGGGAATTGCCGCCATATTCCAGTTGGGAGAGTAACTATTGCAACTACTCGAACGATTGTCGTTTTAAAATTTAAAGTTCATGAAATATAACGTATTTGTTACTAAACATAAAAACGTCTGCCTTCTTTAAAGTAGATACTTATTCTTTATATTTAAGGAGTGCAGGCTGATGCAATTAGTCAATTACCAGAAAAAAAGAACGTAAGTGTAGTGGAACACTCGGTTGAAACGAAGTTACTTTTGTAGTGAAGACGGGAAAAGGTGACGGAAAATTCTTACACTTCTTTATTTATAATACTCGTAAATGAAAAAAATTATAAATTAAATAAATGACAAATAAAAAAACAATAAAATAAAAAAAATCATATTTGCGCGTGCTGGGTTTGAACCGGGAACATAGACCATCTCAGGCACACGCTCTCTCAACTGTGCTATGGACGAGATATTCAAATTTGTGAAATTACCCTTAACTTAAATTCGTAACGGTGAAAAAAAGTAACGGAAAAATCGTACACTATCGCCTAGCCGCGTTCGTACCATCCGAAAAGGAACTTCGTTCCAAAAATAATACTTTTTATATCAGTAGCGTTACAATATACTATATACCTGATTTAAAGAGTGCAGATTTATTATAAATATGACGGTTATAGTACGTCTTAATAAATTTTATGCACATTTGCTATAGAGCACGTTCTTCAAACGGGTGCTTTATGTCAATTCCTCAGACCCAAAGTTGCTAGTTCACTTAAAATTCAAAATGATTCTTGATTCTTGAAAAAAAATACATGTTTCATTATGCTATTATTTATATTGAGATGTAAATGTATAATGTTTATATTGAGAGATTATATTTGTAATGAAATTTTAAAAAGTATAATACAAAGCATTTTGTTATACCTACCTAATGTTGTACTGGGGTGGGGTGAATAAATATAATAGTAAAAATTTAAATGAGATCAAATAGTAGAGGCTTTTTAACAAAGGGGACTCTTATGTGGATTTCCTTAATATTACTTACAATCACTTATTATTCTAAGCTATTGACTTGAACATGAAAATTGCGTTTCGTTTTGTTTATGCTGGGGTGGATGTTGGACGCATGTCTTTCAAGATAAGGAAACATACGCTCATAAGGTAAAATTTTCCGTACACGTAAATTCAATTCATATTGGGCGAGTAATTAGGGTTCTGTACAGTAAATGAAAAAACGAAACCCTTATAGGATCACTCGTGCGTCTGTCTGTCTGTCCGTCCGTCTGTCACAGCCAATTTGCTCTGAATTTACTGGATCAAATCTGGTGAAATTAAGGATAATGGCGTAATCCTATGAACCAAATACAGATGTGTAAAATAAATAAGTATTTTTTAAATTAGTGTCAATTTCGGGGGACAAATTATAAAATTTAAAAAAAATATATTGTTATTTTGTAAACCTTACTGTGTGTATATATATAAATATTATTATTTTGTAAACCTTACTATATATCAAATGAAAGGGCTCTTTATGATGGTCTAAAATATATTTTTGTTTTTATTTTTAAAATAAATCATTTTGTTTTTCATGAAATAATACGAAAATTGAAGAAGATTTCCGAAACTACTGGGCCAAAAATTTAAAAAAAAAATTCCAAAATATAATTCATTGCTCATAGATTTAAAAAAAAAGTATAAGAATTCTACCAATTGAAAGTTAAGTAATAAACTCAATATAATACGTTTACTTACGGACAATAGTTCACTAAAACACCACTAGACTGCGCTAGTAGTAACTGGCGTCTTACTGTGAGTATTTCTAATGTGATTTTTTGTACTTATTTAAAATTTTGGCTTTATATGGAGCCATCCCCAAACGAGTTCAACTCGCTCTTGGCCGGTTTTTTTTAGCTTACCATGCAGAAATGAAAGGCTAAATATGTTGTTTTTTTTTATTATATTGTTCGTAGTTTGTTGATGAAGCGTATTATGGTAACAAAAAATGTTATCAGTCTTTTTCAAATATATAAATGACCGGATTTGATGACCTATAAACAAATAATGAATGGCACACTAAAACATTTCTCAAAAATCAAGTAGGTAATAATTTAATCCATATTTTTAAAATTTAAAATAATTTCTAGTCAAACATATTACCAAAATTACGCTAAATAAGAAGAAAGTAGTAGTGTTGCTGACACCAAATGTGAACATAGTCTAAACATTAAATTATCATAAATCTGTGAGATTGAGGGGTGCATTTTAATACAGCACGTTGGTACGCTGGTTGCTTACTCCTGATAATAATGGCTTACACGCGCCTTGCTAATAATGACCCCAACTAGAGTATAATGGGCATTAACAATGCTAATAGCATAATTTTTCGATAAATATTGTTTGGTGGATGCGATGGTAATTGGTCAGGAAGCTCCATGATCCAGTGACGGCAGGTGCGAATGTTAAAGTTTTCAACGAGTATAATCAGTTTTTTTTTCCTGTTACGCAAATATATCTTAAATGGGTTATATTTGTGAATTGCACGTTGTACAATTTGTAATAAAACACAATAAAAAAAAAATATGTATAAAAACTAGTTTCAAAATACTCAAGTGTTAATGTGCGAAAGGAAAGATAGCACCACTCAAACACCTATATTAGTCCCAGAAAACTACTGATTTATTCCAGCCCTGAAAACAAAAATCATAAAAAAATTTACACGGTTTATATTGTCTTTTTAGTTACACTATTCTGTAATAATATTATGTCTAAAAACAGAATCTCAACAACAAAGTGATTTTTTTATTCTAATTGGTCAATTTTTTCATACATTTACTCTGCACTGAACTGTCTGTTAATGGAAACATATCAAATAGAGGATTTTATTTTAAAAGCTAAATAGCTCATATGAGCTATTTAGCTTTTAATTTTCTATAAAAAATGTTTACATATGTAAACATTTTTTATAGAAAGCAATCGTATTGATCTCCAAAAAAAATTTTTTTTAATATGTATAGTTAAACATTTAAAAAAGCGTCCTCTTTCTTTTAAGTGAATGTTGAATCACTAAAGTAAGATTATACTCTTACTTGACCCATCGGATGCTGTTAAGAGATAGTGTATCGATTCTGATTTGTGATTCACGATAAATACCGTAGATGGCGTTATTTTTCGCATCACAAAAATAGCAAAATATTAAAAAGACACAGTAGTTATTTCTTCTTAAGGTAGCCAAATCAAATCAAATGTTTTTTTGCACTTGATAAATGGCCGAATCTTATTTCTATATTGTGCCTTATAAAACTCATCCTTTTCAACATTAATGTAAAGCTATATTAAAGTAAAAGTTACCTTTTGCACATAATAAAATATCTTTCCTTTCATCTGTTTATAAACGAAACACATAAAAAAACTCGAACGTATTGCCAATTATCTTTTCCGTTTCAATATGTAGGAAAAAATGAAGTCTATGATCATAAAGGTTTCCTTTATATAGACAGATTACAAAAAATATGAAAAGTCGATATGTTTGTTTTCCTTTAAAGACAAGCTCTAACCACCTGGCGCTATGACCATTTAATTTTTATCAAAACTTTCAATTTCTCTTTTAGTATAACCTAGCAAAAAGAAATCAATTCTGCAAAAGAACTTTGTCATAATCACCTACAAATTCAATCCACTCCCAATAAAACTCGGCTGGTAGCTACTGACTCCGGAAACGAGCAGTTGGTCAAAAACAAACATATCACCACCAAAAAGTATTCAAATATCATCTTTATTACTCAGATATAAAGTTCACGAGAAAAGTAGGGTTCATTTTGCGGGGCTAACGCAGCCTTAGGCAAGCGTCACCGACAGTCACCTTATTTGGAAAGGTTCCAGGTCCAGCGGTAAACTTTTATGTTATTTCGATGCGGTTAAACTGAAAGAATTGCATTTGCAATCCGATAGACTGTTGTGAACGGAGAACCAGTTTTTACCCATGTAACTTTGGAATGCTTTTGTCGCTTGTTTGTAATGAGTTTTGTAATAACATTGTTCCATTTGTTATCTTTAATTTTATAATACTCGCGTGTTATATTTTACTAACAATTTTAAAATTAAGGTATTTATAATAATAGCCGGGAGCTTGGGCCTTGTCCCGCTGCCAGCGGGCAGCTAGGTTAGGTTTTTTGTAATTTGTATATATTTTGTAATATGTTTTTAGGATTCCGTAGTAAACAAGGAACTCTTATAGTTTCACCATGTCTGTCTATCTATCGGTCCGCGGTTTGACTCAAAGACTATAACTACTAGAAGCTTAAATTTGGTATAGGTATGTATATTAATCATGCCAAAAAATGTAGTAAAACTAAATTTATAAAAAAATTAGAGTTGCTCGCATACAAGTAAAGTAGGAGTATTTTTTTCTTGGCTTACCCATCGTGTGGGGTATCGTTGATTAGGTATTTATCATATTGTGAGCTTATGATCATTATTTTTCGATTTAGGTATCCGTTTCTGAAATATTTGGTTTTATATTCCAAATTTTTGGTAGAGTCAAGTGTCCCCCCCGTTCTATCTATTAAACGGTTATATATGGACATGTGAAAAATTTCACAGCAGTAGTATTTAATATAACGAAGTAAACTATCTGAGCTAAGTATGGTTTACAAATTAAAAAGTAATAAGCGACCAACTTATAAAATGTACTCGGGAAAGGAAAAGTTCGTACAAATTCAATAGAAAATTAGTTTTTTCTCAAACATGCTCAGAAATGTAGGCATTATTGTAGTAAAAAGAAGACACGCAGTTTGTAATTCTTGGGTCGTATATTACTTTACTGGACTAGGCTAGGAAATTAGTATGAAAATTCATTCCTGGCCGCTGCTCAAAACAAAAAGACGAATAAAGTGTATTCAGAATGACAAGACAGTGACATTGACGTTTCAGGTAACAGTTCTGTTTTAACATTTAGCAAAGAGATTAAGCTTTTAATTCCATAACATGTCATACAGCCAATTGCTACCACATTATAAAAAATGCACTCTTCGAGCATTAAATATTATTATTTATATTCTAATGACCACATTTTTTTTAAATAATGTTCTTATAAAATTACAAGAAAATATGATTTTCGTTGCGATAGAACAAAAAATAATCTACGGTATTAAATTTTTTGCGTAAAATATGACGGGGCTGTATGGGCTATGTTTCCTTTGCACTAAATAACGCGGGAATGCAGTTTCTTTTCTTTCAAAGCACGTAGTTATTGATTTTATACTCTTTGCAGTAAACATTAATTGCTCTCGGTAAATATTAGGATATTTCTTTAATGATTTCCTCACATTTATTGAGAAAAGTACTATACATGCCTCAGCGGGAATGGCATTGCCGGAGTCGTGATTATTGTCAAGGCCTCGCTAACGCTCGGCTCGAAAACTACTCATCCGGCAAAGCCATATTTCCCGGCCTCTGCAGTAATGTACTATTAGACGTTTTAGCTGCGTGAACTCATTTGAAATTGTTTTTTTTTTATTTTTTGACTCTTTTCTTAGTTTTTTAATAAGATGAAAACATGTTTGATAAAATAAATCTCGATGGAAATATTTTTCAAAATATGGTCTTATTTCGCAGACTTTTCAATACAATCGCTCAAACAGATCTAATTAAAATTTTTTTTTGAACTAAGAATAAAATCATTAAACAATCTTCTTATGATTAAGATGAAAATTTGATTGATCGTTTTTAAGACGAGAACATTACTGCACGAGAAATGTGAGACCACAAGAATTTTCAAAGATAAGCTAAATCTTTCATTTGTATTTACTTTAGAAAAAGAAGAAATCTCCTAGGAATTGCTGAATTATCAGCTCGGAAAAAGAGTCGCAGGTTCACAGTTTGGTATAAACTATTATAGTGTACTATACTGTGCAGTAAAATAAAACAAACTATAATTTTATAACGCATTCATCGTGAATTTATTGAAAGCTTAACAAAAAGCAGCAGTAATCCAATAAATAAAAGTTCTGTATCTTCATTTAGCCGCATCACGTACTGTAGGTTTCTTCCGCAAAGTTGGTTGGGCGCCAATTAAGGCAGCAAGCGCCGCCCGCCCAGTTGTGTCGCAAATCTTTGCTCCAGATATTTATGGGCTAGTATTAAATACAAATATGTTGTTAGAAAAGTATAAAAGTAAATTGGGTTATTTATTTGTTGTTCGCTCCAAACTGTTTCCACCATTTTAAAAGAAACTACTTTTTTTTTAGTTTTGAGCTATGCAAAGACAGACCCGCGAGGTCTACATCTTACAGAGTTACTGCTAGTATCTTAGCTAGTAAACGGACAAAAATATTATAAGAAAATCATTGGTTATACTTGCCATACCTTAAATATTCATACTCGTAACCCTTTTTTTTCCTTTCTTAACGTACCTACTAAAGTAAATAAGTACGCTAATAATATTACAATCTAGCTTAGGCTTCATCTTCCGCCAATGAGTTTCTGTCTTTTCAACCTACTCCCAAAAGCTCACTGGACCATGTCAATCATTTCTTTGTTAGCGCTGGTAAAAATCTTGCTGAAAGCGTCAAGCTAAATTACCCCCCTTCATCTGTCCTCACCTCCCCCATTTCAGTCTCCCCTTCACTTAATTCTACTAGCTCGAAGAACCCCTCTTCTGGAAAATCCTTTGCTCTCCTTTATGCTACAAATGAGGAGGTGGAAACAATTATTAATTCCTTAAAAAATGAATGTGCTGTAGGATGAGACAGAATTTCGACCTCATTCATAAAAAATCACAAAGATTTGCTCATCCCCCTTATCACGCACATTTGTAACATTTCAATGTCGTCAGGCATTTTTCCTACCGCCTTCAAAAAAGCCCTGGTCCATCCTATCCACAAAAGTGGTAATCGAAATGACCCCAACAATTATCGTCCTATATAAATTCTGCCGGCACTTTCAAAAATTCTAGAAAAACTGATAAACTCTAGACTTACGTCATTTCTAGACAAGCTTTCAATCTTGTCCTCCAATCAGCATGGTTTCCGCGCTAATAAATCGACAAATAGCGCTGTCCATGAACTTACCGATTATGTGGTTCGCAATTTGGATGCAGGTAATAAGTGCCTATCTATTTTTCTCGATCTCGCCAAGGCTTTTGATTCCGTATCTACAAAAATCCTACTAAACAAGTTAGAGGCCATTGACGTTAGAGGCACCCAACTGAAACTATTTCACAGTTATTTTGAGGACCGAAAACAATCTGTAATAATAAACAATCAATTAAGTTCCGATCTGCCTATTTTTTATAAGGTGCCTCAAGGAAGCATATTGGGACCTACTCTTGATTTACATTAATGATCTTTTCACTATCAATCTACCTAACTGCAAGATCATCTCCTACGCTGATGACACTGCCCTTCTTTTTTCAGCCAAATCGTGGAATCAGACTTATGATTTCGCTCAACGTGGCCTAGATATTGTATCTGACTGGCTACGTCTTCACCTCCTCTCTTTAAATGTCAAAAAAACCCAACTCGTTAACTTTTCTATCTATAACCTGGATGAGCAAACAGCAATATTATCGAAATTATCAATTGTAGCCCATTCCCATCATAGAAATAACTCCCCCAATTCTTCCTGCTCTTGTCTATCCCTTATCCCAACTGATAAGGTTAAGTACTTAGGAGTCATCATCGATAAAAATCTAAATTTCAAGGAACATATCAACATCACTGCAGGTAGAATCCGCAAACTTATTTACATTTTTAAGCGCTTAAGAAACGTCGCTGAGCCGAATGTAGTTAAGATGGTTTATTTTGCTCTAGGGCAATCCCTACTGATTTACTGCGTTACTATCTGGGGTGGCACCACCAAAACCACCATATTACGGCTGAAAAGAGCCCAGAGAGCACTTACTTAAGGTCTGCACCTTCAAACCTTTTCTCTTCTCCACTTATAATCTCTATCAATATTGTGAAGTCCTATCTATTCGACAACTTTATATTTTATACACTGTCTTGCATCAACACAAAATAACCCCTTACTATCCAAAATCTAAAAAACGTAACTGTCTTGTGGCTATCTCTTCTAAATTCAATACTTACTTCTCGCATCGCTTCTCATGTTTCATAGGACCATTCCTATACAACAATCTCCATTCCAAATTAAAAATCGTGCACCTAACTAAATACTCCTGTAAAATAACTATCTCTAAGTATCTGCAGTCTCTGGATTATAATAATACCGAAAGCTTACTCCTTCCCTGTATCTAATACTAGGTAACTATCAATATCCTTAATTCTCTTTTCTTTTCCTGCTATTGTTTGGTACCAATTTATTTGACACCCAACTTAAATATTTAAGCTTATTTTCTATATACTGTAAACAAATGGTCAGTGAAACTGTAATATTTAGTTTAAGTTCCAGCGATGTACTTTATATATCATTTACATGTATGTGTTTGTATATCACTCATTGCAAATATGGGGGAATCCCTATGCGATGAGATTGTTAATGGTACCTAGCTGCTTCAGTGGGAGAGCACTGGTGTCCTGTAACACAGGTTTCTTCCTTTAACAGGCTCCAGCCTCCTCCAATCTGCATTGTTATACACCCCGAAAAATGTCTTCTTCTCTCTGTATTCTACTTGTTTGTATGGAGGAAATAAATTACTTTTTACTTTTTTTACTTTTACTTTTAACTCAGACTAATAAGTTATTTAACATTGACCTAGTTTTATACGTTATTGCCTAAGAATGTGTCCATCGGCACTTTTCTTACTGTCTCTTTTAAGGGGAAGGCACTTTGTTCTTGTGTTTCTGTTGGCGCATCACTGCACTATAATATCAAATTATTAAAAAAAGAATACTGCATGTATTTTTAATTACAAAAAAATTTATTATAATTACCTTTCGCATTATACACGTACAAAGCTTAGGAAAGCGCAAGATAATAAATAAAATTACTTGGTATTAAGAATTTTAGGTCTTATATTATTTTCTTATTTATCTAAATAGCTAGGATGATAATATATGCAATGTTTAAAACTATAAGCAGTAATGTTGGCCATATAAGAGCCAAATAAAATTTTATTAGGTTAACTGCCGTTTCTGTCAACGCTTTAGTGTATGCAAATGTAAAAATAGTAAAATATAATATTCATATCTATTTAAATAATTAAGTGAATATTTATTAAAAATAAAACCAATTAGTTAAACATAAACCTAAATTAGTAGGTTTTTATAGACTAAAATATAACAGTACCAAAACACAAAAAGAGAAATTTAGACCTAAATTAATGACTAGCAGCTATTTATATAAACTCTTCCTTTTTTGTCTGTTTGGGTCACTATATAAGTCACTAGATAAAAAAAAAAGAGTTTGTATTTTTTAAATCGTTAGATTCTTAGTTGACGGTTTTTTGTTTTAAATTCTTAAATATTTTAGAAGCCGCGTAACGAAGTAGCCCTAAAAAGCCCGAATGGAAGCTGTGGCAATCGACGCACTAAATTTGCATATCGATATCATGCCGATCTTATTTTTAGTTTGAAATCAAAACACTGTCGTTTACTCTTACATCTGGTTTGGGGCGTCCTTCAGTGGCCTTTTATTTTGGTTCAATCAACTTTAGTAATTCCTCTTTCGTTTGCTGTAAAAATAGAAATAAGCTCTTTTTACCCGACTGCGTCAGAAGGAGGGTTATGTTTTTCGAGAGTATGTATGTATGTATGTATGTATGTATGTATGTATGTATGTATGTATTTATATTGTATGTATGTATAATTGTTTGGCACGCTCTACAGCCTGAACAGCTCGATGGATTTTAGCTTAGAGGTGTCGTAAAATAAAAAAAAAACAACAAAAATAATTTAAAAGAAAATACAAAATATAAAAAAGGCAGTCGGGTTTTTTTTTGTTTTTCTAATAATTACTTATTACATCTACATATTCTTAACTATACTTATTTAAACACTGACCTGTTAAATAAATTAAAAATGTTCAAGCTACTCCTCTATCTTCTGTACGTTGCGTTAATTGCACAAATCTATCAAAGGATAGGGTCTGAAATTTTATTCATGTCGATATACTTGTTATAATTATTATTTCCCGTTTCAAAAATATTGTTGTCAAAAAGGGCACTGAAAATGCATAATTTTACCTAACAGCTCGAAAAATTTGTCATATGTATATGACTTTGTAACAAAAATCTACAACATTTCGTAAGTACCAAATACCACAACGTAGCAATATGTATGTAAGCAGACAAAACACATGTTGTGAATTCAAAACACTAAGCAAAGTTTACAGTATTAGCTCTTCTCTAGTTCAATTTTAAGTAAAAAGGACTTTCTAGCAGTGGAATCTTTTTTGATATTTTCTTCCCTTCCCAAAAATGATTTCTTTAGATTCAGTGTTTAATCGTTACTTCTTCCGTACTTCACTGTTGGTTTTAACAGGATATAACATCTTGAATGGAATATGTACACCGATAGTTCATATTTATGAAGGCAAATATAGGTTCCGAGTGTGGTCTTAAGGAACTATTACTTTCTATGTGTGCAATGTGATCCCGAAAAATTATCCCTATCTTATGCTATCTTCGATCACCATCAGGGAAGATATTTGCATAACGATAGTTACATCAAAATGTTAAACTGACCTGTTATTTTTCTTTTTCTTTTGCATCAATTTCATAATAACAGTTATTAACATACTTTGCTTAGTGCTCCCTTGAAATATAATGTCGCAATTATAATACATTAAACTTTATTATCACCTGTAGTTAATCACGTGCGATTTTCAGATATCACAAATAGAATGTATGCACTTTTTTATATAATATTATCAATCAATAAACTTAAGGACTATGTACTGGTAGAGTATCTTTCATTTTCCCGATCTCCCGCCAAATGCTTCACTTCCCTATACGACACGTTTTCCTTTGCCTTCCTTTCATCCATTTGGCCCTTCTTAGCGTTCTTTTTCTCTCTAAAAAATATATTACACTAAAAATGAATTAATTCTACGACCTATTTCACAAATTGCGTATCTCATGAAAATATGGCAGAAAGAATGCGCAGTGCAGTTAAGGCAACGCAGTGCGTCTGGCGGAGCGGCGCCGGGCAGTTGGCAGCTCCCCCGGTCAACGTCCTCCGTAAAAGCCTTCTCTCGAGCCAAAACAATTTCGCCAAATTTCTTGCCAGGCTTAACACGCATGTCTTTACGATCTTCCGCTAAGTTATTTTTAGCGACGATAATTCTTGATATTTTTATTGAGCAACCTTTTATCAGATCAACTTATTCGATCTGGTTAAGTATAAGTTATGGTGAAGATTCAAAAAACAAAAGCTGTCAAAAGTTAAGAATACTCCATAGTGGTTCATCTTTGGCTATTGATTTGTTCTTAAACTTTAATACACAAGTAATGTAAACCGAATAAAAGTTATTTATGAATAAGCCTGGCAAGCCTCTAGCTGCATTTTTTATAGGCGGAATTCAGAATAAGTCTAAGACCTAAGAGTTGGTGCGCATTTTGGCCAGAGATTCTGGCCATACAACGAGGCAATGCTGCCAGTTTCTTAGGCACCCTGCCTTGCGATCGTAGCGATCTGGAGTCTATTTTTATATAATATAATGCTTTATTTTTAATTAGATATATTTAAGTTTATAGGTAGGTTATTTAGTTTTTAGTTTAATTATAATTTTTTTGTATTGTGTTGTTTTTAATTTGTTTTAAATAAAATATTTTTTTGAGAATTAGTCTTTTTTTATCCAAGCACCTTCAGGATAAATTACATTATCACGTCTATATTCTTAATGGGGCAGACAGAGTAAGTTCCAAAGGCCACTTTTAGCGAGATGGTGGGCGTGAAGATAGAAAAATGGAATCAAAATGAGTTGCTAGCCGCTTTGCTTGATAATATGCTTAATATCAAAAGAATTATATTATGTACGTAATGATTAAACATTTCCTTTAAATACAAATTTATTTGTGGCAACTTACTAAAATTGTGGCAACAATTTAAAGAACTAAAGCTATTGAAACTTTTCCCATTCAATTCAGGTCCAATTGGGACTAGTTTGTCGGCAATATCATTAAATTAACAATAGGTTTTCAATTGATTAAAACATTCAATTAAATCAGGAATGGAACTACTTGTTATTGGATAATTAATTTCGTTACATTGCAAAGATAAATCAATAGCTACTTAATGTTTTTCTATTTCTTATACAATAGTCAGGTGCTTACCTATACTGGCAATTATAAGTATAAGTTACAATCTTAAAAAAGGCCAAACTCGTTGTTTTTTGTTTTTTTTTTGTGGTTGTGTCGTATTCTTACAGGGTTCCTATGGCCACCTTCCAAATAATCTTTTCATCCTATTTACCCAAATAAGCAAAAATTTATAGCAAAATTTTGCCTATTATATTATTTCAACCGATTAAGCAATTGGTTCAGAATAAGTAGGTTAAAACTAAGTTGCAAGATTTGACCAAAACAAACATACTTACCTATACTCACATGCAAGATATATTGTAGGTTAAATAAAAGCTTGTAATAAGTAATTTACTGTCCACCAGACAATTTTTACTGTGTTTTTTTTTATTAATTTAAATTTAAGGGCGACGCTCTTGTCGGTGGAGTTTATTCCATTCCTGTTTTTAGGGTTCCGTATTAAACAAGGAACCCTTATAGTTTCGCCATGTCTGTCTGTTTGTCTGTCCGTCCGCGGTTTTACTCAGCGACTATAAGTACTAGAAAGCTGTAATTAAGTAAAAGTATGTATATTAATTATGCGGAAAAAGTGGTAAAATAAAATACTGAATAATATATTTTTTTTGGGTAGCTCCCATACATGTAAAGTCAAAAGTCAATTTTATTTTCTTGACTTACTAATCATGTGGGATATCGTTGAATAGGTCTATCAAAAATATTATGACTTTGGAAATACCGTTTTTCGATTTAGGGATCCGTTTCTGAAATATTCGGTTTTAAAGTGAAAATTTTTGTTAGAGTCAAGTGTCCTACCTCCCTCCCTCTATCTGTTCAACGGTTAAATATTGACGCGTGAAAAAATTCACAGCTATAGGATATATAATGAAATTTAAAGGAAAATTATCAGAGCTAAGTAGGGTTTACAAATTAAAAAGTTATAGGCAATCAACCTATAAAATGTACTCGGAAAAGGTAAATTTCATACAAATTCAATAGAAAATTAGTTTTTAGACATTTTTAGTGGCATGAACTCAAAGTTGGCATTAGTAACTACGGAACTCTACACTGTGAGTTTTTTATTTATCACACGCAAATGGTGAATAAGGGTTGGATTTCACTTGTCAGCACGGAGCAGAACGCTAACGCACCGGCCCTGCTATAGCGTTCCGTCGCTCTCTCTCGCTCTAGCTAAAAACTGTTCTGAGCGACAGAAAAGGATAGCAGCTTAGAAAGGTGCTGCTCCATGCTGGCAAGTGAGATCCAACCGTTAACAAATTAGTACCATTTTTTTGCTATTTAGGAAAATGCCAGTTTATTTATTTTAGGTTTCCTGTTGTGGTAAATATTTAATTCGTAATATGACTTTCTTGCCATATTTTATCTGGCTCAAAAAAGCTGTTTCTCGTCCCGTGCAGTTCGTAAAAGTATGTCAAAAGGCGATGCTACTAACAACTCATCACTACAATGATTCCCTGTTTGTGGAAGTTTTATGTAATGAATGACACAGAATTAATATACGTATTACATAAAGAACGGAAACTCTAAGGGTCCCGCACAATTCCATTCCTCGTCCTCGTAATCTCTCCCCCATTCTCGCTTTGTCGAGTATGTTGAGGAGCGAACACACACTCATTGACGTATGCACGAATGTAAAGTTTCTCTGTAGTAGTACGCATAAATGATACTCCGCTTCTATGAAGTGCCATACCTGTAATAATGATGGACGTGAAAGAGGCTTTACGCCTACCAACCCACTAAAAGTAGCATTTTGCGCAGTCTATACCCTTTTAGGGAAAAAGACCGAATAGTGTTTGTATGTATAATTTTTCTGATTAGCGGCTTCCGCCCTAATAGGACTACTCTATCTCTTCCTGTGGATGTCGTAAGAGGCGGCAAGGACTGCTTATTCATTGTCGTCAGCTTAAACAACTGTATTCCCAAAGAGTGTTGATTACGGGAGGAGGCCGATTGTAAAACTTTTTATACAAATTCATTCCCAAAGAGCACTGACGTTGGACGGTAGGCTGGTCGTTAAACTATAGCCAAATTGTTTAATTTTTTCCTGCTATTTCTTCTCGAGTTCGCATGGTCTTCTTTTGGTGACATTGAGATGTTATTATGAGAGAAATATATTATGTTTGGTAAAGAATAGGTGAGAAAGTGCACCCGAGCTACGAAGCGGACAGCTGAAGATGCAACCGGGCACGAACTAACTAAAGTTTCCATCATGGTTTCCAAATATAGTCTGGCTGGTTAGCAAGAAAAAGTAAGAACCATACAATCTGAATCTACCTACTATTTAACATTAGAATACAATACTTACTTACTACCCTGGATCAGCGACCCGAAGTGAATCTTGGCCTCCAGCACAAGAGCACGCCAACGCTCTCGGCCCTGTGCTAGCTCTTGCCAGTTGTCGCCAACTTGAAGCTCGCGCAGGTCCACCATTACTACGTCGCTCCAGCGATTCATACTCGTACCTGCATGTCATACCTATATTTAGGTCAAACCGGTATAGTACTTTATGTAACTTCTATTGTACACTAGGGTATATTATTGATAGAAACTCTTTTCCGGTAAAACTACATAATTCAATGATTCACATACCTACAAGTTTTTTTTTTCCAGTTAACTGATTTTGAAAATGAAAACCGTCTTTTTCTATCAGCTTTAGTTTTTGTGATATGATGTTACGTGCAATTTATTATAAAAAACATGAAAAATTTACCACAAACTTACATTTAATCTTTAAAAGCGCCTAAAAATTATTTTATTGAATGAGAAGCTTGAGGTAGGTATCTCTTCAAGCTCCAGCAGTAATCTGCCATGATGTGCAGATCCCAATTACCTTTACATCTTTCCTCCATGGTACAAATTTCTTGGTAAAACATTTCTTCTTGTTCATCACTAAAGTGGCCGAGATTTTTAGGAAAATGGTCTAGATGGGAGTTTAAATAGTGAAGCTTGACGCTCATGTTACAACCAAGAGTTTTGAAGCAAGATAACATATGTTGAACTAAGTCTTGATAGTTTGGAGCTTTGGTATTACCAAGAAAGTTTTTTATAACGGGCACAAATGCTTTCCATGCATTGGACTCGGTTTCACTCATGGTTTTAATAAAATTTTCATCGTTTACTAGCAGCCTTATTTGCAATATACTCAAAACAGTTACCATTTGTATCGAGCGCCTTAACAAATTGCTTCATAATGCCAAGTTTAATGTGTAATGGTGGCAAAGTAATGCTATCTCTATTGACAAGAGGAGAATGTATAACATTTTGCTTTCCAGCGACTAAATTTTCTCTAATAGGCCTGTCTTTCCGAATCCAATTGTGGTATCTGCCCGTACTATCCCAAAGGCAAATAAAACATGGACGGGTTTTAAACTTTAAAGAACTTCTTTTTCCATTTGACCACTGTCGCAAACTAACTACACAATTTTGGCAAACAGTTTTAGGCACCCACGGTTTATCTAAATTACGCACTTGCACTTTAAAGTAGTCAAAATAGGCAGTTTTCACGAAGTCTGTAATCGATTTTCAGAATTTTTTTATAACATATTCACCACAAATAAAACAAAAGCACTCTGCATTATTCAGAAAACTTCTTTTTGACTTAGACATGTCGTTAAACTTAACTTAACTATTAACAATACAACACTGAACTTGTAAATATAGGGCTAACCTTGAAAACAAATGAAAAAGCTGATTACTAGAAGCTAAAGCTGATTGGTAAAAACGGGTAGTAGATTTAAATTAAGGGTATTAAAAGAAATAGGAAGATCCAACAAAACCTCCGGAAAATTACAAGTAGTAAAATTTTGTAGGTATGTGTTATGATATCAGTTGTCTGGAAGTAATCGCTTCTAGCGATAAGACATTGAACGTTTTAATGGATATTTTTTTGTGTAGAATAAAGTATTACTTATTTACGATTGAACACATACCTGTAATTTTCAGTCGTCATATAAGTGTACTTATTTATTTAAAAATTCGCTAGATGTCAGACTTCTTATCACAAGTATTTAAAATGATAAAGCCATCATTTAATAGAGCAAAATAAAACTACTGTTTATCCTTTCCCGGTAATCATCAACCATAATATGGTTGGTGAGCCATGACCGTTGTCATTGTGTAAACTCCGGAACCTACAATAAAACAACTCAATCTCTTCTTGTAGATAAAAGTTGAGACCTTCCTTCTATAGTCACAAATGTCTTATACAAAAGATTTACAGACAACTTTACGGCAGGGTATGAGAGGCTTTACAATAGGGATACAGTTTACAGTTAGAGATACAGTGTGAATTTTCCAAACACTTACCTGCCTACTTATATATCAAAGTCGACTAGAGATATTTCCTCGCTTGGATCTCTGATGAAGTCGACAGTTAAACTGAAACACATACCTCATTTCTGTTTATATGTATGATTTAATTTAGAGAAGTCATTAAATCAAAAGCAGTAAATTAGATAAACACAAACATGAATTAATTACACTCGTAGCTACCAGTATTCCGCTGGCGCCTGTCATGCCTCTCATAATGTCGTTACTTGATTGCTAATGTTTAAAATATGAAAAGTAGGCTGTTTTATTTTATAATTAATTCATCGATTAATAATACAGTTTATTGTTTACTAAACTAACTTAATGACTCTCAAATACGGTGCTTATTTTGTTACTCTCGTTTCCATTACCATTGTTGTTTCTTGTGTACTCGTAAAACGTAATAAAATTTTAATAGGGTTTATTGAAACAATTACAGACTTTCTGTACCTAATGATTTCAAAGAACAAATAGTACCTTTTGATCTAAGCTGAAGGAAATTCAATTATGAAAACTAAGGTACTGCCACCACACAATAAACGTATCGCTCATAATCTTTCAGTTTTGTTATAAAATAAACTTGTTATAAGATATTCGTTATTTATGTGGGAATAAAATAAAAATAAAATAAAGAAATATAATTTTATTATCACATTCATAAATAAGTATCTACTGTAAAGTCTAACCACTTAAATCTAAAGTATAAATTACATTTTACCTAAATTCACACAAACACAAACACTTTGGACATAACAATTTTGCTGATGAATTTACATTGTTCAGAATTAAAATCGATCAAATTTAACTTTGTTAAAGTCAACTGCTAAAGTTAAATTATTAAATTAATTGCAGTCAAAATAGTTGATGAAATCAACTACATAAAATACTGATTTTAATGAGGATTATTTTTATTTTTTTGTCTAATTAACTTTTTCTAAGACCCATTTTCCTGAGTACTTCGTTTCTAGCCTTTTGACCTTAGGGCGGAAACCGTTCTCGTCTGCGGTGTATTCGACCCTGTACATGAAACCATCAGGTCCAATGTATTCGTAGAAGCCTTCAGATGCAATGCCTTCGTCGATTGTGTTCGGGTTCTTCAATACAGCCTTCTCCTCTGCACGAATCTTATTCTCCGTCTCGAAACTGCGGAAAGAAGATAATTTTGCTTATTTATTGCAATGTATAAATATATAAATGAGACCTTGGTTATGGCATAAAGTTGCAGTGAGGTCGTATGTGGGCGAAATTCCTTATATTTATAATCTTGTTGATCATTATTTACAAATGCGATAGAACAACGAACAATTCGAATTATGAGCATTGGGAGAATCGGGCCTACGGTAAAAGATGTCCGTAATGATAAGATCAAAGTACAATGCCCCTTTGCAACTATTAAATTATTACTGCATTTTTCATTCTTATTTAAGTGCGTACTATATATAAATAAATTTTATACTTAATTCATAGTCTCTGCCTACCCCTGTGGGAAACAGGCGTGAAGATATTTAAGTATGTATTTTAAACATTCTACAGTTATGAATTTACACGTCTGCCTTAAAGATATGCCATATTAGGGCCAAAAATAAATACTTATTTTAGATTAACTAAAATAGACAAAGGATTCCAAATTTGTTCCTCAAACATAAATAACATAGATATCTATTATGCAATACGTTTACCACTATTCGTAGTTTATATTCAGGCATTCTCATTTGTAAAGCATGACATTTCAAACGAAACCTGTATCTAAAACTATGTATGTAATGATGTAATGCTGGATGCAACATCCATCTTCCACCATTTTGATATGCCTAAGGACAGTAGATATATTTAATGAATATGAATGTGGTTGAAATTTTTTTTAGATTTATTTAATGCTAGACCACATTGATTTGTATCTTTGTGTTATTATACTTATTCTACATTACTAAGAGTCATTATGCTCACGTTAAATTAAAATTGAATTATATTGAAAAAAAAAAACATTTATTTTCAAAATAATTTCAATTTCATTAAACATATTAAATAAATAAATATATAGGGACAAATTACACTGATTGAGCTAGCCCCAAAGTAAGTTCGAGACTTGTGTTATGGGATACTAACTCAACGATACTATAATTTATAACAAATATATATATAGATAAACATCCAAGACCCAGGACAATTTGAAAAAGGCCATTTTCCAACTTGCCCTGGCCGGGGATCGAACCCGGGACCTCTGGGTGGCGAACTAGCATGGTGACCGTAGTGGTCACCATGCTAGTTCGCCACGGCCACGGCCACGGAGGAGGTATATTTTTAGATGAATATCTTAATAAAAGTAGTTATCTACTTAACGTTTTCTAAATCACTGCTTGTACTATTTATAAACTGTCAATTTCTTTTAAATTAAGTAGCCATTGAATTAAAAATATTGCACATAGAAGAATGATAAATCACAGTACATATAGTCAACCTAAAGAAACTTTTATTTTATATTCTACTAATAAAGTATTTGTTAGATTACTCATTTCAATACACAATTGCGGCTTATTAAAACGTCCGTGAATTAGCTTAATAGTACTTCCTGTCATCATATCCCATTTAAAAGGACACTATATGTCACTAAACATTTTAAATGATTATAAATATGTTTGAACTGTGACCTACGCGTGAGAGTCAATCCATTCGGTCAAGGCCTTTTTTTTGTATTGCGAATTGATCCGATTAGATGTTCCGCTTTCAAGGACAATGACCAGCTATATACTTTGATGAACTCTTTGTACACCTAATAAATTCCTTTGCACCCATTAGTTCAATTATACAGTACAGTTCAGTTGGTTGAACTAGCGGGTTTTATTTCTCTCACTAGTTTAGTTGTTTGAACTAGTGAGATTTATTTTCCCTTTGTTCCCACGAGTACAGTTGTCCAGTTAAGTCAATTGAACTAATACCTAGGTAAAATTGTTATTCGTTTTTTTCAGTGGAGTATGTATGTTTGTACAAATAATATATTTTATTTTATTTATTTTAAAATATATATCTTGAGTATCTCAGCTGTTTGATAATCACGGCTGAATTGACTGATCAATACATTTTCTTTTTAGAAACACCATGAACGTAGGCATGGACATCTTATCAGTTAAGGAACTGAAAGTCGTAAACTTTGCTGAAGAAGCCTGAATGTAAATCAGCTTGATAAGATTGGCATTTGAAAAGCGAGGACAAATTTATGTATATGGATGAGAAGTTAATAAATTCAGAAACTGCATACCAAAGAAGTTAATTATCGCTTTATTAATCAATGATATAAGATAAATCATATTCATCCTTAGCAACAAAAATGCATAAAATTTTCGGCCAATATCATTATTACGATTGGTGCTATTTTAGAAACACGAAATCACTAAACGAATGGTTTTATAAAGAAAAAACCGTACGTTTAGTGACCGTGCGTTTCAAAAATTTTACTTTATATCAATAATAATTATAATATTAAAAAAAAATATAGGGACAAATCACACAGACAGTAAGTTCGAAACTTGTGTTATGGGATACTAACTCTACGATACTTTATTTTATAAATACACTAGCTTTTGCCCGCGGCTTCGCTCGCGGTGGGGTATAATTTATCAAAATCCTTTCTTAGCGGATGCCTACATCATAACATCTTCCTGCATGCCAAATTTCAGCCCGATCCGTCCAGTGGTTTGGGCTGTGCGTTGATAGATCACTATGTCAGTCAGTCAGTCACCTTTGAGTTATATATATTTAGATATATAGATAAACATCCAAGTCCCAGGACTATTTGAAAAAGGCCATTTTCAACTACCTACTAGCAGCTAGGAGAACTAGCATCAAGATTAAAGATTTTTTATGGAACCTATTTTGGAATTGAAAAAATATCGAATTCCCACAATTTGTCACAAAGGCAAAGTTGTTCATATTGTTGGGCAAGTACTTAACATAGTTGGAGGGGTGATTCAGCCTCTACCATAAATTAACACATTTCTGTGAGTAAACCATAGAGTGAGGGAGAATATTCAGTCCAGTTGATAAGTACCTAGGATCGAATGAGCAAAACTTGCAAAATATTTGCGAAAGATTTCTTATTTCGTAACGCCAGACCAAAGAATAGGCCAATTTGTGCCGGTTTAACATTTTAATATCAAAGTTTGATAAAAATGACAGATCAATGAATGACACCGGAAGAATAACAACTATACGGCGCGTGACTTTTCATGCCTCCTTTGTTGATGTATGATGTCTGCCTTAGATATGTGAGGCTAGATGAAGCCTTGAAGTTGTCTACATTTTTATTATTTGTTTTTAGTGTGTAAGTAAGTAGCCAACACTGGTTTCAAATTTCTCTTAAAGGCATCTGACATCGCTTGACGTCAGCCATACAATGATGACAGCCGTGACCAACGGCGTGCACGTGCCTTCCGAAGCACGGAGGTGCTCGAGAATTTTGTATGCCACATGTGGTCACCCATCCAAGTGCAGACAACGCCCGGTTTTCACTCGCGCCGGGCCACTGAGCTCCACACTCTTTGGTACTACTTGAAAGCACTATTGTTTGTGAGGTGCATAGTTTCTTCTAAACAATGTGGAAGGGACATACCCATAATAAATCGAACCACGGGCTGTACTAGATTACTATAGTATAATGAAATTAAAAATATATCTAAAAAAACGACGGGTTGCACTCCGGGAATGCCGGCAGAAGTGAAAACTTGAAAATTAACGTTGTGCATTTCCATGGATGCGTGTGGCACGCTGTAACATAAACACACACGAACATTCGCGCAAGCGCCTTGCGCCGCCTGAACGAAACAGCTGACGCAGGCATACATTTTCGCCGCGCCGTAGAAAAGGAGGGGGATACTTCCTCTCCCACGTTGTCTACTCTCCATACGTCTTACGAATTTTCGATCAGATCACGTGTCCTGACGCCCTGACGCCGTGACGCGAGTTTAACATTTTTTACCCATTACAAAAAAGTGTACAACGCCGCTAAAGAAGTTTTCACTTCAAAAAAAAAAAAAACAAAAAAACGACATTCCCATACAAATTGCCCCGGCGGCTGAACACTTTTTTGTGTTTTGGCTGTTATTTTCATTTCATTATACTTACTATAGTGATCTAGTATAGCTCGTGGTTCGATTTATTACGGATATGTTCCTTCCACGTTGTATATTTTTTTAAGTTACGATATTTGAAGTATTTTTACATAGCCTGTCAATTTGTGCTACTTCTGAGTTAAGGTTTTCTCAAAATTTCTTAATTGATTATATTATAAATATTAAGCTTCCTATTCCTAAGTTACTAAATAATAGTGTGCAAAGAACTCAAAATCAAGAAAAAACCTAATATTTCATGGCTAACACTTTTCATATATTTAAATACCGAATAATATTAATAGTGTCTGCATAGAAAAAGCTTTAATAATGTTATTAAAACAAAATGGTAAATTTTTTTGACAAATTGCATCCATTTCATAGGCATTAAATTGTGATAGTGCCTTCATTTTGGCAATAACTTAGTTCAAATGGCTGGAAAATGCCATTGAGACATTATAAAGCTTACTATGGGTCTCATAAGAAGGCTCAAGGTCACTCAACGCGCTATGGGGATGGCTGTGCTCGGTGTTTCCCTACGTGATCGAATCAGAAATGAGGAAATTTGTAGGAGAACAAAAACCACTGACATAGCCCAGCGGAGTAGTTCGTTGAAGTGGCAGTGGGCGGGACCCTAGCGCGACGAACCGATGGCCGATGGGGCAAAAAGGTTCTCGAATGGCGACCACATACTGGCAAGCGAAACGTAGGACACCCACCCACAAGGTGGTCAGACGACCTGAATAAGCGCTGGATGCAGGCCGCTCTAGATCGGTCATTTTGGAAATCCTTGGGAGAGGCCTATGTCCAGCAGTGGACGTTATGAGGCTGAAATGATGATGATGATGACATTATAAAGTGTCAGTGATCTTGTTATTAATCGATAAAAAGAAGATGCAATATTTTTTTGGGTTATCCTAAGTACTAATGCAGCGATTTGGAGTGTCGTTACTTTTAAGGTTATTTACCGATTAAGTACGTATATTGGTGACATTATTTTTTTACGCAAAAGAAACTAAGGTCACTGACATCATTTAATTATTGTTAGTTATATGAGTTTATTTATTTAAAGATTTTATGGGGAATACAAATTTTCAATTGAACAATACACGCTACTCACTCTTGAAGACTGTAGTTACGTAAATATAACTTTATTATAATGAACTTAGGCATATACTATCTCTTTTGGTACTAGATACTCAATCAGTGTACTGCAAGTCTCATTTAATCTATCAGGACAAATGACTGAATGCTAAGTCTACTCGCGCAATCTCTTCTAGTCAACATTGCGTCATCATCCAACACCATGTTAACTTAATTATTTTAAAACAAATATTTTTTCATAATTAAAAGACAATTTCAAAACCCCAAACTACATAACCGATTTTGATAAAATTTATATGAGACCAACTGACAAGTAATTCCTTTTCAAACAAGAATATAATTTGTGAACATAATATACATAAAAAAGTTTCCGACCAATAGATACCCTCCTATTTTTTGGAAGTCGGTTAAAAATACGTAGAAAAGTACTTACTCGAAATCGTATTTGTCCTCCTGGTAGTTATGCTTCTGTCGGATAATCTTAATGCCATTATTCCTGTAGTATCCATCCTTGTAGTACGGGAGCAGCTCATCAGGTGCAGTCAGCACATGCCTGTACTGATCCACTGTTGCCTCTCCAACGTACGGCTCGTAGTCATGTATGTAGGGGTTATCATCGTGGATGTAGGGGTTCGGAATGTGAATATATTTGCCTTCGTCCGTAGGAATGTACCTAGAGAAAATATTTGGACCGTTCAATAATATGTATGGCTGAATTATATTAGATTTCTGAGGCTTTATGAAGGAGTTTATGGGTAAAGGTATTTTTATGATATATAAATTTTTTACAATATTTTATTGTACCACTTTGTCCGCATAATAATTATACAAACCTATACCAAATTACAGCTTTCTAATACTTATAGTCGCTGAGTAAAACCGCGGACGGACAGACAGACAGAAAGACATGGCGAAACTATAAGGGTTCCTTGTTTACTACGGAACCCTAAAAATGAGAAGTGAGGTTTGCATAATTTACAATATAGAAAATACTGTGTTGGTACAGTTATTTTTTTGTACATATGTACTACTTTTGTTTAAAATGCTAATATAGAGGTAATGTTAAACTTAATGTTTGGCTGTTAATATTTTTTATTTACTTGGTAAAAGCAAATTTTCTTTTTTTTTATAAAAATATATATACTAAAGTTAGGCTATATGAAAAACGCTTTGCCTATTTTATCACCTATTTTAAAGTAAGTGTCGAAATAAAAAAAGCGTTTTTTTATAAAGGCTATACAGCAGGGTTTATTAAATGTCTTCTAAACAGATGAATCATACGTAATTTATTCATATACATTCTTCAAATTAGGCACGTAATAAAATATTTCTAAAAAGGTGTGGAACCGAATGCTGACTTAAATGTTAAACAATTAATTAATACGTTTAGAGTGTACTTAATAATTTAAAATATTTTTAATATAAAAGGTTAAATACTTTTTGCAAATTTTTACTACTATAAGTACCTTCCAAATAGACTTTGTTTATATTGGATGTTAACGTCTAAGATTAGAGTACTTACTCTGTCAAGACAAATAACAACTTGATAATAAATATGTGATATTAAGCTATAACTTAGAGTTAACGTTTCTTTTGCTTACTATATATATATATATATATATCTATATATATTACTTGATTGAATTAGATTGAATTAATGTTGTTTACGAAAACTACACATTCGCACTTAGACAATTAGTGCAGAGTACATTTAAAAAAGTGTAGTTTTGATACGATTGAATTTACTAATCATTTTACGCTTCTTCATAATAAATAATGTAAATGTTATAAGTTGGCATATAAGACTGATTCATATCGGAAGGTCAAAGAAACAACCTATTTAACTCAAGTATTCAGTAGCCGCTTGATTTTTTTTTTGTAAGCACCTTGAGTTTATTATTAGATAATGATAAAACATAATTTTTTGAAAAATATCTATGAGTTTAAATAGAAATTAACTTTTGAATTAGAAAATCATTACAGATGATTTTAATAAACTTGGTTAAAAGTTTTGGCTCAAAAATATATGTAAAAATCTTCTCGCTATAATAAAATAGTTTAGACATCAGTTGTAGTTAATTTTTTTTAATATTCTTTAATTAACAAGTGAAATATTGTCATAGTAACTTATTGCTTGTGCGCTATTTAAGTTTTTAACGTTTAATAATAAACTCGTTTTTTTTTTTTTAAATTAGAACCATTTCTTGTTTTTCTTCTTTTTGTTAAATTTCTTTTTTATTATTTTCTTATTTCTTAATAAAATTATTAGCCTGTTCAAGGTAAAACCTAAGTTGGCGTTTACTTACTTTCCAGTATCTCCATATTTATAAGGGTGCCATTTGCCGTCTTCGCCGGGCCTTGGGTATCCTACTGCGACGACTGCGCAAAGGGCGATGACATACTGTTGACAAAACATTAAAAATAAATATTTTTTTCCTTTATTCTAATTATGTCACGAAATAATTAAGAGTATAATTTAAATAATAATTATAGACAAAATAAAACTTTATGGGCCATAGCCTTGACTATTTCGACTATTTGTTTCGAAGTTTATTTGCTGTTGCTATCATTTCTAATTTTTTTTTTTTCGTTTTACTCAGTTTAGTAAGTACATTGTGTAATTACAAAATCGTTAAAAGTTCAAAGCAACATTCGATTAATTAACGACATGTGCATTTAGAAATATTCATAGTTGTAAAAACTTCAAAAAATAGTAACCTAAATACTAAAAGAAATATAATTTTTTTTTTGTATTTATTTAATGAAATTCGCAAAAAAATTTCAAAAAAGCCTAATCTCACGCACCACTAGGCTAAGCATCCTGATTACTTGTGTCACTACTACAGGAACTCGATTCACCAGATTATCACTTCACAGCTTCACTATGCAAAACACAGTCGCACTTTCCGTGTGTGCAGTCCTTAGTTTCAAATCGGTGTGTTGATTTCGAAATCTGAGCTTCTCTTTTATACATCTGCAACATAACGTTGCGGGAATCTCCGTGCGTCACACATACGCATTTTTTTATTCATACATACCATTGTCGTTTATACTTTATTGGGGTATTGGTGTCAAACAGAAGTCGTGTAAGTGCATTTCTAATCGACACTGAAAAAAGATATTGTTTCGCTCGGTTTTAAGTTTTAGTGGTTTTTAATGGCGAATAAATAATTATTTATTTATTTTATTACTTTTTTTGATGCATTTTTTATCTTTATGGGCCCTGTATTATGCCTGAATTATGACATATATTTATTAAAGTCGTTTTCTGAATTGTGTCTCGGAGAGCAACCCATTTACGTTGATTTATATAAGGTCAAAAGTCAGAAAAGATGCAATATTCTTGTAGTATTCGAAAACGGAAATTTATTGTTTTCTTTTTTAATAATTAAAATGTGTCTCTTGATTTACAATGCACATACTTTTATAGAACTAGTACGTGTAGTGTGATAGAAAACAATTGTGAGAACCTTTAGGATGGCTTTGTCTCTAATAGATTCGAAAAAGTTAATCTTCATCGGTAGAATCGTGTTTATTTATTTCTAATTTATGTTTCTGCGACGAAAATAATTTGTCATTTTTTTGCTTTAGATAAGTATCTAGCGCATGGAATGGCGCCGGCGCTAACTGGCGTTCCTAAGTATTTCAATATCATTAATCATTCTCTTACTATACTGGCTGATTCAGTTGAAAAAGAACACGTGTTGTGTACACATCTACAACGGTACATTAATGCCAAATATTTATATCTGTTGTGTTATGGAACTAAGAAACTTTGGCTTGACGTCGACAAATCCAACGATGACGACGACGGAACAAAGTAGAGTGGAAAAAGCTGGAAAACTGATCGAGGAAACGTAGCTATGACTGCGACGTGACTAAGAACCCGTTAAAGTTTTATTTTTTGTAACTCCTATGGGAGAGACTTTTGCCTAACAATGAGACAAACAGGTTAAAAAAAATCACCGTTTCTTTATACCCACATAAATCTATTGATTTTCATAGAGCAATGGTAAAAGAATACATGAAAAGTATACAAGTCTAGCACTAGGAATCCAAGTTCCTTTTAAATAGTTTAAAAATGTATGCAATTATTATTACTGCCATTAAAAGATGATTGCATGATTTTTATATTTTTTAATTTACAGTTTTGAATATCTAAATAAAATAAAACAACACAGGTAATATAAATAAAATAAAACAACATTTTCTTAGGAAACTAAAAATTAACGAAAAATATGTAGACCATTTGCCAACTTTATTAACTAGCAAATACAAATAACTGGCCAAGTGCGAGTCGGACTCGTGCACGAAGAGTTTCATACCATTATCTATAAAAATCACGTTTTTTTATGGGAGCCTCCCTTGAATATTTGTTTTATTTTATTTTAATTATTTGTTTTTAATGTGAATATACAACTATATATTCTGTGAATATTTCTAGCGTCTATCTGTTGCCGTTATTAATATCGAGCAAAAAACTGTTAAATAATCACGTTTGTTGTATGGGACCTCCCCTAAATATTTATTTTATTCTGTGTTTAGTATTCGTTGTTATAGTGGCAACAGAAATACACTATGTGTGAAATTTTCAACTGTCGACTTATCACGGTTCATGAGAAACAGCCTGGTGACAGACAGACAGACGGATGTACGGACGGCGAAGTCTTAGTAATAGGGTTCTTTTTTACCCTTGGGTACGGAACACTAAAATGTAGACCGTTTGCCAATGTATCTAAAAGCTTTAAAAATTTATGAATATTTTTTCATTATTGCCGAAAAAGGTTTAAATGTTCATTAGATTACTAACACTTCAGGTTTTAGTAATCTAATGAAATTTTAGAAGACTTTTTAAAGATATAAGATTGTATTATTTACTTCACACGAGTAAATAATAACGCGACAGCAAAATTAAAATCAAATTCCGACGCAATCTATTTATGCGTCCGGTTTTAATAAATATATTGATACAAATATTGACATTTTCCTTGAGAATGATTCTTAATTAGTCATCAAATTGCACAAAACACCTAATTCACTGAATTCCTGAGATGTTTTCAATATAAAACGGATTCACTGATGACTCATGGACGCTTAATAGAATACGATAAATTAGTAAATTTATTATTTTGTACGCAACATGAAGTTATTACAAATACTTACGTTTTATTCTACACGCAAATCTACTTATTCTAACTCATTTATGAGTTAATGCATTGTTAATCCTCTTGTTACGTTACATAGTCTCTTTTGGAATAGTTTGAGTAATAGAGATGGTAACTTTACATTATTTATTTCTTGTTGTTGACTGAGATTGAACTTTATTTATAAAAGTAAACTGATTTTAAAAGTTTAAAATATTCTCTATTTACAGTAAGAGTTTTCGAGAACATTCGTTATTAAAAAATATGTAGATAGCTTTTTCTTAAAACAAATAAACTTAGTAATGCGAAACTAGGTAAATATTGAAGTAAACTGAATAAAGATTTGTTTTAAAATAGTATTTATTTTGATAACTATGTAGTGCCAATAAGTACCTATAACTTTGATAAATAAGTCTCGTAATGTTTCTTTTTTTATATACTTGATTACAAACAACATGCAATATGGCAACAAAATTGAAAAAAGGGATTTGCAATGGATTCTTGGATGTTAATATTATGCGTGAGTATTTTTATTAGATAAAGTTACAAGCTACGTTTAGCTTCTCTTCTATACTTATGTGATGTTGTGTCAACGTATTGTAAGGCTATGAGGGCCGTAACAGACGAGGCGCAAGTTGCGCCGCGTAACAGCTAGCGATGGGAGTTGCATAAATATTCGATCAACCCATTTGAATATTTACTCAGTAGATTGAGTAAATACCCGATAAATATCCTAATTTATCCATTTGGTGAGTAGATTGATTTATATGAGTTGCGACTTATATTTATATTCATATTCATTATTTCATGTTTTCATGACAATTTTGAAACTTAAATCTAGTATACACTTGCAATTTTTGTCGGAAAGTGTGTGCATATGCCATAATATGTTTAAAATGTCGGTAAACGTTAAATGCGACGCTAAAATATATGAAAATACCATACTAATCATACACTGAAAGTAGGCTTCTTTGACTAATTATAATTTTTTGCTGGGAGGTGTGCAAAGACGTTATTTTATGTTAAAATAATTAAACAGACATCAAATGCGATGTCAATATATGAGCACGCTCTATTTACTCTATTTATTAAATGTAGTGAGTAAATACTCAAAGGGGTAGATTGAGTACTATCTACTGCCCATCTCTAGCTGTTACGCGACGCAACTTGCGTCGTATGACTGCCTAGAAACTATTGTCAAACTAAGCAAAATCACCTAGATGTAACAGAAAAAGAAATTGAGGGCCATCAGATAGTTGAAAAAGTAGTAAACCGATTAAGAAATAAGAAACGACTAAGAAAGAACTACGCTATTTGCCCAGTTCAAGAGAGATCTCTGATGTTTGTAAGATTGTTTATCTTGTATTTTTAAGTCGTCTTCTACGACACCCACGGGAAATAATATAGATGAAAATATTAAATAAGCCCAAGTTTTCGCCACGGTATAGTTTTATTTTTAATGGTACAGCGCATGCAATAAATATGAATATAAATTTTAGGTCCAGGAATTAAATAATGTTCAAAATTCCCCTAAAAAGAACTTGTCATGCGCAGAAAATGTAAACAAATCCGGGGACAAATTCCACAGACGCGGTAATAGCCATAGAGGTCGCCGTCACTAATATTTTTTTCTGCGATATACTAATTTACATAATAATAAAACTACGCTTAATTTAGGTATGTAAATAACTTAATACTTGTTATGTGTTGATTCACCCAACGGTGATATACAAGAGGGAATTTTTAGGAATCACTTCTTCAGATGTTTTTGGATACATACTTATTTTTTTAAAGTGAGATCGTATAATATCGTAATTTTACAAAATGTTTTCTGTCAGAGACTCTAACAGTGGGGTATAGATTAAATGTGATATTTTTGTAAATGTTTTTTATATTTTTTTCAGGTAGGCATCGTAAGTTTAGGCTATAATCCTTATTACAACCCTCCAAAACAAAAAACAAACACTCATAGACTAGAAGCGTGCAAATTGTCCACTAAACCAATAATCCATGTACAAAAATAACGATTTCTGTATTTTTTATATACCTCTACATGTAGAAAAATAACAAACCCGATACTTTTAACACTTTTTGACGACCTCCGTGGCGTAGTGGTCACCATGCTAGCCCGCCACCCAGAGGTCCAGGGTTCGATCCCCGGTCAGGGCAAGTTGGAAAATGGCCTTTTTCAAATTGTCCTAGGTCTTGGATGTTTATCTTTATATGTATTTGTCATTAAATATAGTATCGTTGAGTTAGTATCCCATAACACAAGTCTCGAACTCACTTGGGGGCTAGCTCAATCAGTGTTATTTGTAGAAAAAAAAACACGGCTTTATCTCTAAAAGTATAGGCGAAAAATATTAACACCCAACTAAATACATTTTTGTCCAATTTTAAGTTCCGCACTCACTATGTGAAAGTTTAAAAAACAGCTTGTAAAAAAACCTCTAAAATATTCAAAGATTGTGTAGAACATGCTAACTTGCTTGCAGTAAGTCACGATGTTAGTGTCACGAAGGCTTGCTTTTAGATTATGTTTTCCACTGTGAAAGTTTTTGAGTACTTTGTGAGACTTTTTTATAGTGTGACAATTATAACTTGTTTTAAAACAAGTTTTCGCAATCATCAAATACTCCATAGTATTAGAGAGTTATATTAAGGAGCTCGATGGCCCAGCGGGAGAGCGCGTTACTAGCGCTTTCGCAAGTAAAGCGACACCGAGCGTGGTCCGCACTTGAATGGGTGACCACTAGAGGCGTAAAAAAAATTCGAACTCCTCCGTGTTTCAAAAGGCACGTATAAGCCGTTGGTCTCGGCTGTCATCATTGTATGGCAATCGTTAAGCTTTGACAAATTTGTCAGAGGCTTGAAAAATCTGACACCAGTGTTGGCCACTTACCCACGAACAACAAACAAACATTTTTTTTTATAGGTTATATTTTCAATACTTGTAAGAAATAAACAGATCAGTCAGTATATAAACAAGTCAGTAGCATATTTAGTTGGAAATGTATGAATAGTCAGAATTGATTGGAAATTCTGACTACTCAGGTATTCATTATCAGGGCGGAGGCAAAAAGACATGTTTGTTCAAATACCTACGTCCATTAATGAGTACCTTAATTTAATAAGTTATAATGCCTTAAATATATACTTTTGCTTAGGTTAAATTATAATTCTTTTATTAATATCGCTTTAGTTATTATCTAAATATTTTATTTAACTGAGTACAAAATATTGATTTTTCGATTTATATTATAAGTCTTAGTGATAAATGTTCCCAACATAAGATCCTATCTAATCGAAATTTAAATTTCACTGAAGTTTTTTAAAATAAAATATATATTGCCAAGAGAATTAAGCAATATATTATTCACAACCTTTTAAATGCTACCTCTCTTACGCGTCAGCGGTCAATGACTGCACTCGTTTTTGAATAGCTTTTCAAGTTGCAAGTTTGGTCATAAAAAATAATATATAAGTACTTACATATTTAACAAATTGTGTACTAAAATTATACATAACAAAGTCAATTTGTACATATTTTTATACTTTGTAGTATGTATTTTATGTAATAATATTGTACATAAATTTAAATGTTGTTTAACACGTTTTAAAGCACACATACTTATAAGTCACATTTCATTCCGTGCGGAGTGGAGGGAGCTTATTATAAACTACAGGATCCAAAGATCAAATACAGCGTTGCTTTCAGCCCTTCATGTATTGACAGTTACTGCAAATATTTAGATGAACATCAAAAAGTGACGGGCTGCTAGCCGCATAAATAATTCTACGCATTGGGTTATACTATTCTGTCGTTTGTTTTATTTGATACTCAAATGCCCAATGTACGAGTTTAGTTCTTTACTGGGAGAAAAAGAAATCTATAAAATATGGTAACCTTAATTTCCTATTTTAATTTCGCAATAACATTTTTTGTGGCTTTTAAATCGAGTATCCGAAAGCTTAGCAACTAAATAAAACTCGAATATAAGTTTTACTGTATGTTACTTTATTATACTACTAGGTACTTAGTCTGTTTTTAAGTAATTTGTGGTGTAAGTGAATCTTTCTACATCACAAATTAATACGTTTTACAGACTTTAGGTTAAAAGTAATGCATTAATTAAGCTTACAGATCATCAGTCCTTAATTAAAACATATGTTAAAATTAAAATTTCCTTAAATTTTGAATAAATATGTACAAAAACGCATAAACGTAATCGACAACTTCATAAAAGCACGAAGTAATTTTGGAAGTTTAATTTAATATAGCATACAGCCTTGCGTTACGTTGTTGTTGAATAAATTCATTGTAAAAATTGACAATAACAGAATTTTATTTAAAAATAAAAAAGATGAGACATTGATTTTACCTTCAAGAGTATGTAAAAAATACAATAATTTTTCATACAACTTTGGTGACAATTCGCAAAATTACATCTTTATTCGAGGCGGAATCATAAAATATTTCAATAACAAAAAAGGCAAGCACAATGAAAAGTTAAATTTTTAAAAAGGCCTTCGCAGACGCGCTACTTTTCGTACCAATACAAATACTTAATGACGAGTTATTCCGGTCTGATCCCCCGTCCAGGTTATCAGAAATAATAATTAACTCGTGTTTAATTATTGTTTTGACATTATATTTACTAACTAGTATTAGTTTTCTGAAAACATTTTTTAAATTGTCTTCTTTTTGCATTCTACTACAAATATAATCAACATTTATGGACAATTTTATAATGCAATAATATTTTGTAAATCAATAGTTAAACGAGCGAGCAAGTAAGTGAAGTTCTCCGAACCTACTTGAATATTGAACAATTCAGAGTTTGTATGCATGTTTGTTCGACGATAAGAGTAGTTTTGATCGAAGCTTCATAAAATTTGGTATGCGTGACATTATACCAATTAAATTTTTAAATTCAGACATGAGCCTAAGCGGTCGAGGTGTTGTCCAGATACAGGGTTCGCGGGCTCACAGTTCGAGGCGAACTAGGTACTAGTAACTCGTAATTAAGTCTGGATTGTTAAATTATTTAATAGGCAATTAGGTATGTACATCACAAAAAAAATGTAACCTAAAATAGCAATCTTGTAGTACGACTTATTCGTTATATTACTCGTATATAGTTTCTCAGTAACCTAACCTAACATACGGTGGTGTTAAGAAATTATAAAGTGGTCAGCTTACACGAATCATAAGTCCGTGAAACGCCGAAACCTTTTAAAAGACTACCACTTTATCGATACTTCAATTTAGGCACGTTAGTACAGTGTCAAAATATTATTGTTTATCTTGAAATTAAACTGATGCTAAAATGTTATTACTGTTTTATTTTTCTTTTTATTCATCATTTATTTCGGAGAAAATATTTCCAAGGTAGGTTGGATGCTAGCTTTATAGGTACGCTTTTGGTAAAATTTTACAAAATTAAGCGTTTTTCGCTGTAAGATTAACAAATGATTTTTAAAGACATGGAAATACTTATATCTTATCCTTAACCTTTGAAGACTAGAATAAGATATATAAGAAGAAAGTTATCTACAAAGTTTGTACAAGAAATAGATTTCTACAACATTTTATTCAGTACTTAATTAAGTACGTTCCTTTTTTTACCATAATATCCGTCCACAGAAAAACATTTTTTTTTAAATATATTTCATAATTTCTAAAAATCTTTGATGAATTAAACGCTTATCGCTTTAGTCAGGCCTTCCCGTCTTCAGTCCTATTTATTGGTGTCATAAAGAAAAGCAAAACAAACACCTACATTCAATAAAGAAACCGCAGTGTTATAGCTCTAGACCTAAATACGGGGAAGGGACCATAAACTTGGCTTGGGCCACTGAGATAAAAGCTATTATAGAGATAACTGCAAAAAGTAACGTATCTATGTACCTAACAGCTCCCCATATTTTGTTAACCAGGGGTTTTTTGATTTGATATACAACGTTAGTTGGGAAGCGGACTAAATATTAAGTCGTAAAGGTGCACAGGCTTGTGTAATATACTAACAGTCACTTTAATAAGTTGGTTTTTATTGGTGTTTTATTTAAAATACCTAGCTGATTAGAAATTAAATACTTATTTTTAAATTAATCAATAATTCATCTGCTTTGCTTGTATGTGATAAATGGTCGGACAAACTGACGCCAGGATACTCATTGGTACTCAAAGAAGGTTGGTGTTGATTGAAAAGTGAAATCGCAATGATCTCGACACTTAAAATAAAATGAGAAATAGCACAGAAGAGAGATATAAGGTAAAAATAATAATAATAGATACGTTAAAAAAATAAAAAATAAATCACTATAATATAATAACTCACTAACTCCTGCCTTTACCGCTCCGCGTTTGGTTTTAGTTCAGCTTAAAAATGGAAACTAAAGTATACATACTTGTAGGGTCAATTCCTGACCTTAAATTCAATGGCTCGGATTGACTCAACATCCATAATGCAACTACAAAATCGGACAGGACCTGTAAGATTCGAATAATCGCATTATACCCGCCGTAAACGCATTTAGCATCGACATATCCAAATCAGAAAGGACTTAAATTGTCGAAATTAAGAGTTTCGAAGTAGGTACTCATTACATTTATTAACTTTTATTGTGTCTTTATGGATGAATTTAAAAACTGAACATCCGAGATATTTAAAGTTTTACATCATCACATGTTGTATATTAAATCTTCATACCTAATTATTTACCAGTTGATACTAACACTATAAGTATATAGCAAAGTTCCACTGACATATCTTCTACGTCGATACTAATTTCATAAAACTTATGTATATATATTTCATGTTTTTCTATAGTTTTTTCTAATATTCAATATATTGTTACTTAAAGATCCTAAAAATAAACTTAGACTCGTATCAGGATCGCTTTGTATACAATTATCGACTTTTTCATCTGTATTTGTCTAATAAAGAAAAAAACATTAGAACACTGACCAAGACCGTAATGAGATTTTATTTAAAATAATATTTATTTCATAATAACTTGTAAATATAATTCGAATCAATAATAAGGCTTTTGACCGGGTTTGGCGTGAAGCTCTCTTAAGTAAGCTTCTAGCGTATGGTATATCAGCAAACCTATGTAGCTGGATATCCGATTTCCTGAGGGAACGGTCGATTCGAGTGGTTGTAGAAGGCTGCTCTTCTGACCTAACGGCTATTAATCCTCAGGGATCTGTTCTCTCTGCAACCTTGTTCCTACTGCACATTAATGACCTTCTGACATCAGGCATTATTGGCTACGCCGATGTCAGCACCGTTGTAGAGAGTTATATGTCCAATGCCCGTACAAGTCCACAAGAAATCCAGTCACTGAGAGAGTCTATGATTGAACGAGTTAACTTGAAATTACAGGGGGTGTCGGATTGGGGTGACGCCAATCTTGTTAAGTTCAACCCGTCCAAAACCCAGGCGTGTCTCTTTTCTGCGAAAATGAGTAACTTCCAACTTACACCCACTTTCCAAGGTGTTTCCTTGCCGATAGTTGACCATCTTGGGCTTTTAGGCATCAGCGTTACGGCCAAACTCAACTTCGGCCAACAGATAGAGTCGATGGCACTGACTGCTTCCAGGAAGTTGGGCGTCATTTCTAGGGTCCGGCGGTACTTCAGCCCTGAACGGCTACTTAATCTTTATACAGCCCAGGTTCGCTCCTGCATGGAGTACTGCAGTCACTTGTGGAATGGCTCCGCTAAATACCAACTTGAGGCACTAGACTCTATTGACCGAAGAGCCCGCAGGCTTATAAACAGCGATGAGCTTTCGAATAGAAAATTGCAGTCCCTAGAGCATCGTCGCAAAGTAGCCTGCTTATCGGTTTTCTATAGGATACATTTTGGAGAGTGTTCGAAGGCTCTTTTTGTAAATATAATTCGAATCAATAATATTATAACCCAGCATTTGCATATAATCATCCTTCAAATTACTGTGGCATTTTTATCTTGAACAAAGAAAGTGTAAACACATTTATGATATAATTGTGTGGTCAGTTCAGACCCTCGTCGACACTCAAGTTGATTGCGCTAACTTATATATTTCTTTTTAATTTCTGAGAGATTCATAAAGAAAGTGCACATGATTCATAACTCAATAGTGCAGTAAATAAAGGTGCATGATTTACGCTTATGTTATTTCTTATTACAAAGTGTTTGGTTAAAAATGTTTTTACTTATTTTTCATCACTTATGTATTTTGTTTTAATGTAAAGCCTTTGCTTTTTCACATTCATTTTCTTATTTTGAAGAAGATAAACTGATGCTGATAAAATCGATATTTATATAAATGAACATATAAACGTAAGTGTAGCTTTTTAATAAAAGGACAAATAAGATAAACTGAAATGTACCAGTGTTTCTTTATTTTATTATTTAGTCTTTTTAGGAAGTCGATATTATAGAATTAAACTGTCTATTCCATGTACAGTTACGTACTTATGATTTAGGTAATTCTGTTACGTCAGTATTCTGTTTATGTAAATTTTATGTTATTGTTAATGAAACTGAAGGACATAATTTTGAAAAATAAAATCAACATTTATTATCTAATATAGTCATAATTTACAGACATTGCAATTTAGTATGATAATGTCGTTAACGTCACTCACACATGAATTGGGGCCGAAACGTGAATTATCGTTCTGTTAATTAGTTGCCGGCGTTATTTCAAACAGTGTGATATTTAGTATCATTAGTTGAAAATTGTTGAAAAATATTTAGTCCTTTTAGATGATTATCTTTATAAAGTTGACTGTCGTATATTTTGTAAAAATTAAAATTTTATTGTTACGGAAATCCTACAAAATTGCTTGAACTTTAATACACATAATATTAAAGAGAAAAAAAAACAATACGATTTAATTGTTAGTAAACCTAAACCAATCTTTATAATGTTGTACATTTGTGTTAATTAATTTTGTACCGAGAGACATATAGGTACTATACAATAGACTGAAATGATTAAAGGATGACAAAACTCTTATGATACTAATCGTCATATATGGGCTACTGTAAGAATTACTATCAGACTTGCTAGCTACTACTAGATCTTGCTAGCTCATCCTCATCGTACAGAAAAACTTAGTTTTTGTTTTAGGGAGGTGAACCTAGCTCATAGAAATACTAAGGCATACGATAAAATTTGTTTTAAATTTGGTACTTTATACAACAGGCCAAGCACCCAGTGTGTTGGCGGCCAACCAATCGTGGTTCTCTACTTATACCTAGTGCAGATTGGAGAACCTTGTAAGTACGTGCTGTATTTGTTACCTTGGGATCCAATACGAAAATAAAGGCCTATTTATTTAAAATCTTCATTGAGCCAAAAGTTACAATAGGTGGACTTTATGCTAATGTATTCTTTCCCTGTCAACCTTTAGAAAAAGAAAAACAAATATGAAAGTTGGCGTACAGTTATAAGATAATACAAAATCAAATATCATTACTACTTTAAAATAAACATTAATACAAGAAATACATGATATATTAAATATAATATATACCTTCATAAATATACATAATAATATATGGTAGATAGTAACGATGAATGCTGCTAATTGATTATGGTTTAAAAAAGCAAATCATGCCCTTTTTTCTTGTATAAATGTCTGGAGATTTGTCTGGTGTCCTCGAGCTCCGCGATGTCGGGTCTCATTTTAAAGATGTATGGCTTGAAAAGTGAAGAAGTCGGTCATGATCACGAGGCATGAAGCTAGTACGATATACGGAAATCACAAGTTTAAGCGTGCCACTAGGGCCAAGTTGCCTGTGATACTGAAACTTACATTTCAAGTATTCAGGAAAAAAAGGTTTCTAAAGAATAGAGAAAAGAGAACAGAGAAGTCTTTGATGCTCGCTTAGTCGAATGGAAAGCCAATTGAGTTTCGGAAAGCAGCGGGGCAAGCATGGTGACAGTGACAAATTTTTATCCATGTAATTTGTCGCATTTCGCGTAATTTACCGCAACAAACATAGACACAATTGAGCGACCAAATAATTTTCATTCATGAAACGTATTTTATCTCATGCCTAACTCCCGTGCCAGTTTTGGCAGGTCAATGTGGACATTTCGACGGTTGGCAAAGTGAAATCGTTTAAATTGGTCGTCGATTTGCTAGATCCACATAAGACTCAATTTAAACCATTTTCAACCGTATTTTAAACAGTTATTCTATTTAATTAATATTAAATGTATATTGACATATTTGAATGTAAGCAGACATCAATAAACATGTATTATTGAAGTTAACACACTTAAAAATATTTAATTACGAAACTATATCTTTTGATGAAGCCAACAACCACTTTGGCGGCGGTAAGTGCATCCTACTCGACGGCTGTTTTTTTCCTTATGTTGGCTGTAAGACATGCGTTGAAACGTTCCGTTGCACATTTATTTAAATAACATTTCATTTAAACAATTTTTAATACTCTTTGGTTGCAATATATATTATTTCTAGAAATTATTACGTACTTATTATTATTTACTAATTATTTTATCTAATGCGATTGTTTTACAAAACGCATGTTTAAATTTAAAATTTATTTTTTTAGCATAATTAGGAACACTGTTTAAAAACCGCCTGCGTGTGACGACTCATTTTACCAAATGTCCATTCCTGAATTTTATCTTGGCATGTACATTTTTACAGAGGGAAGATATGTAAAGACGTCTCAGTTAAAACACCATACTAAGGCCGCAGAAATATGATCATATACTCCCACAAACACCACTCATATTTGATAATCAATCAATAAACTTAAAACTATGTTCTTGTGAGTGGGGTATCTTTTATTATATTTAATAAATGGAACAAAAAAAGCTTATCGTTTAGACCGTTTTTGCATATTTTAATTATGTATTTTACCCCAGAGATTCAAACTCATAAATTTGCAGAAAAACAAAAATGTTAATAATCATATTTTCTCCAGAGCATAATAAATTCATTACAGTCACTATCCATACATTATTAGCATGAAATGTTTTTGTCTATTTTATTTATCCTGTTAAAGAAAGTTCATAAGTAATTGTTTATTAGCTTTTTTATTCGATTTTCTTATTTATCACCTCGTTAAATTGTTTAATGTTAATTTATTCAACGATTCACACACATACAAATTTTCAATAAAAAAGGTAAGAATAGATTCCAAAGCCGTTCTAACAATAAATGAGATTTGATTATTGACACACCGAAAAAGACTGAGATAATATATTTTTTTTATTGACATTGGACTCATTACCTGTCGTAATAATTAACACGGCACATCTTTGGTCAGCTTCAATGTAGTTTCAGTATCAACGTTTTTTTACGTAAAAAAAAGAATGAAAACATAAACACTTTATTGGGTTTCAGATTTATTCGTAAACATGCGAGTACAAGTACATACTTTCCCTTCTTTTGGCTGGACATCTTTATTAACTAATATTGTAAGTACATCTTCAAAATACCCTTCAAGTAAATAGACATTGGCAAATCAAATAGGCCAATAGGTTTGATCGAGTTTTACTCAATTAATGTAACTTATATACTTCTTCCTTTGAACTAAGCTTTTCTATTTTATACGAGTAGTTGGGGAGCCGACGAGGCTAAATTTATATTTACTCGAGCGCTGTGGGGACCTATTAGATTTTGGAGATTAGATAGTAATAAGTAAAAGGTTATGTATTATATACCCGTTCACAGATCATCAAAAGTGTTTCAATATTGTAAAAAAAAAACTATAAATGGAAATATTTGAGCGCGTCAGATATTGATAACCTAAATGCTTCCATGTGTTTCTGATAACAAAGGCATGTTAATCTGCCGACTTGCATAGTGGAAGTGGCCACACGGAAGGGTCGAAAATAGGAAAAAAATATTTGAGCGCGTTACATTTTCAGAATGGATGTTAATTGAGCCTGAAAAAAGCTCCAATTCAAAAAACTGAGGATTGGATTGGAAGTGAGGCAAACACGTAGCGGCTTTTTGAAAATGCAAAAACAACAATATATTAAAATACTCGAGCGCGTCAGATAATTTGGAGGGATTTTCTTAATCTGAAATTTAAATTAAAATAAATTGCCCTTGTATGGCGGCCATCTTAAATTAAAAAAAGTTAAATATAGTTTGTCTGCTGTGAAATTGCTAACAACTTTCTACATTTTAGAAAAAAAAGTCAAGTCTAACCGTTTCTGCAGGTTGTACCCCTTCTAAATCAAGACCTGGCGATCAAGTGTGGGGACGCTGCGAGTAAGTGAGGAATACAGAAAAGTGAAAGGGAAAGAGTGGCGCGGACTAATGATCAATGTTTTATAGCAACTGATCGCCTATATTACATTTACGATTTTTGCTGCTTAGGCTTGTAAAAATCGTCAAATTATACATTACATTACCGTTACTATTACACCATTTCCTTCAAAATAAAAAAAAATCGATGGCATTTGAATATGTCTATGTAACTTTTTTTTTAAGTTTATACCACCCCCTTTCCTTATGTCACGCTCCAATCGTCAGATTATTGCATGTAATAAAGATTCTTTTCTGCATGTAATTAACCACTTTAACTTAATCTGTCGCGCTCGAGTATTTCTGAACATCGACTTTTTTTACTATTCTAATGGGCTAACCTAGACACAACCCCGTAGATCAATAGCGTATACCTGGTGGAGGTACTCAACAGGGTACAAGGTACCCCTCTATATGTTAATCTGACGCGCTCGAGTAAATCCAAAAATCCCCTCTTGGGCTAACTATTACTGAGAATACGCCGTCTTAGTCTATTTTTGAAAAATAAAACCTTTTGAATATGCCATAACGGTCATGCAAATTACGAAATTTGGGTTAGTTTCATAAAGTATTTGCAAATTGGTTTTATTAAGCCATTCAATTAACATTCTGACGTAGGTAGATTCATTTAAATAAGATATTTTTAATAAAATTAAATATGCAAACTATTTTAAGTGCTTGTTTTTTGTATTATATTTTTTTATGTATCTAGGGGACAGTAATTTCATTTGCTAATTTATATTATTGCGAATTTTCACACAAAAGGATCATTATGATTACCACAAAGTTACATTTATGCTTCTTTTTAAAATAGAATTTAGTTTTATTAGTACTAATCACTCCGTGTTTTAGTAGTATATTAACACCCACATACAAAAAATCCTCCTTAAGTATTGTAAATGGGAATAATGCAAAACGTATTAAAGTGAGAACGTGAAGCTTTTCTACGCACATACGCCAAGAGTGGCCGTTTTTCGCAATTGTGCGTAGAAAAGCTTCATGTTCTCACTTTAAACTGTAAACAGTAGTTTATATAATAGTTTGAAGGGTTATCCAGTGTCTGATCAAGACCAAATTTTAAATGATATCTCCGTTTCTTTTCAAATGATTTGTTTCAAATGGGGGCAGCACTGGACCCCGAAAAATTCAGGTAGCGAAAATTATTTTTTGTTTTTAGTTAGAAATAAATAAAAATGTAAGTATGACTTATTTAAGGCAATGCGCGATGGTTTAAAATAAGCCTATACCATCTTTCTTATACGGAAAACCTGCTGCTTGTTTATATTTTATTATTTTTGAACATTACCATGTTTAATATATGTATTATCTAGAAATAATTAATTTTGTCCAACCTTGACCATCAGGATAGTTCAGGTTCAAACTGTTAATAATAATAAATTCATCAAAAGAAATATCATTATCTATTCATTATTCTAATTTTAATTCAGCCACGATATCATTAGAAAGCCATTCATTAAGAATTCTCACGGAAAAAAGATAAAAATGCCAGGACTAAACTTTATTATTTTTAATCAAATGTTAATTCTTTTTTACTATCTGACTGATGTTATGGAGTAGGTGAAAATAAACTAATTTCAAATCCTTATTCTTTATTCGGTAAAATATTTGTACTTGCAAAAAACTTCGTCACTGTATTTTGTGCTTTAACTACAGTCTTCATAATCTAAAGGGGTTATCTTAAAACTTATGTAAGAGGATATCTTGTATTAGTCCATCCGCACTCACTTACAAAGTAATTTAAAAAGACTAGCTTAAGTACTTATAAATTTAATTAATAAATAAAATAAATATATATGTAGGGACAAATTACACTGATTGAGCTAGTCCCAAAGTAAGTTCAAGACATATGTTATGGGATACTAACTCTACTATACTATATTTTATAACAAATACATATATAGATAAACATTGTTAGCAGGAAACAGGAAAACCAAAGCGAGAGAAAATATTCGTGAAATCAAATATGCTGACAAAAATATTACCTCAACTAAAGACATAGTAAATGTATTCGATATTTTTTTTACCAATATTCCCTTGGAACTTACTGCTGATGTCAAATCAAGTCCTCAACATGCTGAAGCCTTACTTAAAGATAATATAGCTCCATGTAACCATAAGCTTTAATTTAAACATATTACCCCCAAAGATATAGTCGATGCATTTAGACAGCTAAATTTAAAAAAGTCTGAAGATCACTGGGGTATGTCCGTTAATGTAGTAAGCAACATCATAAATATCATTGCTGCAGACCTAGCTTTTATTGTCAATGAATGCATTGATGAAGGTATTTTTCCAAATTTAATTAAATGCAGTAAATTGATTCCTTTATTTAAAAAGGGGGTAAGAACAGATCCTGGCAATTATAGACCTATCTCCATTTTGCCAGTTTTGAGCAAAGTGTTTGAAAAGATAATGCTTAATCAAATGCAATATCACTTTATCAACCATAACCTTTTTCATAGCCAGCAGTTTGATTTTACTAGAGGGAAATCGACCAATGCGGGGGTAGCGCTAGTTACTCACATTTACAATGCATGGGAAAACAAGCATGATGCAATCGGTTCTTTCTGCGATCTCTCAAAAGCATTTGACTGCGAAGGTCATCCGACACTTTTACTCAAATTCCGTCAGTGCGCTATAAACCTCATTCAATCATATTTAACGGATAGGCTTCAGACTCTTGATATTAATGGCATAAAGTCAAACGGATCTCTTGTCAAAATGGGTATACCTCAAGGTTCTATCCTAGGACCGTTCCTCTTTTTAGTATACGTCAATGATTTGCCTTTCGCGGTTGAGAAACAGGCTGGTATTGTGTTGTTCGCCGATGACACGTTTCTTATTTTTGAAATAGACCGTCATAGCGAAGATGCTACTGCAGTGAATGACACATTATCGGCCATTTCTAATTGGTTCTCTGTCCAATAACCTTCTGTTGAATGCAAAAAAGACCCAATGCATTAGATTTAGTCTTCCTAACGTGAGGCAGGCCAATTTTGATGTGCTACTGGCCGGTATAAATGTCGATCTCGTTGAAAATACTACTTTCTTTGTAATTACAGTAAATTCAAAACTTCAATGGGATGTCCATATTTCTAAACTCACTAATAGGCTTAGCTCAGCGGCTTACACTATTGGAAGAATAAGACAATTGACAGATATAGCAACTGCTAGACTAGTTTACTTTAGTTACTTTCATAGTCTGATGTCCTACGGGATTCTTCTCTGGGGGGGGTGCTGCTGATATACAGACTATTTTTATTGAACAAAAAAGAACAATTCGTTTTATTTACGACTTAGGATGAAGAGACTCCCTAAGAGATTTATTTAAGAAAATTGATATTCTTACTATACCATCCCAGTACATTTTTTAAAATATAATGTATGTAAGGAAAAATATTGATTTATTTAATAAAACAGATGATTTTACTTGTAGAAACTTACGTAACATAAATGTTTTAGTTACCCCGTATTATAAGCTGAAAACAGTCAGTAAATCGTTTAAGGGAAACTGTATAAAGTTTTATAATAAATTGCCAGAATCAGTCCTTGATTTGCCAGATAGAAAATTTAAAGCTTATGTAAAGAAAGTACTTTGTGAGAAGGCATATTACGGAACCGATGATTATTTTAAAGACAAGAACGTCTGGCTTGAGCTTGGCGCGGGTCCCTCTTAAAGGTTTATATTTGTACACTTACAAATGACATAAATTGAGTACAATCCGTACATGTGCCTTATTTACAAAGTGACATTAATTTCCAATTTGACATCATTCTTAATTAATAATTATGACATAGCAATGTATTCTCAGTCCACATATTTAACTTTACATAATATCAGTATAATTGTAAGGTTGACGTTTTTGGAGAAAATGCTGCAGTACAGTTTGTTACCGCTTCTTCTGTACTTGCGCTTTGGAGGCGGCAGTAAACTTAGTTGTAAGTTAATGATCTGACGTCAACAACTAACTATTAAGAAATCGAAAAAAAAAAAATGACAATTAACAAGTGATATAAATATATGATTTTTAACTTTTGACTTTTGACTTTTGGATAAAGTAAAGATTCCAGCTTGTCAACAAGTTCTTACTCCAGTGGTTAGATTAGTAAATATGCAGGTAATTTATATGTTTTTATTATTGCAGTGAGTATCTAACATGTTTACAAATTTATCTTTTTAGATTTTATCAAAGAAGAAGTGTTATTTTCAAAGTCCTTATAAATCAGTTCTCAACATAGGATTCCTCATAATTCTACACTACCTTTGTAAGTTGACGAACTAGTCTTATTTTGACATTTCCTTTTGTGTAAAATCAAGGCTTCATTAGTGTTTTTAGGGTTCCGCCATAGAGTTTCGCCATGTCTGTCTATCTGTCTGTCTGCCTTTCCGTCCGCGGTTTTACTCAGCGGCATTTTTTTTTTCTCAATTTACCAGTCATGTTGGCTATCGTTGAATAGGTCTTTCAAAAATGAGGTTGTGAACACCGTTTTTCGATTTAGGGATCCGTTTCTGAAATATTTGATTTTAAAGTGAAAATTTTTGATTGAGTTAAGTGCTCCCCCCCCCTCCCTCTCTATCTGCTAAACGGTTATATATAAACACTTGAAAAAATTCACAGCTAAAGAATATATAACGAAATTTAAAGGAAAACTATCAGAGCTAAGTTGGGTTTACAAATTAAAAAGATATAGGCGATCAACTTAAAATGTACTCGCAAAATGAAAATTTCACACAAAGTCAATAGAAAATCCGTTTTTGGACGTTTTTAGTGGCATGAACTCAACGTGGGCATTCGTTACTATGGAACCCTACACTGCGCGTGGTCCGACACGCACTTGGTCAATTATTTGTCACCTGTGATGGCAAAGATTCTAATATAATTTCAGCATCAAACCAAGTGCCTTTTTTCTTTGACGAGGAAAAAAACGAAATAACTTTTATGGTTGACACTTGGCTCAGATTAATCAAAAGCATAAGAATTTATATTATTCTCGAAAAACCTCCATCAGCTCACTTTATTGACTGTAAACACATTAGCACATAATCAGCCAATTAACAATCTGACATGTAAGCATTAACACTCCAAAAATGCTGCAAAATTGCGAAAATTCTCAACACCTTCCATAAACTGTATTTAATTATACGAAATATTTTGCAAATTTCTGTTTACTCTTATCGCTTTTGCTAAATACCTGTCCTCACTAAATAATTCATACAAATCCTGCTGTTTTATAATTGAAGACTCCAGGTGTAAAATAATTGTTAAAGGATTTTTTACACTATCAAGAGCTTATCCAGAAATAAGAGCTTATCCAGAAAGAGCTTATCTAGAAATCGGGGAAATGTCAATTACCAGAGAAGTACCTACAGTCATCAAATCAATGGCAAAATAGCCTACCTCTTAAAGTTCATGATTACAATTAAATACTAATTTTACGTAAACAGATTTTCTAAACTAAAACAAAATAAGATTTCTGGGTCTAGTATCTGGGTTCCGTTTCAAGGCCTCATTTGAGGTTATAGTGTCCGTCCGAAGAAATAACAATTAAACAAAATTTTATTGCAACAAATCAAGTTACTTGGACACGAAAACTGCACGATACATTTTGCACAAGCATCACGCGCTTTGACGCTTTCCTGACAGATAGTCTGTAATGTTTCTACTGCGGATTGTGAATTTAGGAAATTCACGTTATTTTGCTTGCGCGAACTGTTAATATGAAATCTTTTATTGATGTTTGATAGACCTAAATCGTAGTTGAATAACATCGATGGTAACTAGGTGTTTATTTGATTTACTGAATTACATTCCAAGGCTCAGGCTCTAGGCTGGACTAAATATTATTTTAATATCAATTAGAACGTCGACCATAATGTTGGTCTTATATCAAAATATTGAACAATCAATGTTCAAAACATCGTTTTTCGCATGCCTTCTCGCAATTTTGTGGCCTGGGTTTTAGTTATACACACTTTCAAGCTTTACGACTCCCTGTGGTCTACCTGACTGGTCCGCAATATGTAATTTAAATGTGACAAATACTTTTTATTCTAATTAGCTGTCAACAGCTTTGGTCGGTCCCTGACCGTTTAAATTCCTTGCTAAATAATTTGACACGTTATTGTATTTTATACATTGCATAGTTATTTTAAATCATGTTGTTAAAGTCACAATCTAATCAATATTGACGTAAGCTTTTAGCCTAAATGGAAAATATATTTTTGAATGTCAGAGCAAACTAAAAAAATGGGGTTTCTAAAATACGTTACAGAATAAAAAAGTATCAAAACAGTGATGGTTAGGATCCGTTACTTTAAATTCAATTAATTTATTTTAACTACCGTTATACAAATCAAGTTGATCTTAAAACTTTTTACATTTTCATTCTCAATAACTTTTATGCCGACAGGCGTTGCAATTGTTATTTGATCCATACATCAATCAACAAGGCGCAAAGATCACCATCTAAAAAAAGCACGGATTAATGAACTTACAAAAAGGAATGTACTGATTAAATCAACGCCTTTAGAACTAATCCGTTAGAAGTAAGCATGGTGGAGAACGTTCCATAAGCCCGAGTGCAATGGTTGAATATAAAAACGAAAATAAATGCATCGGTATTCGATCTTCACTGATCTCACCGAGAATCAAAAAATTCAAGAGCATTTTTATCTTATTTTGATCCAGGTGGGGTGAGTTCCGACTTGTTCGCGGATTTTATGGCGTGCAATAACTGTCTCGAAGAAATTTTATGAATGCAGCCACAAATGACCATTTGCTGTTTGAAGCATACATGTTTAGTGGTCTGAAAGCTGGTTTTTGGAGTGGTCTTGGCAGGTTCAAGGACATTAAACGGAGTATGCGGTCTGGAAGTGGAGCTACGTGACTTAATAAAAGGGTGCACTCAAAAATAAGAACAATATTGCGAAATTCCTAAAAACTTCATTTTAATAAATGACTTTAGTTTAGAGTCACGATGTTATGAAGAAAACGGACTTAAGTTATTTTTATCAGTACGCGTTAAAAGGTTTTGGGATAATCCCAAACCACGTATGCTTTTGTTACCCTTCCGGTGCATAGCTGTTCACATAAAGGTTTATTACACGTAAGCAATTGTAGCTAGTTATTCAGGGTTGTCAGAAACAACCAAGTAACGAAAAAAATGTACCCGGGTTTTGCGTTCATTGGTTACTAAACTTAAACGGTTATTAAGAAAAAAACCGTATCTAACTTTTTACGATTTTTTTACGTTTATTTGTACGTTGCATCAATAGACAAAAAATGACTCAAATTAGTATAAGATCAGGTATTTTTTCCTGGCAGGAGTGCGCATTACTAGCGCTTTCACAAGTAAAGCGACACTGGGCGTAGTCCGCACAAGTGGCAAAAAAAAATCTCGAGCTCCCCCGTGCTTCGGAAGGCAAGCCGGGACCAACAGCTAAGCTGTTGGTCCCGGCTGTCATCATTGTATAGCGGTTGTCAAGCTGCCAGTTACACACACAAAAAATATCAAGTATTAATAAATAATTTGAAACGTACAGAATACTACAAGAACAGAAGAAAAGAATTCAAGCTAAAATTCTAGCGTCTAGCCTTCATTAGCAGAGCATTCTTGCGAACCTCCTTCCACAAGCTGCGCTTCCTGAAAAACCAGTATTTCAGACTTTTAATGTTAAAGATGACGCCGATGCATCGGAATTTGACCTTCTGCTCTGACCTTACTCGAGATTTTGGCATCGGTGTCGCGCCCACCAACCATGACATTTTATTAGCAGTTCTGTTTCCTTTTTTGCACACGTTTTATCGGATTTTATTTTGTTACCAAAGTGATACATCAAATTTTACAAGCTTCATGCCCCTAATAGAGATCAATGATCATTTATAAACTAGTTCCTAATATATCGCTACAATATAATTATATTTGAGTAATCATGAGTACAATATTTGTAAATTAAAATCCATGACTTTATTTTAGCAGTTTTATTTCACTTTTAATTTTAATCTTTACTAACGAGCAGCTTGATTAAGTTATTATTGAAAACCTTCGCATTGTAATATTTTGATGAGGGTGTAATGCCAATGTATCAAATTGGAAGCGGTGGTGGAAACGTTTAAACTTAAAATTTACAGTGATTGATGAAAAGAAATTTGTTTATTAATTTATTTTTCTACTCCTGTACTGTTATCTGTCTTTTAAATGGTCCCGAACACTAATATAAGAACATAGATTATATGATTTCAGAAAAGTCTATAGTCTATTCCCACTATAATAGCACATGTGTCGTTATTTCGCCAAAACGATACTCCTAGCCATAGACCTATAACTTTTTTCTTTAGATCTACCATACTGCCAACATAATAAAATCGTTATTTTAACATATGGTGCCATTTTTCACTGAACAAACGGTTTTTTGTATGAAAAACATTCGTTTAAGTAAAAAAATACTATTATGTGTGTCATTTCCTTCTTGAAATCATGACCAAACAATTTTTTATCGTTATGAGGATATAGTGCTGCTTCGGTTCACTTAACTACTTCTGGATGTGTATACAAAAAGGCACCTGTCAACTTTCGAAGATTCTTATATGGTACTTTTATGTTATTCTAAACGAGGCCCTAGGTCATACGGCCCCTGGCTTTATCTACCCCATTAGAGATTAGACATGATACTGTTACTTTCAGTATACCTGTGTTCTGATTTTATATAATGAAGAGAATTTTAAGTACGCGTAATAAAGTAAGACTTTAAAGTTGACGCAAGTCGCAAAAAACTTACTTAGAATTCCAAGATGGCGAAGTCGTGCCTCTCAAACCACGACATGATAAATATCGGAGTACATATAATTGATTCCTAAGAACCTATCGGATTTACCCTAATAATTCGAGGCCACCTTTTTAAAGTTTACTCGTACTCGTTACATCTTCTTCCTGTATCACTAACTAAGCCTTCGGTAAGCAACAGAGTAACAATGAGTGACCTCTCATCGAAAATGCCTTGTCTATAATGAAACTACTTATGATTTATTACACATTTGTTAGTTTTGCTAACAAAGTCATTTTTGGGGATTAATCATGTTGCTCAATTTATTAATTTGATTCACGCTGAATAGGATAGTTTATATCAATTTATCAGATTTAGTTGTTGTTGATTGTGTAGTAAATATTTATTTCCTGTGTTACTTGTCTTGTTACTTGAGTAAATAAATAAACCTACCCAGTTACGGCAGCCAAACTGTTTAAGCAACAAAACCTTCTTGAATATTATACTACCGCATGCACTACTAATATATTTGAAGTGTAGGAAAGAAGCTAATCGATAAAGCAGATAGGCTGATTCTATAGCCACGAAATGGTTATAAAGATATTTCGACTGGAGAAGAAGAAGACTAAAAAGATACCATAACATAATGTTCGCTTTACGTTGCCAGTGTTGATGTGTTTAAAAAAACCAAAGACCTTTGCGAAGTGGAGAAGAAAATGGCGTAAAACAGGCCCCGAGTACAAAAGTAGTGGATGCAACTAAGAATGAACTATTGGTATCACCAGCTTACAAGTAGTTAGTAGTTTTTCGTATCAATGTAGTTTTTGTTTCTATCCTCGTTATTTTAGGAAATCAAATTACGTAATGACGAACATATGTCTAAGAAAAAAATCTTCATTATTTCAGTTGCAGGACGTCCACTGTTGGACAAAGGCCCAATGTGCAATGAAGATTACCAAATATTAGTCTTTAAGATTCAAATGTTTATTCAGTAATTAGACCTTTACAGGTACTTTTACACGTCAATAAGTATAATTTATGTTACGTGTAAAGTATATTAAAATTTAATTTATTTTTAAAGAGACCTTACCGATACCAGCGCTTCGTAACGAGCACTGCTGAGAAGAAACGCCGAAAGAAACTCATTTTCACAGTATTGGTCGCCTACTCGCCAGAAGGGCTTTGTCATATTATTATTATTATTGTCTTTTAATTAATAAATACTTATAATATAATACAATGTTGACACATTATAACATGTAATGCTTGCGAACAAGTAAACAAATATAAATTGCATAGTAAAAATTATTAAGTAGTCAAAAAAGCGAAGCCAAGCAGACCAGTCCCTCCCGGCAGTTCACGAGTTGACGCACGGATCAGCCATCGTTAAACTCAACCATATTAGAGGGAATCCAACGACCCGACCAGCGACGCCACCACCGGATTGGACATTTTAGTGAGCATGAAAAACCCGAACTCGCAGACCTTGTCAAGAAAAAAATATTAGTTATATGTTGGTCACATATTGATCGCAGAGCATTTACATGTTTTTACAGTAAGCTTATTATGGTAACAGAAAATGCAGCTATTTTATGTTTCATGTGCGGAGTGTAATGGAAAATGTTTAGGAAGTATCCACCCGTTTTTATCTCTTAAATATAATCATTGATAGTATAGTACGCATTATTCAATAAAACTATTTTAATATGTATTTTAAATTTTGCCATTGGTAGGTTAACGATCGCTTCGGGAAGTTTATTAAATAATGTTATACCTAGACCTAAGAGTGACTTTCTAGTTTTAGCAAGTCGAAATTTAGGCGTATGAAGCTGATTTTTGTTGCGAGTATTATAACTGTGAACATCACTATTTTTCTTGAAATTATTTAACCTAGATTAAACAAACAGAAGATTGTCGTTAATAAATTGAGATGTCACAGTAAGAATGTTTATAGATTTAAATAACTCCCTTAAGGAATCGCGTGATTTTAGTCCGTAGATCGACCGAATTGCTCTCTTGTAGCACAGAGATAGCATGTATGTTAGCCGCTTTACCCCATAAGAGCAAGCCATTTGACATTATGCTGTGAAAATAACTAAAGTATACTAGCCTAGCAGTTTCAACGTTAGTACACCGTCTGACCCTCCTCACAGCATATGCTGCCGAACTAAGTTTCTTGGCAGTGGCCTCAATATGTTTATCCCATTTTAAGTTCCAGTCTACAGTTATGCCTAAAAATTTGATGTTGGGTACCCATTCTAGAACTTGGCCATTAAGACTCAAAGGTATGTGAGTATTGGGTTTATTCAATAGTGAAAAATTTACGCACTTAGGCTTTTGTGTGTTTAAGGCCAGTTTATTAGTCGTAAACCAACTAAGTACTTGTGACATAGTATTGCTTACATTGTGATAGTTTGTGCATTTTCTGTCAACCTTAAAAAGTAAAGATGTATCGTCAGCAAACAATACTACTTCATACAACTTTTCTGCAAGACAGGGGAGATCATTAATATAAATCAAAAACAAAAATGGACCAATTTATTGAACCCTGAGGCACACCCATGCTCACTGGTGCACTATTTGAGGATACTCTGTTGATTTCAACTCTTTGAGTTCTATTATCAAGATAAGATGAAATAACAGAGAGTGCAGTATCAGTAACGCCTTAAAATTTGAGTTTATTTTTTAATATTATGTGATCGACACAGTCGAATGCTTTCGACAGATCGCAAAAGATACCTATAACGTCTTGTCGATTCTCCCAGGCTTCGTAAATAATTTGAACTAAGGTCGCTGCTGCATCAGTGGTAGAGCACCCTTTTGTAAATCCATATTGGCGACAGTGAAGTAATTTATTAACATTAAAATATGATACTAGCTGGTCTAATATATTTTTTTCAAATATTTCACTTAAAGCCGGTAATATTGAAATTGGTATATAAATGTTCGGATCATCTTTGGATCCCTGTTTAAACAGTGGTATAACTTTACTCGCTTTCTTTAGTCAGGAAAAACACCTTCTGAAATACATTTATTAAATATTAAAGTTAAGTGAGGAGCAATCAGGTCGATGATACTGCTCAAAACGGAAACCGAAATACCCCATAGGTCCTCAGTTCTTTTAATATTAAGAGCCTTGTAAGCTGAGATAATGTCATATGGAGTTACGCTAGTAAAGGCTATAGTTGTTTTAGGCGTAGATGTATTACTTTTCAATAGTTCATCGGCGGCGTTCGGACATAAAAGCAATAACTGGGTGATACCTTTGGAAATGTTAGCAAAAAAAGTATTGAATTTATTGGCTACTTCGATATCCGATTCAGCGATTTTATCTCCAATTTTTAATGTGAATGTTGAGTCCCTAGTATTGGTTTTTCCTGTATCATTATTTGTTCATTAGATGTAATGCTTTCTCAGCCAAACACACCTTTATGAACAATTTTGAATATTTTTTAACATATACCAAAAAATCCGCATTCAAATTATATCTTTTTTCACCATATAGTTCATATAATTTCCTCCTACTAGTGTAAATACCTTTAGTAGCCCAATCACAAAATTTTGGTTTATTATCAGCTTTAAGAGTTTTCAATGGGAAGCTTTTACTGAACTCTCCTTCCACCGTGTTAAAAATATTTTTGTAATGGTCGTTAGGGTTTGCAATAAAATCTAAGCTAGGTAAATTATTTTGTTTACATTCCCGAAAATGCACTCTACGATTGGTAGTAATAGGCCTGCAAGTGATAGGTCGTGGGTGTGATCTTTTGGAGATACAAGTGATACTTGTTGGCCGAGGTGGTCAGAGCCAAGACAATCAAAGATTTTTTTATCAATGACCGGGCAATCACAAAAAAGGCTTGGCAGATGTTTCTTACCGCCTTTACTTTAAGTTATTCGAGTGGGCTCAAAGAATGTATACCTCAAATTAAATGAATTAAATAAGTTAATGAACCTTATACTTTTTGTGTCCGAAACTAAAATATCTACATTAAAGTCGCCACATACAATTATATGTTTATATTAACTCGTGCTAGGGCGTCATCCATAACGTTTTCAAAAGTGTTATAACAAGCTGAAGGAGGTCTGTAAGCACAAATAATAATGCATTTATCTAACTCCACACATGATAGTTCAATGGTACATTCAAGAGACAAACCTACTATGTCTATTCTTTCTTTGAATTTAATATTATTATTTAGAAGAATTAAGGAACCTCCATGTTCTATATTTTCTCTTATATATGTACTATTTCTTACTCTTATTTATGTAGTTTCTCTTATACGTGTTGCAGTAGGCAAATTTGTTCGAAAACACTAATTGATTATCATTTTAAAAAAAGTGTTCCGTGACACAAAAATATCAACATTGTTATTTTCTAGGAACAGGCTAGTTTCTAGATATTTGCTGGTGAGGCCCTGTATGTTCTGATGCACAAAACTAATGTTAGAGGACTTTACCATTGTCTTATTATCTAGTTTTTTAAGTTTTTAGTACTTGTACTAATGTTGGTCGAGTCTATAAGATACTGCATTATATTACTTATAACGGGTTTAAAAATATGATATGCTAATGGAGGATATAATAATGCAATGCTGGTTGGAGATGTACCAGCTTCTCCATCATTGTGTTCAGTTCTTCACAGTACACATCTGCAGTAATGCTTACCCCGATTGGTAAGAAGCTGTGATGAATCCCACCGGCGCTAGACCACCAAACAGTGACCATCACTTTTTTAGGGGTAAGTTTTCGTTTAGGGCATTGTTTAGGTGCTGAACCAGGATCCAACCAACTTGCTGAGCACTTGCGGTTATCAAACAGAATCCATTTTTATTCGCAGGTAACAATGCCGTTCAAAATTCCTTCATTTGTGTGTCTGTAGAGCAATGCAAGGCACGTCTCGACGCGTACTTCGCGCTGGCGATCATTGAGTTCGTGGGGCACCCATTTGTCAAGCTTTTTTATCTTGCCAATTTGACGCAAATGGACCAATATTGTTTTGACGCTAACGTCGAAAGCTGCTGCTAATTCAGCCATAGATTGTGTATCATCAGCTTCCACAATCGCCTTTAATTCGTCATTGTCGACCAAAGTCTTCGGACGATCGCGAGGTTTCGTTTTTCAGGTCGAAATTTCCAGAACGGAAGCGAGTAAACCAGTAACAGGTGGTGCGTTGGTTTATTGTGTTAGCTCCGTAAACGTCGTTGATGTTGCGTGCCGCTTGTGCCGCGTTGCTGCCACGACGGTACTCATATTCCATAATTACTCGAATTTTTAACGTATCCATGATGACGAAAAAGATTGAAATGCGATGAAAATGTAACACTAATCAATAAATAAATGACTACTTTTGGAAAAAGAAATCCATGTTTTTAAAATAAAATTAATTTGAAATTAGAATTCTTAGCCAAACAAAACTTATTTTGATTTGAAATGGCCAGTACTGCAGAGCGGCAATTTCATAGGTAAAGACCTATTATAAGTAAACCTTTTGCCTGATTATGATACGTTGGTTACGCTGAATAGAGAAATAAAATATTTTGATTGTCGTTTTAAGCCGAAATAATATTGTTTTTTTTTGTTTTTCAAATGAAATGATATTGAAAATTTTAATTGAATTAATACATGTTGAGAGTTTTACATTAACAATCTTACATACAAAAAGCGGTGTTTTGGCACTCCTGATAAGATATTTCAGAGTTTCATACCAGCTCCCGTTTAAGTAAGTGCTTAGGTATGTTAAATTTTTTATTTATACAAATAAGACTACTTTTACAATTTTGTAAATAAATATTTAAATTTTGACTTTGACATTGTATGAATATGGGTGTATACCTGAAAATAAAGATTTATTATTATTATTATTCACTCCTAGGCCTCATTTTTGGTAAATTTGACTTACTAGAAAACTAAGAATCAGCTATTATCTATCTTCAAAAAGTTACTTACTACTTAAAATAAAATCCCATGGTTTGATATTAAAGGTCTCATAAATCACCTACTAATTTTCAATGGTCTGTGTCCCATTAGAAAATTCGCCAATTTTTCGCTTGCAAAATATTCGAAAACTGTTTCTATATCTACATTTTTCTTAATTTACAAAGGAATGAAACTTCTTTTCGTTATTTATTTCTTGGAAAAAGTTTTTCAATTATTGGTTTACGTAATGCAATTAACATCGTATTAAATATATTGTACGAATAGATCCTCTCCTAATATTTATCAGTGTTGCCTAAACCTCTGTAACAAAACACCTGTAACAGCGTTCTGCAAACAACAGATAAGCACGTACCGTGGTTTTCGGCCACAGCGGGCCGTGCTCGGCGAAATAAATGTGTGATTTATGGCTTCAGCACAGCACTACTGATTGGAACCGCAGAAATTCGTTGCAGACGTACTTCTCGCAAAATAATCATTATACTTGACGTTTTTAAAAAAAAGATGCGAGATCAATTTTTTCCGAAGATTCTACTTCAGCAAATGGGATCTTCGAAATTTCTTGTTCTTCTTCGGAAGAAGAAACAAATACGAAAAATATTACTAATCAACTTCGTACGACTATTAATACTATGCAAGGTTTATTTTTCATTATTTGTATTTTTTTTTCCTGGAGAAAGTTAATTATCATATCAGTCAGTCAGATAGGTTTATAATATTTATGAAAATACTCTAATCCACTGTAACAGTGTTCTGCAAACGATAGATAAGCACGTGCCACTGTTTTCGGCCACAGAGGGCCGTGCTCTGCGAAATAAATGCGTGATTTATGACTGTAGCACAACACTATTGAATGGAACCGCGGAAATTGTGATTCGAATGCTGTACTTTCAGTAAGACACAAATTTCTAATCATTTTTTGCATTTAATACACATAAAACCCGCATAGAAATTTGTGAATCACGTAAAACCGTAAATCACACATTTATTTCGCAAAGTTTTGGCCGAAAACCGCTGTACTTGCTTATCTTTTGTTTGCAGAATGCTGTTACAGCATTTAAGGCAATACTGATTATTATTGGGGGAGGGTTTCAACCGTATAATCTTAATAAAGCGATCGATATATTGAAGACGTTCATAAATAACGGCAATTAAATTTTAAAGATAAGTCAATGAACGAAAGGAATGTTAATTATTTTTCGTCATAGAATATACGTTTATTATTAATTATTTTGTGAAGTTTGAATATTATTTATATAATATTAAATCGCTCATTCACATACTCACTGTTATTGTTATAATAAGAAATAACCGGCCAAGTGCGTATCGGGCCACGCGCAATGTAGGGTTCCGTAGTTGTGAATGCCCACTTTGAGTTCACGCCACTAGAAACGTCTTTAAACTAATTTTCTATTTAATTTTTATGAACTTTTCCTATTCCGAGTACATTTTATAAGTTGGTCTTTTATTACTTATAATATACTTATAACTTTTTAATTTTGTAAACCTTACTCAGCTCTGATAGTTTTGTTTTGTATATAACCGTTTAATAGATAGAAGGGGAAGACACTTGACTCTAACAAAAATTTGCAATATACATATATACATAATATCACGCCTATTTAAATATTTAAAAATTTCAGAAACGGATCCCTACATCGGAATGATATTCACAAACTATTTTTGAAAGACCTATGCAACGATACCCACATGATGGGCCCGTCAAGAAAAAAAAATTGACTCCTACTTTTTCTGTATGGGAGCTAATGTATATGTTTTTTTATTCAATATTTTAATACATACATACATAATATCACGCCTATTTCCCACAGGGGTAGGCAGAGACTATGGACCTCCACTTGCTACGATCCTGACAAACCTCTTTCGCTTCATCTATACTCATCAATCTCTTCATACATGCTCTTCGGTTACGGGTACTTTTTACCTCTCCTTTTTTCAGAACGTCTGCAATCTGGTCGCAGAATGTTCGCCGAGGCCGACCCTTCCCTACTGTTCCTTTCACATTTGCCTTATAAATATTTTTTGTTAACATGTTTTCATCCATCCTTTCTACATGCCCAAACCACCTTAACATCCCTTTTTCTATTTTTGTCACAACATTCTCTTTCACTCCACACCGCTCCCTTATGACATCATTCCTCATTCGATCTTTCAAATTAACACCACACATACTCCTCAGCGCTCGCATTTCAACTGCATTTATTCTACTTTCATGCTTTCTCTGCCATACCCAACTCTCACTACCGTACATTAAAGTAGGTATTAGTACTCCTTTATGAACAGCAAGTCGTGCATTGTGTGATACCTTCCTACTGCTCATAAAGGAATGCAACGCTCCATTCACTTGGTTACCCGCATTCACTCTTTTTTCAACATCACCCTCGTGCTTGCCATCTTTCGTAAACATACATCCCAAGTATACAAATTCCTTCACTTGCTCAACTTTCACTCCATTTAGTAAAACATTGCATTCTGCTGAACTATCATCCCTTTCAAAAACCATAACTTTTGTTTTACTGACATTAACTTTCATACCCTTTTTCTCTAATGCATCATTCATAACAGTTATTTTAATATAGATACATATACCAAATTAAAGCTTTCTTGTAGTTATAGTCTCTGAGTAAAACCGCGGACAGACAGACAGACACAAACAGACCGACATGGCGAAATCATAAGAGTTCCTTATTTACTACGAAATCCTAAAAACTGCCTCCTAAATCAGTACCAAATATTTGATAATGCTACCAATTTAAAGACTACAGAATCAGAACATCTTAAATAGTTAGCATTATATTATATATCTAATTGATTTAAGTAGATTTTTATCATACAATTGTCAGCCTTAAAATGACAGATTTTCATTGAAGTACGAGTACATTTACGAGTACTTATAGTGCTAAAACGATCTTCATGTAAAATTTGTTGCATACGCACTGAATCCTAAATTATCCTACCTATTTGTCGCACAAAATCATGTACAGTCAACACAATCAAATCTTCTCTCGATCGCAGCACACATATACATATGTATATATAAACATATATTGTCATAATTACGCCACAGCACTAAGGCTTAAGGTGTTCTGTAAACAAGGCGCACATCCATCAACGCGGCTTAATGGCTTATCCAAATCAATTAGAAACTTGAAGCGTATGTTCGGTATTAGATCGCACTATACAATCCGTGCCAAAAAACAGAGCGCAGAGACAAACATATTTGTGACCCTTTTTTTATTATGGTTAGTGCCAAATAACTTATTTACCGAACTTTTATTTAATGTTCCAAAGGCCTGTCAAATTTTAGAAAAAAAATGAAATATCCCATATAGTTGTGTGTATACAAATCATTATAATTTATACACACACAAATAACAAAAATAAAAAGAACTTCAAAAATAGATACGTACCTACTAACTTACATTTGAATTGATTTACTTACATTTGATTTGATTTGATGATGAGACGGAAATACAGACAGAAACGGACATACTTTTAAACTACACTTCCCAACAAAAAAAATATGTTATATGAAGTGAACTATACTATTTTACAAACTTTTATTTAAGTTGCAATGTATCTTGTTTGTATGTTTGTTTGTTTGGGTCAAATCTTGCAAGTCAATTTTAAACCAGTTATTGTCTGTACATGTCAATTTCAAGTGTTTACATATTATATACAAAGTATGTATATATAAAAATTATATAAAAAGTACATACATACAATATAAAGTATATATATTATAAAAATATATAAATACACAGCATTGATATTGCCTATAAAACACCAATTATTAATTATTATCCATCAGAAATTTACGATTTATTATTTATCTGAGTTTAAATTTTGGTGATGGTGCCACAAGACACATAGTTATACTAATGTTATAAATAAAATAAAAATCCGTCACTAACGGCTTTGTTTACAAAAAATTTCATTCTATTGAAAACAAAAAATATTTTTGTCTTATAAAGTTTTTACATATATTTTCGTCAATCTAAATGTTCTTATTTATCATTATGCGTCAAAAATATAAAATCTGTAAGCAAGGAATGCCATAAATTTACACACAAATGGTCAGGTATTTACATAAATCGTTTTTTTTTTATCAAAAAAACATTGTAAGTCTTTCTAGGTTATAGTAAGTTTAATCCCTTAATGTTTATGTGTTAATTTGTATTGGGATCTCATTAGGAAAAACCTGTATCCTTAGCCAAGAATTCTCGAATTTAAAATGATGATGATCCTTTATACAAATGCCTCAACATCGTGAGCCTTTGTGGATTGATTTACCTATATATTTTCGGTCCTTGCATACTCCTATATGTACCTTCTCTTGTACTACCTGACTTCTACTATGTCGCCTAGATGTAACTAGCTACTTCTTTAAATAGCTGTTGTGACGAATCATGCAAATTGTTGGTGCGATTCCTAACCTAATCTTCCCTACCCTGTTTGGCATAGACATGATTAATATATATGAATGTTACCTTTGTTTGCCCTAATGAAAAATTCATCAGTTATGAGTTCGTTGCCTTCACATCAAAATACTCAAATTAGAGCATGATATGTAACGATCCCCAAATTTGTCACATCACATCATCATAAAAATTGTTTTATGGAAAAGATTATGAACTAAAGTGCATTTACGCGCTACCATTTCAATTTAATGCTAATCCCACGCATATGTGTATTTATTGGTCTCTCTGTTAAATCACAATATATCATTAAGGCGACAAAATCGACCAATGCCTGTGATATTTTTCAGTGTGGATAAAAGCTCCTCAGTACATTGTTTATGTCAGTACTTAAAACATTTTTTTCACAACACATTGACTACCTCTCTGGCCTAGTGGTCATCAAACCAGGCTGTCTAGAGGACCTGGGTTCGATCCCCGGTCAGATCAAGATAGAAAATGAGCTTTTACAGATTAACCTGGGTAATAGATGTGTATTTATATGTGTATTTGTTATAAAATATAGTATCGTTGAGTTAGTACCTCATAACACAAGTCTCGAACTTACTTTGGGGATAGCTCAATCTGTGTAATTTGTCTGTATATAATTTTTTTGCAAAAAAACCATCATTAAGCAATAAAAAGTCCAGTTGTGGACTTCCTGTGGTCTGTGGGTGATACGATGACGAGGAAACAATAAAAACGATTTGTACGATTTATGTACAAAAAGAAAAATATTAAAAAGCTTGATAATTAACCAAAACTTCAATTCACTGACCAATAGTTTTATTATTAGGTTTAGTAAATTAGTTAAGCTATCATTATTATTATAAAGGGAGTATTAACAAGTTGAATTACAGAGGCAGAGTGCAAGTCACAAGATTTAGAAAAAAACTTTATTTATAGTAAGATATTTCAAATCTGTCTCCTAATAATATTCAACGTTCATATTGATTGATTTGACGTTAAATCGTTTACTTAAGTAAACGATTTCTCTGCTCAGTTCAGGTAAGGTTACACCTTTCCTTTTGACCGTGTGCATATTAGTAGTTTATGATCTCTTAGAAGCATGAAATGATTTTAAATTTGACATCATAGTTTTGACATACATGCTAAATTCATTTTTAAATTTGACATCGCTGTTAATAAATAATTATGACAAAACAATGTATTTATTCTCAGTCCAGAATCAAATTTTAATATCAGCATAGTTGACGTTTTTGGAGAAAATACTGCAGTACAGTTTGTTGCGGCTTTTTCTGTGCTTGCGCTTAGGAAGCGGCAATAAACTTATCTGTAAATAAATGATCTGACGTTAACAACTACCTTTTATGAAATTGAAAGAAAAAAATGACACATATCAACTGATACAAATATGCAATTATAAATAAATGGTTTTTTACTTTCTTTTACTTTTAGAATAGGTCATAATGAACTATTCAAGACTGTGGCGTTGTTTTTAGGATAACAGAGCCTTAAATAAATAAACTACAAGAAAATGGAATGTCTACAACAATATGACGCCAGCGTCTAATTAGATGAAGTTGTTTTTGATTGCTCCAGTTTTAGGAACATTTAATTTGACAGTTTGCCATTCAACTACAATTTATAGCTTTTGTTATGAACAGATTTTAGTATAATTTATGCGGCATTTGTTTTCATGTTTTTTTCGTAATTATTATCTTTAATCGATTGTGTGTTTTTGTGTATGTAAATCTTAGATTTCTGTTTTGATTAAAGTATAGCCTTATGCGTGAAAAATATCGTCATTTGTTTTCAAAGTAATTTCCAGACATGTTTACAGTATAATAATACAACGCAAATTAATTATAATACTAAAAAAAAACGTATTAACTACCTGTATGTTACACATTCCACTCACGAAAGCCCATATCTACGTCAAAATATATAAAACATTTTTAAACAAACTCAAACCTTATTCTAATTTACTTATAATTGCCTGAAAAGTAACAGCTAAGAAAAAATAAACGTAAGTTAGATCCCATTAGCTTGTATAAATATTGTAATAAAAAAATGTTTTAGTTAATTAGAACAAAAAGTATAACGATCCATATTTTCAATAAGCTTGAAGATATGATTACGCTATTGTTAGTGTTTGGATTCCGTTGATTAAGGTTTCAGTCAAAAAAATGGCAATACTGATAATTCCTCCCAATTTAACGCTTATGGCTTTAGTCAATATGCAATTAACATTAGGGCGAGACTCGACTGAAGCTGAGCGGATATTTAAATAACCTATAGAATTTTATTTAAAAGGCAAATAAAAACACCCCTACTTTCAAGCGCTTACCCCCTAGAACTCTCGAACTGCTGAACCGACTTCCATTAAAAAGAGCTAAGCACCATCTTGATCAATTCAGCTTTTAAACAAGAAAAAAAAACCGCATAAAATCCGCCCATACATTTAGGCGCTACGATGCCACAGACATACACACGGATACACATACATGTAAAACTTAAAACTCCCCCTTTTTTGTCAGGGATTAAAAAGAGATGATATAAAGAATGTATCTCGTCCCTCTTCTTTGAGTTAGTACGACTGATAACAAAATAATTTTAGTTGTTTCAGCCAGGGATGTTATTTTTATGTACAGTCATTACTAATTACATACACTTCCTTTACAACGCAACTAAGTTTCTTCTAAGCAAATACTTTTAACCAAGTAATACTAAGTCAATATCATTACTTATTTGTAGATCTTTTATAATACTAACTAATTCAAACATTCGTTGAAACAATTTACAAGTACAGCACTTACAGTATTTCCTGCTCAACTACTTACATCCGCTAATTTTCCAATAAAATCTCCATCGAGCCGAATATTGGATACTGGACCTTTACAAATCCGTAGCCTGAGGTCATCGAAACTTGTGGCCTTGCGAGGTCACCGACCAGATGACACTACAACCTGCGATATTTAAAACAAAATTACATCAAGCAAAAGTCATATTTATAACGATATTGCTAAAGCACAGTTTTATATGATGAGTGTAAAAATCATAAAGTTTTTGCGTGTTAGGAAATTGACTAGACAAATCAGGGTAGAGTCATGATTGTTTTGACGCAGTAAAATAAATTCTAGTTCTATGGTTTTGGTGACGCATCTATTAGTTTATGGCTTTGTTTTTAATCTCAAATTGATTTAAAGTAAACAATTTTTGTTGTAATGTCATTTGTGTAGTTTCCATCAGATTGTTAAAGCTGATAGAGGGAATGGGCGAACATGCAAATCATGTTACGAGTAATAGTCGAGGCGGTTAGCAACCCATCACTATTTTCTCTACTTTCCTTATCTCTTACACTATTTCATATCCGCTTTCATTCGTCGCCAATCCTTTTTTCTAGACATGTTGACCTACTCGCAAACTAGTCTTGTACTTACTTAAAAAAAGTTTAAATATTATATTATTTTATACTAATTTTCTGGGTGTAATACAAAATGTTGATTAATTTATTGTTTTTTATTGCCTACTCATCGTTCCTAATGTGTTTGACTTTAATTAGCCAAATAACCGTACTAATCATAAAAGGAAATATTTTTTATGTTTTTAATGTTTCATTCGTTCACTTCAAGTCAACTTTCTCGGTCAGATAACTGTTAAGCATATTTTTATTGATTAAGTCCATAGAATTTTTACTAACAATGGCCTAACTTAGTAAATTAATGATCATGATAGTAAGACTAGCTCCATTAAATATTGTTAGGCTTCGTCCACATACGAGCGTATTGGCAGCTCACAACGATCAATTTGAATTCATCAAAAACCATTTGTAATTTAACTGTTACGAATTTCTTTTAACATAAAAATAGCATATAACATAAATGATAAACAAGTAATAAAATAACAAGCTTTTATCTAAAACAATAAACTTAAAAGTTGAAAGTGCTTCTCAAGACGAATCAAACAAGCCTAAACTCGATGGGGTTGCGTCGTTTTATTACAAAGTTCCTATGTCCACCTTCCGGCTCCATTATCAGACTACCTCCATGTTATCATAATATTGCATGTCACACAATATACGTATGAGTGCAAAATTTCAGCTCGATCGGACTCCAAAAAGTGGGTCAAATTTAACTAGTAAGATTTGATTACAGACAGACAACGGGGCAGGTGAAACTTAATAAAAGCTTGTGAAAATTGCCATTTTTTGATATTTTAGTACAAGTATTTTCCTTTTTTTTTTTTCATTAAATATGTCCTTATTGTAAACGTTTATGTATGGTTTTTCAGTGGCGCTTTCGCCAGCGTGCTTGGTAAGCATCACGGGTAACGACGAGCTTTGACTGTTCTGAATCATTACATAGTAAACCGCTTGTTTTAATTGCAACCGCGGATGGCAAGTGTAAAAAACCAGCCTTAGTTAATCTTTAGCGAATAACCTGCTCTATATGGAACGAAGTGCTCGTCCACAAGTGCTCATCAGCTCCTATCAGCATGTGTGAACAGACCCTAATATATCAATAAAAACTCAATGTTTATAATTGAGTGCACAGAAGTGTAAAACCCGTTATTTTTGGAACTACTTTTTTATTAAATACGTCTCAGAAAGTACTTTATTGCAAGCTTTTAGTGTAATTTTGTATGTTTTAAGGGTCGCGCTTACCATTCGCGCGGAAACTTAAGAGTCAGTGTAAAACCAGCCTTAGTAAATCTTTAGCGAATAATCCGCTCTATGTGAAACGAAGTACTTGTCCACAAGTGCTCTTTCTGCCAGCTTGCGTGAACAGACCCTAACATATTCATAAAAACTAATGCTTAAGATTGAGTGTATAGAAGTGTCAATACCGTTATTTTGGTGTCAATTTAAGAGCCCTCAAAATCTCATGTCTGTGTTACCTACTTGAATTAGTGATTACAGTTAATTTTTGTTGTAAATTCCTTTGTGTTACATGTCTTTGAAAATAGTTAAAATAACATTTATCTTTTATCTATTATCTGTCTACAAGTACAATTGTCAGAGAAGGTATCATTATTGATTAAATATTATTGATAGGTACAAATTCATCCTTCATAATCTATAATGTAGAAAAACACGGTTGGAACAGACTAAGAAAGTATAGACATTACCGTGTATTATAGAGGACAATTTGTTTCTCTCCTGTATGTTCTGCACGTTTGTCTGTGTAAATATCGAATTTTGTTAACTCGCATTAGTCTTATTAGCCTTTTTGTATGCAATATGAATTAAAATAAAATAGAAAAATATAATGAATAGAAAAATACAGAGGTAGAACAAGACAAAGTAATGTTGACTAGACTGATGTGCTGTTCCCAAGATACGTTCCCATATTCCCCAGAATTCCAAAATCATTCCAGGGAACGTTCCCAATAATGGAAATGTCAGGGAAAGTTGTAATAATTTTATCAGACAATTTTTTATCAATGCAAATTTACCAAACTGATGTAAATGCATTACTTGTTGGATAGAAATTATTTAACGTAGGTAAATTTGTACCTGGCATGTTATAATGTTTGAAAAGTGTTCGATATAAAACACTGGTTTTGTTATGACAACTTTGTATGTGCCATCTGAAAAATATACGTCTAATCCCGTTCAGGAAATTTTTATTTCCTCGATTCCACAGCAACCTACGCTCCGCTACAATGGTTATGGGCTAATGCGTACCCAGATAATACGCCCAAAAATAAAAGAGGAATAAAATATCACGTAAGTACGATAAAAAAAATTACAAGTTATTATGATTACCGCCGTTTTGAGGAATGTCTACGGTAAGGATCGAAAACCTCGGTAGAGAAAATTATGATTCCTGGCGTATACAGGTACAAGTTTTTAATAAAGAACGACTTATGGGATTACGTAGATGGAAAAATACCAAGGCCAGCAGAAGACGCAGAGGAAGCGATATGGCAGTCGAAGGATGCGAAAGCGAGGGCTGAGTTAATATTAGCGATGAACCCAAGCGAGTTAAGGCATATTCGGGACTGCAAGACTTCTAGAGAGTAATGGCTGAAGTTGGAAGCGATATATGCATCAAAAAGACTAGCCAGGAAGGCATCCTTGTTGAAGCAGCTCACCTTATGTAAAATAAACGAAGGTGATGATATAAATGTGCATTTAGCAAATTTCTTCGATGCGAAAAATAAACTCCATGATATGGATATTGAAATTGATGATTGATGATGACATGATGATTTAGCGTCGATTATGTTATTGTACAGTTTACCACCGAATTTTGAAAGCTTCCGTTGTGCGATAGAATCGAGAGACAATATTCCGGACCCTGAAATTTTAAAAATAAAAATTATCGAAGAAAACAAGCAAGGAATAATGCTGGATCTAATAATAAAGTGTTTATAGCAAACGGTAAGGGTCGAAATAGAAAAGGAAAAATAAAAGAATTTGAATCGCATCGAAAATTCATTATGAAATGTTTTAAATGTCACAAAACGGGCCACAAAGCTTCAGAATGTAAATTCAAGAAAGAGAAGCAAGATAGTGTAAAGTATGTTTCAAAATGTGATGTAGCTATTACCAGTGATGATGAGTTTGTAACTTTTAACTGTGTTTCAGATAACTGTTATGCTGTAAACTACGAGTATGGACACTGGATTCTGGATAGCGGTTGTACAAGCCATTTGTGCAGTAAAAAATCACGTTTTGAAAATGATTTACAACCTTCTTTTGGAAAATTGAATTTAGCTACAAATCAGAGTGCTCCCGTACAAGGTACAGGTACAATAAGATTATTTGCATGTAATCATGTCTCTAAGCGTGTAGTTGAACTACCAAATACGTTGTTTGTTCCTGATTTGAGAACTAATTTAATCTCGGTTGCTAAAATCACTGACAAAGGTTTCAATGTAACATTTAGAAACGATAGTGCTGTAGTGACTGATTCTAATGGGATTGTTAAGCTAGTTGCAAATCGACAGGGTAATTTATATTACGTTAAGGAACGATGTGCTCGAGCTTTTGCGATTTCGAATGATAAAGTTGACATTCAAGTGTGGCACGAACGTCTAGGTCATCTTAATGTGAAAGATTTATTGAAGCTAATCAGTCATTGCGATTTAGGAGTGAAAACTGATATGACAAATGTCAATAAGTTGCGTGATTGCAAAACATGCATTCGTGGTAAGATGAGTGCGATACCTGTTACTAGTTCTAGTGGACCTTGTGATGAGGTACTAAAAATTGTCTATTCTGATGTGGTAGGGCCGATTAGAAATCGCTGCTCCTCTTTCATGTTTAAAGCCAAGCTTGCGTACTCAGCTTCGCAAGTTGAGGTAGCGACGCCCTTTTGCTTTTGCGATTTCTTCAAAATCAACTTGCCTAATAAGCTGTGAAGGTTTACAGATAAATGAATAAGACATCCAATTAATATAGAGAGTTAATTAGGTGTCTTATTTATTTATCTGTAGGTACTAGACCCGATATAGCTAATGCAGTAGCCAAGATGGGACAGTATGTGGATAATGCCGATAGAAGGTGTTGGAAGGCAGCTATACGGATTTTAAGATACCTAAAAAGAATACGGTCTTATTTATAAAAAGACGGGTAAGTCCATAATAGGGTATTCTGATAGCGATTTTGGAAACTGTCATATGGATCGAAAGAGTTTTTCGGGAAATGACTTTATATTGGCAGGAGCAGCGATTTCTTGGAAATCACAAAAGTAAAAGTGCGTCGCTGCTTCAACTTGCGAAGCTGAGTACGTAAGCTTAGCTTTAAGCACGAAAGAAGCTTTGTACCTTCACAGCTTATTAGGTGAGATAGGATTACACAATTTTAGCAGAGTGACATTACATGCGGAAATCAAGGAGCAATTGCAATTGCGAAAGATCCAGTTTCTCATGCCCGCAGTAAGCACATTGATATTAAGCATCATTTCTTGAGGGATACGTTAAGACATAATAAAAATATAGTTTTGAAATTCATATTTACTGATTTGATGCTGGCAGATATTTTAACTAAACCGTTGCCAAAGCAGAAATATTATTTGTGCATTCGTGGTTTAGGTATAACTTAGTATTTATTTACATTTGGTGCTTATTTTTTGGTCACATTTATGTTGTCTTTATCTTACTAATTTTCGAGCAAATGTTGGAACTTTTGGGGTACAATTTAAGGGGGTGTGTTGGATAGAAACTATTTAACGAAGATAAATTTGTACCTGGCATGTTATAATGTTTGAAAAGTGTTCGATAGAAAACACTGGTTTTGTTATGACAACTTTGTATGTGCCATCTGAAAAATATACGTATAATCCCGTTCAGGATATTTTAATTTCCTCGATTCCAGCAACCTACGCTCCGCTACATTACTTGATATGGTCATAATACAAATATTTCCAACAACAATAAACATTTCCGAGAAATGCGGGAAAATTCCCTGGAAATGTTCCTGTATTCTTAGGAAATGTTTTAAGATAAATTGAAAAAGAAAACCTTTAATCCGTACACATACTTATTATAAAGTGAAATTCTCTAGCGCATATATTTTTCTGTCTATAGGTACTTGAAAACATCACAGTATGGTATATCATATCAATACAGATTAGGAATACTTTAGAAATTATAACAAAAAACATTCACATAAGTATAGTGACTCTGGCTAACTAGGCTTCAATGCAAACATGAGATCGTAATTTGGGCGAGTGTGGAACAGTGGACGCGGCGACGTTCATTCCCGTGTATATTATGAGTAACGCGTTATTATTATTTTTAATTGCTCTTGTCGTGGCCTGATCCTTACACTCTTTTACAATATTACGGAAATTACAATATTTAATATCGTGTTAATATTAAAATAAATAAAACACTCATAAAAATGTCTAATAAATTGGATCCTGATTCGCGGTTGCAACAGTTTACATGCGCTGGCGCCGTCCTTATTGTCCACGTCTGGGACATAACCAAAAAACAGGAATACGCAAGAATGTATGGAATGTACCAGCTATTAATTTTATTCTTGGGCGTAGGGTGCCTCCATATTGACATAGGTATTTGTACGCATGATATGGCTTCTTTATAAGACGCATGTACGTACATTTTAAATCACATTTTTTTAAAGCAAATTTACGAAAAACGGACTAGTAAATATTCGTGTGTGTCTGTACCTGCCTTTGGCATGTTTTTCCAAAATGTTCATTGAGAGAGCAAGCAAAATTCTTTGAGTCTACTTATACAATCTGGCTTTTGTATGTATGTTTGTATATATATTTGTTTGTCAATAACTTGGAGTATCAGAGCTTAATTGAAATTTGGTACGAGTGTCGATGTAATTAATAGAATTTTTAACATTGAAAATAAGCCAAATCAGTCGAGGGGTTGCCGAGATATGGGGTCAGCGAGTACACAGTTCGAACTACAGTTGAATGAACTTTTCAAGTATCCATTTCTGTCAACTAAGTAAATCGTTTTGGTGGGGGCTGTAGGCACCCCGTACCAATACAGTTCTAATATCTACATTAGCAGTAGTACTTAAACATCTAGGAACACAATTGACAGGTTTTCGCATGTTAATATACATATGTTACCAAACAAAAGAATGTTACCAACAATATTCATGCATTTTGTACCCACACCTTTATCACAAAGGCGTCAGTAGTAGGCGCCAAAGAACCCCAGTGCGACTCCCATAAATATATTACTTATTGTTGAGTCCCGTTCAAAGAGTATAAATTGCGATTTGCAAGGATGCGAATGCGAAAGTACATAAAATTCGATCCAATATTCCAAAATGGAGGTTAAAAATAAAGATTACGGTTAGGCAGTTACTAATTTTACACTTTCTTAAATCTTATACTTGTAGTATGTTTGGGTCCAAAATGCACTTTTACCTTATAAGTAAAGACCAGTTCCTGTTTCTGATATCCGTTTTTCACCAAGTATATATTACTCTTTTGGCTTGAATACTTAGAATGGCAATTTTTGATATTTTTTGGCTTTATTTATCCCGTCTGGGATAAGGATGGGTATTTTAAACTTCAATATTTTATTAACAATTATTAAAAGCTAAGAAACTAGAAACCAATTTCAGACATTTGATTATTGAATGTTTATTTATTTCCTTTCTGTACATTTATTAAGTCTTTGCTTTGTTTTCTTTGAACTGTCAGCTTGTAACATTAAAGTATCCAAAAGGAAGGCTTTAAGGGCATTTGTACTTGACATTGTTTTAAATTTTACAAAACGGAAGAGTTGGATAAAAATATCCATCATATTTTTTAAAGAAATATGTTATCATTACCCTCTTCTTTAAAAACAGGTAAACTTGAATCAAATAAGAATAAAAAAAAGTTTCTTTTAAAGGTTAGGTAATATAGTATAACTTATTAACCCCTTACTTCTGGCATGAGGCTTCCGGCTTAGCCTAGAAATAGGACCGCTCCATCTCATCCTGTGGATGTAAAAAGCGGTGACTAAAGAATTAACAAGCTACCTGAATTTTGTAGGGTTCAGTGCTGCCCCCATTTCATATTTCATTTAATCACCATTTTGTAAACAATATAGATACACATTCATTGTCATGCACTCTGTTATTAGTGTTTTTAAATTATTATTTACAAAATTGCCTATTCAGGCATTGGGAATCGGATTCGATTTTAAATTAATTTACGAAATAATAAATTACAATTCAAAAATTCAATTAATTTCTTCTTATCATTAAAATTATTCACTTGTCACCACATATACTATCCATTTGAAATAAATCACTTGAAAGATCACGGAGATATCATTCAAATTTTTGTCTTGATCAGATCCTAGGTAACCTTTCAAACTATTCAATGCCTTTCTAAGCACATAAGCCACTTTTGGCTGATATGCGTAGAAAAGCTTCACATTCTCACTTTAAACTGTACACAGTTAATAAAATAGTTTGAAGATTTATGTGGAATCTGATCAAGATAAAATTTTAAATAATATCTCCGTTTCCTTTCACATGATTTATTTCAAATGGGGGTAGCACTGGGCCCCGGAAAATCCAGGTAGCCCCTTAAACCGACTTCACCTCCAAGCTACACTACCAATTTTGATAAAGTTTCTATGGGACCAGATAATGAGTATCTATAATACGCTTTACACAAAAAAATACATACATATCGGTCCAGGCATCTTTGAATGATCGGTGAAAATACATTAAAAAAAATAAAGATCACGACGAATTCATAACTTCCTCCTTTTTGAAAGTCGATTAAAAACATTTCTAATGAGGGTTGCCGTCAGGCAGGCGGTCGGTAGTATACTATATCTTTCAATCTGTTCAGGCAATTTTTTCTCCACTTCGCAAGGTTAAAGACCTTGAATCCTTTTGTGACTATTGACATGCATATTATTTTGGAGAACAAAAAGCAGGAGAATGAACCCCGGACTCCGAAGCGGGACAGCTGAGGACGCAACCGGGAATGCGCTTAGATGAAGAAAATGAACCGCTTACTAGTTCTAATTGGAAAATAGACTCATTCTAATACTACCCTACACATTAGGCTGTTTTATTTCACTTTTTATTATTATTATTATTTATTTATAGACTGATATGTCTATTTCACACAATGTTGAGAGTCCATAAAGTATTTTCACAGTTCATTACTTTATTAACGATAACGACACCTTATTTGTCCTTATCCACTTGTTGAGTCTGTTTTTAAATGCATTTATGGAAGGCACAGTGACCACTTTTTCTGGTAGTCTATTCAAGTTATTAACTACTCTTTTACTGAGAAAGTGATGTACAGATTTGGTTTTAGTCGCTGCACGAGTTAACTGATAGCAGTGTCCCCGTGATGGTATTTAAGTAATATTTGCATCATTTTTTATAAAACATTACCCATCAGGCGTTAATAGTGCAATCACCTTTGTTATTACTATTTAGTTTACCATTTCGCAGAAATTGTCAAGTCGTGGAATGTAGGCATATTAAAGACACTTATTTTAGCATAAAAGTCACATTGGAAGGTCGTAAGTATAACTTAAGTGTATTAATCAGGAAGGATTGATGCATATTTAGTATGTATCATCAGAAATGCATACCAGTTTTATTCAAGCTTACTAGTCAAGTGACATCTCAATCTATCTTATAGGAAATATAAATACTTATACAGAATTAGGTGCAGATATTTCCAGAAAGGTGAAATAATCCTCTGAGTAAATGCTTGACAATACTGAACCTTTGTATTATGAAATTTCTTTCAAAATTTCAAGCTATTTGAAGATATCGACGTATCGTCACTATTACAATCAAGATATCACAATATTATAATGGGTAAATCCATTCACTTCTTGGTGCAAAAACTGCAACATGAAAAAAGAGCAATACATTTAAAAAAAAACGACTGCCTTTTTATACCCCGTGTCTCTCTCAGAATTAAGACAAATCTAATGACACCTCTCAAGCTAAAATCCATCGAGCCGTTAAGGCCGCAGAGCGTGCCAAATAATTATATATACTAACATAGTTGAAGACACGTCATAATATTTAGTTTGACCTGTCCTGTTTGTCTACTTTTCTGCGTGACTGTAATCAAATCTAGCATGGTAAATTTAACCCACTTCCCGGTTTCCAATTGAGCTGAATTTTTGCACGTATCGTATATCGCGTGACAATGCAATATTATGATGACACTCCATGACATGGAGTTGAAAGGTAGTCATGGCACCTCTGTGATAAAGCATCATAACGCCACTGAATTTGGACTAGATTCATTCCTCTTGAGCACTTTAATCTTTTTAGCTCATTGTTTTAGAAAAAAGCTTTTTTTTAAATTTTAAATATTTACTTGTTAATCCTAAAAATATTGACTGCAGTAGACTGAATTGGCTTTCAGACTACGTCAACTGATTTAGTCAGGCCGCATAGAACACAAATAATAAGTTGTTTCGGAAGTGCACCCTTTTGCCTAGCTCTTGAGACAGGATTCGTAATTGACACAGGCTTGGTATGAATCCACTCTTGACCCTCCTGTTACGTAGGATATGCAAAGATACTTCACTTCCAAAACCGGAGGGTGTCTGCAGTTAATACGTAACTAGTATGTGTAATTTGTAAGTATGAAAAACAAAATGTATGTTGTAATTTTAGATGCGCATAGTCAAAAACATGTGTAGTGTTTTCCCGTGAATTCAAAGTACCTAAAGAAGTCATTGCTGATCATTTGTTTTGTTTTGGAGTCATGTAAAAAAGGACAAATATGTAAAAATAATAGATTTGTAGCAAAAGTCACACAACAAACGATATTTTAAAAAATAACTAATATACATTCTATCTTGTCTAATAATAGCCCCCTGCTAAAAGTTATACCAAGATAATATCCTCCTCCGCTTTGTTTTTTGTCGATAGAAAACATAGATCTAGAATTTTGATATCAGGATGATCTGTTGCATAGACTTCGTATTTATGCTTGCGTCAAATTACATAGTCTTTTTCTTTTGTCAATGTGACACTGTGAGTGAGAATGTCCCATACTTTGACGCGTGCTACGCCTACACACTGTCGCATAGTATGTTTTGTATCGTAACCTTGATTAGCCACATCTTGTGTGACTGGCCAGCGCATAATATAATATGCGCTGGAGCAAAGACATAAAATATGTAGAAGAACTAATCTTTATAAAATAGATGATATATAAGAAGTAATCGTTAAATATGACTGCCTCCGTTGTCTAGTGGTCAAGGCGTGTGCCTTGTGACCGTGGGTCGTGAGTTGGTGGGTTCAAATCCTACTAGATAGCATACTTTGTGAAAGTTGTTTCCAGTCTAGTTAGGATATTGCACGCTTGAATTACCTAATTATCGGAAAAATAAGATGAATTCATGTTTCGGAAGGCACATATAAACTGTGGGTCTCGAACGCTATCTAGCTCTTGCTCAAACCTATCCAAATACTGGTTTTGGTCTACCCTTTGGGTTGCGGAGGTCAGACGGCAATCACTCTGTGTAAAAATCAAGTAATCTCGTCAAACTTCCTAGGTTAGGTAGCAAACCCCGGGCTCTGAAGCATTACCGTTGAGGATGCAACTGAGAATACGCTTGAATGATGAAGTAATATTTATAAAAAAATGCACCAATATATTGAAACTGATACGAATTTTTTCTTAAGCATGAAGTATATATACTTTTACATAAGAATCTGTTATGAAAATATTAAATATTATTGAAGAAAAACGTTCATCTATGTCCTATTGCCATCACTCCATTTTGTTTGGGCTTGATTTTCTGTATTTATTCTCTCCATCGTTACATATAAGTCTGTAGTGTCTACCGTCATATTATAATGGTTCACAAATAAGTTATTAGAACTTGCCTTGCTTTTCGCTATTACTTCAGGTCCACTCACTTGTTGTTGAAAAAACAGGAAAAACGAAGTCTTAGACATAATAGTAAACTAAGTATACATAAATGCATACCTACTATACTTTGCTAGTCTATGAGGCCAGTGCAAAACGTCGTGTTTATCGATCAGTGTCATTCACCGATTTATATTGTCACTTTAGCGTTATTTTTTTTATAAGCATGTTTTTAGCTGCTTTGATATCATACATTTATTGATATAGCAATAATATCAGCAGGCAGTCCACAGTTTTTGATTATAATAATGTTATAGACCAAGTTATTAATAAGACATTATAATAAATGTCCGCGCAGTTTGAAAAATGCCCATGATAAGAGGGCAATGAGATAAAATCTATTAACATACTCAAACTATCCATTATTACTCGTTCTTGCAGAGTCATGTAGACTACCCAGGTCATGTAGTAGGTTATGGTGGGGCGGGGGTGGCCGTTGGGGCAACCCTTAGCCGTCAACAGATTTCTCCCAGTATCCCAGTTATGTAGTATAGGTAATGGTGCCGCACCATAACCTTTCTACATGAACTGTGCTAAATTAGGGTTTGCCAAATTGGTCACTTTTATTTGTCACATGGTCAATAAACCTCAGAGAAATCAACTATACCTAGGTGAATTCCCCTGTGTATTTTCAGATTGCCCGAAAACCACATGACAATTCAACACAGACGAGAAATCTAGGCAATGAAGAATAAGGAAGTTCAAATTGAAATATTTACATCGCCCAAAGTAGCTTGCCGTTATTCATAATGCCCGGACATTATTTGAAATGTCAAATACATCACTTGGTCCATAACAGTTAATACTAATTCTTTGACTAGTTGCAAAACGAGCAGCAAATCCAAATTTAAAAAAGGCTTGGTTTATTTTAGCAACCCCTTGATACTTTTGGTTAAAATTTAAAATTGTTATTGGTCTTATCTACTCACTTAACTCGTAGATTACTTATTTTTTCATACAGATACATTATTACATCTTTATACCTAATGGGGTCGCTAGAACCTAGGCTCTGACAACCCCTTTTGGGTCCTTCACTTAGGCTACATTTAGCGTGATGGTGGGTGTAAAAATAGAGAAAGGAAATTAAAATAGTGATGAATTGCTAGCCGCATCGTCCAAAGAATCGAACAATTCAAGCGAATGAATGAGAATACGAATCATCTTCAAAATGATTCATATTCTCATTCATTCGCTCGATTTCGGTCGGCTCGATCGGCTTTTAGGATTTGCGCGAGAGAAGCAGTTGGTATATTCTACATTTTCTTCTTTTCTCACAGACCATCATGGAAGTCATTTTTCTATTATACCTATTTATAAAATAATATTTCTTATCATGTGATGTATGATATTCCTAATGAATATACGTATATTTAATTGTTATTATCTTGCGTATTTTTCATATTGCAAATAACCATCAATTTCATTCTAAGCACATTTGTTTCCATATTATTACGCTCTTTACAGCAATTCAAGCGATACAATAAATACTTCTATGAATCATTTTACCACAGCATAGCTGACTATGTTATGAGGTTTTAGTCTTTAACCGGATTTCTCATGCATGAAGTATGAATACAAAGCAAAAGTAAATAGATACGATTATTAAAATAGATTTATATAGAAGTCAATAAAATTTATAGACCTGTTTAAATATTCAATACTTTAATCAAATACTTCACTTGCACATTCAGCCTACAGACGTTTTGAAATTTTAATGTCAGCACCATCGCATTAGGTATATAACCTGTAATGATTAGTGCTTGATAGAAATTTAAAAAAAAGTACTTAATACCTTACAAAACTAGAGTATATTTGAGCATGAACATCGTGAGTCTGTTTTTGCACGGTTGAGTGTATAAGTAATCTTTTCCTAGAATCGGTTGACAAATTCTATAGAGAAGAAAATTATTATATTTTGGGCTAAACAGAGTTGTGGTAATACTAAAATAAAAAATATATATATGTACAAAACTAAATCCATCATTAATTGAATTACAATATTTCCAGATCCGGTATCTCCAATCTAATCAATAGCCATTTCGGTACAATCTTTGTGTGTTTCTGGGGGACTAGGTTGATGTATTGATTAATTAATCTATGAAAGTCATTACGGAATGGGCATTCATCTCTCTTCTTGAGTGCCAAATAACAGGACATCGTATTAAAGCGAATGTACAACGAGTAACATTTACCTAAAAATGCCATGAATATTTCTTTAAGTTTGTAGTTGACACAAGCTTTTTTATGCAGTTTGATTTTAAAAAAATTGACAGGTTGCCATGTTGACGATATTAACAACTAATAAAATTTGTCTGAATACAAAAATAATTTGGTTTCTTCTTTACTACTTCTCATATTCCTTCTTAATTCTACTGGAATAACCGCTTTCCTAAATGTTTTTCATAGATATATTATGCAGCAACATAGGCAGGGGTATCCATCAACTATATAGTCGGGGCTATGAATTTCCAGTTGTATGGAATTTTCACAATAAAACCTACAGTGGCGATATTTTTGAAATTAATTAGAATGTGCTATTTCAACTGTAAACTACAGGTTTTCTCTAAAAAAAATTCAAGTTTTTTTTTTTAATAGGTACCATTCACGTACTCATATTATTCGTAAAATTATTTCTATGTAGGAGATTTCCCACCTAAATAAGAAGAGGATAATATATTTTTGTATTTCCAAATTTTCACCATTCTATGGTTTTTCTATGGCTGAAAACTATAAGTTATAAAGCTGCCTAAAAACATCTCAATAACATTTAGGATAAGAAATCGAGAGTATAGGAATTTGTCGATATTTTTATGTTCAATGATTGGACTAGTACATTTGGTAGCGGGTACGCTAAGACTGTTGATGGTAAGTACGCTACGCTTCAGTAGTAGGTGGGTGCAGGCCAGCAATAGTTTGCATGAACTGGTGGCGGAAAGCACACAAAGTAGTTTAGATCAAAGCGCATGTAACTTTGACTTTTGCAAAGTAACACCTTGGTAGCTTGGTTTTCGCTTGCTTTTTGAGTGTGCAAGGGGCCAACCCTAGTGTCAGATTTTTCAAACTGCCTAAGGCAGTCGCGCTATAAAATGATGACAGCTGAGACCAACGACTTATACGTGCCTTCCGAAGCACGGAAAAGCTAGAGAAATATTTATGCCAATTGTGGCCACCCATCTAAGTGCGCGCCACGTCCAGTATCGCTTTACTTGGGAGAGCGCTAGTAATACGCACTTCCGCCGGGCCATCGAGCTCCTCAAAATGCACCTGAATACACCTAACATGTTTTGTTTCCGATACTCCCGCTTCGCTTATGGTTGATGGAAACACAGTCTTTAGAAAGGATCACTACAAATTAAATCAAAAATTTAAATAACACAAATAGTGTTGGATATGACGAAATATGTACAAAGGTAATACAATATTGCAATGAGGAATTAGTGACACCTCTAAGTTACATTATCAATCAATGCATATCCCAAGGGAATATACCCTTAAAAATTATCCTTAAAATATCTATTATAAAACCATTGCACAAAAAAGGCAGCAGAGATGCATGTGAGAATTATCGTCCAATAGCTCTAATACCAGTTCTTTCCAAAATATTTGAAATAACTATTTATGACAATATTTATGTTTTCTTGTGTAAATATAATGTAATGTGTAAAGAACAATACGGTTTTCAAAAAAAAGTCTACAAACAGTGTCATAGATGACTTACTGATCACAATAACAGAATACATCAATAACAGGCAACCGATTGCCACATTATTTATGGACATGACAAAAGCATTCCACTTTGTATGCCATAGTATTTTGCTAAGAAAATTATATGCACATGGCATAAGGGGTCCTGCATATGTTCTCATAAAGTCATATTTATTGAATCGACAACAGCAAACCCATATTTCATATATAGATATAAAAAATAATGAGACTGTCGCAAAATCACACCAATGAACTATTAAATATGGAGTACCTCAGGGCAGCATTTTGGGGCCTTAACTATTCATTATTTATATAAATGAATTGCCTAAGCACGTCAACCATAAAATGGTGTTATTTGCTGATGACACCTCAGTACCTATCACTGATGAAATATCATCGATTTCGAAAGAAACTGTAATAATGCACTAACTAATACAATTAATTGGCTATATGCAAACAAATTAGTAGTGAATATTGATAAAACAAAAGTAATGCAATTTCATGTTCAGCAAGTTACACCAAAAAATATTGCAGTTCAATGTAGTAATAACAATATTGAATTTGTAAAGGAAATTAAGTTTTTGGGTTTAACACTAGACAATAATTTACAATGGAAGTCACATATAGAAAATTGAAGTAGTAAATTAAGTAAATATGTATATGTTCTGAGGAAAATAACAAAGACCGTATCGTATATAAAAGCAGCTGTATGTGCTTATCATGCCTATGTAGCCTCACATCTAAAATATGGCATATTACATTGGGGCAAGCTGCTAATGTGCACTTAATGCCACTTTTTAGAATACAGAAAAAAACGTATCCGAGCAATGTTTGGTGGGTCTCAAAGAGATAGCTGTGTTTCGAATTTTAACAATTCATTCTTTATATATTTTAGAGTCATGTATTTATGGGACAACATTGATAAATTTAAACAAGAAGTAAGTAAACATCCTAGAGCTGTTAAAACCAATGTACAAATACTACCTGAACAGGGTTCCAATCTAGCTTCATATGATAGGACAGTGTATATTTTAGGCCCAAAATTGTATAGTAATTTACCAGACAAATTGAAAGACCTCGGTAAAAAACAATTTAAAAATAAACTAAAAGCAATACTATAAGAAAAGTGCTATTACAGCATTGATGAATATTTATCGGATAAAATTAATTGTTAATAATGTAATTTGATTATTTACCCATATCACATTGTATCTTCAAATTAAGTAACTTAATATTATTAATCTTAACTTTATATTGAATTTTTTATTATATAATTTTGTGAATAATTTTGATTTTGCACGCCTTTCAAGGGTAAAATGTATTGGTACTATAATATTTGTTAACATCACATGTATTTTTACCTATATTTATGCAAATAAATAATTTTATTTGATTTGATAAATCCTAAACAGAGCACGAGTTGTGACTACTCCCAGATTTCTCATAATGACCGCCTTGTAAGCGAGTCGGGAACTATTTCGCGAAGCCTGTGGCATCTGACATATCCAATTAACACAGCATCCGGTTCCGCTCAGGATCTGACACCAGCACTGCGATTACTACGAGTACGTTAGCTAATTCCTTTACGATTGAACTATCATCTCATTTCGTGAAATTGATTCCAGGATTTTGCCTTAAATGTGAAATCGCGAGACCTCTTTGTTTGACTTCTACTAAAATTATAAATAAAATGTTAGCAATTACTAAACCATCAACAATATAAAAACCCCATTCATTTTGGGATCAACCTACATACCACACAGTAAGTGAACCCAATGTCTTAGCATTGAGTTATTAAAATTCCCAGTAATTAAAAAAAAAAACTATTTAATTTTGATTGTATTCTATCTTATACCTTTTTATTTATTTATTAATCGGAGTGTCAAGATTAGGTATCAAAATCACATTTTGAGAAATTTTAAAACTTTGTGAATTGTATAAATTTATTTATTCTGAACCATAGATTGAGATTGACTCAACCTTTGCGGTTTTTGTAAAGGACTTCCCTCTAAACTTAGCAGTGGTATTTTCTGCAGTAAAATAAATTAATTGCACATAATTGATATCAAAACGACTTTTAAGAAAGACGTTCGTAATGCAAACAGAGATGAGGATACAACAACAGGAAAGGGAATGAGTCAGTAACATTCCAAATTAATAATTACTTTATTAGTTGATAATGCAGTGGCAAAGGTCAAACTCTTTTAAAACTATGAATGTAAAAATAAAAAATATTTCAATACCCATCACAGTTTTAATGTTTGCGTTCATTGCGGTTTATCTATGTGTTTAAGGAGTTGTTTAGGTTACCTTAAATCACGTCAAATTGAAGAAATATAATAAAAAAATAAATATAGAGACATGATTACATATTTCGTCCTCTAATATGTCATAGATATTATATTCAAAATATAAGCATAAAAATAAATAAAAATAAAAAAACAGGCAAAACATTTAGAAAAAAAGAAAGAACTGAGTCAAAAGCTAAGTTGTGTGAAATATAGAGAAGAAAATTATTTACTATTTTTTACTCTAAAATAAAAAAAAATACTATAAATAAATAAATAAATATAGGGACAAATAACACTGATTGAGCTAGCCCCAAATTAACTTCGAGACTTGTTTTATGGATACTAACTCAACGATACTATATTTTTAACAAATACATTTATAGATAAATATACAAGACCCAGGACAATTTGAAAAGGCCATTTTATAACTTGCCTTGACCGGGGATTGAACCCGGGACCTCACTTTGGGTTTGGGCCTTTTTGAAGCTCTGACTACCCTTGGAGGACAAAGACATGATATTATATAACGTAGGTTATATAACGTCATTCATGTCATATAGATATTATATAAAGTATATAATGTAGGTAAAAATTTCTCAACATAATCCTCCTTTACAACACATCAATCGCCGAAATACATGTATTAAAACGAACAAAGAAGATTCCCCGATGAATAGTAAACATACTCGTTCAAACGCCATATTTTCTTCTGTGACCCGAATTGCTTCCCCGCTTATGCCTCGTCTAGGGAGTGTCTGATTTCCACGATCCTATCTGCATTGCTATCTGACCCGCTGGAATACTGGATTTGCCTACTCTGTGGTTGGTAGCAGATCACTGAAAAATAAGATATTATAAATTTTAGAGCAGAACTCGTCTTGGCGGTATTATTCTACAATTTTGGCGAGTTACTTGAACTTGTATCTTTATGACTATTTCTTAGTGTACAAAAAAGGTAAACATTAAAATCCATTCCCATATTTTGGATTAGTTCTAATTGTTAAGGTTTTTAAATTAATTACATTAGTTTGATTCCTATTGTAATATTTAACGCTAATCAAAAACTATTCTAAGGTTAGGTACCTAGACATATATAAAAAAATATTTTTGAATGCTTTTTGTAGGTGTAACTGATCAATGGTAGATTTCATAATAAGACACAAATCAATTTATCTTATTTTGTTCAACTAGTATTTTAAGATTGTCTCCATCTGTGGTCTCTAAAAACACACTTCTCTTCTTTTATTCTCTGCTCTATAAAGTAAAGATAAATTCATACAATTGTCATGCTCTTTTTTCGATGGTAATCCCTTTATTATCCCTAAAGGGAAATCGTACAATTATATCTGCGGATAGATGGGTAGGGACACGTCGGGATTGTAGATTTTCCGATTTTTGTAAAGGGTTTGTTGGTTTGCTTTGTTTTTATTGTCTTTTAATTAAAACGCGTTTAATGTCTGTATACTTTGTTCATATGTGGCTTAAATTTTATAAAGGTATGAAAACGAGTTGACTTATTTAAAAACGAATATAAATTGATTAGAAGTTAGTTAGCCTAGTGGTTATCATGCCAGACTATCATACTAGTGCTTTCAGGTTAAATCCCTGTCAGGTCAAGATGGGATGATCTTCTTCAGATTGAGCTGGGTCTTGGATGTTATCTATGGATTTGTGATAAAATATAGTAATGTTGAGTTAGTATCTCATAACACAAATCTTGAACTTAATTTGGGTTATTTTTCCGTATATATTTACTTATCAATATACAATTAAGCAATACGTATCAGTAAGAAATGTTGAAATAGGGTCGTAATTTTAGTTACGGGGTAAGAAGCTAGGTAAAGGCAAACCTACATTTTAACCGTGCCCTAACCTTTAAGTTCGTATAGCTATCTGTGCATCTAGCTTATTTGAATGACAGTGTTTGTGCTTTTTAATATGTAAAACTACACTTGGCTGATATTTTGCCTTGGCGGAGTCTTTAGGCGCTACTAATTTATATACTAAAATAAATCAAACCGTTTATATTCAGTCAGCAATGTTTAGATTATAAGATTGTATCAATACTGAAATTAAGATACCTACCTAAAAGGCTGATGAAATCTAACTTAGCTTGACGATAGTCATGTCATATACGAGTATCTGAGTTATGCCATTTATAGTCATGAATCCGCTGTTACCTACATACGGAGTGTTTTAACAGCAATAATAAGGACAAATTACCTAAGCAATGCCATAATTTAAACTTTGAAATTCATCGTCTTAAAGCTAATCAAGCACTGGCTTCCCATGACACAGGCACAATAGGATTTTAGTTGCAAACTTTGTTAGGGAGGCCTCCAGATTGCAGATTTCCCATCGGACGCACACCAGTTTCAACTTGCCGACTATATCGATAACTTACTTTGGTGGTGACTTATATTATATCACAGATACTTGTAATGATATCTTAGTATTGTTTAAAATAATACTGGTTTTTTACCTTGTATATTTTTCAATTTTGTTTTACTTTTTATTTTTTTATAGCCATTGTTGGGCAAAGACCTCCCCACCTAGCTTCTACGATTGAAGGTCCAAGGTAGCTTGCTGCCATCCACTCATGTTTTGTATTTAACTTGAAAGACTGTCAAGCAGGAGGATCCGCTGTTTTTTTAACTCTTCACAAACTGTCTGAAAGAAGTATTTAAAAAGCTTTCAGAATCATAAGAGACTGTTGGCATTGACATGGACGGCGTAAGATTATCAAATCTGCGCTACGCTGATGACATTGTCATCTTCTCCCACTCCGCCTCCGAACTTCAATCAATGCTCGAAGACCTGAGCTCGGCGAGCCTATGGAGGTTAGACTGGAGATGAATTGGTCAAAGACGAAACTGATGAAGAACAGCACAAAATGTAAAATCGATGTCTATGGGCAGGAACTGCAGTTTGTCGTTCATTTACTTAGGCCAGATAGCATCTTTCGATATTAAGATCGACGCATCGACGACGCCTGGAATAGCTTCTAGTCTATGAAGGCGCTAATGAAGGGTAACCTTCCACTGTCTCAAATTTTCTAAATGTTTAAAAACAGGTAGGTATCCTGAACAGTACTAGTACTAGTACTATACATACTAGTAATGTGTAGTGATTTCCAATTTAGGAATATTATATATTGGCGGGAATGTTAAAAGGAATAAAAGTTTCCTAAATTTCCGGGGACGACGGCACGTCACTAAATACTTACACCATCTTTATATGCAAAATACTAGTAGATACGTAACTCTTTTCCCTTGGGAACTAGAAGAGCTAGTGAAATAATAAATCGATTCCATTTGTTGCCTTTAGCGATAGAAAAGTTACTTACCGATACAATTGTTCAGTAAATTTGAAACATACTTTTCCACTGGGTATATAAGGCCATCAATTTAAATCATCATTTTTTGGAAGAAAAATTTTGTTCATCAGTGTACTGACTTTTAAAGTAAAAAGAAAAGAAACAAGGTTAAAAGGTACGAAAGAAGGTGAAATAAATATTACTCAGATTTTTTTTTATTTATTGATACAAATTTTTGGTCAGCTTCCTCGTTTGATAATATTATGCAAGTGTTTTTGAAGGTTGGTTTATTTATTCTCTTTTATTTACTTTTTAAGATGACTTTTATTGCCTTAATAAAATGTTTGTTTGACCAATATATGGAACTACATATTACAGAAGTAATTTTTTTTTTAATCTCTGCACCTATTCCAAATCAGATGTGCGAAGAGCATAAGTAGCTCCTATGCACTATGTTTATTTTTATAAACGTATTATTTGTAATTATTCAAGTGTACATGAACCAATAAAATATGTTTCTTTCGCACTTATTTTCGCCCCTTCCTTGCTTTGTTTCGTGCGATTTTGGTGAAAAGAGACCTTCAGGGTCTTCAAACCATGCATTTATCCCACCAACACTAATAGCCAGCAAAGTGCACTTTAAAGTTATCCTACTAAGTTACAAGCGCAACCGGATCCTATACAAGTAGTTGCAACTTGGAATCATTTAATTATCACTTGTTTGAGAACAGGGTAAAATGGTCCAGGAAAGCAGTGTCTTGAATATTAACGTATTTACTGCGTCCACGTGACGAGATCTAGAAAATTGTGATGATGAGGTAGTGGTCAAGAGATTTAGGCACTGGCTGTGCATCTGACACGAGTTTTATTCTCACTAGGCGCGACTTGTTCCTATCAACGAGTACAAACGTGGCAGTTCAAATGACCATTTTTAAATGCCACCACTTTCTTCCGTTATAGGTTAACATCTTGAGAAAACTAGGTTAATTCAATCATAGGAACTATATTTTATGTTTAATACACGTATAAATCAACACCAAAGACCCAGTACAATTTGAAAGAAGCCATTTCCAAATTGGCAATGGCCTGGCCTAGAAATTGAACCTGGAATCTCCGGGGTGATGGACTGGCATGTCAACCATTATTTCACGAAGGTTGTCAAAGTTAAAGATAACGTTGACCCTGCAAACTTGCAAAATGACAATGTTAATAATTCTATTCACTGTGAACTAAATAAAAAGACTTCACAAAATATTCAGTAATAAGGCACAGTAAACAAAGCAGCTCCGAATGAACATAAAATTGAATATTACAAGCGAATCACGAAATTCACTTCAGTAATTTAAACAAACCCGTAGATACAGAGGCAGAGGACTTAATTTTGGTACGAGGCGGCAGTGTCGGCACTAGGGGTGTGCGAGTGCGATAGTACCTAAGTACAGGGTACAGGTCTTTGGGAGCGCAAACATAAAAAAGACTAACATCATTAATTCATAATTCCGGGTTTGATCCCTTGTCAGAGCAAGTTGGAAAATTGCCTCTTTCAAATTGTCTTGGATCATGGATGTTTATCGACTATATATGTATTTAATTTCGCAAGTAAAGCGACATCGGGAGTGGTTCGCACTTAAATGGGTGACCACAAGTGGCATAAAACTTCCGTGCTTTGGAACGGCACGTATAACCCTTGGTCTCGGCTGTCATCATTGTATGGCAGTCGTCAAACTATATCAGATGCTTTTAGGCTAACGCGTCAGTATTGCGATCCAAAGGGAAAATGCGGCCTGGCTTAGCATAATGCTAAGAACGCATTTTCACACGCCACATGGGCATGATTTTTTAGATTAAATTTGTAAAAGGTTTTTCTATTGCTTTTTTTTTGTTTGTAGATATGTAATTTTTTCTATCTTATTTAATAAACACTAATAAACACTTAATATATTTTTATAAACGTCAATCAATCATCCAAGTACTTATTCATTCAAGTATTTTATGAGGAAAATGGCTCTGGGCTACATAAAAGGCTAGTTACGCCACTGCAATTCGGAGAAAAATGTTATTCAAATTTGTACAGAGTATTTTTTCTTCCATTAACCTTCCGGCGGGATTGTAGCGACGGAAGGGACGATGGGACAGTACAAAAACAGGCTTTTATTCTGAAACTGTAATTAGGAAATTAACGACTTGGACTTAGGAAAAACAAATGGTGTTTTCGGCGGTTCATGTGGGAAATTCTGCGCATTTTCGGGTAAAAATAAACAACGCTAAGAGTTTTAAGCCAAAAGCTTTAGGTTTTTTATTACGGAATTTCTGTGCTTCGTTTAGATGAAATATTTTTAGCAACCCGGCTTTTATGCAAAGCTGATTCTTTAGTATTTTAACTAAAGGTTAAAGGTTAACAGGGCCAACAATATATAAAATAATATGTATACTTACTGTACGCATGTCACCATCCCCGGAAAAAGCTCAATACTGTAAAAACCGCACTAATATTACCAGTTTAATACATAAGTTACATAGATTCATTACATGATTATGCCAAATTGCATTCGCGTTTTATGTTTTAACAGATTTTTTGATTAGAATCAGCGGAATTTGACATTCAAAAATAGTCGTAAATCATTTCAAATCATGTAGATCTTGCAAAAAACCGAAACATCGTGACTCATTTATTAATAAATTATAAAATTAGCAGCATAGTTCACATGCCATACATCTATAAATTAAAATTATGAGACATCTCAATGAGGAATTCGGTTCAGATCAAATAAATGGACTAGGATTTAGATTATGTTACAATCCTGTTGATCCTTGAAGTAGTGACGTCACATGATTTAGTAACTTTGAAATTATTTATATTATACTTATATTTATGTACACATAATACTTATATTTATATAAGTATTGTTTATTTATTCTTTTTTGAATTACTTTAGGCATGGGGTTAACAGATTGAAGAAAAAAAAAACTATTTAAAAGTACAAAAATAAAACGAGAATGATAAGCAGGAAGTTTTTAACCGGGTGCCAAATTTTTTGAAAAATTTTGCAATTTTTTTGTCGCATTAACTACATACTTTTTGTAATCATTGCCGTAGACTGAACTTGCTGTGAGAATTTGGGCACGGAAAGAAATCTTCCTACATAGCTTCACGATAAGAACTAAAACCAAAAGCCGGTAGAAAATGGAAAAAGGTTGCCAGCCCAATACGACATAAAGAAACCGGCCAAGTGCGAGTTGAACTCGCGTAGAGAGGGTTCCGTACATTGCCAAAGTTTTCAAATTACCATACGAAATATCACATTTGAAATCCTCACAGTAAGACGTGAGTTATATCTACTATTAATGCTGTCTAGTGGTGTTTAAGTGAACTATTTTCCGGTGTACGTATTATATTGAGTTTACCATTGTTTTAACCAACTGATAGAATTCTTATAAGTTTTCCTGTTATCTACAAGCAATAAAATATACCTCTATTTTATAAATTTTTTTCAAAATTTTAGGCTCAGTTGTTTCGGAGATCAGGTGGGGGAATGGTCAATTTTCGTCTTCTTTCATGAATAAAATCGAAACTATTTATTTAACAATTATAATAAAAATATATTTTAGATCCTCATAACGAGCCCTTTAATTTAACATATAATACAGCAATTTTCTTAAAACAATTTTTTTTTCTTATTTGCCCCGAAAATGGTCCTTATTTAAAAAGTAATATTTACTTTGCACATCTGTATTTAGGTATATAAATATCACCTGATTGTCTAGTAGATTCGTAGCAAATTAGCTGTGACAGACGACGACCAGACAGACGCACGAGTAACCCTATGAGGGCTCCGTTTTTCTCTTTGAATTTTATTTGTATGGTACCCTAAAATATTACAAAATAATGAAACATAGTTCTTTTTCATCTGCATTCCAGGTTGCATTCTCAGCTGCGCTGCTTCAGAGCCCGGGTGCATTTTCTAACTTTGTCTTCTACGAATACAATAAGCATGTCAATAGCATGCCAATGCCGAAGACTATGCAAAATCGAGAAGAGTTTGCGAAAGAAAAGTAAGGATAAAGAAAATATTAAAACACAGTTCTTAAACAATCATAACCATTTATAATCCACAAGATCATTTGTATCATGTTTATATAGTTATGACAGTTCACATAATAGGCTTGCAAGTGAAGTGTACTCTGATTGGGAGCCTGAATCTAGCACAGTTTCTGCTTATGCTCACTGCAAGTCGGACACAATACATCCAGTTGCTATGATCATTCGACCTGACCAAAGCTGCTTATGGATATAGATAACTTAGTAGCTAGACTTTCCAGTCTAGACAGAAAGAATCACTAGATATCTCTTGTTTTTAAGCTGATAAAATAAATAACCGGATAAGTGCGAGTTGAACTCTCGTGGAGAGGGTTCCGTATAATGCCAAAGATTATCCGTAAGTGAAAGTATTATATTGAGTATTTATTTACCACTTTACTTTACACTATATTTATTTTAATTGATATAATTTTTATAGGGTTTACTGTAATCAACAAGCAATGAACTATATTTAGTATTTTTTCAAAATGTTTGGCTCAGAAGTTTTCGAGCTCAGTAGGGAGAATTGTCAATTTTCGTTTTCTTTTATGAATAAAATCAAAAATATTTATTTTACAAAAATAACAAAAATATATTTGAGATCCTCATAAAGAGCCTTTTTATTTGATATATGACATAATAAATTTTGCATAACTTTTTTAATTTCCTTATTTGTCCGCCGAAAATGACCCTCATTTAAAAAATAAATATTTATTTTCCTTGCACATCTGTGTTTGGGTCATGGGATTACACCATCCTACCAAATTTCACCTGATTTAGTCCAGTAGTTTCGGAGCAAATTGGCTGTGACAGACAGAAGCACGAGTGATCCTATAAGATTTCAGTTTATAAGATATCAGTTTTTTCATTTTTTGTACGGAACCCATAAAAGACCTACCTAATTTTAATGTATTAGTCGATGCCAAAATATTTAAGTTTTTGATTTTTGCGAAAGCAAAAACCTTGCTTAGACGTAGTAGATGAAAATCTACTACGTCTAAGCAAGGTTGCAGGAAAATGCTCGATGCAGGCCGCTTCCAATCAGTAGTTTTTGAGAACTTTGAGGTAGGCCTATGTCTAGCGGTGGACTTCCTGAGGCTGATGTTGATGATGATGATAATGATTTTTGCTCAATTTTTTTTAGAGTATGTGACAAACTCTCTGTATTCTGCCTAATTAGCCCAGGACAAAATTTTAATTAAATAAAATAATAACGGCCTAATTTAAGTAATATATAGGTATAAATGAGGTACTTACCTTGAAAACACTTTGTTTCTAATCCCATCTAAATTGACATGGATAATTGAAAAAAAAAAAACGTAAAATATAAATACATCACCAAAAAGGTCAAATTGTTCTGCCCATACCTGAATAATGTTATTTTTCTTGGGCTATATTGTTTAAGCGCATCGATTTTCATCTTACTTTCCAATTTTATCTATTTTTAGCCAGTCAGTGATATAGCGAATTTTCCTTAACCAAATCTATGATCAACTGTCATCTGTTACGGATTTGGAATATGCCAGCAAAGCTTAACTGAACGAACAAACCAACATGATTCCTCAGCATGATCCCAGTATACGCAATCCGATATAGTTTCGATAGTTATATAGTTTTTTTTTCCGTGTCATAAATGGAACCATTTTGACTCGACAAGAAGACTTCCGAATGAAAATGTAAAAACATAAATAAAAATGTAAAAAAAAAATGAGGTTGTTAAAATTTTGGCCATCGGACAGCGTGAAACTTATTACTTAAAGTATTGGATTACAATATTTCTTCTTTTGAGTGGATTGAATATCAACTTCTTTTTTATAGAGCATAAGAATAATTTCAATAACTCTCCCATAGCCATTTGCGACAAAAAATGTTACTTAGAACAAGTTGGATAGTTTTTCAAGCCTTATTGGAAACATTTCGAAACATAAACATATTTTATTTGAGACAAATGTGAATGTACATACATAGGTGGAAATAAAAAAAATAAGTGTCACAAATTTCACAATATCAGGCATGCAAATTTTCTCCAACTAAAACCTAAATGCAATTAAATTAATTAAAATTTTATTTTAATAAACATGCAAGCTAAAATAGCTAAACATCATTATCCGTCAAATAGTTACTCCTGTCCGGAATACTATCATTTATCTTTTAAAAATTTTCGTAATCTCATCTTGAATAATATTACAGGTAAAAGTCATCCGGCAACTTGCTGTAGATATGAATAGCCATCGGATAACAGCTTTTACAGTATAGAGATGTATACATCTTTGGCAACAGTAATCTATTTGGGTATCTACCACAGTAAATATTTATAACCCCTTGTAATTTCACAAAATGACATATTTCGTAGATGTTAATATACGGTAGAGTTAAAAAAAATAATTTTAAACATTTTAATGAATCAAATCATTGTTTAATTCTTTCAATCAAAAGTCATTTCTGGCTTTTTGTTCCTCCTTTCAGTACGAAATATTTCTAAAGTATCAAAATGACCTAAATTTCTAAAGATTAATGCTTACCCTGTCCAACCCAACCCGGAGTTTGAGTAAAGACACAATACCGTCAACGGCATCCCCTCTGGCATCCATCAAGACCGGTCTGCTGAACTTTCTGCCGCTGATTAGACACCGATTCAAATTATAAACTCAAAATTTATGATTCTGATTGTATTGTTTGGAATACAATTGATATTTGAAAATAACAGTGAAAATTAATACTGTGGAAAGCATACAAGAGGTACATTCAAGTTTACCAATTATATAGGCCAATCAGTTACTGCTCTATGACGCTGAATCATAAACTACAAGGGCGACAGTTGATGTTGCGCCATGCGACAATCATTTAATATAATAAGCTTATGGGATCGTTTAGGACTCTTCCATAGTATTGTAGTTCATTGGAAAAAGATATCCACTTTTTTAAATTAAATCAAAATTAACTGAATCTACCTAAAATGATACACTTTGAAGGTAAACTGAGCCGAACAGAAAGGAAATCTGTTATTTTTACACATGATTTCCCCGTCCTACATTTATTAAGATTAGCCAAATGTTCAAAAGCTAGATAACCAATTCAGAAAGGCCAGTTCCCACAATTAATAGCGCGTCATTAATGTTGACTTCATTCTTCCCCGATTATCATTTGTTTTATCCGGGATGGAAGGCCCGGAAAAATACATTACTGAGGTAGCAACATTTGTCTTCGTCGCCTTTCTGCCCGACGCTAATTAATATGGAATACCCTTTGGGCCGACTGTTTACCATTCCTTGACTAATGTCTTTATTCCAATTTTATCTATTTACCAGTTACTTTTTTCGGATTTTTCTTATGAGTGATTCTTTTTTGGTATTAATTCAGCATGGTATTTGATCCTGTGGGAAATTCAAGACTTGATATAAAGTATTCTTATCATCTTGTCGGTGTCCGTAACCAAAGGGTAAAAACCGTACCCTATTACTAAGACTCCGACTACTGTTTGTCCGTCTGTCAGGCAGTGTCTCATAAACCGTATTAGCTAGGCAGTTGAATATTTCACAAATTATGTATTTTTGTTTCTGCTACTAATAACAACAAATACTAAAAACAGAATAAAACAAATATTTAAGTGGGGCTCCCATACAACAAACGAGATTTTTATTTAATGGTACGGAACCCTTTGTGCGTGAGTTCTACTCGCACTTGGCTGGTTATTTTTTATATTTTTATTTATTTATTTACTTATAGGTACGTACTAATACCGAAACGCCTTAATATATTGTAACGCAATGCGCTTGTGAGAAAATACTTGTAAGAAAATCTCAAGAAATATGAAACTTTTATTAAATTAAGATGATCGTACGCCAGAATATATTTGTAGTCTTATAAGGATGAAAAAAAATAAAAGATAGGTAGGTCGTTTCTTTCTCGCATAACACCTGTTCTTCCATGTTGGTCTAGGAGAAGAAAAAACTTTCAACGTAAGTTAAGATCAGCTACTTATCTTCTTGTGCAGATTGTAAAGGCCGATCGAGAGAATAGACTATTTTGATTTTTTCCACATTCCTCCTCAATCATGACTATTTTGATTTTTTCCACATTCCTCCTCAATCATGCTAAAACCCTAGTCTCTATCTAACCTGCTAGGTTGCCTACCTCGCTACCCTGCTAGGGAAAAAGATGCGATAAGCTATATTTATTTCATAACAACTACTTTAACGTCCATGCTACTACAATTTCAGCATAAAACGTAAGTTCAACTTAAAACTAAATTTTAAGACTAAAATATGATATTAGGCACTAGAGCCATCATAAAACACACACTACAGACAAAGTTGAGAACTTTAACCTGCTTTAACAACAAGTAGACTTTAATTAAGGCTGCTATTTCATCATACCTTCACAGCCATTTATCTTACGGACTATTATGTTATAAATACTTCCCATAATAAATTACATTTGCCGAAAGTTTGACACTTTGCTGTGTCAAAGATATCTTCATGTTGTGTGAAATTTAACGATGAATTTAATATAGTTGAGGTGAGCTTACATGTGTTGTAACTTCAGTAAGTTATAGCTTTGCCGTCGGCGGTGTAAAGTTTATTCAATTGACTTAACGGAGAAGAGTTAAAATTTTATAGACTGCAAAATCTCGACTGCAAATTTTCGAACTGTCAAAGGCATCTGACATAGCTCAATGACTGTCATCTAGTAATGATAACAGTAAATATTACACACTAGTGAGTGTACACTTTGTAGGTTTCCTCATGAAAGCAATTGGTGGTACGAGTTAGGAAGCGGACCAGTTAAGAGTAGCTTGTAGACTAGTTAAAAAAGTGGCCCGACAGGAAATGGACAAGTTAGGAAAGGGACCAAGGTACTCGAAAGGGTTCTAAAAGACCGTATACACTATACCATATACATGAGTACTAACTCAGAGATACAAGTTGCACTAAGTGCTCGGTCACCTTCAGTATCTACATACTCGTATTCTACTAAACGTAATCATCTAGAGTACTGAAATAAATAATAAATACAAACCTTTTTAAAGTTTATTTGTCAATTCAGTGAAGTCGACAACCACACTACCTCTATATATATTTTGTACAATAAGGAATTAACATAATACAGCGCAGCGCAGCACAGCACAGGACAGTCCTCTATATTGATGTGGTTCACTGATGGATCCTCGCACAAAAAACTTCGTTTTTGCGATATTCATACGAAGACCAACTGTTACTGAAATTGTGTATAGATCCTTCAGCGTAACTCGAGGTCCACGCTTTCCGCAAATGTGACGACATCATCCACAAAGCGAAGATGGCTTAGTCGCTGTCCATTTATATTCAACCCTTTATCTGACCACTCTAGGAGTCTAAATATATGCAATGCACATGCGTTATATTATTGTATGGTGTAATGCACAACCCGACATAATATAACATACTCGTAACATAGGCACCTAGATATAAAAAAAAAACTATTACGGTAAAGAAATGAGATGCCACCAAAAACATAACTTGCAAAAATTCTTGAATGTTCTAAGTTTAAAAAACAAAACTTGCAAAAATTCCTTGCATGTTCGATGTCTATTTATTTAAAGCACAAAAGATTTTTTATATTGATATGGTCACTATAAGATGTTATTAGGTTAGCTAATAACGTTATATCTTAAGATAAAAGGTCCCTTAAGTAGGGACTGAATAAATTAACTACCTTGTAATATTTTTTTTTGTTTTAGTTTGTATTAGTACTTATTTAGTTTTAATTTAAATTTTACTATTCATAGCTTTAATTTAATTTAAATTGTATTAAGAAGAAATAAATAAAAAATAACTAACTGGATATTACATGGATCTCACAACTTTTTACGGTTGAAGAACTGAGTTGAAATTCATGTTTTTAATGGTATCATAATATAGATTATATAAATAGGTACATTAAATTGTTTTATTTCCAATTATCACAAATATTCTACGGGTTGTATATTTTCTGAAGTTAATGTAGCTAATGGATGATTCACGAAAAATCCCAATCTCCCATACAAATAGAAAGGTTGATTGGATTGAATATAAACCAGATAAAGCTACACATACATATAGTTAGATAAAGGTTGGTTTTTCATTACGTTTTATCTTCTTCTTCTTAGTCGTACACTCTTAACAGAGTGGTCGTGATTATGGATTAGGTTGTTCGTCCATGGCCGCTGCTCTTGCGATTTTTATCCACATATCTCTGTCTGCGACTTTTTTGGAGCATTCCGTTACTGGGCACTGTGTTACAGCTTTGACAAGTTCTAGCCACCTCGTTGGAGACCGACCACGTGAACGCTTGCCTTCAATACGACCCTTAATCACCAAGCGCTCCACAGAGTTTTCTTTGCGGGTGACATGGCCGAAGAATTTAAGGATTCGTAACTGCACAATCGACGAGAGCCTTTTCTTAATTCTTAATTCTTTTAATATGGAGATATTAGTGCGGTGGGCCATCCAACTTATCCTAAGAAGTCGTCGCCAGCCCCACATTTCTAAGGCATCGATTTTCCTCCGCTCATTCAGTCTTAATGTCCATGTTTCAGCTCCATATAGGAAAATTGGAAAGTTGGAAAGACTAGTTTTATCTTATCATTATTCAACTTATCATTAAGCTTTTGAAATGAAATATTGAATATTTTTTGCATAGCATGTCACATACCTATTTCTACTGATTGTTTAGATATGATGATAAATATAATAAAACAAGACAAATGTTGTTATCTCTCATGTTCATACAACTCCACAATACTCATTTACAAAACCAAATCCAATCTACAAAATATGACTTTGAAAATCGTTTTAACCGGTCAATTTATTGGGGTTCCTCTGGGGTACTATCGGCAAATTAATGTAACGTTATCAATACACGCTGTTGGGTTCTGCTATCCGTACATTCATCAATCAGGTACCGAACTCGTTTCAGAGTTGCAAATACCAATGAGCCCGTTCATATGTTTGTAAAAACTTTTTAGATCACTCACTTCCGCGCGAAAGGGTCTGTTAGGCGCAACTATCGGTTTTGTTTTATTACCATGGTTTATTCTCTGTTTACTGACTTTTTATGTTGCTTTGGGGAGTCGTGTAATGAAATTCGGGAAATAGATAGTAAAAGTCCTTTCGACTTGATCAAATTGTGGACATATCATGGAAGTATTAACTTTGTTATTACAACATCAACATCACAATAAAATCTTTGAATAAAGATTTTCTTAAGTAGAAGTAAGTAAGGAGGTTAGTTTTTAGCTTTTGTAAGAAATAAATCTTCCATGATAGCCTGGAAGGAAAAAAAAACGTAGAATGTACTTAGGTGCTTCTCTTCAGTGCAGATAGAAAGCGCTAAACAAAGAAATGGGCGAGAATCGGAGTCATGTGATCATTCAAATTCAAAAGTCTTCTCTTTTTCAAATTCATACCCACTATCAGACTAAATAAAACGAGGTCTTTAGGTTTACGGCTCTAGGGTTTGTCTTCGTCTAAAGACGTAATATTGTATCATGCGAGATTATTGTTATTATTGCTGACCTCATTTCAGTCTTTATTTTCTACATTTCTCAACTTTTGCTTCTATTTGTTGATGAATTGATCCAAAATATTTGGGGTTCGATTGTCATATTTATAATGATGATAAGTACTTATAGTAGTAAGTAATAAATTTATATACCCTTATAATTTTTTATGTTGTCTAGAACTGACTTGGTGAGGTTCTATTTTAGTACAAGAATAACAAAAATTATGTAGAAAGCTAATTAATGAACGATATAAACATATTGAGATGTAGACCTTTAAAACACGGAAGAAAAAGCCACGAAAAATCGAATATACAGCCCGCCCGCCTCGACTAATTAATTCGTCGTTAAAAAACGTTCGTTTTTTTCAACCTGCCATCCCTGATTTTCAATTTCTGTAGCAAAAGATTAATGGAAAGAGACAGGTTCCGTTATCTACATTTATAATTACCCTGGTGTTTCAAAAGCTGTTTTTGCGGTGTTAGACCTTGTTCTCTTTGTTCCGCGATTCTTACGTGCCAAAGAAGATTGTTTATCGAAATTGTTCCTCTGTGGGCCCGTTGTTTCGTTTTACGTGTTTGGAGATAAGCGCAGACGATTATTTTCGCTGTTTGGGAAGATAGGAATTTAGGTGCGATAGCAGTGTGATCAGGCGCTGTGTAAATCAACCGCCCCCTACTGATAAGCGGTATTGTAAATCATACATTTGTTTTCGTTAGGAGGGATATTAAACACTGATAGGATCCGGAACTCGTTAGCGTTTTATTATATTGCTGTTCTGAACCCGCCGCTTTGCGTTCGTGACATATTTTTTTTAATTGTTAGTTTTTTGACTTTTTTGTCATGTGATACTTGAATACCCATATATTTTGTGTCACGTATGCAAAGCCTTTATCGTTTTTCTTTTTATACTTTGTTTTGAAATAAGAACGACGGATTATTCATGTATCTTACTTTAGAGCCTGCTCGTACATATATCATGTCTACTGTTGGACTAAAGGCCTTTCCCAATAAAAGTAGGATATGCTTTTCACCACACTGGGCAAACGGGTTGGTAACTCATTCTCTGTTACTTACGTCCCTTAGTCGCCTCTTACGACACCCGTGGAAGAGGGTAAGGGTGGTGACCCATTTTTTATTCTACTCTGCCGTCACCATCACGGCCTAGTCATGTATACAAGGATCATAGGTGAGAGGGGCCACTGTCAAATCGGTACATCGGGAGACAGAAAATAAGATTTATCACTATGATTCCGACATAGCTAGACAACTGCCATACAACGATGACAAACAGCATAAGACAGATAAGATGTGTCTACGGTAGCCCTACGTTTTATTCACACACGGATATGTGTATATTATATATGTACGTTGTATCTTTAATTGCGTTGTAATAATTTTGCTTTCAATAAGCTAATTTTCCAATCAATTTAAAACTACACAAGAAAATCCTAGGAGCAATACAAAGCTGCTTTAATAGAAATTGGAAACAGGAAGTTAATCAGAGCCTGCGACAGACGGCAAGGCAGCGACATCAAATTAAACGGGTCAGGCGTGCCTCGGGAACAAGGAACTGTCTTCAACTGCTGCAAATTAGGTAAATAGTCAACGCTTATCAAGCTTGTTCAGAACGATTGTTTTATGAGCTTTAACTAGCCTGTTTTGTTATAAAAAAGAGCGGTATCATGTATTTTGAATTGGATTCATCAAATATCTGATTTTGAAACCTTTTTAGTCTACAAATAAAGATCAACAGTAAAAAAAATATTTGTATATATTTCTAAGTATTAGGTAAATAGTCAACGATAATCGGTAGTCGGGCAGTGTATTTGTTTTAGTTCTTTTTGTAAAAGTCTTAATTAAACTTGCTCTACATTGAATACAATTAATGTTAAAATGAAAAAAAAAAACGCTAAGCATAGAAATAAAATTTTCAATTAAATTTAGAATAGATTTAATCAATATACCTATTATCAAAAGATAACATCAATATTTATATTTGGTTATTGCAGCTAAATATAACATCATTGTAATTCACAGTGGTGGCTTATTATAGGCCTTCTTGTCAAACTTAGTAAAGTAAAACCTAGCTAACTTTAGGTACAATAAATCTCCTCATACCGTATCATCCAAGTTATCTTATCAGACCTATTTTCCGCAGATACACGTTTCACCTAACACAAGTCGACGGTGCGCACATAAACCAACAGAGCGAATAATTTATTAGGTTCCGTATAACTTGTACTTAGTTGTCGGCTTTGATCGAGAGAAGATACAAAAACATTGATCAGTGCCTTCTAGGTCGCTTTATCTACATTAGTGTAAATGAAATCAGATAGATGTGGGACTGTTTTCTTTATGGTTTTCGTTTCTTTTCCTATTTATTTTTTGTACACTGTACATAGTCACACTATTCGAACAGTAGCTTGAAACAATCACTAAAATTCTGTAGGTAGACTTTCTGACTTCTATTTTGTGGTACTTTATTCCATACTGATTTAGATAATATGTTAAACTTAGAATGTACTGCTTCTCTTACCGCGCAGATGGTAATAGCCGATCGAAAGCATCCTTAGTTGTGCTCATTCCTGTTTATTTCTAAAATCAGTTTCTTTTCTCTTTTGCCCGATTTTCGGCTATGAGACCAATAGTTATATATCATACTTGGTGGCATCAAATCGGCGTATTTAGTTCTACCCTAAATACTAATACTCATACCTAAGTAGCAGGAGCAAGGTAGTACGCTCGACTGACACAAAGGGAGGATCTTCCCGCAAGGTATGGTGTTGCGCCTAGGGATGGCAACCACGTCTCCAACGGTGTATGGTCGAAAGTAGTACAGTGTACATATGCAGCGAATCAAGCGAACTCTGAGATCGAGATGTAGAATACTGCTGGCGCCATCTCACATGCTTCTTGTGAACTATGGTATCGCTTCGTTTATTGTTATTTGTGGTTGTAGTTCCTCGGAGTGGCGTAGAGGTCGCCACAGGACTCCCTCCCAAGACCAGAGGTCTGATAGTTTTGTAAACATATCATCTCGCCCCCGCTCGTAATTACACTAAAACAGTGCTATTTTATATTGCTCCGCAGTTTACAAGTTGTTTAAAGACTCTATAGTTTGAATAGCTGTATAAATAATAGATATTTTTAATTTATATCGTATAAAATACGTAGGTAAACGTAGTTGATAAAAAACATGATAAAAATGAGGCCAAATTTTCATGAAATATAAACAGAGAAGGAACGAATTTTTGTACGTTTGCAATTCAAAGTAGTCTGTTTTTGCTACAATTAGGCTGAAACCTGAAAAATTAAGATTTAATGGTGGGAAAAAGTAATTTAAATTAACATTAAACGCGGCAGTTTCAAGACGAGTTTTGTATTATAAAGTCTTCCCGAGCTTTGTGAAATTTTGCTAGATATTTTTACCCCCGCCAAAAAAGAGGCCTGTGATAAGGTTCATGCTAATGTATATCGGTCTGTCAGTTTGTTTTTCTGTCTGTGCTATCGTATGGATGGATATTTGAGCGGATGGACTTGAATTCGATAGCAATTTTTACGTGAAAGCTAGTTATCTGGCGGTAGTTCATTCATGTTTGATGAAAAGCTGTTTAAAAGTTATCGGGGATTAACGCTTGAAAGTCGGTTTTTTTTGTGCCTGACCAATAAGACATGGCGCTACGCATATCAATTAGAATAGTCCCGCTGCTCATCACTAGATGGCGATCTGGAAATTCTGGAGTTTTATTTTATTTTCCTGGCACCAGAGTTGGGCAAAATGTAATTAAACTACTAATTACTAACTACAATTACATTTTGTAGTTAGTAATTGCAAATCCATAATTACAAAAAGTAATTGAAAAAGTAGCTAAACTATAAACTACAAAAAGTAGTTGTAATCACAATTACAAACTACTTTTTGAAACTGCATATTTTATAAAGATTTACTTACTTATAAATTTTCGTTTCTTGCTTACAACTTTTTACACTTACAATTTCGAAATACAACACCTTTAACACACACCCGCGGTAATAAATTCTTATTGTAATTTGTAGTTATAACTACTTAATTACAATTACAAATTACAACTACAGTAGTTTCAATTGTTGTAGTTAAATTTAATGTAATTTCAACTACTTGTAGTTAACTACATGTGATTGTAATTTGTAATCAAACTACACAATAGTAGTTAACTACGCCCAACTCTGCCTGGTACTAACTTAAGCACAAGCATAACCCGCAGGCTACCCTTCCCGCGGGAACTTCAGGATGAAAACTGTCTTATGGGTCTCAAACCATATCCATAAAAAATTAGGTTCAGTGTTTGAAGCAGGAAGAGGTAACAGGCAGACGGACAGAACTACTTTCGCATTTATATATTAGTAAAGAGTAAGTAAGGATGTGTAACTTTATTATGTATTTAAAAAGAAAACATAGGTACTTTGCATCTCTAACAACCGGAAAGTAGGATAGAAAATTATTAAAATTCCTACCTTATCTACCTGACTACTAAATTAAAATTTCATCCTCTGATAAAAGATATTCGAGTTAACGTCGAACAAACATACCCACATTTATACATGCTCACAAACAAACACCGTATTGTCCGAGTAGACTTGGAAAAAGGTTTAATTTTATTTTATTTTATTTTAGTCATTAGGTATACAATGTCCTTTGTTATTAACTGCAAATATTTTGGAGTGATTTAATACATCATTTTGAACAACTTTTCCCAATTAATGTATATCAAAATACGAAAACATTTTTTTAGGTTCTCATACAAATCAAAGTAGTCAAGTGATAGATATCATTACTATGGAAAATGAATTTTATTGGGAAAAGTTGTTCAAAGTGATGGACTGAATCGCCCCTTAAAATATTTGTACTTGATAAAAAAGGATATTGTGTATTGTATGATATTACAAAAAAAAAGACAACAAATACAACTACCCTCATAATAAATATAAGTATACGTCGAAATATGTTCAAGCATTTCACAGTTATGAGTTTTTGGATATATCCACTAAAACCTTGGCACCAAAAGCACGTCTGTGCTACTTTATTTCTACTCTAAGACGTTATCTGTGGAGGCGGAAAAATCCGGGTTCTATCTTCATCCATCATTTAGAATCTGCTTTCCTGCATTTTTTAATCATTAAAGTCTTTTTAACATATTTTTGTATCAAGACGATCTCCGTGTCGTAGTGGTTACCATGCTAGTCCGCCTCCCAGAGGTTCCGCGTTCGATCCCCGGCTCAGGGCAAGTTGGAAAATTGCCTTTTTCAAATTGTCCTGGGTCTTGGATATTTATTTATTTATGTATTTGTTATAAAATATGGTATCGTTGAGTTAGTATCCCATAACACAAGTCTCTAACTTACTTTGGGACTAGTTCAATCAGTGTAATTTGTCCCTATATATTTAATTAAGTCTTTTTCAGCACATTTGCGGTTGCATTAGCTGTGCTGCGGAGCCCCGGAAGCGCTTCCCGCTTTTTGATTTCTAAAAATCTTTTAGAATTTCTATTAAAATTTGGTATTTAAGGGGATACATGAATTTTTCGGGATCCAGTGCTGCCCCTATTTGGAATAGATTATTTCATAAGAAACGGGGATATAATTTAAAATCTTTTGCCTTGATCATGCCCTAGATAACGCTAAAAAAAATTAAAAAAAAATATATCGCCATGTTCTTTTAAATAATTTATTTCAAATAGGGTACCGAAAGCAGTGGACACCGAAAAATTCATGTATTCCTTTAAGTACCAAATTTAATCGAAATCCTAGAGTTGCGGGAGTAAAAATCGATCTAGCCAGGTTTTATGTTTATAAAACCTCTTTTACTCCATGTTTTTTACTGAGCGATTCCTGGTACTATACTTGAAACGACGTTGCCCTTATAAGCGTTGTATTTCTCGAAAATTACTACACTTCAGATCACATAATATACGAATGAACTATTATTTTTCATAAAACAGGACACTCACCTCCAGATAATAGTAACAAAGTTCCCCAGAAGTCAATTGCCGTTAAAATAGTGTTGTAAATGTCAAACAAAACTTAACACAACTGTTTCATATTCACTGTTAAAGTTTCAATACGAAACGTGGTAAGATATGTACTTTTATCAACTTTCGGTCGGAAGCAGTTTCTTGTTCGCATTTACTTTAAGAGCAATATGTGAAGTTCTCATTACGTCCGATGCGAAAAATGTGCATTTACCTAATACTTTCTCAATATTAAACTACCTATGTACCCATGTTAGGAATTAAATAAAAATCGGCAAGTGCGAGTTGAACTCGAGTGGAGAGGTTTCCGTACAATGCCAAAGTTTTAAAATTAGGTATAGAAAATATTTCATTTGAAATCCTCACAGTAAGACGCGAGATAGCTAGCTACTACCAGCGCTATCTAGTGATGTTTTAGTGAACTTATTTCCGTAAGTGAACGTTTTATATTGAATTTACCACTTTATACAATTATAATTTAACAACTGATAGAATTTTTATAGGTTTTCCTGTAATCTAAGAGCAATCAATATAAATTTCTTATTTATTTCAAAATTTTAGGCTCAATCATTTCGGAGATCTGGGTGAATGGTCAATTTTCGTCTTCTTTCATGAATTAAATCAAAACTATATATTTTACAATATTAATAAATATATATTTGAGATCCTCATAACGAGCCCTTTCATTTAATAATACAGTAAGGTTTACAAAACTCTTTTTATAACTCGTTCGCTGAAAATGACGTCCCTGATGATTAAAAAAAAAACATTATTTACATTTCAAATCTATGTTGGGGTACACCGTCCTACCAAATTTCACCTGATTTGGTCCAGGATATCAAAAGCAAATTTAGTTGCATTGTTATATTTTAAAACTTGTATGTTTTTGCAAAGTAGACATAACATTTTGCATTTATTTTTATTTCGTCTTCTTCAAATCTTATTAGAATAGCCTTCTAAAATCTTATAGATTTAACATAAGATGACTTCGAAGTTATTTATACAGATATCCATGTGATGTGTGTGTTGTTTTGTAATGCTAGACATTATAATTCTCCATAAACAATAAACAAATTCTTGCGAAATGTTAAAGTAATATTCTGAAAACAGACCATTTATAAATCAGTAGAAAACGTTTTGCGAATCTGCTATTTTGCATCTAAACCTTTATTTTGTTGGCAAATCGTGAAAGCGATCATGTGGCAAAACAGTCTTATAGATTTGGCCTGGGGGAACTTTGGCTTCAAGTTGGTTCCGCAGGCGTCAATGCGATGTGTTTGAGAGCAAAACGATGTTCGAATGTTGTCGAGATGCAGATAAGTGTTGCTGGAGCTTCATAGGTTTTCAGAGTGTCTATTTAGTTATATTGTACTCTGTTAAAATAAAGTTTCTTTGTATTTTTTTTAGTATACCAATGACCTTCCACACACAAGGTCATTGTGTGATACCATAAAATCAAATATCATAAATTTATATGTCTGTTCCGAGTCTCGTAAATAAATTAAGTATTCTATTAAAATCCCTTTAAATCTACTTATTAAGTTCTTAAAAATAAGTTTTTTTTTTTGCAAAATTACCTATTTTTTCTATAAATAAATACCTTTCAGAATAAATATAACACAATAATTATTCAGAATATACAAGTGGTATCTTCTGTTCTTCTTCACTATATCTATTTGTTAATGAAAAAAATAATATATTTTTATCTGACCACAAAACTTATAAAAGTTATCTACCCTTTGTACCATACAAAGGGTAGATAGAAACGCTATGTGGATGTCTACCAGTATGTCCAGTATGTATTAAAATGTAACTACTTCTTAATAATGTTGGTAATGAGATTGAACAGTTGATATAGCTATATAAAACAAGCCAATGAGTTAATAATTATCTTATTAGGTTTCAAAATTAAAGTGAATTTTAACCTATCCTGAGGACTTGTGAAGAAGAAACGCCGAAAGTAAATTAAATCAAAGTCGCTTTGGTTCTCGTTAAAACTACAATATCCATTGAACAAAATAAAAACGAAGAAAATTAAAACTCTCTGATTAAATTTTAAATGAAGCGAGTTCATAAGCTTTCTTGGGAAAACAATTTTGTTTGGACATGTTTTGAAGATTCTTTGGTAAAGTATAAGGAATCGTTTTTATTTAAAATAAGGCCAGGAGTAATCTTATTACACGCGAATTTTATCTTTAAACCACTTTAAGATTTGAACATTAACAACAATTTAGCAGTGAATATGTATGTATCGAATTGATTAAATTCAGACATGAATGTCGAGAATACTCATATACCTAGTAGGTTTCCTTGTGATGTCACAGAGTTCTCAAATATTAGATTACCATCTCTAGGGTTCAGTACTAAAATTGTAAAAAAGAAACCCTTTTTGCCGATCAGTCTATCTCTCCGAGGTACCTACATTTGTCATAGCTTATCTTATCACTTCATGGTAAGTATAAAAATAATTCACTCCCGCCATAAGTGTATACATTCAGGTGGACAGATTTGACGAATTTTAATCCTCAATTATCGTAAATCCTCTTGATTGCCTCTTACTATACGGGAAGAAAAGAGGTGTTAATACATTGCACGTCTTTTTTTTCTCCCATATGAGCACAAAAAGCATGAAAGCATGTAAAATATAAATGTATGTGTGTACCTTTGTTTCCTCACAAAGATGCAATATATTAGCAGTTCCTGAATTCCTAGCATCGCAGCCTCAGAATATTGTTGATACAGTCAGAGCTCGCTTTGAGACAAGTTTCGGACACAGGTTAACCTTTATCAAACAGAACGCCATTGAAAATGGAACAAGATTGTACGGGAGGTATTTCGAAAGGTATACACGTTTATATGTATGCACGGTTTGCTTGACAGCTATTAAATCAGCTTGTAAAGTGACATTAGCATTATATACAATATGACATTTCCATTTAGCCATTTTAATAGGTATGTGTTCAAACTTCATAAATCTTTGACTTATGTTAAAAACATTCAAATTATTTTTATCTCATCTTTTTTAAAGATGATTATTTTATGTCATTTTTCATAAATTTTCGATAAAATACGCAGATCATCGTAAAAAAAAACTTTATAAAAGCTTTAAAACTATCAAAATAGCCTTGAAGAACTTAAATAAAACTCACAATTAATATCGCAACAACATTCGATAGAAACAAAAAAAGTATAAATACAAATCTCAAATTAATAAGTAGATGCCAACGTTTAAACGGCAAGTTTGTCCGAATTAATTTTTTTTTGTTTTTATATTGCAAATCAAGTCAAACTAAAGAGATACAAACTCAGAAAAATAAAAAGTAGCTCAAAACAAAATTTCAAATAACATGTTGAAATTTCTCCCTTCGTATCAAAAGAAGCTTAGAGAGATAAAACCTAAAAGAATTAAAGTTGCGCCCCTGTAACAAATCAAAACGAAACAACCCAATAAAACTGGGATCTGTACGAAACGTCTGAAATACAGTTAACCCACCTTATCCCATTTAAAAGTTCAGTTTATATCACCTGGACACTGGAGAAATTCAAGGAAAATTAGGAAAAGAGCGAAATAACTGGTGTAATAAATTCAAGTTTTATAACAGTAGACATTGATGACTCACGTGGTAGATTGGTCATTGCCACTCTATCACACAAAATAAATCAAAAGCTATCGTAACATTTTTAGCCTTTGATTTGTTTTATGTTTGCATTTGTGTGTGTAAGTAGCCAACTGATCAGACTTTTGTCAGATTTTTCAGGCTACCTAAAAGCATCTAGCAAAGCTGGATATTAAAGGTTTCAACAAGTTGCTTTGCTTTACGTATGTGTAAGTGGCCAACACTAGTGTCAGATTTTTCAAGCTGCCTAAAGGCATCAGACATAGCTTTACGACTGCCATACAATGATGACAGCCGGGACCAACGGCTTATACGTGCCTTCCGAAGCACGGAGGAGCTCGAGAAATTTTTATGCCACTTGTGGTCACCAATCCAAGTGCAAACCGCGCCCGGTATAGCTTTACTTGCGAAAGCGCTAGTAATTTGCACTCCCGCCGGGCCACCGAGCTCCTCAACAAGTAAACAATATTTAGATTACCTAGCTATCTAATTTATCAATTTAATAAAATGAAGGCACCTAGTCGTATCAACATAATACACATTGCGACTTTCTTCCTGCTATTTTTTTTAACGAAATACGCATGTGGACCTAAATTTCTTTTCGGCATTTTTGATAGGTTATTAAAAAGTATGGTAAACTTTTTTCTTTTCTCTGATTAACAAATAATTACGAAGATACAGCGCATTAAAATTTCGCGGGACATCACGATCGGCTACGATTTTTGACTAAAGGTGTCGTAAATCACCTCTACTCCGAAACTTAGAAGTGCTGTATCTTTATGAATGTTTGCTCCAATGCCAAACGAAAAAATATGGGTATAAAATAATATTTTTTTACCGACTTCACATCCCAATTGCGGACTTTGAAATATCTAGCCTGAAGAGAATTTTTCATCACTGGCATAGCCGCAGTTACGCTCCTCGGGACTAGATGGGCATCGACATAATTTAACTTTTTCCTATTATCTTTACGCTGACGCAGTTAAGTGCCCTCGCTCTCACCCACATATTGCGGACCGAGCGTTTTTTTTATTACCTACAATTTGGCATATTTCTGGGATTTGTTCCGAAACTTTTGCTTTTTGAAACCTTTAAATTACTTATTTTTGACGAAAGTTAAGTTTTCATTATGAAAACATTTCTTAGTATGGAAACTTAGGGTTTATTACAGTTACAGTAGCAAATAAATACCTACGCTTTGTTGTATATTTGCGTATTGTGTTTTTACTTTACTGACATATAAAATACTACGAATATCAATGTTACAAAATTCTTTGATCTAAAACATATCAAAGCCAACATTTATTATATCTACAGAACTTTTTGGTGTGACCTTTATCGAAACAAAGACTACAGTGAATATTATCCATCTAGTACACATTACGACATTTAAATATTATATCATTTATAGACTTAGAAAATTGAATATTATATCAGCAAAACGAGAATTTCCACGGATATTGCCTCATCAGGCCGTTCGTCAACAAATCACTATTCCGAAAGGAAAGTCGAAGCCATCAATTCGGGGACCATTCGAAGGCATATCGGACGTTTTTGCGTTAAAAATGCGTGTCTATTTGTCTTAATAAAGCCGATAGGTTGGGTCGTGCGGCCGATGGGATAATGTTAGGTGTACACAATGTGGCCAATGTTGGATATGATTCGATTTTTAATATAAAACAAAACATAAGGGCAGAGATAATTTTGGGATGGGCGTCAAAAATATTCCAACAAAAAATATCTTGTTATACTCGTATGCTGCCGGGTTAGTAAGTAATTTTTTCGCATACCTATAAAGCACAATTTCATTGTTTTTGTCTTTTAAAAGACAACAATTTCATTGTTTAACGAGGTATTTTATTTCAGAAGATTTTTGTCACCTATTCCGCAATGATCTCTGCCCTTATGTTCTGTTCTAAGTTGAAAACGTGATGGCTCAGTTGGTAAGATCATGCTCGTATCAAGACCAACGTTGCTAGTTCAATCCCCGCTTACGTGGAATTTTTTACCATTGATTATTTCATAATTTAGTTTGCTCTAAGCCCAGCATACAATCAGAATTATTATTGAGACGTGTCTGATAATGTGCGGAGTCTAGATCAAAACATATGTGCAGAGCGCCATCTGGCGGATGTCAGAAATATTTTTACAAAACTAATATGCAGCCGACAATCATTTCAGCCATGAGGCCATTTTAAAACTCATGAAATAAGTTTTAATGGGTCCACCTCTTACAATTTTTGAAAATAAATAGTAACAAACACTTTGTTTAATTTGCCGCATTTTATTTGTAATATGAAAAGTCATATTTATTGCTGAAGGCAACACACAATTACACAAATAATAATATTATTTTACTTAACTTTTTTAAAATCTATATCATATTAATTTGTTCCAGTATTGGTCCCAAGATTTTTCAGTGTGTGTAGACCCGAGGTAATCTAGCCTGCCGATCCTCAGTCAATGTCCCAACCGCACGGACCAACCATTGGCGATAGCCGGAATTAACGAACACATGTCCGGATTTGCCGCTATTTAATCGGCTTCTGGGTGAATGTTTTTCAAAGAAATTTATTTTAACTAACCCTGTGTACTACCATTGAAAAGTATTAACTCTTCTTTACTTATTTTTTTGACGACTTCCGTGGCGGGCGTAGCAGTCATCATGCTAGCTCGCCACCCAGAGGTTCCGGGTTCGATCCCCGGTCAGGGCAAGTTGGAAAATGGCTTTTTTCAAATTGTCCTGGGTCTTGGACGTTTATCTATACATTTATTTGTTATATAATGTATTATTGTTGAGTTCATATCTCATAACACAAGTCTTCAACTTACTTTGAGGCCAGCTCAATCAGTGTAGTTTGTCCCCATATATTTCTTTATTTATTTGGGGGCTGGTGCTAGATTTGTAACGAAACTATGTATTTAACCCCCGAGAAAAAAAGAGGGGTGTTATAAGTTTGACCCTTATCTATGTCTGTCGGTCTGTCCATCTGTCTGTTCGAGCGGAAGAACCGATTTTAATGCGGTGTTTTGCGTGAAAGAATGTTTCATTGCAGTGGTTCTTAGATATATTTCATTAAAAGCGATTTAGCCGTTTAAAAGTTATAGGTGTACGCTTGAAAGTTAGAGTTTTCTATAGCAAATAAAAGATAGCGCTACAGATATCAATTATAATAGTTCCGCTACTCATCACTGGATGGCGTTCTCGACAGTCTGGAATTTTTAATTTGCGTAGCAAATAAACTTGTCTCATATATGTTATATACAGGCTGATTTTCTACCCCCTAGCTATATTAAAATCTTAGAATCAGAATCACTAGAAGTTCGCCCCGAACTGTGAACTTGCGAACTTTACCTATATTTTGGAAACCCTTGGCCAAATTTGCTTATGTTCAAACTTAATAATTCTATTGGTTAATTCTACTGTACATGCCTAGCAATTTTCATGAAGCTCCGATCAAAACTACTTGAGTTAATTGTTCAAGTAAACTAGGAAAATTTCGCTCGCTCGTTCAATAATCTTATAATAGTAATCAACAGTGACTAAAAAAGTTCCATAAGATAAAATAAAATGCTACTGACCTAACGATCCAAGTAGCCACCAATTTCCTTTTCGTATAAAAAGGGACACTACGGGAGAAATCCGAAATAAAATAATCTGTAAGGAAACGAAGTTACTCCCCGGCTGTTTATTTTACCACAAAAACAAAAAGTTCAAGAAACAATATAAATAGCTAAGTATGGATTTTGTTAAGTGACATTGTAACTGATATTTGTAGAATCAGTAACATGAAACAAGATAATAGCTTTATAATACTAATATCGGACTTGGGGAGTCATATTTGGCTATCATTGTATATATTTTTGAACTAATCAAGACCTTTCATTTGATACCCCACTCGGTGCAGAAACAAAAAAAAATCTTTGACCCTCACTTCTTTATGTAATTGACCGAGCGAGCGAAGCGAGCGAAGTCTCTAAATCGAGTTGGGGCGAAAACACATTGTATGTATGTATGTATGTTTGTACCGCGATAACTGCCAAACCGAAGGTCCGATTTTGATGAAATTTGGTAAGCATGTAGGAATATCAATAGAATTTTCAAGTTCGTTGGGCATCAAAATCAGCTCAGTAGTTTTTGAAATATTAATAAAAATATCGGCGATTATGTAGCAAACGAAACCATAGCGCGTTCTAACTTTGGATAGCGCCATCTAGGTGTTAGTTAGGGAATTGGATTGTGTTAGAATAATAATCGAGAGGTCTAAGTTGGCGGCAAACTATTAGTATTAGTTATATACATTTTTTGCATACAAAATTGTAGCCTATGTCACCCGGACAATAATTACGAATCGATTGATACTCGTATATCATTTGTGAAGCTTAGACAAGGGATTCGGATGCTACGATGGAACAGACGTGCATACCCACATTGATATAAACATACATACATAGACTGCTAAAATCATTACAATGTGACACAAATAAGTTAAACAAAAATGGCGGACTTCAAAGCATTTTTGTACAAATTCCCGGCTCGTAGATTGAACCAAAATGGCAGTTATCGGCGCAGGTACAAATAATGCGCCGACCGACGACTGCAATTTTGGTTCCATCACTTTTATACAAATGTATATAATAGTAGTTACTTTATTGTTTCATTAAACTGGTGTAAGTATCGTAATCATTCGATATCGATTGATAAAGCTTATTACACCTTATTACTAAAATATTGAGAAAATTCGCTTACTATTTACTTTCCGAGATAGACTCTTATAAAAAAAGTAAACACATGAGTTAATATAGACTTAGAGATTTAAGACAGATTGATTACTTGACCACTGCACCACAATCGTACAAAAAATCCAAACAACATACCAAATTTTCAACCATTAATCAACTATCAGAGGAAAGAAGCAGAAATACAACGGGAATAAAATAGCTCACGAACTCAGCCGTCATACGATGATGTATTTGAACGTTTTCATGAAACCAGCGAGCGCTTTGTCAACGTCCAATGTTGACGTCATCGCTCATGAAAAGGAACCGCGGTTTTGAAGTTAGTATATTTTCTATAATTTTTTTTTTTATGTTCATTCTCTAAATATACTAAAACAAAGTACCTTAGTGACTTATACAACGTGGAAGGGACATACCCGTAATAAATCGAACCACGGCCTATACTAGATCACTTAAGTATAATGTAATTAAAATAACAATCAAAAATCCAAGAAAAATTCGACATTCCCATACAAATCGCTTGGGCAGTTGCACACTTTTGTAAGGAAAAGCCAAAAATTTTTTTGAGTTTTATCTGTTATTTTAATTTCATTGTGCTATAGTGGTGACGTAGCCCGTGGTTCCATTTATTACGGGTATGTCCCTTCCACGTTGTATAAGTGATGTTTGTAATCTGGTTTCTACTTTTAGCTATTGTGCATTTTCTTATAATGAATAATAAATAAATATATAGGGACAAATAACACTGATTGAGCTAGCCCTAAAGTAAGTTCGATACTTGTGTTATGGGATACTAACTCAACGATACTATATTTTATAACAAATACATATATAGATAAACATCCAATATAATAATGATATTGACCATTAGATCTTTTAAAGAAATCAGCGCTGTATTTTTTCCGATCTATTATAGTACACACGGTCTAACAAAACATACTTAAACTATTTTAAAGGTGAATTCAGTCCATGACACTAAACAACTTTCCCCAAGGAACATACCTATATCGAAATATGAAAAATATTTTTGGGCCTCGTATACAAGTTATAAAACGTGAAAACACATAGAGAGGTTACGAACTTAGCGGAAGACAGACAAAAAGCACTCGACCGACGGGAGCGCAGCTCTTAGATATAAGATACAAGTTGATCGATCAGAGTCAGATCTGCTGATCAGATTCGAGTTTTTATGGAAAGCAAAAAATTCGACATATGTTACTTAGGGAAATTTATTAAGTATATTTGACTGATTTCTCCCTTAAAATAGATTCAGTATATTTTTTAGACTTTACGTAATATTCATTTAAACATAATGATATTTTATTTTTTGTTTTTACTGAAATGTGGACAGGCTATGTAAAAATTCTAAGAAGTACTCAAAAATCAACAAAGTTTTTACCGTTTGCACATCTCCTACAGGCAAGACAAGTCTGTCAGATTAAGCTTAACTTTTGTATTGATCAATCTACCCATTATAAATTCAAGTATCTAAGTGCTTTTATGGATTAATATAAAAAGTCACACAAATATTCGAAACACAAAACATCACAAAGAGATCAAAAAAGTCAGCAAATTGAAAGCTGTTTTAAACAGCCTATCTTCTTTAAGTAAAATTTTTAGGGTAAAACTTCAGAAAGTTTCTGTCGTAGAAGAATCGAGTTAGACACTTAGCGAGATGGACGGTGCATTAAACTTATCGATGAAAAGAAGTCAATAACTGATGCTATTAACAGTGCACATTAAAAGTTTGCAAAGTCTGATTTTAGATCGACGTAAAATACTTAAGTTTGAATAAGTTCGACGAAAATCCTAAAATAAAATTTCTGAACAATTTGGGATAGCCATCACCAGTGCTTTGCTTTATAAAGAAGAAGGTTTGGTTGGCGAGAAGGCTGAAATTTGCGGTAGATCATCACAATAGTCATTTGTAGAATAAAGGCGCAATGGGAAAGGATTGTGTCCAACCATAAAATTATCATGTCCAAAATAACTAAGATTCCTTTACATTCAAAGTCCATTAAATTGACAGAATAAAGCCATTAATTTAAATAAACTCTTCTTTAAAAAAACCTTTATTTGTCTCAATAAAGCAACAAACCACGGCTGATAGAGTAATCCCGTGACCCTCACTTCGTCACTGTCGACGATGTGCGACCTCCACGGCTTAGCGAACATGTTCGAGTTTAGGATTTAGGGAGTTCCAAACCAACGCTTCATTCTCGGTCAGTCATTTTAAGTACTTTTATCCGGGTTAGCCGCTTATCCGGGCGAGGGCTTGTTTTAAAAGGTTAAATAATCAATCTTACTTTAAGTATTTTTTAAAAGTCTAATTTTTTTTATCTCTTTACACATTTCTGATATAGAAGGTCTTACAAAAATATACTGAAACTATTTGAAGGATCAGTCAATGATTCTGAATAACTTTTCCCAAGGAAAATATACTGAAATACAGAAAAATATTTCTTGGCCTGTGATACGTTGTGTGATTAGTTGATCCGAGATTCAATGAAAAACAAAAAAGTTACTTACAATGCGACACAAAAATAGCGGACTTCAAAGCATTTTTGTACAAATTTCTGCCACGTAGGTTGAACCAAAATGGCGGTTATCGGCGCAGGTTCAAATAACGCGCCGACGACCGCCATTTTGGTTCAATTTTTAAGGTTAGAGAATCATGGACTGAATGTAACTTTAAAATAGTGTAAGATTTGGTATTTTGTTAGATATTTTTTTCGTTAAATAATAAAAATAATTTGTAACATCTTGAATTTCTTCGTCGATTACTACTATGAACATACCCAAAAAGCGGAGTGACCTATTAAAATCAAATTATTTGTTTTTAATTAAATCTAAGATTACATTTAGGCACGAGCTTGTGAATTCTCATTTTAATTGAGTTTGATTATAATTAAAACTGCTGTTCGTATTCGAAACGTAGTCGAAATTATTTTCGTAGCGCAAATGAATTAACGTCAGATGGCGTGCGACTGTGCGACACCTGGCTTACACAACTTTCCTTTTCAATAAATCCGCTTTATGCGAATGATGGAATAGAAATATATTAATTTGTGACTAATTACATTCATGGTTGATGTCAATTAAATGTTAGGTAGTTAATGTACTAAATATTTTATGAAAACGAAATTATTTAAATAAAACTCAAACGCGAAATTGTCAATTTTGTTTTTGCAAGGCTAAAGCGTTTTTTAGGTCATAAAGCCCTATTTCAGCTGTTGTTGGCCGCACATGTATTCTTTCAGCGAGTTACGATAATTTTTTAAATATTTAAAATCTATTAGATACTAACTACGAAAAAATGCCACACACATGTAATTTCCTATTAAAATTACTTGGCCAATAATACACTAAACTGTAAACAGAATAGAAAAGTTTATTAACATCTGAATAGAGTCCGATTTCTCTTATTTGCCAGGGAAAACCACGTTAAACAAATTAAAATGACGTACAGAAAGCTGTACTTCAAAGTCTACACTTGTAATTTTTTTTTTATTTCCTACTCATCATCATCACCTCAGCCGCAGGACGTCCACTGCTGGACGGACATAGGCCTCTCCTAAGGATTTCTTAAAAGACCGATTTAGAGCGGCCTGCATCCATTTCCTACTCATTCTAGTTTAATTTTTTTCGAGGAGGTTACACTGTTATGGAACTATTTTTAATTGTTTCGTCACTTTTTACTGTGTTAACTAGAAATATTAAAGCGAGCGAATGATCAAAAATATTATGCTTGATTGCCTGTTTAGAGATTGACAACTGTCACATCCGAGTGCCGACCAAGCATATTATGCGCGCTTGCTAGTTGAGGGAAATTGGTAAAGCTGTAAATATGTAGGTATACTACTGAAGTCAAACTAAATCTATTAAAATATGCAAGAAGGTCTTCTGTACCTATATATTTTGTTTATGTGTCAGCGAGTAAATAATGAAGCGTACATGCTAACGAGATGACTGTTTGCGGACTACCAGCGAAAGTCATTAAGAGTTTAACAAGAGTTACAGAATAAGACAATTTTGTAAAAACTCGGCAACCCCGCCGCCGCAAGTTGCTCCTAATTTTGTTACGTCTGAATTACAAAATTATTAATTTTAATTACTCGACGCTGGGTATATAACATTGCATATTAATTACATTATACTCCTGCTGTAATATCAGATAACTTTAAGGCTTGCTAATAGAATTTATTTTTAGATACGACTTGAACATTGTAAAGGTTATATTATAAAACAACATGTAGGTATTGTTACTTACATTTAACGACAGATAAAGATGGTAAATGATTTTTTCAGATTGACCTAAGGTTTGAATATGTATGTATTTGTTATAAAATATAGTGTCGTTAAGTAATATCCTTTATCACAATTATCGAACTTTCTTTGGGGCTAGCTTTCAATTTGTGTAATATGTCCGTATTTTTTATTCATTTATTTACATATTTATTACACTGCAAAATTTTGACTCAATGAAGTAATGTGTTGGGTCTGGTAGATAGATAGATAGATAGATAAATGATTTATTTGTTTTCTGTAACACACAATATACATGTTTTAAGGAACATAGTTACATATCTTATATATAATATATACTCAAAACTAAGCATGCATTTATGTGGCACAGTACACAAAAGGGCCACAGCTCAGCTAAACGCTACCCACTAAGAGTAACAGCTGATTTACAGCTGGCGCCCTTGAGAGTGCGCGAACTAGATTTAATAAATAGGTACTTATATTAACTAAAAATAAGATTAATAGTTTAAATAAATTTAAAACAACAATCCACGATACATAGAATTAAACATTGAAAAATTGCACTAGATAAGAAAATGAAATATTTCATAATAAAAAAATTCTTGATAACAATATTGAATTACATTAAATAAAAATTAAACAAAGAATTATGATTTTGATTTTTCATTCATTCAGACTTCAAATACTTAAATATATTATTCCACATGACCACAATTTTTTTTTCATACTTTACATTATTAATGTTGCACACATTCATAGCTATAATAATTAAACATTTAGGGCATAGATCCGACTGATGCGACGAGCAAAGCGTATGGACATATCTTTTTTTTGCGTATTCAGTAGATGTGATTTAAACAATTTTTTTAAAGTAAATTTAGATGTTACTTTTCGTATGGGTGGTGGGATATTATTCCAACACTTTGCTGCCGCGTATCTAAAACTACCCGTAAATGCCACAGTCTTGTGTCGTTGTACTGAAAGCACGGGGCGCGCAGTCCTCGCATGATGTTGTGACTAGAAAAGTAATTTTTCGTATAAATACTCAGGCTTTTTAAATTTGATTATGTCAAACATCAGGCTTGCGAGGTGTAGCTGCCTACGTGATTCCATTTTGAGTAAGGAAGCTTTATTTAAAAATGGTGTAATGTGACTTCGGGGAGGGATATTAAAGCAGAAACGGAGACAGGCGTTCTGCACTCTTTGCACCAAAAGCTTAGATCTACATAGAAGTCGTGGCCCGTAAACTAGATCTCCATAATTTAGCTTTGACAATATCTGAGCTTTACAAATCATCAGACGCGACGCTTCAGAAAGATAGTTGCGAATTTTGTATAGGAGGCTTAAACGATAGAAGCAATTTTTAACTAAACTAGACAGATGGGCCTCAAATCTTAGCTGACCATCAATCAATATGCCCAGGTTCCTAGCCTCTTGGACCTGAGCAATGGGTTGGTTATTAATAAATACAGATGGATTGAAATCTGATATCTGGCTTATCTGCCATTTAGAACCTATTATAATGTATTTGGACTTTAAAGGATTTAAGAGCAATGCATTTTTTCTAGACCATGCCACGATCCTCTCCAAGTCCTCGTTTAAAAGTTTCACAGCATGAGGAACATTCTTAGGAGCCATAGAAATATATAATTGAACGTCATCGGCATAACAGTGGAACTTGCAGTGCTCAATAGTGGATGCCAGATCAGCGCTATAAATTATAAAAAGCAATGGTCCCAATATTGAGCCCTGGGGCACCCCACGTTTAACTGGTAGCGAAGCCAATAGACTACCGTCGTGTTGTTGAAGGTGCACTGATTGAAACCGACCGGTGAGATAGCTCTCAAACCATGCTAATGATTCGGGACTGAGGCCGTAGTAAGAGAGCTTGGAAAGCAGAAGTCGAACGTCTAAACAGTCGAATGCACGCGAGAAGTCCAACAGCGTTAAAATTGTGCCATGACCCTTGTCCTGTTCAGCTAAGATATTATCGACGACATCGAGTAATGCAGTTACAGTGCCGCGTCCCTTTCTAAACCCCGACTGCAGTCTAGGAAGGATGTTAAGCCGCTCAACAAATTCAATAAGTTGAGCGTAAACTGCTTTCTCCAGTAACTTAGAAAGGAATGGCAATATACTAATAGGTCTGAGGTCCGAGAGTTCTGTAGGATTAGTGACTTTGGGCAATGGGGTCACAATTGCCTCTTTCCAGCACTTTGGCACATATCCTGAGGTAATTGATTTATTGATAATTGCTGTAATAATGTCCAATGTATAGGGAAGGGTTAACAGAATCATGTCTTTACTTAATCCATCACTTCCCGTAGCATTTGTCTTTATTGATAAGATATATTTAGCAATTTCCTGACTGCTAACAGCCATTAAACAGAAGGTCTCACGAGAAAACTTGTTATTTTCATACACTGAAGTATCTACCGTATTATTCGGTATACCATCTGGAAGTCTCAAAAAATAATCATTAATTTTGTTCGCATCATTAAAAATACCAGGCAGTAATCTTTCTTTATTTTGATTAGGTAAAACTTTTCCCTTCAGGTTTTTCCAAAATGTTTTGCTGTCATGAACGTGACTATTTACTAAGTTACCAATATAAGCTCGCTTTTCTCCAGCAATACTAGTTTCCACCATTTTTTTCAACTCTTTGTAATATTGCTTGTCAGATTCCGACTTTGTTTTACGGTACTTTTCGTGAGCTTGGTTACGTTCCTCGATCATGCGTTTACATATGTCAGTAATCCATGGCAATGTTCCATCTTTCAGCACAATCTTTTTAAATGGCGCATGTTTATTGAAAAGTGTTGTTATAGTTTGATTGAACTTATCCAGCATCAAATCAACCGTTGGTAAACCAGCTATTTCCGACCAATTAATTGCACATAAATCCTCGTTAAAGTCGTACATATTTATTGTACACAAGGGTCTGTATGTGAAATGTCTAGGTGGCACCTTGGTTTTCTTCAATGATAACGTAAGATTAATCATAGAGTGTCCATGACGACCCGTGATATTGTTAACCGATACATCGCGATATGGAGCGTTAGTACACACTACATCAATTAATTTTGCAGAATGCGACGTGAAATGAGTAGGGTCAGACACAACCTGATTAAGACTCATATAATCAAGGAACTGATTGAATTTTTTGGTACTACTATTAGAGATATCAAGTAGATGCCCTTCTACCACACAAAATGGAAATTGAAATTGTGCTACCAATTAGGACTTAGATCTGTACCGTGGACTTAGTAAGCCCTTTAAATAATTGTATGGATAAACCGTGAACCTATGTCTCTATCTACATTGAAGAGCTCTAATCGGTGTGTCGTAAAAGATGCACACAATGACAATTTAGAAAGAGATAATAATAGTGGAGAGGAATCAGTCATCACTACCAACAAATTGTATTTTAAGGTCTCCTAAATACATAGATAGCAAGTAGGTGAAAATGATTTAGGTACATATATTTTTTTTATGATTGGTCAAGTGGGAGTCAATTTTTAATTACTTAACCTATCGTGTGGGGTATCTTTAAATAGGTCTTTAAAAATATTATAAGCTTGAATTTTTTATGGGGGTCCGTTTCTGAAACATTTGATTTTTAGAGCAAATTTTTGTTTAAATCAAGGGGGAACACTTGATCTCTATCTGCTAACGGTTGTATATATTTTTTTTTATAGGGACGAATAACACTGATTGAGCTAGCCCCAAAGTAAGTTTGTAACTTGTGTTATGGGATACTATTTCAACGATACTATATTTTATAACATATACATATAAAGATAAACATTCAAGACCCAGGAACATTTGAAAAGACTATTTTCCAACTTGCCCTGACCGGGGATTGAACCTGGGACCTCTGGGTGGTGGACTAGCATGGTGACCACTACGCCACGGAGGTCATATGGACACGTGAAAAAATTCACGACAATAGTATACCTATTATGAAGGTTAAAGAAAAATTATCAGAGCTAAATAGGTTCACAAATCAAAAAGATATAAGTGATCAGCTTAAAATGTACTCGGAAAAGGAAGATTTTATACAAATTCAATATAAATATGTTTTTATGGAGCTTTTTAGTTGGGTGAACTCATTGTCAGCATTCGTAACTACGGAACATACACTGCGCGTGGCTTGACACGTACTTGTCCAGTTTTTTATACATAATACGTTTCAAATTAAACAAATGCTTATGAAAAATTAAATATATTCTCTTAATTGGCTTAAAACGGTGTCCAGTACAAAAGTAAACTATTTTAATAATCGCAGCGTGGTATGCGGAGCGTGCATCGGAAATCCGACGGTTACACTTACCACAAAGGGAATGTTTTAAACCTGGACGACCGAGCTTTACTCAATGAAAAATACCGATAAAACGAGTTTTTCTCGTTAAACCTAGCTAAATCGATTTTGAAGCCCCAATACTCCCTAAAAACTGAGTTTAAATACCATAAGTACTTCCAATTAAATGTTGAAATCTGGCCCATCCACATTTAATTTTACTAAGCAAATTGATGGTTTTGATGTTTTTGATAGCAGCAAAATATTGTGAGCCTGAGAACAAGACAAAATGAGTCTCAAATAGTACACTTGCATATGTAAGGAAACAGGGTCAACAAAAGCTACCTGTGTTGAATTTTAACAATCAACAGTCACTCTTTAATCAGGTTTTTACATTTCACAGATCCCTAAAGCTACCACGCTATCGCTCAAAGCTGTGTGTTTACCGACAATAGAAATTATTCCCCTCTAAGCATTCTGGATGCAAAAATACGGAACACGTCGGGCTGTGACGTTGAGTGATGCGTTCTGACGCCTATTGTCTGCGTCTCAAAGAGATTGCACAATATGAAATACTTCGGTGTAAATCGTGATGCCTCATTGAATATGACGCGAGATGCGGCCTTTATCTCCGGCTGAGATATTCACATTGATTCAGGACGAGAATGCATTTTGACTATGATTTTGGAGTTTTTATATCGGCAGGCCTGTGTCACTCCCCGTTTAGGTATCGAAATTATACCTACATTATTACTATGAGCGGCGACCACTTCGAAGAAGAAATTCAGTTACATGAATCGTTTGTTCAGAGTAATAAAAATGAAATTTGCAAAGAATGTCTAGGTAACTAAACGAAGAGGTGAGGAGGTGACGCGAGCTAAATTGAACCATAGCGCTAAGTAGATATTTTGCTTGAATTTATTTTCTGAGTAAGGCTTCTGTACGTGAGTACTAGTACTTATTCTGTGATATAAGTAACGATTTAGACTTTTCTATTCACGCGAACTTACTCTACCTATTACCTACTTCTTATTTTATCATTTCCCGCTGCTAACTTCAAGCTTTCTCTTACATACTTAGATGATTCTAATGGCCCCATTTACACACACTGCGAGCTGCTGGTCGATGTTGCATTCGATTGAAGCAAAAGATGACTTGCGTGGTCGAAACAAAAAGTTAATCAGTCTAATCATTTAGTGATTTAATTAAATTGTATGCAACGGATAAGAAACTTGCACTGTCTAAATGGGTCTTTATTCATCCATGTCAATCCACTCATCTATCAAAACATCTTCATTTCCTCTGAAAAGGGGTGACGACAGAGTTAGAAAAGTATAATTGTATCCGTCCATCTTTTAGATTATCTAAAATTAATGGACCCATATTTTTTAGTTTGCCAAAAAAGTAAAAATTAACAAAGATACGAAGCATCAAAATTCCGAAGTGGAGTCCTGCGACGTCACCTCTATGTAAAAATCGTACGTAGCCATGACGTCATGCGAAATTTCAATGCGCTGTATCTGTGTCATTTTTTGTTTTTCAGAGAAAAGAAAAAATACGTGTACAATATTTTTTAATAATCTATCCGATGGGCCAAACATTTTTTTTTTCTACATGCCTATTCCTCTTTCCATCCTGTACAGTAATCACTTAACACCAATTAAGCTATGTGAAAAAAAAACCTCCTTTCTTTTAGCCTAGGTATAGGTCCACTTTTAAGCCCATCCCAATAAAGTGAAGATCACAATGCTATGCAGCCGGGTTGGTGATCGGAGTAAATGGTATATGAAATCTTTAAACAAATAACGACTGCCTGTTCTCTATTCTTCACGACCCCTACCACATCAGCTTTAAGCTGCTCGTCTATAATCCAATAAATAAAAAATACTACCAAAAAACTGCCTTAGTCTAGCACCACACGTTTTCGTCCGAGCCTGTGCGTCCAGAGAGATTATTTCCACTTAAACTAATATTGGTTTAAGTGGAAATAATCTCTCTCGCAGTTCGTAAGCGACAATCTTGCTTTGTGTATGAAATGAACAAAATCATTCTTATTTAAGTTTTTCCGGGTCACTTGCAGCTCTCTAGACTACGTAGGTACCCAAATTAATCTGCTAGTTTCCAACAAGTCAAATCAGATACTTTTTTCTGACATCAAAAAAAACTTTTTTATGGTATTTGTATGAAACCAAACCGTGACGTCATGATATGTTCTCTTAACATTCGTTTTTCTACATTAATAAATTTATAATCACGTTCAAAATTAATATGACCAATGAAAAGTGACATTTTGTAAGGTTGACCTAGAATTCTATTTCTGTTTGTCGCGCATGCTGTAAAATACCTGCAAATACTCGTTTCAAGGGCAGTTCAGAGCATCATTCTAACTTTATCAAATGAATGTGGATCCTCACCAAGCTTTCGAGAAGTGAAGGATTGGTTAGGCATCAAGTTTTTTATAAACTACCTACAGTCTTACATAGTACATATTAAACTCATTCTGCTTTCACTAAATGTTTCACAAAACATGCAAGAAGACTTTGTTCTTACTAGGATTGCAATTAAGATCTATTGGCATTGGCTGGCATGGCATGGCTAATCCAATCAAATCTTCCTCCGACTCACAAATCAACACCACATCCCGATGACATGACTCACACGTCGATCTCATACCACTTCACAAAATGCACACACTCAACATTCATTTCCACAATCAGAGCTAAAGCCATCGGAGTAAGTCATAAACTAGGGTGACCAAATTTGAGCCTGGAAAGGATGGAATAATTAACGCTTTATGAAAGACAAACAATAAATAGACCAAACAAGTATGCTTGATTAACGGCACCTTCCATGTGATAGTAAAATATTTTTTCTAAGCCAAATCTCATCATCATCTAAGACGCTATTACTCGCAAGCGGGCCTGGGCTTAGTCTAGTAAATGTTTGCACAAAGTTTTTGGGCTATCTGTCGCCAAGCTTTAGTGTTAATGTTTTTCGAATCTTCAATTTCTATAGCTATATATTACAATTTGCTCATGAGCCATTTGTGTGTATTTCGTAAGGTAAGAAAAGATTTTTATGATTTAATAATTTTCATAATACAGATCATTATGTTACGTTTTCAGCGCTTTGAAGGTAAGTTTCCAAAATAGGACCCAGTCTGTCTCAAAATGCATTATGAAATTGTTTTGTTTGTGTGACTTTTCTTCGTTAAAGTTACTGTGCTGTTTTGAAGAAAAGGAAGAGATAAGGGCTGTGATGACGACGACAATGAAAGTTCTAACATTTAATAGGACAATTCATAGTAAATATAATTAGATCTTTAATATTTTGTGGTCTATTCCTATTCAGTGGAGTTCGAAATAGTCGTGACACCCAAAGCATCACTCCCATAATTAACATGTGCAAGCCGCATTGTGGACGACGCACAATGGACATTTAGCAGTCATAGGTCAATATATCGTGAGAACAATTGCCTGACAAATAGACAACGCTGTAGTGGCTGCTGACGGAAATTAACTGATAATTACACGGAAATTATGTCACTGGCGCGTTACCTGCGAGAGTGGAATTTATTATGAGCGATAATTCAGAGGTAGGCACTAAAATATGGAGACTCAAAACATAATATTTTCACTGCGGCGATGTGGTAATAGCAACTCATCACTGTTTTGATTCCTGTTTCCACCTTCTAGTCCGTCATCACGCTAAATATGCCCAAAGAATCTTGCGGCCTTGGGCTCTGTCTACTTGAAGCCACAAAACTCAAAATGCTCAGTTTGCCTCATTAGGGATAGAGAAAGATAGAGAGACTGAGCAAGTTTTATCACATTGCGCAAAAACTACGAGGACATAAGTTCAAATATATGTACAAAAACCTTTGTGTAAGTGTCGCATGCGTGTCTGTGTGTAATTTTAATGAGTTTCGCTAGGCCGGCCGGCGTCGCAGCGCCTCGAGTGAGGATCGCTATATTAGTGCCGCCGTTGAAGAGCCGGAAATCCCCCTACGCCAGGGCACGTTCCTGAAGAACGGGTAGGGCTGTACTTAGATCTTGTCGATATTTTTTTAAATCGATACAAATTCTAAATCATGTCTACAGTATATTAGGTAGGAGGAAAAAACAACAGTGACAAAAAAAACTTGTTAAAGATACACGACATCTTTTTTGTATTTTTTAAGGGTATCGCTAGTCTTTCGGCTCTAACATAGCGATCCTTACGAGCCGCGACGCCAACCTGTAAGGATCGCTAAATTAAAGCCGAATTAAATTGTATAGAAAAAATGCTGTACACCGTAAATGCAAAAAAATAATTTTAGAATCTGTTAGGCCTGAAAGCGTTGCAGCTTTACAAGAGGATCGCCATAATTATTAGAATCTGAAAATGTAGGTGTGCTGTTGTATATAGTTAAAGGTAAATAATATATATATATATATATTATTGGAAATAGCAATATTTGTAAAGACTGATTCTCATCTATTTCCTAGTTTATCTGATGTAGTGAAAAGAAACCGTCGTGAGTTATATTGTAATAATTTGTGTCTACTTACATCTAAAACTGCTTTATTGCAAGATAGTGTAGTATGTATGGCACCAAAGATATATAATCAAATACCGAAACAATATAAAGAACTAAATTTAAATTTATTTAAGAAAAGATTTAAGTTATTGTTGACTGAAAATTGTTATTATATTGTAAAAGATTTTTTATCTGATAATTTGTAATTCTGATTTTAGTAAGTATATATTGGTAGATTGATAGATTCATTATAAGTGGTATATTTTTCTAGTATTATGATAGACAGCCTTTCTGAAAATTTGCCTACCTGTGATGGTAAAACATGATTGGATGAACTTAAATGTAAATATCTTGCTTGTAATTCATGTAAAATAAATTTATCTTTATATTTATCTTTGCCTTTGCGTTTGCGTTTGCGTTTGCGTTTGCGTCTGCGTCTGCGTCTGCGTCTGCGTCTGCGTCTGCGTCTGCGTCTGCGTCTGCGTCTGCGTCTGCGTCTGCGTCTGCGTCTGCGTCGGCGTCGGCGTCGGCGTCGGCGTCTGCGTCTGCGTGTGCGTCTGCGTCTGCGTCCGCGTCCGCGTCCGCGTCCGCGTCCGCGTCGGCGTCTGCGTCTGCGTCTGCGTCTGCGTCTGCCTCTGCCTCTGCCTCTGCCTCTGCCTCTGCCTCTGCCTCTGCCTCTGCCTCTGCCTCTGCCTCTGCCTTTGCCTTTGTCTTTGTCTTTGTCTTTGTCTTTGTCTTTATCTTTATCCAACTGTCCCAGCTAGTGCGCAGCTAGTGCGCAGCTAGTGCTCCCACATGAAGAGGTAGGTAAGGTACGTAGTGGAGAGCTTGAGAGAAATGGCACAGAGTTATTTTATTTATTATAAATTTACAATACTGATATAGATGTATCAGCTCGAGAGATGGTAGTGGAATGAATCAGAAAGATGAGGAAGGAATCTAAAATTTAAAAATTGAATTTCATAATTAAATTATTTTTAGATTATTGCACAGTAGGAAATGGAGAAAAGAGGTAAATGGGAACATTAAGGATGAGGTTTATTGTAACATCGTTACATATATACATAAGAGCAACCAGTTTGCTCCTGTTTTATTAATCAAAACGGAAACACATAAAAAATTTACTTCGATACTCGTCACTCAGAACAACGCCCTAATAAGCGCGTCAGTATTATTAACTAACCCTTTTAATATTTAACATAACAAAAGAAAAATAATATCGATACTCGTCATTCACAGCACTAACGCGCTATTAATTTCGACAGCAGCCGTAAGCGCGTTGGTGTTATTAGCTAACCCTTAATGCGTAATAATTTACTGCAGTTTATATTAAACAAAACAGAATTAAAACTTTGCTAACTAGGGTTAGTTCGGTTCTACCTTGTATTCGAGAGACATAATTCAGCTTTACAGTTATTAAAATAAAGGTCCGTAACTGAATTAGTGTTGTTTATAATTTTCTGGATAGCAAGGGTTAAAATGTACAAATGTTATTACTGATTTTTTATGACGCACTAAATTTTTTTATTATTTAATTTGCACTTTATCATTCCAAAGCGAACATTTTGTTATCGGTACTATTTAATATCTAACTTTTTTGTTTGAGATCAAAATGTTAGATGAAATTGTATCTAAGAAGATCGGTATGCTGATCTGGAATGCTTTCTGTTCTAGTATGACAATCATAAAGTAAATAAAAGTGCCAGACATATAACTGTAAGCATTCAATAATCATCATCACTAGGATAAAAACTAAAGAGTGGATTTAATTGGCTAAGATAATTATAAGCAGGTAGTTAAAAAAGAACTGTAAAGAAAATCTTTATTGATAGATCTAGTCTTATTAAGTTATATTCCTACATTTTTAAAACATAGGTACCTAATAATATTATCTTCTTTATACTTTGTAATCTGTTAGTCTGAAGACAAAGCCGAATCTTTATTTCAGCATCACAAAAACGTAGTTTATTTCTCAAAAGAGAATATAAAAACAACACCCTCTATACTTTCACCTGCAGCTGTAAAAAAATGCAATAATTTTCTTTTTAATTTTTAGATTCGCATCTTAACGTGAGTGGTGAAGAGCGTAATCATTGTGGGAACCGCGGTGGAGGGTTAAATAAAGCCCATGATCTTGGTATCTCGAGTTTTTGTTGACGCAAACGACATTGGACGTGATGAAAAGTATCTATTTGCGTCTATTAAGTGTAATGAAAACGGTCATTAGTCCCAGGATCGGACCTTTTTGATGGCGGCTCGTTTCCCGCGTCAAAGTGTACTGCCAACGTAATAAACAACTATATCTGTGACGTACTTAGTTTAGGGTTAATTGGATAGGTGATTTGTTTGGTATGAACACGTAATTTTCTTGAAGAAATATTTTACTTTTCGGTATAAAACATAGTAAAAGCTTTAACACATCAACACACCACACGAGACACCATAGGTTACCACACGCATGATGGTCCAGTAGTGGCGCTGGGACTACAACTTATAATCACGGGTTTGATTGTTTTTGGCTTTTTATATTATATGATTCACTTAAATACCACATTTATAGTATCTTTATTTAAAATATTAGGTAACCATGTCAATAGGCGATGGACTAGCAGCAACCTATTACTATATTATTTTTACCGTCAAACCCACTATCACGCGAAGAGTAGCATTAGATCCTGTCCTAGGCTATGTCTACCCCTTAAGGGATAATGACCTGATAGTAATTATGTATGTTTCCCATCACTGATGTAATTTCAAAATATCAAGTAAAGTTTGTTGGTTGTAGGATTTACTTCTTTACGCTACGCATAATATAGAACAAGCATTTCTCAATCTTGTTCCAGTTCAGTAGAACTAAAAAGCAACCTCAAATAAGAGATAAAGGATAAAATCGGAGCGGTTTCTTTCGGTGCTTCTTCGTAATGAGTCGTCTCAGTGCTTCGATTGACCGCCCCCAGGGAGCTTGAACTAAATAGAGTTTTCTACATTTTAATTAAATTCACGTTGTCCGACTTGAAATGTTAGATACTAACTACTTTAGTTCTAATTAATTCCTTAATAAGTTATTTTCTGCATCTAGTTCAATCAGGAAACTTTGGTGATTAAAAAACTGCATAATATGATACTTTATTACTAACAAGAGGAAATAAGAATAAATGATCCACATACGTAGATACAACTTTTTATTTTTATGATTTGTAGAAATAGTATTATACAGTTGACTTTTATAACCTTTGAAGCATAGATCTAGATTTTTTTATGATTTGAAGACTAAGAATGATTTTTTGTGAACATCATTCTGACGAAAGATGATTAATATTTAGTCGATGTCGGATACAAAAATAGATAATGACACAAAAATTTAAATAGGAATGAAAACATAAAAAAGAAAGAAAAGTTTCACTCTATTGACGCAACTTTTCAATGACAGTCACATCGAAATTATGACTTAGGTAAAGTTTATCGACCACTTAAAGTAGGAAATAAATTAGTGAAGTACCTGTTTTTTTCTAATTTAATTAATTTTTCATATTTTTTTATCGATAATGGCTCTAGCTCTATTAATTTCAAGCTTCTTAACCGCCCCTCTATCCAGCCCTCTGAGCCAATTCACTCTCTTTTATATTCTTTTAAGCTTCCCTATCTCGGCTTTTTAAAGAAAGTCTCCTTTGGCGTTCGCTTGAATACAAAGTTGAATGTGGGCACGAAAACGTGTGCGCTACAGACATAATGCGGCAAAAACCGGCAGCACATCAGTCAGACGATCTTGTACATAGATAGCTGGATCTGCAATTGAATAATGAATTCGACATAATATAAAGAAACACAGACTTCTGACGCTTTAAGTTATTTAAAATCTTTATTGCTTCAAAACATAATGATACATAAACGAACTGCACGAACGATTCGATAAATTTTTGTGTCCTCTTAGTGAATTTGCAAAGGTCACCTTATATGTTTATGATATAATATTTTTTTTAAATTATAATTAAATATAATTTATTGAATGTATTTTTAATTGGGTATCTAAGTAATGTGTTTATTGATAATTTTAATAAATATGCATTTTATTTTTTTAATGTCTGCACAAAGATAAATTACAGAAAACAGTTGTAAAAAAGTTGCCTGAAACAGATTGCAGTTGCGATAAGGCCATCGCAACTGCAATCTCTTTTAAGAAACCGAGGTACTTCGAGATGTTTTACGAAAACTAAGTTTAATGTTTATTCCTTACTTTTAATGGGTAACCTAATTAAAAAGAATTGGGCCACCTCTATTGAATTTTCGAAAAATTGTGATATAAAGACATCTTTGTCATTTATGTAACTTTAAAAATTATAATTTTCTTTGTCAAAGTCATTTACTATCGGATGGAACTTTACAGACTCAAAGTCATCAATTAAGTACTATCAAGTACAAAGTGAAGTGGCTCAGGAACTGGTACAACTTCAAATATTACTCAGTCTGCAACTATTCGGAAAATTTGACGTTCCTATTTAAAGCAAAGAAAGTTTAATAAGTATTCCTCTTGTAGACTAAGAGCGTTGAGCGAAAAGTTTATCATATCTTTTTCGAATTTAAGATGGGGTTTTATAAAAATTATAACTATAAAATAAATTATAAATATATAACTGCATTTTCCCCTTCGAAGTGGTCGTCGCGCGTAAAGTAATAATGAAGGTATATCTTTGATACCTAAACGGGGAGTGACACAGGCCTGCTAGTACTTATGTATCTGGAATACAATAGGCATAACAAAACTAATATCCATATTGATTCTTCGAGGGTAGGTTAGGGACCAATATAATTTTTTTTTCATTACTTTTCAAAATCAAGGCCTAAATACATTCACACAGCTTTTTGATGGCCGTCCCTTAGTCTAGAAGAAGAATCACGCTAGTTTCAACTTTCGATAAGGCCCCATCTGGGTTCGACCACTCGACTCGCTTCATTCTTACGCTCCACTGACAGTTTTAATGACTTATCCGCTTTTTCGATAGGAAAGAAAAGAAATTCGTTTCGTAAAACAGTCATTCGTATCTCTTCTCCATAAGTCGATGGAAAAAGTACTTTTGAAGAGAAAGAACACTTGTTTATATTGATTTATTCTATACACACTGTCTGGAAGTAACTATAAAATATTGAGTTCAAATAAAAATAGATGTTCTATCTATCTATTAGCCCCTTATTCTGAACTCAGATTGTTTTTCTTTGGGTCTTGTCTTTACTATATCGTCCCTTGGGAGCGGGGAAGGGCACTCGTATGGGACGCGACTTGCGTTGACACAGTTGCCCCCTTTCGCCTCTTGGCGACGATGTCAAGGGCTGGAGTCGCGGCTGAAGCCGCAGAAGACGCCAAGCGGCGAAAATATTCGTCGTTATCAAATGAGTATATTTTTGTTCCGCTTGGCGTCGAAACTTTTAGACGGTGGGGCCCAAGTACTATAAAATAAAATAAAAATATTAAAAAAATAACACCTTCTCTTGTCGATGCCGCTGGTGACAAGAGGGCTGGCTCATATCTCGCACAGAAGATTGCAGTAGCCATTCAGCGCGGGAATGCAGCCAGTGTTCTTGGCACCATGCCACATGAACCACACTTAGATTTTTAGTATAGTTTAATTTAGATTTTAATTTAATTTTAATTTAGATATTAGTTTAGTTTTTAAATTTAGTTTTTAATTCAAATTTTGTATTTTAATTTTACTTTCAACAAATTATTAATAAAAACTAGCGCTTAAAAAAAAGTTTTTATAAAAAAAATATAATAAATGACATACCGACAGAAACACGAAAAGAATGTCGTTAAAGTAAACTTATACAGTGTAGGTTAATGTTTTGTCATCGAAAATACCTAACATTTATTGTTTTACGATATACCCCTATTTGAAACCCCGTTCATAATTAATCTTAATTTCAATTTGAGTAAAAAGTTATTCAAATTTATGTTCGTCCATTATTTTTAATTTATTAAAAACAAAAGTTCCTTTAGATTTTTTACTAAACTTATTTTAACTTTGTAGGGCTTTCGTAATCCAATATCTGTAGATTGTAGTGTTTTATCTACTTTAAATTACTTGACAATAGGCAGACTGCGAACACTCTAGGGAAATAAAGATCGCAGACATATTTCATTTTGAAACTAGTTATCTCAATAAAAAAGCCTAGCTTTGAATAATGCCAGTTGCACACACGGAAAACCAGAAATATTTTGAATGGCGACTACGCAGTATATTAGGTATAGCGAACCTGTCACAATGGTCTAACGACCTCAGCAATGTTGCAGGAAAACGATAGATGTTGGCTTTTCAAATCATTTATTTTTAGGATTCTTGAGGGGAGCCTATGTTCAACAGTTAACTTCTATTATCTTACTGTAACTAAATACGAATAAAAGGGATTAAAGTATTTACCGTTTGTTTATAAAAAATGAAGCGGTTTAGGTATTTTTTTGGTATGGTTTTTATTCTGGAGTTAAATGGACTACATACTACTGTTCCTGCAAGTTATTTTAGATAAACAGAGAACGATTAAATTTCTCGTTGATAAAAACAACGAGAAATTTAATCATTCTCTGTTCATCTTAAATAACTTGCATGGTCTCATTATGTATTTTACTAACCATTTTAACTTTATTTATTCTCGTTAGCAAATTATGACCGGCTAACATTTTTGGAATGGAGATAAAAAAAATCAAGAAAATCTATTTCGAATATTTGCATCATATAGCCTTGCCTTACTTTGGTCTAAAATCCAATCAAATTCAGCCATTTGCTTTGCTATTCACCCTTTCTGTACGCGATGAATTAATAACAAGCGTCAACAAAAACAAGCATGAGTTTCCATTATGGTTTCACAAATACGGAATGTTATTGTATGAAATTGCACACGAGTGGACAGATGGGATATCTATCTGAAAGCGATTAAATAGAAATGTTATGGGTATGACAAAAAAAATATGACTAAGTCTTTATGGCAAAGAATATTATCCCTCTGCGACTGACGTGGTAGTCCCACAGACACCACAAAGTAGATAATCTTTTCCAAAATCTTTACTCTTCGAGTTTCGTTTCCCGCGTTTCTAGTACCTTCCTAATTTGCACCGCTGCAACCATCGGTCTGGCGGCAGTGATCGCAGAAGTCACACGTGAGCGCGTAGGTGCTGTGGTGTTCACCAATCTACCACGTCAGTATTACCGTGTAGTATCTGCCAGACTACCAAATCAGTAAATTTGTTAAATTGCAATAGTGTCTCACAGACTATGATGTCACTATAATTGTTTGTTTGCTATAGTTTTTGCATTATTTTTAAAGATAATTCGTATAAAACATAATAGACAGACCTTCGACATTGAAAAGAATATCAGCCATCAGAAAGTTTGCTACTACAACAAGCAATCAGCGAATAGTTAAATGGTTAAAACAAGTAGAAGGCAAATGTTCAGCAATAAGGACGACGACTTGGCGGACCTTAATTTTGAACCGAAGTACAGTGCGCTTTGAAGAGGATGTAATTTCATTGGAAGCAGAAGAAGATGAGAGCATGGGGACAAAAAGGCAAGATAACCAAGAAGTATTTAAAGATTACATTCAATCAACTAACGTAGATGTGTTCAGAGGTAAAAATAGTTTAATTTCGAATTCTCATGAGTGTCCTAGGACATCTAGAACTATATCTTATAACATTGTAAGAATACCAAGTCGTCGAGAAAATACTTATCAGTTTGAGGGTTATTTGAAGCTTTGGCCAAAATTATTTGGCTATTCTATGTTAAAAAAATTTGTTGAACATACTAATCGCTAGAATCCATGTTATATTTGTCCAAGTATATGAAAACAATAAACTAAAAATAATTGTTGTGATTGTTCAAAATCTATTTGTCTGCAATGTTCGAAGCTTATTTGCGAAATTTGTCAACAAAAATTGTTACACTTTGAGGCTGTCTAATTTTAGATCTCACCGTAAAATTTCAAGAATTTCTATTTTCATATGTTGATTATTGATTGCTTAACGAAAAAAATAATAAGAAATGTTAAAAAGATTGTTAGATTTTTTTTAGTTTAAGTTTTCGGGAAGAAGACTGAAATTTATGTTCATAGTGCGCCATATGCAATAAAGGTTATGATTTCGTGAAAGTGACTTTTATTTCGCTTTTTTTTTAATTTATAATATTTTATAGTTTATACATTTTACCTCAAGAACAATAAAATATGTTTAAATGACAAATTGTAATAATTACTTAAGTGAGAAAAGGTGTCTGCTAGTCTACCACGTCAGCGGAATTGGGAAAATTATACCACGTCAGTCGCAGAGGGTTAAGCATTAAAATTTCGAAGAATCAAGAGGTTCCCTTGTTATGGTATTGCTGAAATTTTGTACATGGAATAAGTGCCTTCTCGTAGATTTGAACTTATAGACTGATGTTTAAATTTTTGGGGTAGAAAACATAAATAAAGAAGATATTACTGTTTAAACCTAAATAGCATAACATGTGTGTACTGAAGCAAGACTTGTTTAACCAATTCTCACTGTCTAAAACTTGAAAATAATGTAAAATATTTTATAGCAATAGCAACTGCATTAAATGTAGAATTAATTAGAAATAAAAATAGCTTCAATGAATCAAATCTCCTTTCTTAAATTGTAAAATAAAAGATAAAAGATTATTCAAGTCGCCCAAATAACATTGTTAAAATTATTTTCTAAAGTCTACATTAAACGATACAATATAATGCGTTTTACGTGTCAACAGTAATGCTTTTTAGATTAATTTTGTCAGTTGTGGTGGAAATAAGCCGCTTAGGGGCGGGTTGGAGCGCCAATCTACTACATTGTACGAATTTTCTACCGACTCGCCATATTGATATTTGATTTAGTTGTAGGATCCTCCTATTTTAAAGAATTTAAGGAGTGATTTTATCTTTGCGATAGTAAAAATATTAATTTTTAAATTGATTGAAGCTGAAATTCTTATTTTTTTTAATTATGAAATTATTAAGAACATCATCTTACAAAGTTAAGATATAAAAATATGAAAGTATGGCTGCAATTTTAAATAAATTGTTTTAATATAGTGTGAGTTTTCTAATACGAAATAAATTTAATTTCCTTAAAGAAAGATTAATCATAAAAAAAAACAGTTTTATTCCTATAATCAATGTTAAGGGCTTTAGACTTTTTTATTTCGTGGGCAGTTAAAATAATTTGCAGCTATTATTCTTCTACATAATTAAGGCTCTTTTCGGTGTCATTATATGGAAATAGACGCCCACAATGACAACTTTTGCCAACGATAATGAAGTTGTTTGCCTTCTCCATTCCATACACTTGGAAATTTTTATAGTTATTTTGTGCAGGTTTTTTTTACGATGTTTTCCTTCACCGAAATCAAGTGGTGTTAGTTGAAAATGACCGTACATCAGGGCAAAGATACAAGTCGCGCTTAGTGGGGATTGAATTTATGCCCACCAGCCATACAGAACCACCAGCCGCTTAGCTACCTCCACTTCAACTACTTAATTAAATTAAAAGAAAGAAAGAAAGAAATTCTTTATAACTAACTAGATATTTTTCAGTGTCGCAAACTGTGCGAGGTAGTGATTCCTCGTAATATTTCATTCAAGGCTGCCGGCGCGTCACCATCCGTGAAATTGGTCGCACATATTTTAAAATAGCCAACGTCTAAGCTCCATCTCTTGAAACCCAATTACCTTCGTTATGATCCGCCGTTTTTAATTCCATTTTAGAGATACAACGACGGAAATTTATGGAGCGCCTTTGATTATATCAGATAATTTTCTTTGATTTTATGAACCTTTCGTTTATATTGTATTTTTAATACAAAGTACGATAATTTTTAAAGTTTACAAATAATTGGCTTACATATTTATCAAAAACTTTATTCCGTTTTTTTTTTTTTTTTTTTTATGGCGGATTCGTTTTTCAAATTGATTTCTCAACGAAGAAGAACAGTTATATTATTGATTGCAGCTTGTAAGGTCCCAGTTTGAAAATCCCCACAAATGTGTGGTTTGAACTAATTCTTTCATTTAGTCAAAATAAACCTACTACTGTACATAGACAAACCTTTTACCAAGCCTAACCATAACTCTCTCTATCTCTCTTATGCATCTTATTAAAAAAATAATTAAAAAAATATACTTACAGCATTTCATATTATTTGTATACCGATTTATGTAAAAATTGCAAACAATTTTCCAAAAAGAAAGGAAACATAAATATGCGCTAGTCATTGTAGCTGAAAATGAATCTAGCTTGCTCTACAATGTTTAAGGGTTGTTAACCCCTGTAGACTAGGGCTCCTCCCTCTAACTTTCCTCTATTATTAATGACAGTCCTTGCCCCGCCCTTCCACCTTAGTGTAATGCAAATTGTTGCAATATTTTGTTTGTTAGGTAAACTGCAAGAACTGAACACGCGAAACTGTTTTATAAGTGTTATTACCTGGAGTAGGGGCAATGAAGTGATTTGCATTAATCTGAATTATTAATGAAGAGATTGGTCTCACTGGTCAAGGATTATACGTGGGGCGCACTATAAGTTTCCGGAATGAATATGAAAAAATACTATTAAAGGTACAAAATTAATTTATTGTTTTTCAAAATAATCTCCCTTGGCGTCTATGCACTTTTTCGTTCGATGAAACCAGTTTTGAAAACTTTTGTGCCACTCCTCTGTGGTGACCTCTGAAACGTGTTTTTCATACTCCTCGACAGCCTCTTCTGGTGATGAAAATCGTTGACCGCGTAATTGGTTCTTAATTTTTGGGAACAGAAAAAAGTCACAAGGTGCCAGGTCGGGACTGTATGCAGGATGACTCATGAGTTCTACATTTTTCGCATTCAAAAAGTCGTTTGTCTGTCTGGCCGTGTGAGAACTAGCATTGTCGTGGTGCAGGATGATACGGCGTTTACGGTTATTTTTACGGAGTTCGTCAATAACTTCCGGCAAACAAATGGTCGTGTACCAGTCACTATTCACTGTACGACGATTCTCTAAAGCAACAGTAGCCACGTGTCCAGTTTTATTAAAAAAAGAAGCAATCATCCGCTTAGATGCACTTTTCACGCGCGCCACTTTGGTTGGTTTCGGCTCATCTTGAAAGGCCCATACGCTCGATTGCTGCTTTGTTTTGGGATCGTAGCAATAAATCCATGTTTCGTCACCTGTTACTATGTCCCACACCAAATTTGACGCACCTTCGTTGAATCTGGTAAGCATGGCACTGCACCAAGTGACGCGGTCCGGTTTTTGAGCCTCGGTCAAGTTGTGTGGGATCCACCGCGAGCACAGCTTTCTCACACCCAAATGTTTGCGTAGGATTAATTGTATTTGACTCATGCCTATTTCTAAGGATGCGCGAATTTCATGGTAGGTCACATGCCTGTCTGTTTCAATCATACGGCGCACAGCATCGATGTTTTTGTTGGTCACAGCGGTGGACGGCCGACCATCGTGAGATTCGTCACTGAGATTGATACGACCATGCTTGAATTCTGCAAACCAGCTATAAACAGTTGTCTTGCATGGTGCTTCATTGCCAAAAGCTGTTTCAAGCCGAGCGATGCTCTGTTGAGCTGTCAAATTACACTTAAAATCGTAGAAAATCATACTACGAAAATTTTCCCGAGTTAAATCCATGTTGATGCAGACACACAATTTTTTAAATGGCGCCACAAGGTAAAAACAAAAGACAGTCAGATGAAACAAACTGCATTCTACAGCCAAAGAGTTCTATTTTCAAATGTTGCAATAAAGTTTTAAATATTGTTTATGTAAGTGGCCAGTTCCGGAAACTTATAGTGCGCCCTATGTAATAATGTATAACAGAGTTTCTATGAAAAAGATCGTTTATTTTATCCGTTAGGCGGTAAAAAGAGACAATATTCCGATATTGAAGAATAAGTTAGGCTAAACCTAGCCTGCTATATTATGGCTAATCACACATTATGCTTCAACTACATAACCGTATGTCAAAGAATGATGATGCCTATAAAATTGTGCCCAAAAATTATGACTTAAGACCTGTTCCCGTTTTTTAAGTATACATCTATGCTCTTGATACGAGCAAATATATTCATCGGTGTTTGGTTAGTAAATACTTATTGTCATTTTATGTGTGCAAAAACCAGACACATTAAAATAAGTACTATAAGACAGTAAAACAATTAATTGATACCGGAATCCGGTATAGCCACATACAAAAGGTTTATGTAACAACATAGTTTTTAAGCTTAATTGAAAAATATGTCCTCACTGGCCTCCATCCAGAATCTACAAGCTAATGTAAATAAATAGGACAGAAGAACATTTGGCAAATTTCCACGATTCCTCCGAAACACATTACATGGTAGTAGACTGGACAAAGAAAACTCATTCATAAAACATACAAACGTTGAGGATAATGATAAATTCATTACAATCCGAAAGTTATAGAGGTCCCATCGAGAACCGAAAGAACTATTGACCCATGAAAAGGGAAAACTTTCATGTCACTGGGCCGAGACAATGTACTAGGCTGTTTATACTTTATTCTTGTTGCTGTACATCTATGATATATTTTTCTTAATATAATTTTTTTTATTAAAAAAGAAAATGAATATGTATATGTACTAATCTATTATATTTCTCTTTTCGCCCGAGTATAGTGCGAAACCAAAAGGAGGGTTATGTGTTTCACCACTATGTATGTATGTCTGTATATAAGCGTCTTGGCTTTTTACTGGTTAAAGGCTATATAACGCCACAGTAATGTAGTATTCACCGAGGCGCCTTCTATTCCACAAAGTGATGAACAAAAAAATAAAATTAATTTTATCATACTGTGTGGGATATGAAATGAAAGGATTTAAAAAACAAATACAAAAATAATATACATTATTATCTGTTGCTCCCTACTTGCATTAAGTGGATGAATATTTTTTTTCTTGTAAGAATTTTTATAGTTGTTTAAATTATTATCTTGTGGTTAGCTATAGTTCTATTTTACGTTACCAAGAAAGTAAAGAAGAACGAGAAGGCAATGGCAAACTACTTCATTATATCTGCCATAAATGACACTGACAAGAGATTGACTCTTAAATTAAAAAATATAGCGGACGTAAAACCCTATTTGCAGCACGCAGGGTTTAAGGGAAAATAAATAAATATATAGGGACAAATTAAACCGATTGAGCTAACCCCAAAGTATGTTCGAGACTTACAGGATAGTAACTTAACGATACTATATTATATAACAAATTCGTGTATGGATAAATATCAAGACCCAGGACAATTTGAAAAAGGCCATTTTCCAATTTGCCGTGACCGGGGATCGAACCCGGAACCTACGGGTGGCGGTTGGCGGACTAACATGGTGACCACTACGCCACATTTATTTAGATATCTAAAAAAATAAATGTTATAATAAATAAAATCACGCCTAAAGTTAAAGGTCACTTGTGTTTAATAAGAAAATATCACGATCGAACAATAAACACAAACTTAAATAGTCCACAAGTTTAGATACTTTTACAAAATCACAACACAAGGTGCAAATAATCGCAGATGTTCTTAAGTACCAATTTCAACATGTACTGCAAATCATTTGTTCATAGAAACAAATTTGTGTAACTTTGAGTTAACTTAGAAATAACTTAGTTTAGATCGTGATCTCAAGTGATTGCCAAATTTACTAAGTTTTGTTTTCGATGTTCCAAAGTTTAGACTTCGCAATATTATTCTTACATACATACATAATTTTACATGCTAATCTGTAATCAATACTATCATGACTTGTTCTTATTTTTGTGAACAGCAGCGTGAAAGCCTGTGTAATAAAAAGAATGTCAACAATATTACTCCCGTTTCCCATTTGGAAGAAGAGACTCGTGGATCTCCATTTACTACGACGCTTGCAAATCTCATTCGCTTCATCAACAACCTGAAACATTAGCATCGAACTACTTGCTCTGGTTTTGTATTATTTACTTTCTAAAAGATTCTGATGAATTAAGAACCTCCTCCTTTTATTAAGTCGTTTGAGAATAGTAATTACAACTCAAATAAGAAATATTAAAAAACGAATCGCACTTTATTTCATTTTTGTTTGCAAAATATTTAAAATGCTAAATTTAGCAGAATAAAAAGGAGTAAATTACAGTAATATGAAGAAGAATAAAAAATATACCCTTGTGTTCACCCCACGTGAGTGGCAAGTTGGCAGGTTGCGTGCATTTTCGAGGGTACCTTAAGGGTTGCATTAGTGCTATTATTTTTCAATTAACCAATGTAATCTGGCTGTTACCATTGTTAGATTCTCGTGTCAGATTGTATATTTTAATTAAATGGATGGGCACTCGAGTTACGTATTTTTTTGCTTTCATTTTCTTTCGATTTTCTATGAAATGTACGTCTCGTGCCAATTCATGTAAGTATATTATGTGGTTTATTTCTATTTGGTCTTATATATAAATGTTAATATACTTTCCAAGTGAAAAGTAAGTATGAAAATAAGAATCAATGCCTACCCGAGACTTGGATATAAATAAACAACCTACAGAATTATTTTCATAGTTTTTAAGAGAAACATTGTACTTACCATACAAATTCAACGGTTTATGCTTAGTTATTTAAAACAGATTTTATAAACATAAAATAAGTAACTATAATAATAATAAAGCCTTTTGTTTCCGAGCTTATTGGTCTCTTTCTTTTGTGGATTTCATTTTGAAAGTCATTTTATATAATGTCCCGCAGCTCGGTGTGCCTTTTGGCATAGGCCTCCTCCAGCTCTCTCCATTGTGATCTCTCTTCTGCCACTCTAGTCCAGTAAGGCCCCAAGGTTAGGCAGATGTCGTCCTTCCAGCGCGTGATTGGGCGGCCCTGTCGTCTCATCTTTTACTTTGGTAGTCCGTCTTATTGCTGAGTGTTTGATTTTGTCCTTCAGTCTAACTCCAAGCATACTTCACTCCATGGCCTTTTGACATTTAGCTAACTTTTCTCTATGTATGTCCGGTAAGGCAAGTTTCACATCCGTAAGTCATGGTGGGAATGATGCAACTATTGAAGATTTTCTTTTTTATATGCATTGGTAGATGTTTGTTCTTCATTATTTCTTTTAGGGACCAGTTTTTACTCCATCCACAGGCAATTTTTTTATCCTTTTCTTTGGAGATTCCGTTGTAAGGTGAGATGATTTGACGTAGGTAGACCATAATCATTCACATATTCGAGGCTGTTTCCATGAACTTCTATGTTTATTTCTGCGCTTTTTCCCACCAGAGTTTTGATCATGAGTTCTAGTTTTGTAGGATCTTCTTCTAACAGGACTACATCATCTGCAAATCTTAGATGGTTTAGGTGCCTACCATTAATGTTGAGACCTTAATCATCCCATTCAAGTTTGCAAAAAATATGTTCCAATACAGCATTGAACAGTTTGCGTGATAGAGGATATCCTTGTCTCACACCTCTGTTGATAGGAAATAGGTCTCCTTTCGATCCAATAATTTTATTCTGCTTTTACTTTCTATGTAGATGGTTTTGATCAATTCTATGTAAGTGTTCTCTAGTCCTTGTTCTTTTGGGCTCGTTCAGATGGATCTATGATTTAGGCTGTCAAATGCTTCGGAGTAGTTAATAAAAGCAATAAAGACTGACTTCTGGTACTCGTTGTATTTTTACAAGACTTGTCTGATGGTGTGAATGTGATCAATCGTGCTAAAATTTTTTCTAAATCCTGCCTGTTCGATTGGTTGATTTTCGTCTAAAACTTGTGTAATTATATCTAAAATTACCTTTGCAAATATTTTGTAGACATTTGATATGGGACTTATTGGTCTGTAGTTTCCGATATTGTCTTTGACCCCTTTCTTGTGCAGGAGAATAATGAGTGATTCTCCCCATTGTTTAAAAATGGTACCTGTGAACAAATGTCATTAAATTAGTTAGAATTAGCTGAGTTAGAATCGGGCTTATTTCTTCTATTATGCCTCTCATTAGTTAATTTATAACGTTGTCGTAACCTGGGACTTTTTCTAGATTATGTGATATAATGGCTTTCTCTACTTCTTATGTGAGAATAGATGGGATGATTTCTTTTTCCGTGTTAGGTGTTATGTCATTGTCATTATCCTGCAATTTTTTTTTATTTGAATAAAGGTATCTATAGTAGTTTGTAGCGAGCATTTGGATCTATTTACGACTTGTGACATGTTTTGATCTGTTATTTTTCAATTTGGATATCCATTCTTTGCCATGTTCTTTAAGTTACTTAAGAGCTTTTTTGACTCTCCCTGTTCTCTGAATTTCATTTTCCAGTTTTCCATTCTCTTTATTTTTCTATATTTTCTTAAACATTTTCTGATCTGTTTATTTAGATTAGATATTTTGTTTCAATATTCTTGGTTATCTTTTTTGCTCTTTACTAGAGATTTTCTTTCTCCCCAAAAGGGCCCTTGACTTTGCGCTTAACTTTACATTGCTGGCTATATTTCTTTTGATTATTTGTGATTGCTGATTATTAATGTCATCATCATTATCATCATCATTTCAGCCGCATAACGTCCACTGCTGGACATAGGCTTCACCCAAGAATTTCCAAAATGACCGATTAAGAACGGCCTGCATCCAGCGCTTTCCAGCGACCTTGGTCAGATCGTCTGGCCACCTTGTGGGTGGGTGTCCTACGCTTCGCTTGCCAGTACTCGGTCGCCATTCAAGAACCTTTTTGCCCCATCGGCCATCGTTCCTTCGCGCTATGTGTCCTGCCCACTGCCACTTCAACAAACTAATCAGCTGGGCTATATCAGTGACTTTTGTTCTTCTACGAATTTCCTTTTTTCTGATTATTATCATATTTGAATTCGTATGTTGTTTCTAGCTTTTTTGTTGGATATTTTTTTCAGGTAACTATGTACCATACGGTGGTTTGTATTGAAGTTTAGTTTTTGCACTATATCGGTGAAGAAGCATGGTCTATTTGTAATAATATAATTAATTTCATTTTTGTGTTTTCCATCGGGTGATATCCAGGTCCATTTACTTTTGGGTTTCTTTTTGAAGACTGAATTTAGTAGAGTTAAGTTGTTTTGGAGTAGGAATTCAATTTGTATGTGCCCGTTCTTGCTTCTTTTACCACGCCCATATTTACCCATTATTTTATCTTCACCAGGTCTTCTGGTGCCCACACGTGCATTAAAGTCACCCATTACGATGAGATAGTTATTCTGATATGTAGTTATAATATCAGATAAGTTGTTATAGAAACTCTCGATATCACTCTTGGAAGCTTGCTCAGTGGGTGATTATACTTGTATAATAGTCCATGTTTTCCTATAGTTTTTTTTATATTAATGTTTAGTATTGCTAGTCTATCTGACATTCCTATCAGTTCTTGTATATGAATTTTCAATGATTTCTTGATTATAAACCCCACTATGACCTGCTTTTTTGGTACAATGTGTATTTTTTATATTCTGCCGTTTTTTCTTCCAATCTTCTCATTTCGCACAAGCCTAAGATATCATTATTTATTTTTTGTTATGCCTTGTCCAATTCTACTAACGTTGACGACCTCCGTGGCGTAGTGGTCACCATGTTAATACGCCACCCAGAGATTCCGGGTTCGATCCCCGGTCAGAGCAAGTTGGAAAATGGTCTTTTTCAAATTGCCCTGGATCTTGGATGTTTATTTATATATGTATATGTTATAAAATATAGTATCGTTGAGTTAGTATCTCATAACACAAGTCTCGAACTTACTTTGGGACTAGCTCAATCAGTGTTATTTGTCCCTATATATTTATTATTTACTAAATTTTCTTGGTTTCTTAGAGATAATGTATGCACAAGTTATTATGCAAAAAGATCCAAAACAATAAAAACTGCAACATTTATGCAATTTTTATTGTTTTGGATCTTTTTGCTGGAGGGTTTTGGTTTAGTGCTCCCACGGGGACCAGCCGTATTGGGAGACAAGTTTAAGTTTGTATTAGTTTATTCTTTCTGGGTTGTATGTTTTGGTTTTGGGTGCCGGGTCTATTTATTAGTTTTTACATAGTAAAGTATGCCTGGTTTTAGCACTTCTTTGTTTGGCGCTTTAGATGCTCCACTAGCTGGCTTGTTTCGCACATTGGTTTTCTTTTGGACGGTGTGTTTGTTGAATCAGACTCCTCTCTTTTTCTTTTGTCGGGATTTTTGTCACGTTGTGTTGTTGACTTGATTATAACCTTGTCGTTTTTCAAGAATGCGATATTTCCTTCTTTCCTCTCTTTTCGACCTGTAGTTGTAACTGTTTGCGTTTTTCTATTACTTTTCTGGGGAAATCCTAATTTATGCCTTGTGAAAGACTAGTCTTGTTTTTCATAATTGTGTGTTTTTCCACAATGTTGTAAATGAAACAACCGCTGGTCGATTTTTGTTGCTAGTTGGTCGTCCGATCCTGTATAGATTGCTTATTTCTTAGCTATCTATGTTAAACCTGCATCAGTTAATCTTGCTTTTATATAGGATACCAGCTCGCACTCTGTTTTGCCCATTTCTTCGAGCCCAAACAAGACTATTTTTTTCCCTATTTTTTTTAATGTTGTTAAGTTTTTGTTTCTTTTCAGCTACTTCGGACTTAAGGATGCGGTTTTCTTCCATTACAGTTTTTTATTTTTTCGTCTATTGCTTCCATGACATTTCTAGTTACTTGTGCAGTTATAGAAAAGGTTTGTTGGTTTAGTTTTTCGTCGTGCTTTGAAAGCAAAACTCTATATTTGTATCCATTATTGTTTTGACGGTTTTGACTTTCGTTTGCTTCGAAACTCGCTTGCAGATCGAAGTTCACTACGTTCACTTTGACGTTCACAGATTACGCGTTGGATAATCCGAAAAGTCGCTTTCACTTAACGTTTTTTGATATGTCAATGTCACTGTATTTTTATAACGTTGGTATGAACACTATAGAGTTCACTCTTCTGTTTTCAAAAGAATCCTTTTTCGTAACTTGAGCCGTTTCTAGCCGGGAGGCGACTTAACAATTACTTTTTGCACCGAAATGGATTTAATTTAGCGGAGGTCACTGGCGTACGTGCTGTCATTAAAAGCACCGGAACCGGAAAAAAAATAACTAACTAGGTATTTAATACTAAAATGTTTTTTTTCACAAAATAAATAAATACAAGACATAGTTATCTTAAAAACTAGGAAAAGCGCAAAAGGCGGCCTTATTGCTAGACAATTTCTTCCAGGCAACCTCTTTAAATAGAACAAAGTAATAAGGAATTAGATAGTGCGGGTGGTCATTAAAATAAACATACTTAAGTAAAATAATTAAAATAAACATATTTATCAATGGTTTTAACAAACATAAAAAATAAGCAAGTACCTTATATCAACTTAATTAATTTTGTCATAGGCTTTACCGACATAACCAACCGATATAAAACTGTAGGTATCTCAAAATATTCGTCGGTCACGTCACGATGCTTCGCATGGCACACGAACTGCGGCACTTTTATTACATTTTCAATAGAAGCCAGATGATGCGATTTTTGTATCGGTCGAACGATTGCAGCGCTTGTGGAAATGCGGAATTGTGTTACTGATTTTCCTTTATTTCAGAAATGCTACTGCGTTGTACATGTTCTCTCAAGTTTTATCCTGAACGGTGTAGGCAAAGTCAAAGGTTGAAAGCCGCAAAGGTCACGCTTAAGAAGTTACACTTTATTACATTCAGATATCGGAATTTTCTTAATATTATTAGCAAATGTTTTAAGCTAATCGTACACTATCATATTTGTATAGCGTTATACCTTTTAACGTGAACATTGACCATTCAGTAGGTTGAACACTCCAAAGGTTAAGCTTAGCAAATAAAAAAAAAAAAAAACTGAAAATCCGGAAGCTGGGTCTTCTAAAACAATAACATTAAGAGTTTTATCCTTTAAACAATAGGAAAAATGGATTCCATTTTATATGGATTTTAAATCTTAGTTGCAAGTATAATCCATATTTTAATATTTTAATGAAAAAGCATTTATAAAATCCGTACAATTGATGCAACAATTTCCGCTGTAATTTGTCATTTGCACAAACCATTAATCTGAATACTGCAAGGCATTTTTCATTCCTTGGGCATTATGCATACATGCTACTGCGTGATTTAGACGTTTGATTAAACGTAGGTGTAATATCGTTAAGGCGCTTTGTTTGCTTTACTCAAGCTTATACTTAATTACTGATTTAAGCACGGCAAATATTGGAACGCTAGACGAATAGGTACGATGTTTTCTATAACAATGTTTGTTTATTACGTTCTACACTCCGTAAAGGCATTGATTTGAGGCCAAAGAAGTAGAATAAAAGATTTAAATATGAATTCTTATCTTCAGTACTTCAGCCTAACCCTGAATGAATAATTATGAATCGTTTTTGTGGCTGTGGTAAAAAAAAGCAGCATATATCAGCTATTTCATCGTCATCTACAGCCTTCCACTACACTACAGCTTCTATCAATAAATTACAGATTACCTTACAGAAGAAAATGTATGATATCGCCATTGATAGAGATACGTTTGGCCAAAAATAGCAAAGAATAGGCTACAAATAAAAAGAACCCATACAATAGGGGTGACGACAGAGTTAGAATAGTATAATTGTCATTAGTCCTTCTTTTAGATTACCCAAAAATAATGGACCCATGATTTTAAGTCTGCCAAAAAAGAAATTCACAAAGTATTCGTATACGTAATACGAAGCATCAAAATTCCAGATTGCGGGCTTGCGACGTCACTTCTATGTAAAAATCGTACGTAGCCGTGACGTCATGCTAAATTTCAAGGCGCTGTATTTTTGTCATTTTATGTTTCTCAAAGAAAAGAAAAAATACGTGTACAATATTTTTTAATAATGTAACCGATGGGCTAAAAATATTTTTTTATTCGTCATACCTATTGTAATTGTAACACAATTTTTAGATAACGTAGACACTAGCAGTGTGTAAACATCTTTATGCTAACTCATTGATCGAAGAAAATTAGTCGCGATAATAAGGTTGCGTGACGAGTTTTCAGCCACCCGACGCTTTCAAATGACTAAGTATTATTATTTGTACTGTAGGCACTTGGAATAAAGCAAAATCTAACAATTTACTTCGTGTTCATTTCTAACAATATAACTTTCAAATAGGTACGATAATGTTGTTGTAATTTAAGCTCCAGTTTTAGGGTCAGTTTAACGTAACCGTGGCCCTATGGATCGAACGAAAAGTTTCATAAAAAAAAACTGGCCAAGTGCAAGTCACACTCGCGCACTAAGGGTTCCGTACTATTTATCTATGAAAAATCACGTTTGTTTTTGAAAGAATATTTTATTTATTTATTTTCCGTGGCGTAGTGCTCACCATGCTAGTCCGCCACCCAGAGGTCCCGGGTTCGATCCCCGGTCAGGGCAAGTTGGAAAATGGCCTTTTTCAAATTGTCCTGGGTCTTGGATGTTTATCTATATATGTATTTGTTATAAAATATAGTATCGTTGAGTTAGTATCCCATAACAAAAGTCTATAACTTACTTTGGGGCTAGCTCAATCAGTGTTATTTGTCCCTATATATTTATTTATTTATTTAATTATCCAAATAAACCACTAAATATTCTATGAATATTACAAGCGTCTAACGATTGCCGTTATTAATATGAGCAAAAAAAACACGTTTATTGTATAAAAAATGGGAACCCCGCTTAAATATTTATTTTATTTTATGTTTAGTATTTATTGTTATAGCGGAAACAGAAATAACATAATTCGTAAAAATTTCAACTGTCTAGCTATCACGGTTCATGAGATACAGCCAGGTGACAGACAGACGGACGGACGGGCAGACGGACGGACAGTGGAGTCTAAGTAATAGGGTCCCGTTTTTACTCTTTAGGTACGGAACCCTAAAAACTTGCCTTCATATAAAAAAACTGCATTGAAATCGGTCTATTCGTTCGAGAGCTTCGATTTCACAGACAAAAAAATACTCAGACAGACAGACAAACTTTGGCGTCAAACTTTAAAAACTCTTTTTTTTTGCCGGGGGCTACAAATAGAATCAAAATTCAAAAATACAAAATTCAAATGTTTATTCAGTAATTACCTTTACAGGCACTTTTACACGTCAATAAGTATAATTTACATTACGTGTAGTTTATATCAAAATTTAATTTATTTTAAAGAAAAGCTACCGATACCAGCGCTTCGTAACGACCACTGCTGAGAACAAACGCCGAAAGAAACTCATTTTCACAGTATTGGTCGCTTACTCACCAGAAGGGCTTTGTCATATTATTATTATACCTTTATTTAAATAATAAATACTTTTAATATAATACAATGTTGATACATTATAACATGTTATGGTTGCGAACGAGTTAACAAACATAAATTACGTAATAAGAAGAAATACTAAGTAGTCAAAAAATCGACTCCGAGCTGACCAGTCCCTCCCGGCAGCACCCGTTCACGCACGGATCAGTCCGTCGTTAAACTCAACCATATTAGAGGGAATCAAAATAGTGTTAGGTTACTAGCTGCATCGTCTATTAAAATAATTCAGTTTCACGCCCATTATCTCAATCGGCTTTTAGGAACTGCACGGGAAGAAAAATAGACGGTACGTTCTATGTTTTTTTTTTCTTTCTCCCAGATCAGCATAGACGGAACCTAACAAATTATCTCAAATAAACCTTAGCCCCTCAGTATTGCAACTCCATATACTTACTAAAGTAATACATCTATGAAATATGATGCTGGTAATATAAACGGACACAAATATGAATAATACATGGCTGGCAATAATCTGCCAACAGCTCAGAATATGTGATTTTGTTTATTTATGTCGAAACGCTTATGGAGTCCATGACTCAACATTATGTCGGGAGATAGGGGCAATATTTTAGTGTTTATTGGGGAAATTCGTAGTTCTTTGGCCTGGATACAAATATTATTTTTATTGATTATTACATGTTATACATCATCGGAGAAATAAAATCTTCCCGACTTCGCTGGCTAGTACATGTGGAGAGGATGGGAGAAGATCGAGCCGCAAAGAAAGCTTATCATGGTCAACCGTCCGGGCGCCGTCCAGTGGGGAGTTCAAGATATAGATGGAAGGATGAAGTCGCCAAAGACCTGAAAGAGACTTCCAGCTCTTTCAGGTCTTTGGCGACTGGTCAGATTTAGCACAGAAAAGGGAAGAATGGCACACTTTAATGTCGGTGGCCAAGATCCACTTCGGGTCGCTGAGCCAGCGAAGTAAGTAAGTATTACATGTTACAAGCGCGTCTGGGAAGAAAGAAATACAGAATAGTCATGTGCAAATTATAAAAGTGGCTTTATGGATAGTTTAGTTTAATTGAGATATACAACCTGGAAGGAACATACCCGTAATAAATCAATCCACAAGCTTTATTAGATCACTATAGTATAAATAACAGCCAAAACTTAAAAAAATTGGCATTTCTACACAAAAGGGTGCAGCCGCCTGTGCAATTTGTTTGAGAATGTCTAAATTTTTTTGGTTATTTGGTTGTTTTTTTTAATTTTCCTTCCACGTTGTATAGGTACTGAATGGAATACAATAAACCGAGTCATGGTAAGTTTTTTTTTTATTTGCCCTTCAAAACTGATGCATATTTTTTGCCCCATCCTGTACAATTTGTCTCCAAAATCGAATATTTATTAGTAACGCCTGCCAAAAGATTATCAATAAAAATAACGACATCGCATCCGGCACATGTGATGGTCCCCTCACTAATGAAATAAAACTGCGGCAATCATCGATGTGCGATAATCGTGTTATCTCGATTACAGTCGGCGATCATCGGAATCGCCGAGTTGCATGGTCCGCATGCGGGGGTAATCGACTGAGATCGTCAGCCCCTAGCAACGCTGGTGTAGAGGCGGCCGAATAAAATAAATAAATAAGGATTTTTACACAAGTAATAGAATAACCCACTCATTCATAAAAAAAAATACTAACGTTTGCTAAACCTATTTTAGTTAAAATATGTTTTGTCTCGTTCTTTCGATGTCAAATATTCAAAAAAGGGGAAAGGACAAAACATGTTTTAACTAAAACAGGTTTAGCAATCGGTTGTTTTTTTTATGAATTTGAGGGAAAGACTTTAAAGAACTTTCCTTACGAAGAGAACTAAAATACAGTAAATTGCAGTAAACGTTGGGATGGGATTGTTTTGACACATTATTATAGTTACCGTCTCCTGCTTAGTAAATTTAAAATGTGAGTTTATATAGAGGCATTTTTTACATCGATATATTTACATCAATTTTTCAACTAAAAAATAATTATAATTTGATTTTGTGAAAAAACTCCGCAGTATGGCGAGGCCAACTAGCTTATTTGATAACGTCTTTAAATAAAAATATATGGTAAATAAAAAATATAATTTTTAATCTTAGAGAAAAATAACCGTCAGCTCTATCAGTTATCAGACGTTATCAGACAGAGTGATAAACGTTAGTGTATTTTAACGGGTACAAAATCAAAGGGCTGAGTTTGACAGTTTGTCTGTGAAAAATGGAACGGTTGATATTAAATTTATCGCCAGCTCTCAAATTTATTGGCTCTGCGGATGTGTCACAAACGCGCGCTTTGTTGAGCGAAATCAAAAACAAACTGACGCTCCACGATGCTGCAACAGATTTGTGTCAGTAGACTGAAAATTATAAAACTTATGGCTGGCTCTCAATTTATTAGCTCTGTAGATTATTTTATTTTATTGGTTCATGAAAATTTACAAATAAACTCTTATAAAAGTTAACATAGTACATAGGTGCTACTTATTTCTAAAGAAATTTCTTCCAGCAGACCCGCGAGAGGAAATGGTGGTGTCACAAACGCAGAGAACTGTCCGTTTTGATGAGCGAAATCAAAAACAAACTGACGCTGCTCGATGTTGCGACAGATTTGTGTCAGTAGACTGAAAATTGTAAAATTTATCGTCGGCTCTCAATTTATAAGTTCTCTGGATGTGTCACAAATGCCGAGAACTGTCCGCTTTGTTGAGCGAAATCAAAAACAAACTGACGCCGCACGATGCTGCGACAGATTTGTGACAGCAGGGTGACACAAATATGTCTGTACAGTTATTATTTTATTTCTTTACAACTAATTGCAAACAATATAGTATTATGAACTTTATACGTCGACTGGTAGGTACGTTTACCATTACTAACCTAGGTAGGTTAGGTTAGTAATGGTAAACGTACCTACCAGTCGTGACTAATTAGAGGGTATAAAATGAATGATAAACATACTATTTTAAGATTTCCTAACGCTTTTCAGGCAATTCCTTAGTAAATGGTATACATTTTCTAGGCATTGCATACAACGTCTGAATTTAATAATTTGCCGGTAACATGTACAAATCTTTGTACCCAGTTATTATTCAATCTATTTAAAAAAGCATAGTTTTAAATGATGCATATACTAGTATCACACAAGTTTTGACTCATAATTATAAATGAATAAATAAATATATAGGGACAAATAACACTGATTGAGCTAGCCCCAAAGTAAGTTCGAGACTTGTGTTATGGGATACTAACTCAACGATACTATATTTTATAACAAATACATAGATAGATAAACATCAAAGACCCAGGACAATTTGAAAAAGGCCATTTTACAACTTGCTCTGACCGGGGATCGAACCCGGGACCTCCGGGTGGCGGACTTAGAATGGTGACCACTACGCCACGGAGGTCGTCGCACACACATACATCATATTATTTGTTTGTAATAATGTTTGTACTCGACATTATGCCGCATGCATATCACTACGTACTACTTTTGTATTTAAGTGTTATATATATATGTGTACAATAATAGGTAATTTAAAAGACTGAACTTAGACAAATTTTGTTTTAAACGTTGCGTTTAAATTCGGCAAGTTAGTTAAATGATTTCAATATTTTCATAGGCACTTTAGGATATCATGACGAGTGAACTATAGATACAACTAGTTTTCTCCAGAGAGCGCATATTGGTTAAAATGAATTGAATCACAAAATCATCACAGTGCACTTACAGTCAATAAACAGCTACAATAAAGCGGGGTTCTGGCCAGCACGCAAAGCTGAAGTAACAATTACTTGGTCATGCGAGCGGCCGATCCATCACCAGTGTGCCACTGCTTCGGCTACTCCGCGGCAATTTCCGCTCTCTTATCACCTGAAAGCGTTCACGTTCGTTTGTTCAACAGAATTAATAGTTGACAAGATCTTTGGCGTTGTTGCTCTTTTTTAACCTACTAGAGAAAGGAGGAGGTTAATAATTCGTCGTAATTTTTTGTTGTGTATGTTTACTGATTATTCGAAGACGCCTGGAATTTGAAAATTTTATTTTGTTTGAGGGTATACAAATTGTAAAGTAGTCCAATAGAAATGTAATCAAAAGCGGTTGTATACTTTGAGGGTGAAGTCGGTGAAAAATTACAAAGTTTTGCTCGAAAGTGGTGAACTTTGAAACACTTGGACAACTCGCTTGTTTTGTATTAAAAAATACTCATAAAGCTTTTCTATGACAAACATATAGAGATTGCTATGCGATAAGTCCGCCTTTCTGTCTTCTTTTTTGTTTTTTTTTTATTACTTTTGTGGTTTTGTGGTGCAATTAAGAGTATTGTATTTTACATACATACATACATGATATTATTCACAATCATATTGTATTTTTATCCGTGATGGGGCAGACAGAACATTTTGGGTCTTGTGGCCCTAAGCAGACAAAGCTGACCGCAAGCTGCATTGCCTATTACCATAATTTTCTTAGATTTTTAAGACTTAAATTCCTTCCTAATCATTTAAGATTGATATAATTCGGCATCGCATGCATATGAGTGAATAAGATCTTTAAAAAAGTAACATTTTTGGTTTTTCAAGTGTTTTATCAAGAGCAAATAAATTAAAAGACAAACATTGACAATTTTTCCGACAACACCAGTTTTGTTCTGCAAATAGTGTGGTCGTTAAAATAATGAATAATACAGTAAGTTATGGTTAAATATTTTCATAAGCTAAACACTAGGCGCAAAGTTATAACCCTTGTAGTAAAATTTATAAGAAACCTGCGTGCCGACGTCTTGCTAATATTTTTGCAGTGTTTACACAAAATTATAAATATTTATGTTTTTGTGACAAGAAAAATGCAAAAGTCACGTGCTGATTAAGTATGCTGCAAAAATGGAGTTCTTGACTTTTTAACTACAGGTATTTTACTAAATCTGCACATTAAATGGTTTAAACAAAGGATTGCGTATTATTATATTCTGATGAAGATAGCAGTTTTTTTTTTATCTAGTAAAGCACAGTTGTATATATTTTTTAAATACAAATACGATACTGGTATCGCCGATGTGGGCCACAAAACTGCGTGATTGGTCAGAAGCTGCTCTGGTTAGAGAAAAGTGGAGAAAAATTGGAGAGACCTTGCTTGAAAACAAAAACAATTACGATGAACTTTTTGAAAGCAACCACCAAGTATGAAATGCCGCTAGTAGTCTACGATCCTCCTAATCGTTCATGGGCTAGATCTAGAAAACAAGCGAGTATCAGAAAAACAAATGAACATTAGGGAAAGGGTTGAAAGCAAAAAACAAAAAACCAATGATTATTCTTCCTGACATTCACTTGACTCTTTTGTCGCAATTGGGGGTAAAAATTTAGTACCATGACCGTGACGTATTGTTGCCTAAGATTGGTGCGAACAAATAAACAAAATTCTTTTGCCATATTCAGTAGCGTATAATAAAGATTATAAATTCTTCCATTGAAACTAGTTATGAAACTTAGTAGCGATGGCGGCCGAAGGGGATTTCTCTACGTGGCGTTGTTCATATTAATTTCTGTTAATCACTTGTTTGCTACATTTTGGTTACTTATGTGTGAACGAGTAATCTAAATTCCATGCCGAGTTACCAGCGGGTAAATCCGGTAAAAAGTAGCCGGTAGGAGAGAGTAAGGTATTAATGAAGACTCTTATATAATAATATTATATTACAGAGACTTATTTGTGACTTTATACAATCCAACTCGCTGAAAAAAATGAAGTTTTTTCCAATAGCCGTCACTCTCAGACATTTTTATTTAATACAGCGTATAAAATAATTAAAATCCTCACATAAAAGCAAATATACTTATTGAAATACCTTTAAATTTCCAAACGTTAAAGTAGGTACCATACCTAACGTTAGAAGTTAACCGTTATGACATTCGGGAACAAACTTCGTCGATCGAAAACAATAACAAACCTAACGACTTCGGAACATTCACTGAAAAGGAAAGTTTGTCTATAAATGGACGCAAACGGTCGCTCCAGGTGCAGATTTACATAGATCCGATTTTCAGTGGATGTGCTTGATTTGGTCATACTTTAAATCTAACTGCCGTTTAAATTAAATACTGCTGCATTACATATTGGGGTTTTTTTTCAATACCTAGTCTATATCTGTCTAAATTATAACGGACAATTGCTAATCTAATGAAAACAGACGGAATCAACTTAGACGGGGAAAATCTGAAGTTAAGAGCACGTATTTGGCACGCGTGGTTGCTAAGTACCTGTTTTAGCTATTACATAGAGCTTTTTGTTTTAATTTAGTTTCAAATTATACATGATCGCAAGCCCTATGTCCTATGAGTACTCATCCATCTGATGATTTCCAGTGTTTAGCATTGTGAATCCATAGGTTAACTTAATGCGCCAAACTAAGATTAGAAATTGCTGAAAATGGAAATCTTCATAATTTGTACTTTCCCAGTCAGACTCGATCTCGACTTAATAACAACAATTAACTATAACAAAAATTTCGATAAATAAAATCACACATGCTTAGAAAATCACGGTGCTTACATGTGAAAAGTGTCTAACAAAGCTCCATACTCAAACAGCGAAAATGTGCAATTATTTTTAATATAAAAAGCAAAGCGTGCCTTCGTAACAGATGAGCGTCTTGTGCCTTATCGCACAAAACGTAGAATATTATAAAATGTCGCAATAAAGTAAATAAAAAGACAAATATACATGTTACAACATTCTTACACAGAAATTTAGTCCCTATTTTGTTTAGTTAGAGTAAAGAATTCTTTGTATTGTGTGATCACATAATGTTAAGGCGAGCTCGTGAGAAATATTATGAAAACAAATTCGCTGTGAGCACGTTCACTGTTCAAGTAATAAATAAGAGAGCAAAAGTACCCCGACTAAGGTTGACTGTATGTTATAAGACAATGTCTTCTGTCTTATGAGCTATTATTAACACAGGGAGCTACTTCTTGAACGTAAGGTTTCTTAAGGAATACTTATTTGGTGTCTCCGCTTTAGCGATCAATCATCATGCAAATGGATTGTCACATAGAATAACTACTTTTATCCCGAAAAAATGGAGGTTCCTTCCTGTAGATTGTCAAATATCTTTTGAACAACGCTGCGGGCCTTTGATACCGTATGATATATATGTTTATATATGATTTCGAGTATTTTATTATTACAAGCTTTAATTTTGTTTCATGTGTCCCATTGTCTGTCTGTTATCCTGTCTGTAATAAAATATTGCAAGTTACATTTGTATACACGGATACGTATATCGAGTGTTAATGAAATATTATGATGACATGAAGGCGATCTGTTGATGGAGCCGAAATGTGGCCTAGAAACGAAATGATGCAAACCCATCGAGTTTGGGCTCATTTGATTCATCTTGAAGATCAATTTAAGTTTACTGTTTTAGATAAAAGCATGTCTTAATTTTTTTTTGATTATTAGTTGTTTCTCATAAGAGCTAAATAAAGCCGCTCATTTCTTATGACGTGCAACCACCTACTTGATCTAAGGAAGCGAACCACAAAATGGCAATGTTTGAAACTGTATTACCGAGTGTTATACAGTTCAAACACGGAAATTAAATTAACAAATTAGTCAAACTAGATTACTATCCATTCTTTTGGGAATTAACGTCACTTTTTGTGGTATCACATGGAAGTTTCCAGCGTAATTGTGTTTGAAATCAAGGAAAAGGAAAAATTTCACTTTGAAATTGAGGGAAGCTAAATGCATTGTTCTACTCACTGATGCCGAAAATAGCAGTCTGCATAGGTATGATGTTATGATGTTTAGTAGGTAGCATGACATATAGAATGAAGAGTTAATAAACTATATTCTATATGATCGGCGTATGGTATGTTTGAAGGGACAAAAAAAACTTGAAAGGTGTCAAGGGACGCCCGGATGGAACGAAGTAAAATATAAATATAATAGGTCTAAATTACATTCAAACTCTTTTCTGCGTTCTAAAATCAAGTTTTTATTATCTTCATAAATTTGAATGAACAAAAAGTGTCGTTACAACTTTTGGTCTTATTTTTTCCGTCTAGCTCCCTTTCGCAACGAGCTATAAGGAACTTCGATCCAATAAAAAAAATAGTTAAAATAGGTATATCAATTACATGAACTTTAATATGCAAAATCATTTTTTTAACGGAGTTCCTTTTCCGGTACGGACTTGGCAGATGGGGGGGATGGGCTAGATGAAAAAAGTGTAAGATTTTTCCGTCACCTTGCCGTCTTTACTACGAAAGTAACTTTGTTCCAACCGAGTGTTCCACAACACTTACGAATTTATTTTTTTAAAGACCTTTTGTGAGTATACTTATTACCTATTTATTTTTTACCGAGAATACGTATTCTTAAAATTATTAAATCAAAATGCAGAAGTGTCTAACTGTGCAAAGTCATAACAGTATGCGGCTTGCCTCTTGAAATGTAAGTACACATCCTAACACTACAGATAGCAAAATTCAAACATAACGCGTTCGAAGTCGTTACGCTAAACGTGAACGAGACAGAAACGAAAAAATATGTTAAACAAGCAATTCACGTGAATCGAAGCACCTGAGGAGGCGGTGTGGGGAGCTATTTTGCAAACTACTCGATATTCACAAATATTCGTAGACCTATGCGAAAAAGTTTTGTGCAAAAGCAAAGCTTTGGAACAAACTGCCTTTAGACATCAAAACGTCGTCATCATTGCATTCTTTTAAATTTAAATTGAGGAATCTTGTAGAAACGTCTGAAAACTTGAGTTGAGTTATACATGTATATTGTATAATTATATTGATTAGTTATATATTTATAACATATGTTTATATATTTTATGTGTGTAATTTTATTTATTTACTGTGTTATAGTTTAGTATTTATTAGAAAGTTTTATTTTTAAATAGCTTTAGTGTAGTTAGTACTTAAGTGTAATTGAATTCTGTATTCTGTTGTGTGTCTTCTGTATATTGTACCCACTCTCTACCCTGTGTTGTAAAACTGTCCTCATATTTCAAGGTTGACTGGAAGATATCCCTATCTGGGATAAGTCCGCCTTTGTACTGTTCTCTAGTTCTTACCTGTATTTTTGTACTTTCTTATACAGACAAAAATTTAACAGATTTTTGTTATTTAGAAAATTTTTATAAGATTACCATGTCAAAGAATAATCAATATGTAGGTTACTTAGTATAAAAAATTTTTAATAATAGATTTTCGTTGCACAGAAAATCAATAATTAGAATGTTTGTTATGAATAATTTGAAATCATAAAATTTTATTATGTTTTTGCGATGTTTCTAATATCAGAATATCAAATTAAATATTATTATTTTTAATAAGTTTAGTTAATATAATATTTATAACCAAAAAATATTTTTATTATATATTCGCTCGCTCGGCTCGTGCGTGTGTTGGTCACAGTTCTAACCTAACCTAACCTATAAGTTTGCCCTATTCTAATAAAATGGATAAAACTTTCCCAGTACTCGCCGGTCGCTGCCGCGGCTCGCTCGCTTCGCTCGCTCGGTTCGTGCGTGTGTTGGTCACAGTTCTAACCTAACCTATAAGTTTGCCCTATTCTAGTAAAATGGATAAAACTTTCCCAGTACTCGCCGGCCGCTGCCGCGGCACGCTCGCTTCGCTCGCTCGGCTCGTGCGTGTGTTGGTCACAGTTCTAACCTAACCTATAAGTTTGCCCTATTCTAGTAAAATGGATAAAACTTTCCCAGCACTCGCCGGCCGCTGCCGGGGCACGCTCGCTCGGCTCGTGCGTGTGTTGGTCGCAGTTCTAACCTAACCTAACCTATAAGTTTGCCTAACCTATATTGTGGTAGCGATTTATAATGTATTCTAACTTATTATATGGTATTTAATTTGATTAAACAATGTTTTCACTTAATACTTCCTTAAATTATTTTTTTAAATCTTTTTATGATATTTATTTTAAAAATTATGAATAACATTACGTATATATTTAAATTTTCAGTAAAATAAAATTGCATGAAAGATTATACCGAACAAACAAATATTCTTTAAGGAAATATTCTACTGTTTGATTAGTTTGTTAAATGAAAATATGAGATTCTAAAATTCATTGAACTGTGTTTCTATAAATTGTGTTTTATTCAAGTAAATAGTCTGAAACAATAATATTTAAAATAAAAATATAAGACTTAAATATTCTATGAAAAATTTTCTGTGAATCGAAATTCTATAAAATTTTAGTCTGTGAAACAATTATTACCTAAAGATTTTACAAACAAACAAATATTTGGACATTTTCACTATTTACGTTTGTGACTTACATTTATTTCCAGATAATGTCAACTTGTTTCTAGATTAAACAAGAAGGTACCTACATGCTTTATTTGGATAAGTACTATTTAACTTAAGGTAGGTACAATATTAATTAATACTCGATTTTATCTTTATCACCATTACATACATGCATGGTTACGATATACGTATACTTATACGGCTATACGACTTTTAGCTTTGATTCTTTCAGAGCATTCCTCTAACACTAGCACATCATCTAGTCAGCATTTCCAACTATAGTGTATGTAATTAAGTTATCCGTATTTGACGGCCTCTGTGGCCTAGTGTTCATCTTGCCATGCTGTCACACCGGAGGTCTCGGGTTCGATTCCCGGTCAGATAAAGATGGAAAAGATCTTTTTAAGATTGGTTGATGTTTATTTATGTATGCGTTTGTTATAAAATATGGTCTCGTTGAGTTAGTGTCCCATAAAACAAGCCTCGAACTTACTTTGGGGCAAGCTTAATCTGTGTGATTTGTCTGTTTATATTTATATGTATTTATTGGTATTTTATTAAGATCATAATCGATGATAACATTAGACAAAGATAAATGGAAGGAAATGTCGACACCTTTTCCTAATAAGTAAGTACAATAAAGGTTAAAAAATCTTGTCAAAGTTGAAAATACTCCCTTTGGCCATCATAACACGTTCACGTGACACCGTGTATATTTTCCCGAATCGTCACAGGTGATAGGGGAGGGATCAGAACATTGTTTCGGGCGTCAACGGCGCGTACTCTACATGATGTTTATTGCATTGGATAAAAACAAGCCATGTATTTGCTCCTTTTTCCTTCAAATTAAGTTGTGAGACGTCTTTTGGCTTTTGCAAGTTGCTCAAACAAAAAATTTAATAACTTGGATTTTAGTATTGTTAACATAGGGATAATTACGGCTATGAACTTAATTTCATTGTTATTTTTATTGTATTTGGCGAACGTCCCGAAATGTGTTAAAAGAGGCACTAAAATTATATGTTTCCAAAGCCGGTTTTTCTGAATCTCACCGTTGAAATTTGGAACACATAACAAAATACAGCTATTGTTTCATTATGTATTAAAATTATTCATTTAAATATAAAAAAAAATGTGTAAATATACAGAATAAACTAGAACGAAATATATTTGTACTCAACATGTATCTACTTTAACATCCAAATACATAAAGCCCAAGCTAATGAAAAAACCGAGCCTTCATTTGCAGACGTGAGTGAAGGAGAGCCTGAACATTGTTGGACAGCTGTCTTGACGGATGATGACCCCCTGTTAATTAATAGTTGGTACATGGGTAGCTGCGGTAAACGTTGTCAGACCAATCAGGCAACTGTTGCGTTGCTTTTTTGTTTCACTTTGTTTATTTTCCGTGTGTAAGTGGCCAACTCAGGTGTTAAATTATTCTAGGTTATATAGGCATCTGCTCTTAGGCCATGGGGCTTCCGGCTTACAATAGGCCCATTGCATCTCTTCCTGTGGATGTCGTAAAAAAGAACGTGACATCGAAGTCGAGTCTAAAGAACTAAGCACACATTTGTGCTAAAACTACATTTCTAAGAAGGGTTGACGTCGGGTGGTGGCCCGTTGAAAATTCATTCTATTTTCTTCCTGAAGTTTTGTTGATTAATGATGCGTAGCGACTAGTGGTCTGTTATCATAGCCGGTCTTTTATTAACTAATTCCTTAGCTGCTATCCAGTTAACAGCAACTCGACAAACTTAAGTCAATATCGAATAAACTTGGCTCGAACTTAATTTTAACTGTCGGTGACAAAGTCAGTGTACATTGTTTCGGAACCCGACACTAACAATCAGCGAACTTTGGCGTGTCGAAACTAAACCCTATCACAGAATAAGTACTAGTACTCACGTAACCCTATTGAAGACGTAGACGAAGACTGATTCTCGACTTTCTAATAAAGAAAATACACCAATAATAAAATTGTGATTTCATTGATTGCTCATACAGCACACACGCACCTAGTTGCTGCTGAGGTTGTTCATGCAAGTGTAATAAATAAATCCAACCCAACCAGTCACACTGATTAAGGTTGAACTAGTCGATACTTTTTCTATACAAATTTCAGAGGGGATTTCCTCCGCCGTTTAACATTGTACATTCAAAGTTTAACATAATATCGTCTTGTCTTATTATAATTTTTGTCTGTACGGATACAAAATAGTAAAATAAAAGGTCATTAAAAAGTTATAAGCCATTAAAGATTCGTTTTTTATTTTACTTATTTTTACGCAACTTTCGGCGTAAATAAATAATATAAGAAGTGTTATAACTCCAAAACAAAGTTCACACCGACGCAGCGCAATTATCGAAGATTTTAATTATTTTATTTGTACTTGATGCGGTAGTTTTTTGCATAAAATCCCTTTTCCCAAAGGACTTTACGTATGTTTGACGCGCTCGGTTTACTATGAATTATCGTGCATTTCACCTCACTGCTTCGCCAGAATACAGTGTTAGGTGAGACGGCATGCTTTTTGGTCGTACCCACCTTTGAGTTCGAACCCACGACTAGTTCAACCTTAAGCTCACCCCAAAGTCAGTTTGAGGGCTCTAAAAGAATAATTTTTTTAAAGAAGGGTCATTTATGGGGGGCAAATTAGGAAATAAAAAAGGTTTTGCAAACCATACTGCGCCATGTGTCAAATGGAAGTGCTCGTTATGAAGATCTCAAATATATTTTTGTTATTATTGTAAAATAAAAAGTTTTGATTGTATTATCCCTTCCCCCTGATCTCCGAAACAATAGAAGCAAAAATTTTGAAAAAAATATTTAGAGCCATTGCTTATAAATTGCGGGAAAACCTATAAGAATTCTATCAATTAAAAATGAAGTGGTAAACTCCAGAGTTGACGTTAGTCAACTCGCTTCTTGCTATGACGAATTCAAATGTGATATTTTATACTTTGGCATTGTACAGAACCCTCTCCTCGCGAGTTCAACACGCACCTGGCCGGTTTTTGAAGTGAAAACTTCTTTAGCGGCGTTGTACACTTTTTGTAATGGGTAAAAATGTTAAACTCGCGTCAAGGCGTCAGGGCGTCGGACACGTGACCTGATCGAAAATTCGTAAGACAGCCGGCGCGGCGCGGCGTAGGAGAGGAAGTATCCCCCTCTCTTTCTACGGCGCGGCGAAAATGTATGCCTGCGCCTGCTGTTTCGTTCAGATGACGCAGGGCGCTTGCGCGAATGTTCGTTTGTGTTTATATTACAGCGTGCCACGCGCATCCATGGAAAAGCACAACGTTAATATTCAAGTTTTCACTTCTGCCGGCACTTCCGAAGTGCAACCCGTCGTTTTTTTTAATAAATTTTCCCTGGCTGGGAATGGATCTCAGAACTCCGTGCTAGCGTTTAGCTAGTAATACGCCACGGTAGTCGTCTTGATGTTATACTATACGATATACAACGTGGAAGGGACATACCCGTAATAAATCAAACCACGGGTTATACTAGAACACTATATTATAATGAAACTAAAATAACAGTCAAAACTTTTTAATAACTCGGCATTTTCGTACTAAAGTGTGCAGCCGCCCGGGCACAACTGAGCCACAACCCTTTGCTATCGCTGCGGCACACATACTTAGTACCTTACTAACTGTGTTTAATTTGTTATTATTTTTATTCTGCACTTATTTAATGTGAGTGTAATTATGTGTGTCTTTTTGATATCAATAAAATAATTATCTATCTATCTATCAATTTGTATGGGGAATGTCGAATTTTTATTTTATGATTATACTATAATGATCTAGTATAACTCGTGGTTCGATTTATTACGGGAATGTCCCTTTCACATTTATACACTGTCCCACTATGTCTTTAATGCGGCAGAGTATATTCGATCTTACGGCTCTAATCAGACAGAGCCACTATTAGCCTGATGTTAGACATTAGATTGTAAAAAAAAGAATCAAAATATGTTGCTAGCCACATCGCCAATGAACATAGTTTACATTTTTACCCATTCATCAATAGTTACATAGGTAGCTAGAATAACTGACTATACCTCCATGGTCCTGTGGTCAAGGTGTTCGCCTTGTGATCCGGGTGTCGAGGGATCAAATCCCACTGGGGAGCATACTTTGTTAAAAATAGTTATTTCCAGTCAGGTTAGGAAATTGCAAGCTTAAATCACCTAATTATCCGAAAATGAAGATGATTCCGTGTTCGGAAGGCACGTATAAAATGTGGGTCTCGAACACCATCTACCGTTTGCTCATCAAAACTATTCAAGGTTCTAGTCTACTCTTTGGGTTGCGGAGGACAGACGGCAATCGCTCTGTGTAAAAAACAAGTAACGTCGTCAAATCACCTTGGTTAGGGATCTGAAGCGTTACCGCTGAGGATGAAACCGGGAAGCTCAGATGATGATGATGAGATAGCTAGAATAAAATCATATTAATATTTCCTCTAATTAATTTGATAGCATATCCCACCATCAAATGTTCCTCGTCTTTACCAAAAGTGAGTTAATATGGCTGACCCTCTGTGTCTCCGGTAATGTGCCATTAGACTCCCAACTGATGCAGGTGCTGCCCTTATCTTACTCACACATATTTGAAAATAAGCCTGCTAATCAATTGCGACTAAATCGTGCGATTTCGCTATTTTTGGCTACGAGTTTGTCATAAATACTGCTTGCTGGTCTAATTACATTTATCACTTAAGTGTTCCTTCCATGCTGGTCTAGAAACAAGAAGAAACGTCAAATATACTAGCTAATTCTCTTCCTGCGTAAATTGTAAAGGCCGATCGAGGAAATGGCGAGAATATTTATTAATTAAGCCAATAGACGACGCGGCTAACGACCTATTTTTTTATTTCTTTTTTCCAACTTTACGTACGCCTAACATTATACGCTAATAGTAGACTTTGGGTCTTGCGCTTGCGGCCTTAGGTTCTGTTTACTTTGTAGGGATATGATGTGATTGTGTATCTCATATCCTAATTCAAAAGTATATAGGCGACCAATAAATCTATATTTATATCAAAATTAGGAATAAAGACTCAGTTAAAAACTTATTATTTCCTGATTTAAAGTTTGGGGCAGTAATGTAGCTAAAAATAATTATGCTAAACCAATGAAAGCAAATAATTTTAAAGAATGCGACTAAACGCACCGCGTGTCGCGACCTTAAAGTATGCAGGTACATCCGACCCTTATCATCCGCACACATTTGTGAAGTTCCGAAAAACCCGGCTAAACTAGGGAGTGCACCATCTGTAACGGGTGTCGTCGGTGACCGGGTGTATGCAAATGATTAGAGTAAATTGCTCGCTTTTATTGCTTGCTTCCTGCTCCACTTTGTTTTTGTTTGTGGAAAACCATTACTTTTACAGTTTACTTTCAGGACGAACAGCTTGAAACAACTTTTTATTCACTTTATTGTTTTTCGTCTGTTCTGTCTGTGTTTAAGTGGTCTGGAAGGAAACAAGAACGAAGATGATACCAGCTATTTTAGATATTTCATTATATTGTTAAAACGAAAATGAGCCGACTGTATTAAGAATATAAAAAAAAAACTAGTCGGCATTTCCGATTTTCCATTTAGTACATAAGTAAACCTTATTAAAATATTCATAAAAAATACCTTTCCTTCAAAAATACTAAAATTGATGTAAAACCTTACTGTTAAATATCATCAACAATACGCAAAACTAAGTAGAACAAAACGCAATCCCTACGCGGGCTACACCGGGGAATTTACTTCAAATTCTTATTCAAACTAAATTTAGTTTGATCTTAATTGTCACATCTACATCATTAACGGCTCAGACACTCTTTGTTATCTTTTTACTTGCATTATATCAGTCCTATGTCCTTTGTCTTTTTATTTACTTCCCATTATAGTTAACCTTTGTACCTAATTAATAAAGATAGAGTTGGCAGATAGGGAAATCCCATTTTTAGGGTTCCTTAGAAAACAAAGAACCCTTTTTGTTTCGCCGAGTCTACTCAGAGACTATAGGTACCTAATATGTATATTAATCATGTCCACGAAGTTTTAAAATCATGAAAAAACATATTATTGAATAGGTATTTTAAAAATATTGTGAGCTTGCAAACACTATAGGGATTTGTTTCTAAAATATTCAGTTTTATAGTGCAAATTTTTATTATAATCAAGTGTACCCTCACCTCCTCCCACTCTATTTACACATATGGAAACGTGAAGGGTTCATGAATCAAAGAGTTGTAGGTAAGCAAGTTATAAAATGGTAAAATGGTGCCGTGAACTCGTACAGAACCGATTTATCCGCAGAGCTACTAATGCCATAGTACTTATTCTGTGCTAATGCTCCAGCGATAGCTAGAAATAGCGACCTACACCGCGATCTCGAACTCTATGAATGAAGCGTACAACTGTATGAAAGAAGCGTCCAAAGGCTTCTTTGATAAAGCCGCCAACCATCCGAACTGATTAGTAAGAGAGGCAGCTAACTACATCCTGGAACACAACCCTCTCCGACTCACCGGTAGACTTCCGAGGCCTGTTCTCTCTGATTCCGATGACCAGTTTATGGCTGACATGGTCCAATTCGATACCTCTGCGGCTCCGAGCAGAAAGAGGAACCTCGCGGTCCGACCCCCCAGCATTCGCCGCAGTCGATTGCGTAGGCGTAGAAACAGTAGCTCGTTCAGTAAGTACCGCCCGGCGGCACCTGGACGATTAGCGTCCTAAGTAGGCCCTTCTGGCAACCGTAGCTTCGGCCCTTCCGGCAAAACATGAGTGTTGCAGCACCCCATAGTTTGCCATAGTCCCTAGCGCGCCTAAAACCGAGGTTTGCCCCTTGGGAGCCCTTTGCGCTGCTGGCTAGTAGTTTATAAATATAGGAAGCCGGGCCTCTGGCTCGCTCCTTAAGCCTTGTCCTGTGAAATAGGAAAAGCTGTCCAAGGCAACCTATATCTGTAATTTCAAAAAAAAAGAAACTCATGAAATTAAATTCGGCTTTCGCAACTACGGAACCATACACTGCGCGTGGCTTGACATGCACTTGGCTGGTTATTTATTTCAATTTACTAAACACCAATTTCCTAAATATGTAGTAAGTGTTACGCCGACGCCCCAGCACCGCAAATGCATTTAATATCCTTGCTCTTGTTTATTTTCGTAGCTAAATGATGGGTACAGTGGGTACAATGAATTCTTATGCAATACATCATTGCGCCAGTTTCCCTCCACTCTACTAAGATTCTCGTATTACATATTACTTAACAGACATCAAGAGCAATAAATAAAAATAAGAGATGCCCCATGATGGATATCGCCCGGGGGTAATCATAACGATGGGCATCGCACATATAACATGTACAGGGTATCTGTAAACGCTATATGGGTTATTTACCAAATTATATTAGGTAAACACACGAAATTTATTGTCATTTATGCATTGAATTTTGTAAAACAAGTAAAAATGTTTAAGTACTTAAATAGTTATAGTTATTAGTATAGTATCTCTACTATGCTGTGTTAATAATGTAAGTACTTAAAATTCAAAGTTTTAGTAAATAACTCTCAAAATATAAGTATTTCCCAAATACGACGGAATGGCATTTGGATTGGTGTGATTTTACAATCTGCGCGGGAAGAGAAGCAGCTGGTACTTAAATTCTAAGTTTTATATTCTCTCAAATCAGGACAAAATAATCACATTTTTTTTAACCAATAAAATAAATCCAAAAAAATATCGCCCTGTATCTTGGGTGGATAGTGACCAACGTTCATAAAACGAGATACGCTATAAAACTACTTAGATATCGGATATAAAATAAAACGGTTAGATCAGTAACTAGATGAAGTGTCCGACTATCTGACCTACTTACTCGTATTTTGAGCATTCCATACAATTTAAAAATAAAATCCAGACTTTCAATGCCGACTTTTAAATTTGTTTCAGCGACTAGTGTCACGCTCACTAATGTTATGTTAATCAATTGAATGTCTTTTACGTGAGTAGGTAAAAGAAAAATGTTAATTACATACATATTTAAATATATTTATTATAAAAATAAACAATAGTACCTTATTAAGTCAACCCTTATAGTTTATCAATTTGATAATATGTTATTTACGTGGGTAGGATTGTTTATTTTTTTTTTTTTAATGACAAACAATAGTAACTTATTTAAGTTAACCCTTTTATATGTGTGTGGGTGGGCTCAATCAAAAAAAAATCAAACCCACACGGTTTGTCACATGGCGAATTTTTCATGTCATCTTTGTATCTTCAGTTTTTATATATTATATTTTGAATATAAAATTGCTATATAAATAATTATGCCTCATATCCTTATATCCAAATGTTATGAAACAAAAATTTGTACGAAACGCATCGAAAAGGGGGGAGATAATAAAATGAAACAAATATTCGGAGTCGCTGAAGATGGTATTTGAAGAATAACAATGTTTTAAAACATTCAGTAGGCAGGTCTGTAGTACCAGGTGTGAGTGACAAGCGTCCCTAATTTGTCAGGTTTATGCTAAGTCGGTCCCTTATCATGTGACGTCATCTGGTAGCATTGTCAATTTGTTTGTGGGAGGATTAATTTACAATATTGAAGTCTTGACAAATATAAAATACTTTTTAAAGAACGAGTATGAATTTATATTTTATTTTATAGGTAGATATTTCTTTTTAACTAATAGTGTTTTGGAACTTTCGGAACCACATTTACTCGATACGTTCTGCAGGCCTACCGTCATCTCTTATAGCAGCACTTAAACTGAACTGTATTGTTTAATGCAACCATGACACCTTTATAGCAGGCCTTAAACAGGATTGTTTTGGTTGACGTCACAAAACCATTCACCTTTTTTTGTATGGACTATTCCTACCATCACGTCTATTTGACAGCACGAAAACGATTATTGCGCGTCTCAAGTGTCAAATAAAGCGATCCTTAAAAAGTTACTTTCCAGTAACTTATATGGAGGATTTTAGTTGGTTTTCTTGTGAATGTGAATATGTTTTTTCTTTACTTTAGATTTTTACAAAACAGTTAGTAGATAATTGAAGTAACGCTACCATGGGACCTTAATTAATCCTACTTAATACCTTTTATTGGAAATTTGGATTTCAAAAACAAAGTAAGATATATTACTTCATTATTTTAGTACAACTTATGTGAAAAATAGTAAGTTATTCCAACTTACGTAACATATTTTTTTGTAAGTAATAACAATGCTAATCCTTGTAAAATATTTATTCACACACGAAAACAAATAACAACACATTCTTAAGTATAAATTATTTATTAAAATTACAACTACATACATTTATACATTTTGTCTTACAGGATTCTTTGGTTACTATCTGAGAAGTACCATGATGACATCAATTAAAAAATACAAGACAGGATTCACTGGAGCCTATTATTAAATACAAACAAGACTGAGAGAGCCAGAGGATTACAGCCTCCTTTGGAACCTGTGATTGAACCAGTGAAATGGCAGAATGTTGAATTCCAAGCATTTTACAAGGCTAGCTCTGCTGCTAGGCTGGTTCGCTTTTTCACCGGAATACCTGAAAGAAAATAATAGTTTAGATTCATGTCGCTATCTACGAATATCAAATACATACCCATACTTTGTAATAAAATTCTTTGTGCACTACAATCACTGCGTACTTACTAAAACCTAGCCTTTATCTCGTTGAGTTAGTCTCGAACTTACTTTGTCTGTATATATTTATGTTATTAATAATAGCACTTAGTGAAGAAGCTGCAAGTTTGAACACAATTATCTAAATATAAACTTTGAATAGGTATGTAGTTAAAATGTTACTTACGACATGGTTATTGATAAAATATATTTATGACAAGACACTGTGCTTTTGTACGATGAAGCCCACAATAAAATTAACTTCCAAACACTAGTCGTTACCATTGTATAATAACTATTTATCACGGCAATTCGAAAAAGCACTATAATATGAAGTGATGGATATATTTTGTCAGGTGATTGCTCGGCTTCCAGCATTAAAAACATAAAACATTTATGTTTTCACGAATTTACGATTTATTTATAATTTCGAAAACCAGACGCAGACATCCGTTCAAAACTTTCACTCACAATTTTTTTCGCACTCATTAAAATTTTAGCCATCTTTAATGGTCAATATCAAATTAAATTTATGTACATAATCAAAAGAAAACAAAGTAAATAACACTAACTTTTAGATATTTAAATAAAATATGATAGAAATAATTTTGTTTAACGTAAATAAAAAAACCGGTAAAAATAATAATTTTTTGTCAAGGATTTGAACGTCTTCGCAGTCTCATCACCAAAACAAGCCAGAGACAACAAACAGTTCACCATTCAGGAATAACCATTCAAAAAACGTTCAGCATTATGAACGTCATGGTACGATTTAAAGTTGTCCTGCTTTTGACCTGCTTAAAAACTGCAACTCAACTGCCTTGTTTCTGAATGGTTTTATAAGTGATGGTGGTAGCATTCCTGATCAAACAATGCACTTGACCATAGATAAAATGTACGTATAAACGAGTATGGCTACCATAGATCAACACAATGGGGAAGGCAGCTGTGGTTCCTAACCTAAAACTAGAGGTGGGCTGGATTAGGTAAAACCGAGACCTGTTCTATCTAGTACTAATACTTAAAAATACCTAATCCAAATATTCCTTCCTAATTCGCAGCCCAAATTCAACCACTACGTGACGATAATTGTAATAATGTTGAATATTCTCGTCATCAAAGAACACTGATCCTTAAAGTTATTAGAAATAAAATAGAAAATCTGTTGCGAAAAAATATTCGCCAGTGGTATTGTCTGGATTAGGTCTACCTACCTTTATGTAATTATTTCATCTATAAACAACAATGAACTTTACACGTCTCAACAGTAAGATCGAAAATCCGATGCGAAAAAAGTATTAGCAAAGTGTACTAGCTGTATTAGATAAGATTAGCTATTGCGTGAAATACTTACATCTCGGGAGTGTTATCTAATATTTTCGTGTTACAAACACTAGTTACCCTTGAATGTAGTGTAAGACATAAGGTTGAAAATTTTCTGCGAACAGTAGGGATTAGAAGGGATTATTCGAATAGGTATTTTTAAGTATTAGTATTAGTTGGAACTGGTACCGTTTTTACCTAATCCAGCCCACCTCTAGTTTTGACATTTAATTAGGTTAGGATAGGAACCAACGTATATGACAGCTCCCTTCCCCATTGTCTTAAGCTGTCTGTCATATTTGTATGACAATTATTTAACTATGTCAGATAGAAAAAACCTTATTTCATATCTTTCCATTTGTTAATTGCGAGGGATAAGTATAGAGGAACGAAGGAGGTGAGCTTTCTTTCTGTATGTTAGTACTCATAATAATTTTGTGTCTGAGATAGGTACGTTGAAAGAATTCTAGTTTATTATTTAGGTATTATACAAGCATGTACTTATATAATGAAGAGATGAGAATAATCTTACCTACAATATTTATCTAAATTAAACAGGTAAGGCATATTAAATTAACTTTGTATGCTTTACGTAAAAGACGGTATCGTTAATAGACGCCACTCATTTCATTAGTAAAAGATTTTTGGTCCTCGTATCAGTGAAAGACTTAATTAAGATTTTAGATTAGCACTATTCAGGGACTAGATTTAAGCGAAACTTTATTAGTACTAGTAATCGTCTTCAGCAAACACCAATCGGCTTAACATTAGATTTGATTGGAAATTGGGAGGTTGAGACCAATAAACTTTAGTTTACTTACCTACAGTGTCTGACCGAAAGACAATCTCAATAAAATTGTGAAACAATTGCATTGTATCACATGATGAGTCTATTGCACTTAGAAATTGCTACCACGGGGCACGTTTACTGCAATTGTTATAAAAAATAAAATAAAACTAAAAACTGAGTTTAACGCCAAAATACACAACCGATTTGATAAAAAAGTCTATTGGGCCACCAAAATGCTTTTTCAAACCAAACAAGAATTTTCCAAATTTTGTCCAGGCGTCTTCGAGTAATACTTGGACATATATTTAAAAAAATATATATGCTCGAATTGATAACCTTCTTTTTGAAATCAGTTAAAATTATAAAGTTCACTTTATTGACGACCTCCGCGTATTTGATTAACACGTTAGTCCGTCAATCGAAGGTTCTCAGTGTGATCTAAAGCTGAAAAACTGAAAAATGGCCTTTGTCAAATTATCCTGGGCCTTGGGTGTGTATTTGTCGTATACGTATACAAGGACATGCTAAGAGTATCCCTTATCATCTTAGTGCGCTCCAGGTGCGTACCTACTTGATATTGCAGCAAACTTTATCTGCCTCTTAGGAGATGAGCCACGGTCTCCAAAGCAGCAAAGGTAAGTATACACAACCTGTATACATGCTTTTCTTGTCCAATGGTGACCAAATCCAGTGACCAGTGGCATGCACATGCATGCACAGGTCACTACATGCCCGAGATTGTGCTAAGTGAAGAAAATTAATGGGAGGGGGGGGGGGGGGGCTAAATATCTGTAGATAGTTGTTGTATATCTTCCTTTTAGAATAAACAATTTACTATATAATCATAGGGACTTTAACAAATCATATTGTCTGGTACAAAAGCGGACTTATCCCATAGTAGGATCTCTTCCAGTCAGCCAAGTATTAGCGAAAGGATACATGGGTGGCGGACTAGCATGGTGACCACTACGCCACGGAGGTCGTCAAACTATTATATACCAACATACATTACATACTAACATAGATATATAATAGTTTGACGACCTCCGTGGCGTAGTACTTGTATTTAAACTATTATATATCGAAAACTTACAACATTAATGAAAATTACAACTACCTATAATAAATAAAATACATAAACTACAATAATATAAGCTCTACATGTCTGAGAATTCTGAAGCAAGTATTATAATGACTATGGAACTTATCACTATTGATATCATTTTTATCCAGATATTCGAACGACCATTCTGCTGACATGTTTGCTGGCAGACTCTGTAATATTATTCATAGTCATTGTAACCGCGAAATCCTAAATTACATAGTAGGTATAATACTCTACAATACAGCCTATTGTTTGACGTTGCGAGCACAGAGCATCAACTTCATAAAATATGCCATCTATTGGTCAGCTGTCTATGACATCTGTTAGGGACGTGCGAAGACGATTCAGGAGATATGACAACACGCCATTATTAGCAGTGATAAATTAATTGTCATCCCCGATCTCACGCCCGACGGGTACACGACAAAGATTTCACAATATACACTTACTGGACCTTATTGTTTTGAAAACTGATATATTACCTGCCGCCATATTTACAAAAGTGCTGCATTCCTTAAATCAGTGTTAAAGTAGAATGCTACCGATTTTTTCTGGCTATTTATTCCCGATTCTTTGATACAATTGGTATTCGGCATTATACGGTGACCTTATATTAGACGCTTTGCATATTATATTGAACGCTTTGAAGGCAACAGAAACTGCAACTGGGAATGCGTTAAATCGAGAGTAATTTGATAAACTACGAGAAATAAAAATCTGGCTATTTGTACAATGACCTGTTTGTTAAATGCAATGCCTTTTACTTTTAATTTCAATGTTCAAATTGCATAGCACTGAATAACGCAATGTTCTTATAGATTTTTTTAAAAATGATATCTGCTTATAATGACTCTCAGAACTGGTATTTTCCTGCGAAATGGAAGCAAGCATATGTAGTTCCTATTTATAAAAAAGGAGATGAGTCCAAATGAGTCTATAGACCAATTAGCATTCTCTTATGCATAGCAAAACTCTTTGAATCATGATATTTATTATGATATTTATTACTTATTTATGATATTTTATACAATCATCTTAAGCAGTCTTTAACCGAGAAACAGAATGGATTTGTTAAAAATTGTTCATCAGTAAGTAACTTGTAGTAAGTATCTTAAAGTCTTTATTAAAATTGAAAATAACACTGACTGTCTTCGACTTCAGCGCGATTTGGATACTATTTCCAAGTGGTGTGACATAACATAATGTGCTAAGCATTTCCAAATATTTAGTTATATCCTTTACCAGGAAGAGAAATAAAACTATTTTTGACTATAAATTACAAGCCCAGGTTTTGAATCGAATATCTAAAATAAGAGACCTTGACATTATATTCGACGAAGAACTTTCGTTCAGACCGCATTATGAATACATCGTTACAAGAGGCAATGAGCTCCTAGGTTTTATTTTTAGAACTACTCAAGAATTTAAAAAAACCTAGCTCATTTTTATATATTTTCTTTGAACTTATACTCAGTCTGCTTGAGTATGGAAGCTTGGTCCCCCTTTTACAAAATACATATTAATAGATGGAAAAGTGTGCAAAATCAATGTTTGAAAATATTGGCGTACAGACTAAATATTAACAGGAATGTTGATAAATACCAGCAAAGGTTTATGTGATGTCTCTTGAAAACAGGAGAAATATACAGTATCTTATGATTTTATATAAAGTTATATACTCACTCATTGATTCGCCAGCTTTATTGACAAATTTATCAGTAAATACTACTCATAAAATACGAAAGCCTAATATTTTTTTACTTCAGGTGTGTAGAAATAATACTTCTACTTACTATAATCTCATAACCAGAATGTGTAGATGTTACAAGGAGCTCTCTTTGGAGGATCGTAACGTGGATAATGTGGATAATTTCAGCTCGAAGCCACTCGCATTTAAAAAAATGTTGATTGTCATTTAACATTGACATTGAAAATAGCAACTGTAAATTTTACTATCTTTATTTTCACAACTATCTGGCTGGTTTTTTCCAGCCAGATGTTGGCTGGGAGTGTACATACTGTAGGGCTCGGTTGGTGGTTCTGCACGCGTTGCTGAACTGTAATAATTTTTCTATACATTATTTATCACTGCGCAAAGTAGGCGATGTGTGCGGGATCGCCATTTGGGACTCAGCGTGGGGTATACCTGGCTATTCAGATATAAAGGTATTAGTAATACTCTTTCATGTATATTGCAACAGTAAACACATAATTGGAGTACAATCCAGATCAATTAAGTAATTGTAACACTGTCACCTTGAAACATATATTGGTTGTAATCTGTTTGTTTCTGATAAATAAAAATAAAATAAAAGCAGTAACCAAGCGATTCTAAAACTATTATTATCAAAATGTATCTAGGCCAACACCTTGGGCCCCCCTTGCAATATCGTACGATATCACAATTGTAGCTTTGATAACTTGGGCCGTAATCAATACAATTGTGTGGGTCAACATTTTCCAAGATGGCGACCGGATAATGGAAAACTAACCGCAAATTCTTAATAAGAAAGTCATAATTAGTAAAGATGAATCATTTTCCAGTTGAAATTTAGAGTAGTTTCGGTTTCGGTCTGAAAGGGATAGTCACGTGTACCTTAAAACAGTGGGTAGCAATATATTATATGTATATTTATCTGATGGTTTTGGATTATAATGTATAATCAGTATAATTGGCGGTAATATTTTTAAATAGACATTAAAATATTAATTATCGTGATTTCAATTATGTACGTACGCGTAATGAGGACGCATTCTAATTCCTCTTTGATTACACCCAAGAGACAAAACTCGCGTGTGGCCCTAAAGACTAAATTATCCAGCGTCTGAAACTGGGACACCTAAAGCCGCGAATTTGAATGTGCAAACTCTAAAATCCGTTAAGTAAACTTAATTAAATCAGAGTCGAGTAAATTTCAGAAATACTGGAGCATACATGTTGGGGAGTTTGGATTAGGTAGGTACGGCGGTTTAACTGGAAGGTTAGGCAAAAGCATTTACACTTGTACCGTTACTGAAGACTATTAGAATATGATAAAGCAATAGAAAATTAACAATAAAAGCAAGATTTTTCGTTAAAAAAAATTGTGAATGTCGTGGAAAACCTTTTGGAAAGAAGTTTGAAAAAAATTTGTGGCGGAAAAAGATGACGGAAATATCTCACTCTTTTTTCACCTCGCCTCCATCCGCCAAGTCCGTGCAGTCCGAAAAGGAACTTCGTTCTAAAAATGCGTTAAATTTGTGGAACACTCGGTTGGAACGAAGTTTAAGAAAAAAAATCTTGACGGAAAAAAGTGACGGAAGGAAAGAAAGTTATATCTTACACTTGTTTTCGCCTAGTCCGTACCGTCCTAAAAATAAACTTTGTTCTAGTAAGTATGTACTATATTATTTAAATTTTATTCTATGAACGTAGTTATGCATTTAGTGGCTAGAGAAAAAAATCACTCATTATTTATTTTTGCAGTACAATTTCTTTCATTTTAAAAAACTTTTTCTACTGAATTTTTTTTAATTGCATCGAGTACATGATTTGATTTATGGAAATAGTATTACAGCAAAATGTATTTTTTTATATAGGTATAAGAAATTGTATTTCGTTATAAATTTATTGGAAATGATGTTATTAAATAGACTAAATCGCTTTACAAAAACATTTTATGATTTTTAATAAACATAGCAGCAGAGTTACTGAATATTGTGAGTGGTACTCGTATATTGATGACATTTTAACTGGCTATAAGTTACTTCGTAACGCTTTGTCATAAGAGAAGGGACGTTTTGGTGTCATCCCATTATGGCCGCTGGGGTATGACGGACCCCAATATAAGTTTTACGATGATACCATACATTACAGGGTTAGGGGAAAGCCACCTTATCATTTGACGCGCTGATGACCTATTGCAACTATACATAAAGTAAATAAGTGTTCTATTAATCATAATTAGTAAAAGACTAAATGTTTGTTTAATTGCATATTATTAGGAATACTCAAAAATATATGTCTTTTTATAATTATGTATTATAATCATCAAATATTATTTTCGTTTTTGATTTGCTAGTTTTTGTTGCAAGCTCGTTACTTCTTCAATTTTATTTATCAGGAATATAGTAAGTAAAAAATACAGGATTAAGAGTACTGGTTAAATATCGTTTTAGTACTAAAAGCAATATTGCATAGATAGGTGTTTGGTAAAGTTGTGAAACAAGTAGTGCCAAGAATTTACCGAGAGACTATACACACAGCCATAAATTCTTTAAAAATAACATTGTACTTAAGTAAGTATAGTTTTGCACAGCTTTTGCAAGTTTCTTTGAGGTGAACAATAAAACAGCAGTATTTGTAAAACATGAATTCTAATAGATTTCATCACATCACAGATCTTTCAACATAGGTCTAACGCATCTTCTGTCATAATTACGGTCGAATCATCTAATTCTGGGTTATAGGTACAACACATAACTTACAATAGATTTCATCACCGCAGATATATCTTCCCTCGACATAGGTGTAACCTCCTCTCTCCATAATGACCGTCACCCTAATGCGTGTACTAACGATCGGCGGAGTATTCCAATAGTCCTAATACTGGGCATAGTGGAATCACAAAACGAAAATTGGAGAGATGTGAAACGCATCTTCACTTACATTAGGGCTTGATTTAAACCTTTAATAATAGTTTAAACCAAGCACTAATGTTAGTGAAGGTGAGCATCACATCTCATAATGAGAGTATATTATCCAAGCATCAAAAAAATATTGACTCTTCAGAACGTAAAAAAAGTTTCTGTAGTAGACAATTTGTTGTGGTTGGATAATGATATAAACCAAATAATAACAAAATTCCTGCTTTTAAATTAGACTGCTATGACGATAATAAGTTTTTCTTCATATTTATTAGTACCATATAATATGGTAAGTTATGGAAAAAAATAGTTGCAGAAGTTTTAGATTCGTTTTTCTAGTTGCAGGTACCTTCACAAACAATATAGCATTGCTTGAATACAGAAACTTTAAGTAGTTTCATTGCAACAGACGAGCAGTCGAGTGTGCGCTCACTGGTCTTTTCTTTCCCAGTAAATTGGTAGAATCTAAGTGCATGAGACGTAATAAGAACTCATCCATCAGTTTAACATGTATACTCTCTGCATTGTATGAAAGTCGTCTACGCGCTAACGGCTTCAGCAAGTAATGAACGTAGCGGCACGTTCTCGATTCAATTCAAGTGATAACTGGGTATTGCTTGATCTAATCAGGTGTACGTGATTACGATTAACGACTTTTTTCCATTTTCAGAGATGACTTGTAAAAATAAGATTATTTAAATACTAAATTAAATAAAACGTACATTTTCGAATATATATGAAATATATTTCATGATTTAGCAATTATTTTAGTTCTATCAACACATCGAATAGATACACAACATAAGCGAAATCAAATGCAAATACAGAATCCATATTTATTATAAATCAAAGTATTGGCACACCGCAAAACTGAGCCGGTTTTGGTGCAGTTGCAAGTTTGCCGGGTAGGTTTATAGTATAATAGATACACTCTCGTGCGAACGGAGCGTGTCCTTAGTATATAGATTAATCATTGAGATCAGTACTAGATGAAATACAATACCCTTTATTGCACAAAATAAATAAATAAATAAATAAATACAGGACATAATTGTCTTAAAGCTAGGAAATTTGCATAAGGCGGCCTTATCGCTAATCATTTTTTTTTCTAAATAGAATAAAGTGATAGGTAATTAGAAAGTAATATACAATACGATAACATACAAACAAGAAACGAATAACGACTAAAAGCAAAAGTAATCTAAAGGAATAAACACAATAGAATGACAGAAATAGGTACTAATTTGTCAAAATAAATTATTTATAGGTGTCCAACTGTCCATATCAAAGGCATCTCGAAGACTTGTGAGAGATGTAGTGTAATTGTTTTCTTCGTAAGATCTAAGCGATTACATTGTTCCAGGCGTTCGAACGGTCTTTGCTATTGTTAAGATAATCTGCAATGGGTGGTTCCCAGGAGACGTCAACAAAGAAAATTGGATGGGCAGTGAGCCAATACCTTTTAATCCTACTCTTTTTGACCCTCCTTATCTCCTTGTACGTTATAATCAAGTTTCTATATGAACAGCTCCAACTATATTACATTCATAAATAGACCGAGCGCGCGAAGCGTCTCAGTTTCGAGATTGGCCAAAAATGCTTTTGTCCGGTTGTCTGTCCATCTGTTCTCGCCTTCAGCAACCATTTTTCAACCGATTCCTGTGATATTTTATGAGAAGGTTTGAAAATTATAAAGAACTTTTGGATTGGGTTGCAAACTTTAAAAATATAATATTATAATAATTTTGAAAAAAAAAAAGTTTCATATACACTTTTTTGTTACCCTTATAAAGACTCGACTTTTTTATCTGATCATCTTCAACGGCTCGGGGTTACTCGCCAGGTCTACAAGTCACAGAGCCACTAGGTTTTGGTACCAATGTTTTCAAAAATAAACATATTATTATAACCTTATGTATAGTGTTAGATACAGTCTACACCTTGATTTATCTTTGTTTTTAGTTTTTCTTAGCTAGGTACCTTACAGGCATAGCATACTACAAGTAAATTTGCACACTCTCCTATGTGTAACTCAGCATTTGTGCATAGTCCTTAATTCTATGATTGCTAAATGTGACGTGTAAGATAGGAGGCAGGGTCTCCTAACATATTTAAGGAAATCCTAGCCGATAATATGTAACTAAAACTGATTCATATAAATTTATTTCATATCAATCAGTTTCAGTTACATATTATTGTTGTTATTTTTTATATACTTTATTAATTTTGATTCTTAAGTTAGGCTGTTTTTATTATATTTATAAAAAATAAATTATAAAATATATTACAAAATATACACATTATTAAAAAAATATAAAATGTGTATCTTCTTTTTGAATCACGGATCTTTTCACCCCGATTCTTTGAGAGGCTTGCGTTAGGAAACAGATCCAACCGTAGAGTTTGGAGAAGTTGATGTAATGTGGCACTCCCGCCAAAACCCATTCCTGGATACACCTATGAAAGGTGTACCCTTAAAAAGTTTTTGGTAGTAGAAAGATCTTTTGCAAAATTTATGGATTATGGAATGGGATTAGGATGGACCGATGCTGGGATATTGCAATAGAAACATCACCTGCCAAAATCATGATATCTGATTATAGTGGCTTCCTACTCACTAGATGGGCCCTTCAAACGAGCCGACAATAGTTGCCGGCAAAGGAGCAACACTGGTGCAGGCGACTCAGGGGTGTCGAGAACTTTAGAACTTGGTTTTAACCATTATACGCCGAAATTAAGTTGACAGTAATAAATAATAAGGTGACGTGAATATAATGTGAATAAAATTAAACTGATAATAATACTACCTACGTTTAAACCATTCAAACAAATAAAGTTGACAGTGATAAGAATGATGTGTTGCGGGAGATCTTTTGTTTTGGGCGGTTATTGATTTAAACCAATGAACTACTTAGGTAAGTCCGCTTTTTATAATAAAAGCATATTCTTTTTCACAATAGGGTTAAATTTTAAGTAAATGCTACTAGTTTCACATTCAAAAGAGTGTGTTCAGTCACTTTTGCGAGGTACAAGATTACTTTTTATCATTAATTCTGTAGCCTTGCTATTGCTTCATACACCTTTTGGCTGTGAAAAATCTCATGTCATTTGAAAAAGAGAGAGAGACTAAATAAACAAAACAAAACAATTAACATACAGTCAATTTTATACCAAATGGTATCCCTTTCGAACACGCAAGCCAAATCGTAAAACACTTACTGTTTTGCCAAATTACGTAAGTCATTAGTAAATAAGGGGGCAGGGGTCACAAACCTGATGACGTAGGGTGTTCCGTCAATTAGTAGTGTTACTTGTAAGGGGTGCAGTTTTGATGGAGTTTCGACGCGGGCTGATAAACAAAATAGTGCGAAACGGATATGATCTTGGTTTGGGAGGAAACTAGCTGATGGATGTTGAGATTATTACATACATACATACTATCACGTCTTTATATCTTATGGAGCACATAGAGCATTTTGGTAGACAGATCTCAGGTTCGAAGGAGTCCGACACATTTAGCGTGATTGTAGGCGAGAAGGTGGAAAAAGAAATTATCAATTTTTTTTTAATCTATTAAAATAGAATCAAATCATTTTATCTTCAAATGTATAAAAATTTGTGATGCAACTCGTATCTGTAGACTGGAAAAAAAGGTAGTAATATAGATAGCAGAGTATTTTAAGAATGTCGCCGGGCCTTATTGTAAAAAATAACAACCGTTTTAATAAAAATGTTGGATTTCCTTTATAATAATTATTACTCGTAACTTTTCTCTCAACTATTGACAAAAAAAACACCACAAATCTGGTAATGGTTTCACAAGAATCTACCATAAACTCATACACCTATTTTATATTGATTTCTCGGGGGAAGTCTATATCCCTAGAGAACGCGTCCCCTGGTGGTGGATAGCCCCCTATCCACCACCAGTCATCCTGCAAGAGATGGCTAGGGGTTTGGAGGGAAATTGAGGGGGCTGGTCCCCCGCCATCTCCGTCAAAAAACCCCGTCTTCAGACTTCCAGACTTCTCCATTATAATTGAAGGCAAGGCTGCAGACGTGCTGTGCGTTCACGCTGGGACAGACAGTAGGGTGGATGGAGGCGGCAAACGAATCGCAGCAATGATCAACGGCAGCGGTCTAGCCTTGCAAAAAGTTTACAGTCTTGGCGTCAGATAGCAATAGCAACCGGCTGTAAAAATCTCTTAACCGAAACTTCTTCTCCTTATACAAATAAATGTATCAAGCGGGAGTGACCACTCTATATACGAAAGAGGCCAGGAGTTAGAATTATAAGTGCATATAATGTATGACTGACTGACAGCTATAGTTGTAAAACGATTCAGCAGTTTAAAACCGTCATTACATTATGTGGTAATAACTGTCGCCCTAGATCGTGGGTGCGCGTCTGTCTTTGCCTCCAATTGATGCGTTTAATAACGGAAGCTCGTCTTTGGGATGTAGAAGCACTGGAAAAGACTACAAAATAGGGAATTTACAGGTAAATAATGGACCTTTGAATTTGTGTTTTTTAATTGACTTGAGTCATTGTATCTATTCATCGATGTCTTTTTTTGCGTGCTAAACACTTACCTAACTCAGTCTGAATGTGAACCAACTGTCTTACAGGACCATGGATGTCAAAAAAGTTGCCTTTTTCATACAATCTTGATAAGCTTCTGTCGATTTTTTTGAGGATAACTTTGATTCCCCATCACGACATCACACAATGTCACCTAATATGCAACGAATATTTTTCATATTCGTGGTGCTAATGACTCAGTCAATATGCCAGTAAATATAAATTTAATTGGTATATTTGGTATTCAAGATTAAGGTACCCAAGCTAGATAATAGAAAATTGTATTAGTGTAAGTACCTATATATAACTAACGAACTAGAGAATTTCTGTGCTCTATTTATTTTGTAAAGAAACAGAGCTACTCCAGCTAACGCAATTTTTAGTTAGGGCTCTAGTTGTAAAGCAATTTGCCTTTAGTTCCTAGTTCACAGTTTATTTTTATTTTAGAATACCGTTTTACTGTACTCTACATTTTACACCTACATAGGGTTAAAGTAGATAGAGAGATAGATAACACTTTATTGTACACCAAAAATTGATAGTTGTTAAGTTGGTATTCGTATTTTTTTTTGTTAAGTTAGTGTTGATCGAGAAAAACCTTAGCATCTACATAGGAACTATGGTGAATGTAAAGAAAAAAAAAAACTAGGTCTATGCTAAGAGTACCTTTTTAGCGAAATAACGACATATTAGGAATACAGTAAAGACTTTTCCGAAAACATATTATCTATGTTCTTATAATAGTTTTCAGGACCATTAAAAAGTCAGAAAACAGTACAGGAGTAGTATAGTACATTACTGCAGAGGCCGGGATATGGCGTTGCCGAATGAGTAGTTTTCAAGGGCGAGAGTCAGCGAGGCCTTGACAATAATTACGAGTCCGATAATCCCGCCGAAGCATGTATAGTGCTTTTCTTAATAAATTTGAGGAAATCATTAAAAGATAACCAGAATATGCCAATATTTACCGAACGCAATTAATGTTTACTGCAAAGAGTATAAAATCGATCACAACGTGCTTTCAAAGAAACTGAAACAAACTGCTTTCCTGCATTTTTAGTGCAAAAGAAACATTGCCCATACAGCCCGTCATATTTAACGCAAAAAATGTAATACCATTGATATTTTTTTTCTATCGCAACGAAAATTAAGCATATTTTCATGTGTATTAATAACAACATTATTTTATTAAAATTGTGGTCATTAGAATATAAATAATAATAAATAATGCTCGAAGAGTGCATTTTTATAATGTGGTAGCAATTGGCTATATGAAAAGTTATAGAATTAAACGTTTTAAGTCTTTGCTAAATGTAAACACAGAACTGTCATATGAATGTGACATCATAAAACGTCAATGTCATCGTCTTGTCATTCTGAATACACTTTATTCTTCTTTTTGTTTTGAGCAGCGGCCAGGAATGAATTTTCATACTACTTTCATGGCCTAGTCCAGTAAAGTAATGCAAGAGCAAAGAATTACAAACTTTGTGTCTTCTTTTTTACTATAATAATGCCTACATTCCCGAGCATGTTTGATAAAAAAATATATTAATAGTGATTCAAATTGTAAAAGTAAAATCTGGCTCCGTACTTTATAGCCAAGCGATAACGATTCACTTTTATTCTCGTACTATACACGAAATGCATAGAATAGCTCGAGAAAGACCTGGCCGCGAGACTTTTATTTTACTCAAAGATGCGTGGGACACTCAGAAAGTTTTGTGAAAATAAAAAATAGGGTTCTAATGTATAAAATAGGGAATCGATAATAACACAACTGTTTAACAACGTAGCATTTATTCGACTGCCGACACAAAGAAATACAAATACCGCCTTATATTTATAATATGCATACCCTACAATCCTCCACCCTTATTTACTACTTATAAATAATTCTAAATTTTCAAACATAGTACCCAAGGAAAACGACAGAACAGTGACTCACGACTATAACAATATCAACTTACGGATCTTGTATGTACTTGCAAAAGGAATAGAATTGAACTTTTTTTTTAATTATAATTCTTTTAAAAGTTAAATAACATACGTAGGTACTTATCAATACTTTTTTAGTTTTGACACAATCGTTTATTAAGTCTGGTACTGAGCAAACGCTTTTATCTGTGGTATCCTTACTCGTACTAGGTGAAATAGTACTACCACCTTCTTGGCTTACCGGGTCGGCTTCCGGCTCCGCCCCTGTGCTAGCCGCATCAGGACTTGGTGGATTTGGATCGTAATCTTCCGTCTGACTACCACTTTCCCCGCTCTTAATATCGACTCCCACCTGCGATGGTGGTCTAGGTATAAGGGAACTTCTTGACTTCCGTCTTAGCTGGTCTATGTGTCTATGTGACTCCCTACCTGTACAATCTAAAACCTTGTAATCTGTCGTACCTAAAGCCTGGATAACTTTACCTGCAATCCATTTTTCTGGTTTGTTATATTGCCGTAACCAAACCTACTCGCCCGTAGGTAAACATCTATCGGTTCCTGGACTACCCCGTGCCTGTCGATCCTGAGCTGTGCAAACTTTTTGGTCTCGATCCGGTTTTAGTCTATCCAGTTTGGTTCGTAACCGTCTACCTAACATTAGCGTGGCTGGGCTTTCCCCTGTAGTAGCATGTTCCGTATTGCATTAGTGTAATAGAAAAGTATGTAAGGCGTCCATTACGTTTTTTTTTTGGTGTGCTGCTTTTTTGATAACTTTTTTGACCGTACGTACCGCATTTTCTGCAGCCCCGTTGGACGAGGGATGGTAGGGCGGAGAAAATGTGTGAATCAAGCCCTGGTCTTTACAATACTGCTCAAATTCATTACTCGTAAAAGGAGGACCATTATCTGATATTAAATATTTAGGTAAGCCCCATCGAGAAAATAAATCTTTAAGTTTCCTTAAGGTACAACAAGCCGAAGTGTTGTTGACAGGAAATACTTCTAACCATTTTGTACGCGCGTCAACTACCACGAGATATAACTTACCAAAGATTGGATCCAAGAAATCAACATGTATGCGTGACCATGGCTTCCCCGGCCAGGGCCAGTGGTGCACCGCGCTCCGCGGCGGCGCGTCCGCCTCCGCCGCGCACACTGCGCACGACCTACACATCGCTTCTACATCTTCATCTATTTCGGGCCACCACACATAGCTTCTTGCTATAGACTTAGTCTTAACTATACCCATGTGAGGTTCATGAAGTTCTGACAACACTAAACTTTTACAAGTTTCCGGTATCACCAGTCTGTACCCCCACATGACGCAACCCAACTCCTCATAAAGCTCGCTCTTCCGATTGAAAAACGGTTGCAAAGCCTTAATTTCATTATCAGGCGGCCACCCATCTCTGATATAACTCAGTACCCTACTCAACATCGGATCGCGTCTGGTTAAATTAACAATTTTTTTATAATCTAAAGACATCGCCTCCTGTGCAAAATGTAAGTATGTCTGTTCAGGTACCTCTAACTTTTCACTTTGTGACGATGTCGCAGGCAGCCGTGATAACCCATCCGTACCATTTTTAGTTGTGTGCACATACTCTATATCGTAGGTATATGCCGATAATATTACCGCCCATCTCTGTAGTCGACTTGCAGCCATCGCTGGAATGCCTTTTTTATCTCCAAAAATACTAACTAGTGGCTTATGATCTGTTTTTAATAAGAATCGTCGCCCGTACAAATATTGATGAAATTTCTTTAAACAGTAAATTATAGCGAGGGCCTCCCTGTCAATTTGAGAATAATTTTTCTCGGCGTCGGTGAGCGCCCGCGACGCGTACGCGACCGGCCGCTCGGACCCTGCTGCGTCATCGCTGGGCTGCGAGAGCACTCCGCTAATGCCTCGCGCGCTCGCGTCGCACGTCAATATCAGTTTACCTCGAGGATTGTAGTGACGTAAAACCTGGGTTCCCGTTAAAGCTTGTTTAATTTTTTTAAAAGCTGCGTTACAAGAAGAATTCCACTTCCAACGTGAACCCTTTTTCAGTAATTTGTACAGTGGTTCTAATATAAAACTAATATTCTTAACAAATTTAGCATAAAAATTTACTAACCCCAAAAACGACCGAAGCTCGGTGACATTACCCGGACGAGGTAATTTTACTATTGCTTCTACCTTAGCCGGATCTACTTTAACTCCTTCTTTAGAAATAATGTACCCTAGATATTTAACTTCTTCAACCATAAATACACATTTACTTCTCTTAAGTCGCATTCCATGCGATTGTAACCGATTTAATACCATTTTTACTGATTCCAAATTTTCTTTCTCATTTCTACCCCCTATTATTACATCGTCCAAAAATACTTCAACATACGGTATTCCTTTTAACAAATTGGTCATAGTTCTTTGGAAGATGCCCGGACTAGATGACAGACCATATACCAATCTATTGTACCTAAAAAGACCCCTGTGTGTGTTTATCACTGTAAAACGTTTAGAGTCGTCCAGTACTAACTGATTGTACGCTTGGGATAAATCCAGTTTAGAAAAAATCTTTGAACCGTTTAGCCCCACTAAAAGATCGTCAATACGGGGCAACGGATACCTATCGACCAGTAAGACGGGATTCAAGGTTACCTTATAATCCGCGCATATGCGTAGCCCGCCATCCGCTTTACTCACGGGCACCAGCGGCGTGGCCCAGTCCGAGCTGTCCTCTGGCTCGATCACGCCGTCCGCCAGCATGGCTTCTAGCGCCGCGTCCACCCGCTCGCGGAGCGCGTAAGGCAGAGGCCGGGCACGCCAGAACACCGGCGCCGCGCCCTCCCGCACGCGCAGCGTTACCTGCCCGCCCGTGTACCTCCCAAGTCCCTCTCTGAATAATTCTTCATAGCTGTTAAGGACATTATTTAAATGATTATTATTAAAAACCTTATTACTATCCATCTTAAAATTACCTAAAATTAGCCAGTGTCTCCCTAAGAATGATGTGGTGCCCCCATCAATTACAAATAATTCCAAAAGTTTATTACAATTCTCATACGACACTAGAGGTTTCAAAACACCTTTAGGAGAAATTTTTGTTCCATCAATAAATTTTAATTGCAAATTACATTTCTCCAAAGTTAAATTACTAAAATATTGTTCGTAGGTCCTAGTACTTATACAAGAAATAGCTGAACCTGTGTCTATTTCCATACAAAGTGGTTTTTGGTCTATTAGTAATGTTAACTTTACCGGTTTATAGCCGTTTAGACTCAGCTGATGAAATTCTTCCACCTCCGAAGAATATTCCTCATCCAGCTCCTCCGTATACGCCGAAACATCCGTGCAATTATAATGGATATTTCTCCTGCCCACGCCGCTCGCCGCGAAACCACCGGCCGCCTTGTTCTTCTCCGGACACACCCGTCGAAGATGTCCCATCTTTCCGCACTTGCTACATTCAAAATGTCTGTAACGACATCCTTTCTTGCCGTGTCCGCGTGCACCGCACGCCTCACAAGTGGTAGTGGTTGTACTTCGCCACTGCTTATTTTTCCCGCGCTGTGTCCCGGCCGCATCCGCGGCCGCCGCCGCCGCGCCGGCCGCGCTCTGCCGCCACGGTGCCGGCCGCGCGCTGTGTTCAGCGCATGTACCGCGCTTGCGTCCGCGCCGCTCGCGCCCGGCGCCGCCGGCCCCGCGGCCGAGCCCACGGCCGTGCCGCCGCTGCCGCTCGCTTCTACCGCCGCTGCATTTTTCTCCGCCGCTTCCAAAGCGCACGCCAACTTCAAAGCGTTTGCAAAAGTAATCTCGTCTTTCGCAATCAATCTTTGTCGTATTATGTCGCTCAATACTCCGCACACGAATTGATCGCGAAGATTTTCGTCCAAATTGGACTTAAACTCGCATAACCGCGACAATTTCTTGAGTTCCGCCACGTATTGCATGATTGATTCACCACTCTTTTGTCTCCGTAAACGAAAACGGTATCGTTCCGCCAAAATAGGTTTTGGGTTTAAATGAAATTTCACTAAGTCCACCAATGCCGCAAACGAGTATTCTGATGGTTTTTTTAGGGCTAGCTAAGTTCACCATAAGTTCGTAGCACTTGTCCCCCACAACCGTTATTAAGGTCGGCACTTTCATGTCCTCTTTGACCTCATTCACTTTGAAATACATTTCCAACCGTTCACTGTATACGTCCCAATTACCCGAGTCCATATCAAATTCACTAATCTTCCCGATTCCCATGATTGCGTAGTTTCGACTCGTCGCCAAATTATAAAATAGGGAATCGATAATAACACAACTGTTTAACAACGTAGCATTTATTCGAATGCCGACACAAAGAAATACAAATACCGCCTTATATTTATAATATGCATACCCTACATAATGGTAATATTTTTTTTGAAGTACTCTCCATCAGCCCACCAATAGCCAACCAATTTTCGAAACTCTTTTTTCAGTCCGCTGCAGGCACTTCGTTTATAGCCTGCTCAAACGCTGACAGCGCATCTTGCGCGAAGATCTCCGGCGACGAAAATTGTATCCTTTCGAGCAATTTTTTTATTTTCGTGCAGAAAATAACCCGGGCTTGCTTCTGAGCATCTGTAAGGTTGTGCGGCACCCATCGTGAAACTATCCTCCTCACGTGAAGATGCACGTATAGAATACTCGTTAAGACAAATACGCTACCGGCCGGGCCGCTGCCAATCTGAAGCGGCGCTAACAGCATTATATAAATAAAAAATCTCAAGTTACAGATATTCACATCCAGTGTATTTCTCTCCACGATTTCCAGGCGAACAACGATCTCTATTAGAATGCCTTAGGCGACGTTACAGTCGACTCGAGCGGTCTCTAATGTCCCGCCATTGATGCCGTAGTGATTCCTGATCTTATATGAAAAATCGCAAGTTATGATAGACCTTTTTCGACGATGATGCGTTCATTTTTCTACACGACTTTTATATCAGCGTTTTTCTTGAGGGCGGATCCAGAGCCAAGTTTTTTATTTTTATTTTAGGTGCTTTTATTTAACTTGCAATGTATCTCGCATGTATGTATATTTGTTTAGGTCAAATCAAAATTTGACAGATCTTAAATGAGTTCCGTCAATTATCGAGGTGATAATTGAGTTGCAAGATTTGACTTCAACAAATATACATACATGCGATGCAGTTCTTTGATTTGTCTTAACGAGCACTTTATGGTAGACGATGCTTAGAGTCCGATCACGGAGACGGAAGGTGGTCGATGGAGCTCAGTAATAAAATGGCGTAACTCCATCAAGTTCGGCCTTATTGTCATATTCAAATGCTATTTTTATGTTTTTAACTTATTCATTTACTTATTTCATTTGTATTAATAAGAAATTGTAATTTTTCAAAAAAATTATACTATTTATTTAGGTGCTCCTTACTTCTTTTTCTTGTTGTTACTTTGATTGGTACCTGGATGAGTATGCCTGCTAATGTCAAATTTTGTTTAAGTGAAATGATGAATTTGGTACCAATGCTGTTTACTAACACAAGGAAAATACTCGATGCTAGGCAATAAATTTTGTGCTCTATCTCGCAACCCCCCCCCCCCCCCCTCTATCTGCTAAACGGTTATCATAGACTTTTATTCTGCGACTAACATTCGATGCGTGAACAACGTGTGTGCTCAAGAAAAATTAAATTCAGTATTTAAAATGCCCTATTGTACTATGAGTCTGTGTCGAATGTCAAGTGCAAGTTCCAGTCTCATGAAAGACGGCATTACATTTCACCGGGAAGTAATAATAATATAGAAAAACTGTGATAAAATTTTGGAAATATAATTTCCAGAAAAACATGTTCCCTTATTTTTAAAAGGGTACCCGTTGATTTCTTTTTAAAAAGTCTCTTTCTCTTTTCATGTGATTAGCATAAGGTTTATTTGATAGTGACGAGACACAACGTAAATATAAGGAATTAATTATCGACAACATTTTAACTACTTTATTTTAAAATTTATTTTATTATATAGATAAACAAAAAGTATATATGTATTTCAGACTGCTTGATATTTATATCTGGTTTGTACATAACTGCCCCTATTAAATAAGTGTAATGATTACTGGGTTTATGTATGTAGTTTTGTATATTTTTATGCATAGTATATATCATCATCATCACATCAGCCATAGGAAGTCCACTGCTGGACATAAGTTCCAAAGGATTTTCAAGACGATCAATTGGAAGCGGCCTGCATCCATTATTTTCCTGCAACCTTGCTGCTCCCTATTAAAGAAGTGTAATGAATACACGATTTATGTATGTCCTGTATGTTTGTATGCATATATATATCATCATCATGACATCAGCTATAGAAGTCCACTGCTGGACATAGGTTTCAAAACAACAACAAATATATAACATTATATTTGTAAAATAAAACCGTGTTTAGACGATTGCGATTACTTTATTACACGTGTTTTTATTATATTATAACAAGAATGAGTCTTTGTGCATCGACCTTAATTTTTTGCTGATGATGTTACTATATAACAGAAAAATAAACATTTGTTTTTATTTTTCCATTTTATCGTAAACTCAACGGTGTTTATCGATATCAAGACAAAGTCACCATCACTATGGAGTTACCGGTGACATGTAAGTACCTGCTATCGTCAATCTAGGCGTGACCTTGAGCGAGCCAATAAAAACTATCGGACCTTGCCCCGCACCCCGCCAACTTTTGGCGATTTCGTTTTAGTAGTAAAGTCCATGAAAGCGTGGTCTTTGGGTTATGTGGTCTGTGACGGTTATATATGGACACGTGACAAAATTCACAGCTATAGTATATATTTAGCGAAATTTAAAAGAAAACTATTAGAGTTAAGCAGGGTTTAGAAATAGAAAAGTTAGAAATTAAAAAGTTATAAATATATAAATATATAGTGACAAATTACACTGATTGAACTAGTCCCAAAGTAAGTTCGAGATTTGTGATATGGAATACTAACTCAACGATACTATATTTTATAACACATACATATATAGATAAACATCCAAAACCCAGGACAATTTGAAAAAGGCCATTTTCCAACTTGCCATGATCGGGGATCGAACCCGAAACCTCTGGGTGGCGGACTAAAAATAAACTTATAAAATGTACTCGGAAAAGGAAAAATTCACACAATTTTAATAGAAAATTAGTTTTTAGACGTTTTTAGTGGCATGAACTCAAAGTTGGCACTCGTAACTACGGAACCCCACACTGTGCGTGGCCCGACACACACTTGGCCAATTATTTTATTTAATCTTTATTGTTCATCATGTACAAATTGTACAGAACAAAAGGAGAACTTAACACTAAAAGCGGTGTCTACCAGTCTACCTTTGGGATATACAGATAGTCTAAATGTGGGTGCAAAATAAAAGGATAGTACATTTAAAAAAAATACATATTTTCTAGTAACGAACAATATTTATTAACGACATTTATGTTGTCGTTAATTTTTTTTAACTACAGCTACCTTTCTAAATACACATATTTTTTTATACTACAACTAAGAAATCCCCCTGACTCACAGCCTAGATACGCTATTGGTTTTTCCTCAAACGGCTTTTGTAATCTTCATTGCGATGTTATCGCCAAACTTTTTTCTCGATTACCATTTCGTTTCGGTTTTGTCGCTGGAAATATTGTGGAAGTCATTAACCCGCGATATCTTTACTTTTGAATCTTGAAATATGACCTGAATAATATTTTAAAATGCATTTTCAAATCGATTTATTTTTTATTAATACAAATAAATTACCATTTCTTTTTAAATGTGTCTTATTATCTGTGTTTTATAAATGAGTATATTGTAAAGTTAAAGAGGGAGATCTTATAGCCCAGGCTTAGATACTTTATTACGGTTTATTATTAATTATTATCAATAATTTTATTTTATTTAAATAGTTTGAAATGCAACTTTTGCCTCTGTCTCAATCATCCAACAAAATAAATGACAGTATTAAGTAAATACTTCACTTTGAAGTCTCATTAAATTACAGAGATAGTGATATTTCAAACAAATGAATACTTCTTGAGAACGATCTATCTGATTTACAATTCTTGAAGGCAACTTTTCTTCAAAACACTCCACTTTTACGACTAAATAAACAATATGAAAATACAGTACTGAATATTTCATCCTTAAAATGCGTACTTGTAGGCGACGTTGACGATAATTTTGTAGATTATACAAAATTTACGGCCAGTTACTGTAGTAAAAAGTTTGGTAAATTACCTGATTTTGAAACATCAGTATAATTACTTCATTCTATCGCGATAAACGTTTTATGGAGTGCCACATAACGCTGACACACTTTATATAATTTAATAATAAGCTTAGATGCTATATTTTTAAGTTGTATAGGGAGGGCATCTTATATCTAACGGACCGGCAAACGAAAAGCAACGCAACGCCATGCATCCGAGTCTTGCAACCATTGGCTTTGTCTGCTTCGAGCTTCAAGACCCAAAATTCTCTGTCTGTCCTATTAAATTAGTGATAAAAACCTCATAATGTAGGTATATAAAACGTAAGGAATTCAGTTTTACTTAAATAGCCACGATTCGTGCAAGTAATACACAGACTCAAAGTCTCTGAAATTGGTTATTTTATAACGCTGGTGTGAGATTTGGAGTCTCAGGTTAAAGTTACCAAAAAAGTATTTTATGATTTTAGAAAATGTTTGATTTTTAATTATTCATTTTTATAGCATTACATAATGATCGAAACAAAAAACTATAAATAGATATATGACGAAAGATTTTCATTTTTGTTTGTTTGATATTTATTTATGAAATGCAAATTGAGGAACTTAATAAAATAAATAATTAATAAAGTGAAACAATAAGTACTTACCATCAATCTTTTTTTTTCTTTGATTTGTGTGAGAATCCAATGCGTTGCCTTGCCTCATCTGACTATTTACATCTAATATATTCATTTGTGATTTACATTGCTCACCTCGATTATACAAGAAATTCTCAATTCATATAGCTTACTCGGCAGCAGCACTCATTTTTAAAGCTCCCTGAAAAATTGTTAGCTCCCATGCGGCGTTTAAATCTGCCCGTTAAAATCCTGTGATTAAATAGCGACTACTTACTCTCAGGATAAATATTGTGTGGTGCTTTGGCTGAAATGAATTTTGTGGGCATAAAGATTTTCTTTTTCCACCTTCTCTTTTACCATCAAACTTAAAGTGACTTTTGAGTGATATTGGCTCCAGGCTCATTATCAGACCCAAAACGCTTTGTCTGCTCCATTAGAGATAAAGTTGTGATGGTATGTTATTCTGTATGCGTGTATATAAAGATTTTTATGGAGGCACCAAATCGCCAACCAGCTGTGTATCTTGTTCTTTCAGTAGACATGGTTAATCTAATATTATTAGTACTGTCTTAGCGAGTCATTATGACTTTGTTAAGAGGCATTTCATATTTGGTTGACTGTCTCACTCGCACAGTTAAACATTTTTAAAGGTTATTAAAAAATGTGACTCATTTGTAGAAAAGTGTTTCATTAACTTTCAATATAAATTATATGTTAGATATTGAAGACATGTTTTTATTTTATTGTTTATGTGTGTGTATAGAGAATAAGGTCACCAAAAATTTAAAATTTTGATGACCTAATTTTCGATGTAGTCAATGTCTACACAATATTAACACATGTCTAAAATATCCACAATATAATTACATTAAATGATAATTAAACACTTTATTACAAATGAGACACATTTTTTAACAATCTTTATAAATTTTTGATTGTGCGAGCGAGTCAGCCAACCAATTGTGACATGCCTCTTAAGTCTATTTTCAGTTATATGCATACAGTAGTTATTGTAACATATTCCAAGTAACATATTACTGTGGCGAAATATGAAAAGCTACTCTCCATACAAAAACTTTTTTCTTAAACCGTAATCAATATGACAAAGAAACGAATTTTCAATTACAAATAAAACAATGCTAAAGCAAGACATTTAGCAAGACTAAAAGTAATTTTTCAAATTGGATATTCATATTTATTTACACAAATTTACACCGGTTTTATTAGCAAAACTAGCTAAACATATAGCCATAGCCATAGCTTCACATTTGAAAGGAATCAATCTCGTTGCGCAAACTTTACACCAGAGAAGTTGTTTTATCCGATCTCTTACAAAGTAAACGTCGGCTCTCCATGAAATATGCATCAAATATTTGCACAGTCTCGGCCAAGTCTTCCCTTGAAGTCGACTCGAGACCGATTTGCAATTCACCGAACATCCTTTGGAAAAAGAGCCGCTCAACAAAGGTAGGGAAGTCGATTCCGACGTTTAAATACTCTGCTACTATATAGAAAGGATCTGTTTTTGAATTACTATTTGTTTGGAATTTGGGTTAAATCAGATGATCGGTGCGTCTATACTTACGTCAGAAATATTATACAGATAGATTAAATAAAAGACTTTTTATAAATCTTTTTATTATTTATTTATTGTGTATTTCAACATTGTGAAGATATTAAATTAGTGGAAATATAACGTACTTACCTAAAATCTATGTCAGCTATTAATTACATAATTTTATTAACCAACTAAAATAATTTTACATCCATGTTTATAGTTACTAAACTATAACTTTATAAACTACGATGAAATACTATAATCTTATTTACCGTGCTTTACTCCCCTCAGTCATAAAGGTGTATCATATTTCCAAGGTACTAGGATGTAATGGATGGAATGAAGCTGACCATTTTATTTTAGAGCCGGGAGCCGCGGTGCATTCTTAATAAAGTGCAGCAACGGCATGCATATAAATTTAACGGCAATGAATTAAATTTTTCACATAGCCACGTCCCTGAAATGAACCGTAGGAGGCACCGCGGACTGATTTTGCATATCTCACTAAGAATTCCTAATTGATTTTAAATTTAGTGCGCTTTGAGACGAATATTCAAAAGCGGCAACGTTCTACTATACAAATTTAAGATTTTGCTGTCCCCTATTTTCTTCCTCAACTCTATTTTATTATTGACATCCGGTGCTACGTTAAAAGACTGCCGTCATAAAACTTTAATACTAAGAAGTTCATTTTTTTATTTCTATTTATACTGTTTAAAGGATTAATGTTTTTTAATTGAAATAAAAAAAAACTATTGTATTGTATAAAAGTAACAATCGTTTATCTTCATCCATTTTCTAGGCTCTTTATCTAAAAGAATGACATTATTTATTCATTATTTCTCGTACCCTTTACGCGTCCATACGCCTTTACGTACTCGTGCGTGAAATGAAAAATTACTTTCGCTGAAAAATACTCCCGTTTTAATCAACCCGTTAAAATCGTTCTCGAAAATAATCGTGCCCAGTTACAGTGCAGAAAAGTTAACGACTGTTATTTAAGCCTGGCGAATTGGTGGGTTCCTTTTTGATCTTCTCGTAGTATTTTTGTTTTATCCGCCGACCAAAAAAAGAGGGGAATTTTGAGGTGTGGTGCGTAACGTGAACATTCAAGGGAAGGTCCCTTGAATGTTCACGTTACGCACCACTGCTGGCGCCAAACTATGTAGTAAGGAAAATAACTGTGAGGAGAGCTGCTCTCGATGGTGACGACCCTCAAAAATAAGTTTAAAGATCTTCTATTACTTAGAATACCTACTTATTCTACCTACCTAGAATACCTACTTAGTCTAAAACGAATGCAAATGAGAGTAGGTACAATCATGAAGAAGGATGTGTTTGTCTGTGTATATCCGTCTGCTAATCTGTTTGTGATTCAAATAAATACATGGTCTTCAAACAGATGTTTCAAACTTTTATTTAGTTGAGACTGAAAGGTGACACGTTCCCGCTAAAGTCACTATTCAAACCTAAACTTCCTCTGAACTTAACACGTAAACTAAGAGGCTTTATAATTAAAAAAAAAATACGTACATATGTACATATGTACTAAATAAAAATTTAATAGTCGAATCATCTTACTTGAAATTTTAAATATTTGTGTTATTGTTGTTTTCTAGATTTTCAATGTCTTCAGTAATTGTTAATTCTCTTTTTTCATTATACAGTATTAATTGAGACGGTGTCAAAATCGTATGAACAGAACAAACAGGAACCCACCGACAAATAGCTTGCGGGAAAGCGGTCCGCTTTGAAAAATTCACTCAAATGTTGTAAAACTCATATGCGGACGCGGCGATGAAAAATCCCTTTGACCGGCTATATTAAACCCACTGTTGCAGCATAATTGCAACTTATTTGCCTTTTCTCTTGTACACAATTACCAACACGTTTAGAGAAAATTGCGTTTTCAAACTCAGTAATTGAGTGCTTTAATTTTTTACGTTTGTCTTTAAATTGAGTATTATTGTACATGTGTTTGATAGGCATCTCGTAAGTTTATCTCGTATGTGAAACATGGTTAAGTTCATGTTGTGTATCAAACCCAAGTGATTTGACAACATTGGCGGAAAAAAAAATGCTATATGCTGTATAGTATATAGCAAAATATTTTCCGCAGTTTAAAGCAATTTGTATAAATATGCATATTATCACGTCTAATTGCTTTAAATTCATGTTAAGCTAATAACTTGTATTTTCAGTGGACTTTTGTATGATGTTTATCAACCTAGTTTTGTTTTCTTCTAGTTAGCTCAAATTTGTGAAAATATTCTTTTTTGAAACTTGAAATTCAGTTATATTATATTTACTTTGAAGGAGTGCTATTTATAGAAACAAAATTGTAAATAGTCAGTTTTATGTTGCAAAATTAAGTTGCACGTTTGTCTATAAAACAAAAATTGATTCATGCTCCTACCTTTTTTTTTCAAAGATATGTAAAGTTGAATTTGCCATGCCATTTTCAATACAAAAATTAAAATACAAATAGTATGGGGAAATTCAGTCTTCAACAAAATCTTCTTTATCTCCTTACTGACATTAAATTTGCTAATGATTGAAACGCTGTAGCAAAGAGCAAGAATTTTTCTGTGTCACACGCGTATTTATGCAACGGACATTTAAACAATTTTTTAAATTAAGGTAATCATTAATTGAAAATAATAAAATTTGTAGTTTTCTAGTTTGAGAGCTGTTAGGCATATTTTATTACTGGGTTCGTAATATACATACTGAGTTCAGTAATGAACAGCTTTTAGTTTTATTGCAACAAAAACCTTGTTGCCCTGAGTAATTATTTAATTTTCTGAGCATTGTTTATATAACTATTATATTATTGTATATCCATAAGGGTAGGTCACAATGATACTTTAATATCTATAAGATTTGTAACCTATGTTCCACAAAAAGGATATTTGATTTGATTTAATTTCATCTTTACTTCTTGCGTTTGCGACCATTTGATACCAATCCCTTCATTTAATTCATGCCCCTCTGTTTACATCTTGGAAAATAATGCGTACGTCACAGCCTCTATAAGCCACTCATTAGTTTTAAGTCGCCCGCCAATTTTCTGTGTTTATAGTTTAAAGTGAGAATATGAAGCTTTTCTACGCACATACGCCAAAAGTGGCCATTTTTCGCAATTGTGCGTAGAAAAGCTTCACGTTCTCACTTTAAACTGTAAACAATAATTCATAAAAAAGTTTGAAGGGTTATCTAGGGTCTGATCAAGACAAAATTTTAAATGATATCTCCGTTTTCTTTCAAATGATTTATTTTAAAATAAAAATAAAAAATCAATTTGAAGTAATTATAATAAATATTAACCAATTTCTACCTAATGTTACCTTATGTGACACATTTTTACATTGAAGTATCAGATTAGTGCACTCTAAGTATATTTTTATTACTATTAAAACCACATTTAATTAAAAAAAATAGAAAACAACTCTTTTACCATGAAAATAACGCAAAAAAGTATTTAAGTACTTAACTGCGTAAATATGAACTTAATTTTAAATGTAGCACACATATCTTTTTGAATTATGTTTAGTCTCACTAGTTACTATCTACTACAAATCATCAAAACCACACCACGTACCAACAAATAATAAAATATTAATTATTATTGGCCCTACCACAATTTCTCACGATTTCGCAAAAGCCCTAATTCATGTGAGTTACGGCTAAACATAACACTAAATCTAAATTTGGACAGAAGTGTGGGATATAAATCTATGAGATGTTATGCGTGACTCGAGTGCGAGGGCCTATATATACAATTTATTGTAGGGGAAAGAAAAACCCACAATTCGCGGGCAGCATCCGTGAAACGTATCAATTTCATGTATTGGACAGCTTTCATTTTTAACCGACTTCCAAAAAAGGAGGAGGTTATCAATTCGTCGCGATCCTTTTTTTTTATATATGTTTACCAATTATTCAAAGACGTCTGGACCGATTTAAAAAATTCTTTTTTTGTTGGTAAGGGTATACTTTCCAGGTGGTACCATGGAAATTTTATCAAAATCGGTTTTGTAGTTTGGGGGAGAAGTCGGTTTTTAGTTTTGAAAAATTATTATTTTATTTGTCTTTACCGCTTTGAATAAAAGACCTACATAGTTAGTTAGACCTAAGTAGGTCCAACTACCTAAGTAGTTTTATTATTTGAAGTAAACCTCCTTATTTATTATTTGACTACCTCCGTGGCGTAGAGGTCACCATGCTAGTCCGCCACCCAGAGGTCCCGGGTTTGTTCCCCGGTCAGGGTAAATTGGAAAATGGCCTTTTACAAATTGTCCTAGGTCTTGGATGTTTATATATATTGTTAGAAGAGCTACTACATTAAAACCAAATTCAAGCGAATGGCAACCCCAACCCAACCGTCTTTATATTGAATCGCAGCGATAACTCGCCCCTTTTTGTGCTGCCGGCTTCGACTCGTTGAGATGTGATCTTGGTGATATCGTTTTGTGCTTATTCCTGTGCTTAAATAATCATTTTCGTTCCTGTTATTTATCAATTGAATTGGTGAATTGTTTAATTTGTTGAATAAGTTAATTTTTGTAATTAAATGTTGTGTTATTAATCCAATGGTATTTTTTTTAAATTAAATTCGACTTACGTTTCCAAAAATATATGTATTTGTTATAAAATATAGTATCGTCAAGTTAGTATCCGATAACGCAAGTCCCGAACGTACTTTAGGGCTGGCTCAGTCAGTGTTATTGGTCCCTACATAAACCGTAGTAATTTTACTTCCTATTTCATTTCTTTTATATAAAGATCTGCAAATAGTTTCAGCAAGAAGTTACTGCCGGACATTTAATGCTGGGAGGTCTAACTTTAACCAACCGAAGATTTCTAATATTACTGATTAGTTGTCTAGAGAAATTTCCACCAAGTTTTTTGACCAATTGACTAGTACCATTTCCTAAAAAGTGATATAGATTTCTGTTATACATTTGTACAGTGGTAGGTTTAAGTGCAATGTTCACCTTATTTATCACAAAATGAATACGGGCCAAAATGAGTGAATATTATATTTGTTTGGTCCATTTTAATTGGCTTGATGTTATCAAAACTGCATGTCTTTCATAAGCAGTAAACTATTTTATTTGCGAATGAGGGCAAACTAAATTAGCCGCTAGAATAAAGAATTCAACAATTTTCAGCGGACATGACTCTCTAATTTGCAAATGATCTTTATTTACTTTATTGGCTAACATTTTTAAATAGAATTTAAATATTCATTATATATATATATGTTTTGCTTGAAATGTAAAAAATCTGATATCGGTGTTAGTTAAACGCACACGACCACTTACACACATAAACATTTTTTTAATGCCAGGCAAAATTAAAAAAAGGGCCCTACTTTCACCCCCTCATAACTTTTGAACGGCTGAATCGACTTTCATCAAACAGCTAACCGCAAGAAAACTTGCTTTCACGTAAAATAAAATACCGCATCGAAATCGGTCCTTCCATTTGAAAGCAACGATGCCACAGACGGGCACCCAGACAGACAGACATTGGCTTCAAACTTATAATACCCCTCTATTTGTCGGGTGTTGAAAATAAAGTAAAAAGCTCACGTGTTCGAAATTTCGAATTGGCAAAAGTGAATTCTCAGAAAAAAATATCTTTCTATTGAAAGTACTGAAGTGGTGTTTCACGGTATGTTGATTGTGCCGCGAAAATGTTTTCATACGTAGTTCGAATTTATTTTATTGTTACGAACGTGCGGGGCTGTTCATGTCTACTGGTTTCTAATTTTGTTTAGAATTGGGTGTCCCATTTCTACTCGTTACGTTATTTTTATTCACTTGAAGACATAACCTATTTAATAAATACTTTTTACACGAGTGCAAAAGTCGGGTTACTGGTTCTACAAATAACATAACCTGAAAAAAATATATCAAAAACTGAGGAGGCTGTTAGAATAACTTACATGTCGCCATTTTAGTAACCTTGATAAGATTTTGAAAAAAAATAGTATGTTATATAAACATATATACATTTGTCATAAAATTCTGCCTTATTGTACCTAACTATAAGGTGTGAAATAGTGATAAATAGTTAGTTATTCTATTGTGAAGAGAAAAATAAACGTTTTTTTATGCTACTTTATATCATGCCACAATTGTATTTCAAAGTAGGTTTCTCAGCCAGCGAAACTAAGTACCACAACTAAAACAGATTTGGCTGTAGTTTACGCAAGAAAACAGATCATGAGCTCCTAAGGTGAGATGGGTTAGTAATAGCGCCCTCAATTGAAATAATTCTTTTAATCGTAAATGTGGCAATAATTAAAAATTTTAATAGTGGATTACCCTAGATATAACTTCTTACCATTTTATAAATAACCTTTGAAAGTACGAAAGTAAGTCCATTTGATGCTATGGTTTTTATTGCTAAAAGTGGCCACTTTCACTTTCGTACTTTCAAAGGTTATTCATAAAATGGTAAGAAAGTATATCTAGGGTAATCCGCTATTAGAATTTTTAATAATCACTACATTTACGATTAAAAGAATTATTTCAAATAAGGGGGCTATTACGAACCCACCTCACCTTAAGCAACATAGCTGCAGGCAGATACAATCACGAGAATACGACCTATCAAGACTTTATTGACAGAGCGAGCGAAGCGTCTCAGTTTTGAGATGGGCCAAAAATGTTTTTTTATCTCATCTTCTCGAACAACGATGTTTTCATCCCAAAACATAATAGCTTAAGCTACTGTTGATTCTCTCTGGATTGAAATGTAAAAAAGGGATTAAAACAATTCAAAAAATTAACAAGAGTGGACATAATGTCCTTTATATTATATTGTCCATAACATTATTTTTGAATGTCAAATCTAAAATAATGTTAGCAGTTCACCAAAAAGAAAGAGAATTTAGTTTTAAAACAATAAATTAATGGCACTGACGTCGTAATTTTTAAATTTGAAATACATACGAGTATCTTCGTCAATATGGATGAATGTAGGTAAACATTTGTATGTTCTTCGCTTTGCAAAAAAAAAACAAGTATTATTAAAAAAGCGCGTGTGCTTGTGATTAAACTTTTCCCCAGCTGGACAGATTTTGATGAAATTTTTGGTGTGGTCAAGTGGATTGGAATGTTTTAGATTTACAATTATTTTGCTTGTGTTTTTAATTAAACTTCTCCTAAACGGCTGGATCGACTTTGAAGAAACTTTTTGGATATTCCAGTGGATTCGAGAATGATTTAGGTATTTAATTAATTTTTTTATATATTTAGTCTTATTTTTTGTTTTTATTCCTTTGATTTTTTTATTGATTTGATAAAAAATTCAACTAAAATATTAAGTGACTTCGTTCCAATCGAGTGTTCCACGACACTCACAAATTTTTTGTACGATAAACTTCACGTGGTTGAAATTACTCGCATGGTCTACAGCTCACAGAGCCACTTGTATAACGCAAGAACAGAAGGGTAACGCCTTTCGGTTTATGAGAAGGACTAGCCATGAGGTGTGAAAGTAGCTCGAAGCTAACATTCAGGTGCTCCGAGCAGAACAATCTTGCTTCATAAGGACAAACGCTTTTCGGTTCTTGGCGTCTAATTTGTTTTCTACAGTAAATTGCTTTCTATCTGAAACTAAAGCAACACAAAGGCTACACATATGTCTGTTGCGAGCTCTACTTTTAATAATTCTGAAGATAAAGTTTCAACAGGTTCCTCTGGCAGTTTAGAATTTAGATCAAAACAAGGTTAAAACAAATTTTAGATTAAAATTGTTCTAGCTTTATTTTTTAGCAGTACAAAAAGAAATCTAGTATTCCGACATATTTTATTGCAATTTGCAAATTATTTTACTATGCATTCAATTAAAAAGTATTTATTAGAACCTACATTAAATTATACCTTTACGTATAACGCTAAACAATAGTTTAAGTATATTTTAACCTACTAACATAATCTAAAATAAATATCAAAAAGCACTAAATTTACTAAGAAAGATCTATCGAGTTCCTTGTCTACTAGCAAGTCTATAATCCGAAATCATTGCTTCTCATAGTGCATAACTCTTAGACTAGAGGTTACCGGAAGTTGAGAATAGCCGGAGTCTTTGACGGATCGCCCCCGTGAGAACAGGTGTACCTACTTGGAAAACCAGGGAGGTAACTTTTAAATAATATAGATTTATAGCAACAGTTCTATTTTATTTCTTCTTTTATTAGAGCATAGGCAACATTCTTTTTTTTTCTCTAGGCAATGTTTTTAATAATTTTACCTAACCCACTACTCTATACTATTCGTAAGTATTATGTATTCTGTGCCGTAACTCAGTCTGAACAAATTACTTCGAAATCGGTAATACTACTATTCATTACTAAGTGTTCCATATAAAAAATTGAATACTGACACGTAGAGCTCAAGGCGTAAAGTCATAAGGACCCAAAGACTACTTTTAGGCAGGCCTGTGTCACTCCTCGTATAGGTATCAAAAATATACCTATTACCTACTATGTGCGCGTCGACCACTTCGAAAGGGAAATTTCACTAACATGAATCGTTTATAAAGAGTAATAAGAATGAAATTGACTTGCAATGGATGTCTAGGTATCTAAACGAGAAAATGAAACCATAGGGCTAACCACATTAAGTTGATATTTTTTGACTTTATTTTCTGAATAAGAATTCTATACGTGAGTACTTATTCTGTGGTTAGGTTTAGGGTGTGTGGGTGGAAATAGAAATCAAAATAGTGGGTTGCTAACCTGCATTGTCTAGGTTTTCGTTTTTTCCCTCAGTCAAGTTTTACTCTCTACGTAGGAATAGAAAATTTGGCATATTCTGCTTTATGTACAGTTAAATTATCATCTACTCTTTAATCAAACAAAGGCGACATAAAATAGGTCAGAGCGAAGAAACATTGTGACCTTCAACACGATTTATTTAAATTCCATTGCCGTTTAAATGGAATAAGCGAGAAGCAAGAAAACTTAACGCTTTTACATTGTCATGGAATGGAGATTTCCTCATACTAAATTAATTGTGACGACAGGGATCGGCCAAGCGAAATAGACTCTTAAATGGAAGAAATTAAACTTGCAATTTTACTACAAATTAAGTTGACCTGAAATCAGTGGTGTATTCAAGCTACCCCAAGCCCAGAGTACTTGTATGATTAGGGGCGGCTAAAACAATGTAGGAACAAGAGCATAAATCATTTTTTATTATTTGAGTTAAGTAAAAAGTATTTTATTTTTCTCCAGAAACAGAATAACAATAAGAAAAAATGTAATATTTTAAGGTATAGCTGATCTTAGACTGGAGACTGGATTCTGTTGTAGACAAGGCCTGTATTACAGCGTTCCAGAAACCTAAGTTAAATTTTGAGTCTCTGATGTTTCCAACTAATTAAATTGAATGTCACAATTAATAAGACGTCTAACAATAGTCTATCGCTCCGCAAGCATTCAGTAATCTAGTAGCAATGGATATAGTTTTTTCTTAAATAGAAATGGTCTGTGTTTAATTTTTGTTTCAACATTTTTCGTCTTGTCGTACTTGTTTTTAGAAAACTAATGACTTGTTTATAGCGCAGTTAATTATGCATTATAACACATTCATTAAATTCAGTTATTCTCTCAAAACACAAATGTCTAGTTAGTTCAGCTTTCGATTATCTAACCTCTTGATTTTCTATCTAATTGAGTTACTTGACAACTTGTAAAGGGCAACGTATTTCAATGTGCCCAGTATACCAAACCTAAAAATACGCCAATGCTTGAAATATTTGAACCCTTTTATTCCGACTGTAGTTGCGTCGTGAATGCTAATAATGTGAGGGTGCCAGTTCAAATTTATGGAATAATTAAAGTTAATTCTCGCGACTAAATTACGCAAAGCTATAATTTTGTTTATTGTAATAGGCATTTTGGGGATTTGTTCAGTGTTTTTTGGAGTGCGGATGAATGGAGACTTGGGACCCTTTGAATTTAGGTCGTAACCCGGATGCTGGTGTTCGAAGAATACAAGTAAAGTTATTATTTTAGGTACGAAAACGTATCACTAGCGCTTTTGCAAGTGAACCTACGAGTGAACTGCACTTGAATGGGTGATCACAAGTGGCATAATAATTTCTTCTCCATGCTTCGAACGGCACGTTAAGTCATTTGTCCCTGCAGTCATCATAGTATGGCAGTTGTCGAGCTATGCCAGATTTATTTATTTTATTTATTTAACATTGAAGTAGGGGTGACTACAGGGTTAGAAAAGTATAATTATACTTAGTCTGTCTTTTAGATTATCCAATAATAATGGACCCATATTTTTCAGCTAGCCAAAAATTCACAAAGATACGAATCATGAGAGTTCCGGAGTGAGGTCTCGCGATGTCACCTCTATATAACAATCGTACGTAACCGTGACGTCATGCTAAATTTCTCAGAGAAAAGAAAAAAAAACACATGAACAATTTTTTTTAATAATCTTTCCGATGTTCTAAAAATATTTTTCCATTCGTCATGCCTACTAAACCAGATTACCAGAGCAACCGGATGCGTTTAGGCCGCTTGAAAAGTCTAGTCTAACACAGTATTGGCAGTGTAAGTGACCAATACTGGTGTTTACGCGAATTGCAACCCTACTACTGGAGCCCCCTGACGGAAGAGCCTCGCAACCATCCGCCCACCTTCATCACGTGACGACCAGTCAGCTGTGGCCCACCAATGAAGCTCGGTCTACTCCGTAATGCGCATACACCATTGGTTATTTATTCCCACTAACTTTATCCCTTACATTTAAAATCTAATATACTTCTCATCGATGTTTCAATCAGATCACTGCATTTTCATTTATCACCAAAATCATCATCATTAACGGCAGATCACAAAGGCACTCAAAATCAAAAAGTGTTTACACGCGCCGATACAACTGGTGTTAGATTTTTCAAGCTTGCACAAACGAAAAACAAACAACGAGATGCCATACGAAATCATTATCGAATCCGACTGAGTTTCAATGACTTTTTTCGATTTTAGTTATTTGTTTTATGGGGAAAAGAATTAAATATGACGGTATAAATACAGGTATGGTTATTTCATTATTCTGTCAAATTATGTATATTCCTAGCCATAAGAAGTTCACGGTGGATGCACCATTTAAAAACTTATCCTAGCAATTTTTCATACCAAAAGTGTGGAAATTTATAACACAGCTTTTAATATCAAGGTCTAGAATCCTCAGGAAGAAATATGATATCAGCAGCTGCATCTGAGCGACTGCAGCATCTGAGGCGAGCAATTTCAGCAACAACAATGCTTGGAATTGTGGAAATATGAAAACAATAGAGTCGCGATACTTACGTTCTTTTTAGTTAAAACGTATGAACTACCAATTTATTTTTACTATAGATACTTACTTTAATATACTATGAAGAACCCGAAAGATATATTTAATATTATTTAATATATATGTGTGTAGACTAAAAGCACGCGCAAGCACTTGTTAAAAAACCCGGGCCGGATTCACAAACAAATTGAAAATAAGTTTGGAAAATCCAAACGTGCACCTCGTATAACGCTCATTCAAAAACAAATTAAACGACACTGAATTCGATAGTAATTTTCTCGTGACATGTACAACCTATTTGAAAAAATGGTACAAACAATTAAGTATTTTGAGCGTAATCGTGGCACACACGTCAATAAAGACATCCGGACATCCATTAATAATTTTTTTAAATCATTTTTATTATCTGTTATGCTTGATAAATATTTTCTAAAAATAATAAATGTTTTTATAAAACAGTTGTTCTTCATATTTCTTTAATTATATATCTAATTGTATTAGTGCAATATGAATATAATAGAGAAAATTTAAGACTAGAAAAATGCTTGACTCTGACATGTTAAGAGTAGAGCACTACCTCAATGCGTCGCTTATGAGGCGTGCAAAAAATTAATCTGGCTCAGCAATGTTTTAAACTGCTCCAGAAATTTGGCGGTCAATATGTCAGCCACTTCAATAATTAAATCACTAACAGTAGGTGGATCAAACCATCTAAACTCAACTGCGTGAAATGCCAACTACCTAATCAGCGCTTAGTAAAGTTAAGCGTCACTCGTTAGTGTTGTCGATCCATGTTCATACAAACATTGATTAGCAGCGAGTGGGCTGCGGTCGTGACGAGTTGCAAGTTGCAAGTCAGGGTTTAGCAGCTGACTGGGACTGCGTTGATCCTCCTTGAAATGTTTCTATAGAAGTGGCTTTTCGTAACAGATACATCACCGAAAGGCGACAAAGCCCAAACGTCAAGTTTAGAGCATTAATGGGCGTGAAGATGTAAAAATAGGGAATTAAAATAGTTTAATGACTTTTGTTTGATAGATGAAAAGATTTTTGTTATATTTCCGTTGGAACGGTACCAGGCGTAGTCTGCACTTGGATGGGTGACCACAAGTGGTATAAAAATTTCTAGAGCTTCTCCGTGCTTCGAAAGTTACGTATCCGCTGGTCCCGGCTGTCATCATTGTATGGCAGTCGTCAAGCTATGTCTGATGCCTTTAGGCTGTCTGAAAACCAAACACCAGTTTTGGCCTCTTAGACACACGAAAAACAAATCAAAAGCTTGATTTAGGATGGTTTTAATTCCAGTTTTTAGACAGACTTAAATTTCATTACTTAATTTAACTATGACTACGAATGTAGAGCAAAAGAGTTGCTTTTGCGCTTGACATCATGGTTGTATTCATAAGACGTCTAATGTTATTCCCAAAGTTATGTACTTAAACGTATAAAAGTAAACGTATGTTTTAAAAGTCACTTCTAGAATTGTATATTCTGGTTGCAGTTTTATTGGTTTCGGTGATATACGAGAGGCGAGTGGGGACTAGTGTTCTATTTACCTAAGGACTCAATGGGTACAATGAGTGCACTAGCCATGGGAATTTATTAGTAAATGTTGGCATCACAAGCATATTAAATACCATGCTCGTATAGTTTGATGACCTCCGTGGCGTAGTAGGTCACCATGCTAGTCCGCCACCCAGAGGTTCCGGGTTCGATCCCCCATCAGGGCAAGTTGGAAAATGGCGTTTTTCAAATTGTCCTGAGTCTTGGATGTTTATCTATGTATGTATTTCTTATAAAGTATTGTATCGTTTAGTTAGTATCCCATAACACAAGTCTCGAACTTACTTTGGGGCTAGCTCAATCAATGTAATTTGTCCCTATATATTTATTTTATTTATTTATTTAAATGTAAAAAAACCGCAAAAAGTTTAGAAATGGCAAAGAACTCTGGGGTAGATTGGTAATACATAACAATGGTGAGTTTTTTATGCACGTATGAATTCAAATTACACAGGGCCCTGCTGGACGGATAAAAGTTTTCTTGCTGAATTTCTCCTGAACTGCTATAGATTCCTTGGAATAAATACATGAATCGAGAGGTACATTGAGCTAAGTTACGATCTGAATTATTTCTATGTAGATCTAGCGTAATACAACCGAGGGCCCCGCTGGACGGAGGACAATTTTTTTTTAATTTTTGTTCAAATTGTTGGGGCACATTGGATTTTGTTCATGTTTTCATGAGATACATTTAATAGACAAAGCATTACCACTTGTGCTTAAGGTCTAGCTCGAGTGGCCCTGCTAGATCGAAGTACATAGTCCATGACACATAAAAGCATAGATTCAAAAATATTTAGTGGCGTCATGATTGTCTGTGTTGTAACATATTTTTATATAACATATATAGGGCATACGTATTTTATTAAATTTTAGATACCTACTGTTCTGTTTACATATTTTGTAGTATTAAGTAACCACAGAAAGGTCTATTTAGTCCAAATTTAGCGCTGTCGCGCCGCAGAAATCTAGCAATAAACAAACATAAAACTAGCCGAAAGCCCGCATGGATAATTTGCTAAATGCCTCCCTAGAATCTCAGCTCTATGGATAACACGTCTTTGCTCTAAGCCAAGAAATTAGACTTCAGAACTTCTGCGTGTTAGACTGCACTCTAAATTAATCTTATCGTACGTTTTGAGAATGGAAAAATATTTTTAGAGGGGATTACGGTTCGGTTTAATTAAAAGCTTTCAGTGAAAAGTCTTCTTTGGCTTTGCATTTCTGGTTTGTTGATCGGTCTGAAACACAAAACACACCGATACCTATTTGCTAACTTCACATAATTTCGAGTATTTTCGAGATGAAAAGGTATAAAATGACGTAATAAATCTAAGTAGTAAGATGTATACATGCCAAGTTCTCTTCGAAATCGCTCAGCCATTTTGGTGTGAAATATATCCATATATACTTAGCTACATACATCCACCATCCATACAAACTTATATGACTAGCATTTGCAGGAAGATAGTCACTATACAGTGACATAGCTACTTTTTATCCCTCGCTAAGGTAGGTATGAATTCGTGAGTAAAAGTTAGTTTAGATTATGCGATGTGGAACCGGAGTCCAAATGGTTGAACGTCGTTTAAAAGTGGACTATAGGTTCAAAAACATATTGAAGAGAGTAGCCCGAGACAGGGATAAATTTTGCCTGCTTCCAAATTTTTGCCTGAAGATAGCACTCAATCATAAAACCAGAGTCGATTGTGAAAGCACTGAGGACAAAGCAAATTAGTAGAGGATACATTCTTAGTCAAAGCCATACGATATATTGATTACATGGTATGGTATGACTTACAATGCGATGTATCCTCTCAAGGAAATTGTTAAAACCAGAGATGTTAACAGGATAAGGCACACGCGACCTAGTTATCCACATGCTCAAGACAACTCTCTGTTTGAGTTGGAGCGGGAATTTGCAGAGTTAATTCCGAAAACCTTATTCATTTTGTCTTCAAAACGTTCTCGAGATACGACGTGTGAATTTATTAAGATTAGCTAGATTTTACGAGCAGGTTAAAATTCCTTTGATAGGTATATTAACTTATAAACTTGTGTTAAGAGATATTAACTCAACGATATTACTATATTTTATGATAAAAACATATAATTATAAATAGACAAATAAAATATTTTTCTTTCTTTCAAATATTCAAGACGCAGGAAAATTTGAAAAAGTCGCTAGTAATCGAACCCAGAACCTCCGAAGTGGTGGACTAGCGTGTTAACCATTACGTCATAGAAGACGAGACACCAGTGATACACTTGGTAAGAAAAAGGACATTATTTGTTCTTTATACCAATGATGATTGATTTTGCAGACTTGATCTTACAATGTAAAAATAATATACTTACTAAAAACCTTATCATTTTTGGAATATTCTATAATTACACTATTCAATGATGTTTTCTATTCAAATTACCTATGAGTATAATATGTTTAGGAAAAGGTAAAATAATTAAATTACGCCACAAATTTATTTTCCTTTACTTTTCACACAAACACATTATTTACCAGCATTAACCAGATTATACCTCTATTTCTGAAAAAGTAAATAAATACATTTAATTATAATTTTAATTAAAACCATTTATTTGGTTTCAATTAAAATTATCGGTTATTTCATTATTGCGCTCATTAAATTTAATTTGCAACATTTCGATTCTAACGGTAACGCGGCTAGTGTTTAAGGCAACTTTGCACCAGAAACGCTAAGGAGTGGTTGTTTAAACATTTTTTTTTTAGTTTAGTATTTTATAATAGTTGAAAAATAATAATAATGTATTAAGACAATTTTATTAATATGAATAAAAGTACTTCTTTAGGTTCTTTTTAACACGTTTCGTTTATTATAAATGTACCGTGACAATACTACTCTAATAAGAACTTACCTTGTTAAAAGTATTTCACATAAACCTTTTTGTCAAATTCTATTAAAATTATAATTAACTTTGTTCGGCTTTGTCTTACGTAATTTAAAGTCAAATTCTTTTGTTTCAACTCAAATAAAGTCTCAGAGACGTGTTTTCGATAAACATCTTCGGTTTCTACTTGAGATGTCAGCGTCTCGGTCACATTGGCATGACAAACAGAATTGGGTAACGAACAGATATCGAAAATCCAAAGGCTTCGCCACAATCTAACAATCTACGAAGTTCGAACCCAATAAAATTTCAGAAACATTTAATCAAAGCCAAGAGATTTATCAAAAAGACTGTCTCGGTACACAGACATTTGCTCCAATAAATAATCCCTACGTAATAAAAGCCGAAATAAGAATGCTCCGCAAAGAATTGTCGCAACAAGGAGCGTATTATTCAGTGTCACCGGCGCGACGTGTCCTGTAATATATGCTTTAATAAAAGGGTTTCAATTCGCACCCGAACATACATCACGGAAGAAACCCGAAGTATCAATAATATCGAAAAAGATCTTCAATTTATTATTCATTGAAGTCGCTGGGCGGGGCGGGCCGCTCTATAAATCCTCGGATCGCCACTAAATCATCGTTTGCGAGGGATGTGTCCGGGCGCAATTTTTATCCTTTTTGCCAGAAACAAATATTACGATTGCACAGCAATAATCACGTTTCCTGCGAACACAGTAAATAAATTGTTGAAACGACTTTTCAGTGGCGAAATCTGACCTTTGTCCTCGTGCATTTACAATGTATTCAGACCTAAACAAAGAGAAGCAGGTGGGTCGTGGGCGACGAGATGCTATACGCGCTGAAAGATTCCATAAAAACTGTAATGGTACCCTCGTCACGTCCGGACATCTTATTTATCTAGTCACGGGCAAAATCATTGTTTTCTTTTCCGTTGTGCGGCAAAAACACACCTTATTACCGCCACCGGCTAACAGATGAACTGCTGAACCGGCCCATTGTCCCCAATGTTTGTGTGTGACGTTTGTTCTTCGACCCTGGGAGCTGTCTTGTGTGAGAAACGCCTATTTATTACCTAATGTGCTGTCTCTACTGACCTTTTCAATATAGGTACTCGTAGACATCACAGAAACCTTTTTTTCTTGTTTTATTAAAAGTTATGACACAACGTTAACTGACTAGAGTTTTACCGTTTTTGAAAAATCAGATTTATTTAAAAATTAATAAACATCACAGTAAAACTCGTACACTTTCTATTGTCTACAACAAAACATACAAGTCATTTATAACTACATTACCTATTTAATGATCATATCTTATATTTGACACGCTTGAGCACCGCAAGCACATTTATTTTATGACGTGTTTTTTTTATGTCTATCTTAATACACGTTCCATTTATAGCGTGATTCCTAAAATGTTACTATGTTTATAGTTTTAACTGTGAAAAAGTATGCAATATATAGAATATTATATATAAACGTAATAAAAGAAAGTGACAAAATTAAGAAGAAAATTTATTTTATTACTTTATTAATCAAGATGCTGAAATATTAGTAAATAATAAAAAGAAAATACAACAAAGCGAAAATGTTAAGCAATATTTAAAGCAACCTGCAAATAATTACATTCGTATTTCAAATATGTCAGAGATCCCAAAGCCTACTTGCTTAATTAAGCTGGATTTTGATTTCATCAAAGCTTCATTAATCATAAATAATTAATGTATGATTTTCGTACTCACTTTCAGCCTTCTAATTAAAAGATATCAAGTCGGATGTTATCGTATAATAATATTTTATACTTGAATTTGAAGCAGTGGTGGTCTCCTAAATGTATGTGAATGAATGTATATTGTGAGGTACCAGTTCGATCCTCATTAGGCGCGATTTGTGTCTCTAAGTTATACTCATGTTAGCTATAGTTTTAGACTCACGTACAGTCGTTAAGAAAGAGAGAGAGAGAAAATATAATTTTTTTTTTTTATTGTTTTTGTGCATTCTAAATTATTAGTTTTCTCGGGATTGCATGTGCCGTAGTAGTGTGTAGAATGAATACGCTGAATTCATTATCTGAAACATAAATACAAAAAACACTATATTTTTTCCTCGTGTTTAGTTTTTTCTACACATCATTGTAGGTCACTATTTGTACATTCTAAATCTTTGTTGTAGGTACTTTTATATATAATGTCAAACGGGACATTCAAAACCAAATTTGTAAACAAACAATAAATAAATAACAGTTCTAGTGAAATAGTTGAGAGAATGCAAACTCTGGTCGTTCAAGTGTTCTGCAGTTTCAAAAGAGTGAAATATCTCGTAACCTCAAATATAAAGTGTTGTTATTTCTACAAGCTTGTTCTCAGTGAATTCGTATAATTTATTAATGTATACATAGTGAAACTGAACGCGAATGCTCTATCCTTTTTCAATGCGGCAGCAAAATGTGGTCAGAAAACAAGAATCGTGAAATTCCTGTATTCCAACCACTAGCTCAAACCAAGACCACAGAAAGCTCAAGATAAATAACCTAGAATCATTTCAAAATCACGGCTATGGCCGACTAATAATGAAACATCATGGCAAAGGCACCAAAATGTAGCCTAATAAATAAGGATCCCTGCAATCCCTGCAAAGTGCAATCTGACCACTGGTTTCAAACTGATAAAGTTTAGATAATTAAACTATGTAATTATAGTTGACAATCTCGATAACAGCACGTAAGTGACCCGTTTTTATATCACAATGCTTCTGATATACTCACAGAAGTAAAAGTATCCAGTGACAATGGGACCATCTTCCCGCTAGTAATGTTGAGTGGTCTATTCACTCGTTCTACAAACAATCGAAGGCTGCTCTTGAAATATCGAGACCGTGGAGTCCAATCACAGTCATATACAGAGAAAGCGAGATGAGCACTCTAAATCAGAACAAAAAATATTTACACGATTATTTTCTTATTGGTCTAACTTGTCAAGAAAAATATAAGTGCCTACTTATAGTTTTGTTACAAGTTCCATTAATTATTTTAAGAAGAACTATTTAGTGACGAAGCTATTGTGAGCAGTACAAAATTAATCCTAATAGTTTCTTAAAAGAGTAAATATGGGATGGTTGCTTCAGTGACGTATATGCCTCAGAAGTAAAAAAGAAAGTAAAGAGCTTCTTACAATTACCTTTTCAATAATTCGAGTGCCGAACCAACATGGAACAGCTCTTTGAATCATCATCACAGTTATGTATGTTAATAAGTATATATAATATGCATTAGGTGCTGGCTGAAAAAAAGATAGAATAATAAATAGTTAATATTGTGTAAATCCTCTCTTGTAAAAGTAATAATATATTTAATTTAAACGTTTTCATAATTTATGTTCGAAATATTTAACTAATAAAATGTTTTAATTTACCATCGTGAAACGGAAAAGACAAGCGCATATAACCACTGAAGCAGTTCCAAATTGTACAAACAACGGTACACTAAAAACATCTTGTACTAAGTTGCAAAATCTGGAAAAAAATACTTTTTGTAATGGTGTTTAGCATTCCTGTGGGTGAGTGATGTGATAGTATGTATGTCTCCATGTAAAAAAGAATTTGTATTATTTTTTTTCTCATGCGTTTCCTTCTTAATTAAAGAGTAAATATGGGATGGTTGCCTCAGTGACGTATATGCCTCAGTAGTAATCACAGAGCGGTATCTATAAGCATTAGCTTCAAAGTGTTTTGCTAAAATGTAAGCCTGTTCCATCACACCTGTTGGTTAGTGCCGTGCACTTCGCTTGAACAAACGTGAAGTATGACGAAACATGTTTTATGTGGCGATAATTTGGTGGATTAGCTTATTATTTAGTGGATTAAACTCGCTTCGCTTCAACTTATGATATTATTAAATAAGTGCTATATAATTTTATTTTTATATGTGTAGCGGGAGCGAGGTGATATGCTCGACCGCCACAAAGGGAAGATCTTCCCGCCAGGCATGGTGTTGCGCCTGAGGAACCGCGGCTCCGACGGTGTATCGTCGGAAGTTGTATATATGCAGCGAATCGGGCGAACTCTAAGATCGAGATGTAGGATACTGCTGGCGCCATCTCATATGCTTCTTGTGAACTATATCGTCGGTTGTCTCTTGATTGGTTTCTTAATGTAGTACCTCGTAGTGGCCGTAGAGTTCGCCACAGGACTCCCTCCCAAGACCGGAGGTCTGATAGCTTTTTCAAGTGCAGTCTGTGTTTCATGTCGTAGCTTGCAAGTGCCAGTTGATACTTGTCCCAGTGAGTCGGGAGCCTTCCAATGAGTCGGAAGTGAATTTGCTTGCTCATGGCCTGCGGTGAGTCGAGACCGTGCTGAGCGTGCTCGTAGTCTGCGGTGTGTTGAGTGTAGAGCGTTGTTGACTTGTTAGCGCCGGAATGATGTCCTGCCGGAGTGCCACACTGGAGAGTGAATTGCCTCAAATCCAGGATGCGATGCTGCGGGGGATGCGCCGGTCGCTGAAGTCATCGAGTGAGTTGTGGGTGCTTGGTATCAGGACCAGGAAGCTCGGTGAGTCGGCTGCGATGGACCTGAAGATTGACCCGTTGCGCTGGCTTGCTGTGAGACTGCTGCTGACCAATATTGAGTGAGAGAGAGGAACAATGACGACAGAGTTTAACGATGCTGTAGAAGGCTGCTTGGCTGCTGATGATGGAGAAGGTTGCTTCCAATCACGTCGGGGTCACCACTGTAGCGGGAGCGAGGTGATATGCTCGACCGCCACAAAGGGAAGATCTTCCCGCCAGGCATGGTGTTGCGCCTGGGGAACCGCGGCTCCGACGGTGTATCGTTGGAAGTTGTATATATGCAGCGAATCGGGCGAACTCAAAGATCGAGATGTAGGATACTGCTGGCGCCATCTCATATGCTTCTTGTGAACTATATCGTCGGTTGTCTCTTGATTGGTTTCTTAATGTAGTTCCTCGTAGTGGCCGTAGAGTTCGCCACATATGTATATTTTTATATGTATATTTTTATATGTATATAAGCATTTGATTATTTTTTAAGTATATCTTGACACGATTTATTTGATAATTTGAAGGGAGTGTACCCCGTTAAAAGGGAAAGATGCCCCAGTTTTTGTGAGTGTACATACCCTTAGATGCATATATCTACTATGGAGCTTAATTCCGTATTTTCTTTTTTTCTATATGCCACGTTTTCGAGGCGTATAGACAGAAAATACTCTTAAAAACGATTTCGAAAAGCTTTGGCAAGATAAATACCTATTAAGAATAAAGATTTTCTTTTTTTCTTTCTTTCTTTATTTCTATACAATGTGTATTTTTTATCTTGATCAAACGAAATGTGCGGATATTAGATGAAATATTATCGACCATGGAATCGAGAATGGAAAAAATTGTTATACTTATCACTATCACTTTAATTTTTTCATTAATTATTTTTTATCTAATTTCCTGTTCGGTATTGTTAATTATTTTTTACTTTCTTAGCTTCTCAAACTTTTTAGCTTTCAAATGAGACCACTTTGACGAAAATACGCCGTTTACTTAAAGAGAAAAAAATAAAAATCAAAACACGACCTTTACACAAAAAAGTGTTAATAACGTTTTTTTTCCGGTTTTTTATCGATAATATTTCGTCTTATATCCGCAAATTTCGTTTGATTAAGTATAAAAATACACATTGTATATGGTATTAATGAAGAATCTGGTTGGTATGGAACTGCAGCCAGAACGCTATTTTTGAAAAATGCAATCCACAAAATTATCTTTCATCGCTTAGAAAGGGTGACTAATCCATAAGTCAAAATATATTTGCGGCATATAACCCACACATTAGGCATCTGTCCTCATTTATACAAATTTTGTTACTCGTTTCTAACTAAACAAATATAACAGACTAGATTAAATTATTCTAATACCTTTTTTCATTAATTAGTTAATAATTACAAAACACATCACAAAAGGTTAATATTTGAAAATGCTTATATTCTATTAGTTATTCGCATATTTTAAAAAGTGTGGCAGCTATCCCACATTTACCCAACATAATTTTGCATAATGTACGTTAATTACTATATGTATATAAAAATCTTACTTAGATACTGTATCGTAGTGAATAATACATGCATTCAATTTTCGTATGGCTTCTTGGTCTTTCTCGAAACCTTCTTTATCACTATTTGTTACATTGTTCAAATTAATACTGAGGATATCAAGTTGAGCAATGATGAATATCATGAAACCCAAAAACAAACCATCTATACTGATGTTGTACCACACTTGAGCGTGCATTCCTATAGCCTCGTAAAAGTACAAAGGGTAGATAAACATACGTTTAACATTTTCTGAAAGGAAACCACAGCTAAACACAGGCAGCTCCAATTCAACTCCTGTTATGAAATGAACCAACATCGGTGATGTGATATGGGTTCCGTGTGATAAAAGAGAAACGATCACGACTATTTTCCAAAATTTGATATTAAACCTTTTTGCTTCATCTATTATTTTAACTCCATCTTCAGTATCCGGTTGAAATATATCACTTTCAAGCATACCAAAAATTTTAATGATGTTCTCGTACGAGAAGTAAAAACTGAGTACTCTAGGTACAACTGCGACTATATTACTGTACAGAATGAGATCTTCGATGTAATGTTCCAATTTTCTTGGTAAAAATGCAAAATTTGCAGTGTATAACAAAAAATATAAGATTGGAAAAAAGATTATAAAGAAAATTGCGTAGTATTTGTAGGCTTTCCCAGAATCTTTAGGCCAGATACCTAATATTTTACAGAACTTCATGTTTTTACTGAAACAATCAATTTGTTTAAATGTATTCATGTTTTAAAATGGTACTACTAAATCGCTTCTATACCAAACAAGTGAGACGGTATAAAGTACGAGTGTCTCACTGGCCTTCCAGTATCTCACAGAATGCATTATAGCTAGCTAGGTGCTATTTAAATACAATCTATCACAAAAGGGGCCTGGAGCTTGTGATTAGTCTTTTAAGCCTTAGAAAAATGCATTCCCTAATAAGAAAGAAAAAAGTGACGTGAGTATTGTCTTCGAATTTTTTATGCTCCAAAGGCTTTTGAAGTTGAATAAAAGTCGCTGCTCCTGTGAAGTTTGAAGTTTATCCTTTCAATTAAGTCTGTCCCATATAAATTGAATGTACATGTGCCGCAAATGGATGTAGGTTAATTGCAGGAACCGGCACTTTTTAAATGAGATGCAATTAGTAGACGTGGCATTTACCCACAAAATGGTTCAGAAATTCATTTTAATTTACAGGCTTCACGAGTTTTGAAGGATGCCTTTAAATGAGATATTTTAGCATTTTGGGAAGCCTCTTAATGCTTAATCTATAATTTTTAATCTCTAAGTATCTTAATTTATAAGTACGTGTATGAGAAGAATCCTATCGGGTATCGTGGATTTTATAAAAAACAAAACAACAACTTTCTAGTGACTCCAGTGATTATTAACACCAATGAAAAGTCACATATAGAAAATCAAAAAACGCAACAATTATTTACTTTAATGACATTATAGTTTTTGCACTCATTTTGGTCATTGGGAGCTTTATCGACAGGCAAAAAAAATTAGAGAAGGTAGATGTCGATGCCATCACTTCTTATTTCATAATATCTAACTAGTAGTTCGCCGCGAACTTAGATCTCGCGATTATTATCCCACAAGTTTATTTGCCAGACAAATTAAAAGACTTTCAAGCGTTCCCTCCCCGTAACTGGTGAACTGTTTTCCATCAAACATCGCTAAGAACCATCGCAAGTAAACTTGCTTTCTGGTAAAAAAAATCGCTTTGAAATCGGTCCATCCTTTCGAGAGCTTCGATGTCACAAACATACACACAAAGAGACAGACATTGGGGTCAAACTTATAACACCCCTCTTTTTTGACAGGGGTTAAAAATACGATTACCTACGTAAATTTACTGAACTACTTTTAAAGTACATTGAAACAGTGATATTTCAAACTATAAAATTTTTTCATTGCGCGGTTCAATATCGTTGCAGAAAATAGGTTTTCCAACCTTCTTTCTTCTTTTATTCTGAGCTGCAACAGTTTAATTTTTTGGATAAGATCAAAAGCTGGATCAAATATAATATCCGCAGACGTTTGAACTTGAAAGAGCAACGTATACGTACATCCGGCCGCTAACTCTTATCCCAATTTCCAGGACTACTTTATCCAAAGTGAGTCCTTTCAATTTGTGCACAGTTACTGCCCAGGCAAGCGGCAGTGGAAATTGTGTTGTGTTTGCGGCCATGAGACTTGGCGAGCCTTCCACAACCGGGTCACAGGTGGAATGGAACCGTACCATTTATTTGAGGACCAGTATAATTGACAAACTGTACACAAATCACGATTGGCATATCTTGTGGTGGAGCCGACCCCTTGATTCAGAGAAATCACTTTCGTATCAGCGACACCCAGTGACATATTTGTGAAATATATGTGTAATTAATGTTTGAAAGTAATTTTTCTGCCAACAATTTAAACTGCAAGTATAGCGTCATTCATTAATGTTATACCTAAACATAAAAAAAAGTTCAATTTATATTTGCAATAAAGCGGATTCGAACCTGAGAAGTCTATTGAATTGATCCGATTGCGTCAACCGTTTTGCCATTCAGGCCATTCAGGCTCATCAGGAAATTAAGAAAAACACAAAAAAAATCCTTCAAGTGGATTTGAACCTGAGGGTTGACGAATTATTTCGAGTGCGTTAACTCGATTTAGGCTTTTTACTGAGTGAGCGAAATTATTGGTTATAGGTACTATACTACAGAATTGATATAAGTAATACATTCCGAACCGAGTCTCCTAAGGTCTCGCGCAATACGCATCCCTAATCCCCGACCCCGCACTTCCCTTCCATTCTCGCCTTGTTGAGTCGGCGGCTGCAGGCACCTGTAGTCGGCTACCAAGGCGAGAACGGCGGAGAGGTGCGAGGATGGAGGACGGAGAACGGGGATGCATAACAGTACTATATCGTATAGACCTCCTAAAAGACCGGACATGTAGTGCGACATCACTACAAATCCTAACAAATTAATACCTATCTAGTGCGACATCTCTACCAATTCTTTCTAACTAATATCTTATTGTGGTTTTGATATTTAGTCCGATAAAACTAATAGATAAAGTCTCAATCAAAACGAAAAATTTAGCAATGTATGAGACTTTCACCACCCCTGGTTTCATCCAAACCACATTCACGGTTCGAAAGTTCTAGAGCAACATTTGTTTTCACCAAAATGCGTATATCACAAAAACGGCTGAACCGATTTTGAAGCCCAACAAACTTAAACATTCTATGAAGAGATGCTACATTCATTCTAAATATCAAAATTAGTTCAATGGTTATAGAGTTATCATGGACCCTACATAAATACAAGCATACATGCATAGAAACAATGTTTTGTCGCCCCAACTTAAGATAAAATATTACGATATTAAATATTACAATATTACAAGATAAAATATCCCTTTTAATATTACTATAGTAGGTACACTGAGTTCCTACCTACTCTGTGTCTATTGTACAGTCACACATACATTTACACGTCAAAGACGATAATCACAAGGAAAGGAACTTTCCTTGTCTAGAAGTAATTAATTGCATTAGCTATTCTTTTTTGAGCTATTCTACGAAGGTGCTGGTTAATTATATTTATTTTCACCGATTGCAAAGGAATGAATATACCAACAATTATGTAAAGTTTTTGTGTAAATAAAGTCACTATTATATTATATACAGACTAAACAAGATCATCAAACGTAGAATTCTAATTCTGATTGAACAAGCGAGCTAAATTTTCTTAGTCGACTACAATTCGGTGTTTGTATGTAAGTATGTGAGTATGTATATATGTAAAAATAAATAAATATATAGGGACATATTACACTGATTGAGCTATCCCCAAAGTAAGTTTGAGACCTGTGTTATGGGATACTAACTCAACGATACTATATTTTATAACAAATATATATAACGATTAACATTCAAGGCCCAGGACCCCAGGATAATTTGAAAAAGGCCATTTTCCAAATTGCCTTGACCGGGGATCGAATTTGGGATTTGGGATCACGGAGATCGTCATTGTGTATGCATATCTTTGGATTATTATCAAGTCAAACATATATCCAAAGATAAAAAAATGGTTTTGACCTTGACTGTTTGACTTTGACTTTGAAAAAATATTGCATCGTCTCTATCACCTAGAAAATAATAAACAAAAAGAAGTACAGGGTCGGATAAAACCGTGCTCTGGATCTCAAGCGCACTATTGCCATGTATACCGCTGACTGCAGACCTGCTTTTATTCCAACAAGAGCCGCCGCGGGCAGTTCGTTACTGATCCCTCACTTTTCAGCGGAGCTTTGTTTCCCCGCTCCGTTCAATGTGCACTTTGCCACAAAAACTGTTTGTCCAGTAGGTAATCTTCGAGATTTTTTTCTCTTTTTTGAAGTCTATTAATAAGAAATCGCGAGTGCAATATCGGGCGACATTGTAAAAAACGTTTGATATCTAATATCTATGATGCCAATATACTACGTTTGATATCTGACGATTTCCGTGGCGTAGTGATCACCATGCTAGTCCCCCACCCAGAGGTCCCGGGTTCGATCCCCAGTCAGGGCAAAGGGTATCGTTGAGTTAGTATCCCATAACACAAGTCTCGAACTTACTTTGGGGCTAGCTCAATCAGTGTTATTTGTCTCTATATATTTATATTTAATAAAATGCTAGCAATCTTTGTACATACGTAGCAAGAGGACAACCGTGACGGTCGTAGCATGGTAGTCTTAAACAACCATCTAGAAAAGTGCTACGATTTAACTCTATTTTAGGTACATTGAGACAACATTCTGGTTACTCTTTACATCTCCAAATTTACCAGCGTTTTAAATATTAATGCCAGTTTCCCAACTGGAATCGAGAAAGAAGCCGCATCAGAACAGATAATTAGCATTTTTAAACGGGCTGTAGCTATTAATCCAACCCGCCCGGGAATTTCTATAATAAACGATTTGAATTATACAGTCTCAATTCAACTTCTAATTTCAAAGCGTTAATTGGAGAACCTTTTCGATTTAATGGGGGTTTGTTTTAGTTTTATAGCTTTGAATTTGCTACTTTCCAACAAATCAAATGAGATACTTTTTTTTAAACGTCAAAACAAACAATAACTATGGGATTTACATGAAATATAGACTAATAATGACGTAATAATTTCTTTGAGACCAAGAGCGCTCTTTAAATAAGTTTTTTTTGCAATAACAAATCTAAAATCACGTTAAAAATGGATATTATCATGACAAGTGGCATTATTTAGTGATGTTTTATTTTCTTATTAAATAATTTATTTATGATCCAGGAAAGTACGACTTTTCAAGCTGCATAGTATATATTTATATGTCTTAAGGCGAGACTCCCTTAAAGCTGAGCGATCATGTGCGACATTATTAATGGAACAAACGATAACTTTCGACACTTTGAAAGAAAATGAATATCAGCTGTCTAGTGAGAGAATCGTCGCTTAGCTTGAATGGCGTTTTGTCCTAAAAGCATTACAAAAGACCTGGATATTTTGGTATACGTGGGGCGCACTATAAGTTTCCGGAATGAATATGAAAAAATACTATTAAAGGTACAAAATTAATTTATTGTTTTTAAAAATAATCTCCCTTGGCGTCTATGCACTTTTTCATTCGATGAAACCAGTTTTGAAAACTTTTGTGCCACTCCTCTGTGGTGACCTCTGAAACGTGTTTTTCATACTCCTCGACAGCCTCTTCTGGTGATGAAAATCGTTGACCGCGTAATTGGTTCTTAATTTTTGGGAACAGAAAAAAGTCACAAGGTGCCAGGTCGGGACTGTATGCAGGATGACTCATGAGTTCTATATTTTTCGCCTTCAAAAAGTCGTTTGTCTGTCTGGCCGTGTGAGAACTAGCATTGTCGTGGTGCAGGATGATACGGCGTTTACGGTTATTTTTACGGAGTTCGTCAATAACTTCCGGCAAACAAATGGTCGTGTACCAGTCACTATTCACTGTACGACGATTCTCTAAAGCAACAGTAGCCACGTGTCCAGTTTTATTAAAAAAAGAAGCAATCATCCGCTTAGATGCACTTTTCACGCGCGCCACTTTGGTTGGTTTCGGCTCATCTTGAAAGACCCATACGCTCGATTGCTGCTTTGTTTTGGGATCGTAGCAATAAATCCATGTTTCGTCACCTGTTACTATGTCCCACACCAAATTTGACGCACCTTCGTTGAATCTGGTAAGCATGGCACTGCACCAAGTGACGCGGTCCGTTTTTTGAGCCTCGGTCAAGTTGTGTGGGATCCACCGCGAGCACAGCTTTCTCACACCCAAATGTTTGTGTAGGATTAATTGTATTTGACTCATGCCTATTTCTAAGGATGCGCGAATTTCATGGTAGGTCACATGCCTGTCTGTTTCAATCATACAGCGCACAGCATCGATGTTTTTGTTGGTCACAGCGGTGGACGGCCGACCATCGCGAGATTCATCACTGAGATTGATACGACCACGCTTGAATTCTGCAAACCAGCTATAAACAGTTGTCTTGCATGGTGCTTCATTGCCAAAAGCTGTTTCAAGCCGAGCGATGCTCTGTTGAGCTGTCAAATTACACTTAAAATCGTAGAAAATCATACTACGAAAATTTTCCCGAGTTAAATCCATGTTGATGCAGACACACAATTTTTTAAATGGCGCCACAAGTTAAAAACAAAAGACAGTCAGATGAAACAAACTGCATTCTACAGCCAAAGAGTTCTATTTTCAAATGTTGCAATAAATTTTTAAATATTGTTTATGTAAGTGGCCAGTTCCGGAAACTTATAGTGCGCCCTATGTATTTTACTATTTTTTCGACGTAATGATTGTGATTTTTTTTATCATCAAAAATTGGAAAATCATATAAATATGGCTATTTCTTTAAAGAAATAAACTGAAAATATTTTTTTTTAAATTTAGGTATATAGTTTTATGAAATTGCTTTCCTAGTAAGTAAATGCTCTAGGTATAAAAATATAGCAATAGCAACGCAACAATCAGCAACGCAACGATCTTAAAATGTTCAGAAGTACAAACGAATTGTAAATGTTTGCAAGTTTGCGCTCCGATTCTAACTCAAATTCGATGTGTTTGCGCTAATTTATTGTTAATTACAGATTAAGCTAAACTGTTGTATCGTGCTTCTGTTTTTATATCATTAGCGTCTGTTTGCTCTTAGTCGCATTATGTACATAATTTGAGTTAATTTCCTTATACAACCGCTAAGTGTTTTGTTTCAAAGTTTGACGACCTCCGTGGCGTAGTGGTCACCATGCTAGTCCGCCACCCAGAGGCCCTGAGTTCGATCCCCGGTCAGGGTCAGTTGGAAAATGGCCTTTTTCAAATTGTTCTGGGTCTTGGATGTTTATCTATATTTGTATTTGTTACTTAATATAGTATCGTTGAGTTAGTATCCCATAACACAAGTCTCAAACTTACTTTGGGGCTAGCTTAATCAATGTTATTTGTCCCTAAATATTTATATTTATTTATGTAAAGTTTGTAATTAGTGCTTCTGATACTCAAAAATAAAGATTTAAATGAACGTTTTAATAATTTTATTAATTTGGACTAGAATAAAACAATAATAAACGACGTTTTGAATTTGTAAGTTTTTTTTAGTTTGATTAAGATTAAAATTTTTGTTTTTCATTTAGATTTTAAGGTTTAAATAAATAAAAAATCTTAATGAGAACTTGATGGCTTCTATTTACGTGCAAATTACAATAACCGATCAAGAAGAATTTCTGAAGAGGTAAATCTAGAAACAAGTTGCCTTGTGATCCCGATTCACGAATACGAATCCCACTAGGAAGCAAACTTTGTGAAAAGTTGTTTCTAGTCCGGTCAGGATATTGCAGGCTTGAATTACCTGATTATCCTAAAAGAAAGGCTATTCTATGTTTCGGAAGGCACGAATAAACTGTAAATCCTGAACGCGATCTAGCGTTTATTCAAACCTTAAGTACTAGTCTACTCTTTGGATTACGGAGATTAGACGGCAGTCGCTGTGTGTAAAAACAAGTAACCTCATCAAATAACCTAGGTTATAGGGCTTGATCCCCGAACAGGTCAAGATGCATGGATGGAAATCTATTTTAGATTGACCTGCGTCTTGGATGTTTATTTATATATCATCATCATCATATCAGCCATCGGAAGCGGCCTGCATCCAGCGCCCCTCTGCAACCTTGCTCAGGTCATCTGACCATCCAGCAGGTGGGTGTCCTACGCTGCGCTTGTCGGTACGTGGCATGGCCGCCATTCGAGAACCTTTCTGCTCCATCAGCCATCGGTTCTTCGCGCTATGTGCCCCGCCCACTGCCACTTCAATGAGCTAATCCGCTTGGCTATGTCGGTGACCTTCGTTCTACTACGAATTTCCTCATTTCTGATTCGACGAGTAAGGGACCACGTTTCAGAGTCATAAGTCATGACTTACACACACACACACACACACACATTGATTAAACGCTTTCGTCTTGAGGCACTGAGGTATATATTTGTTATAAATTATAGCATCGTAGAGTTAGTATCCCATAACACAAGTCTTGAACCTACTTTGGGGCTAAATCAATCAGTGTGATTTGTCTATATTTATTTATTTATTTAAGTAGGTAGTGGTTCCTGGGGTTTGAAGCTTTACCACTGAGGATGCAACCGTGAAAACGTTCGGATGATGATGAGTGTAGAAATTAGTTAGTATTTTTTATTCCAAAAATATTCTAGTAATGAGATATACCTAGATAACTGTATTCCAAAGGCGCTGTCGGATAATTGTGCAGGACAATCTGCGGGGCACCCTGCAGCCATGAAGCCAGAAGTGGGGTATGAACGCAGAATGACGCGGAATGTAGATTTTATCGGGTTTTAATTAAAAAATGGGATAAAAGGAAATCTGCGAGTTTTTCTATAAATATTTAGTGGCTTTAATGGAGCCCAACCGACTTCATCTTCTTTCAGGAGTTTATTCAATATCTCCAAAGTTCTTCATCATATCTTGCGTTAAGTCCGCCTTTTTTTGTGCAATAAATTTTAAATAAATAAATAAATCTTGACCGAATTAATATAGGACCAATTAAGTAGTAAATTCTAAAAAAAAAAAAAAGAATCATCAAAATGTTTCTATGGTTGGCGAAGATATCGCGTGACATACATACAGAAAAAAACTTACAATTGAAAACCTCCTTCTTTCGTTTTAAAAGTCGTTAAAAAAGGGGCTTTGGGACTTTTTTTCAAGTGACGTTTGTTAGATCATACTACTGAATGAGACTTTGGTTTGACTAGATACTTAACTTAGACATGTCTTTTCTCTTTCAGATCTTTTGATTTCAGATTTATGACACATTTTTTAATAACTCGGTGGTTTTAAAAACTCAATAACACGGTCTGCCTAGCGTTAAAATGATAACGAGGTTTGCTATATATGGACAGAAATAAAAGTATCAATTTGTATTCTAAACCACAGTACTGTTGTTAAATAAAATTCGAGGGCATATTTAATTACCCTCACTTTTAGTTTGGATATTTTTTTTACCATCTGAGGCATTCTTTATTTCAACGTTCTGAGTGTGTAATGTAAGTAAAATTAAAACTAAAGTACCTACTCGTAAGACAAAATTAAAAATTTCAGATTGGTTTATGGCCTTAACTCTTAAATGCATGAACTTTTCGATTTTCATAAAACCTACATCATTGGTAAATATTAATCCAAATAACATGGAAAATAATAAAGAGAGCAAGATGACTTGGCACAGACAAAAAAGAAAAAGGAAATTGAAATTATTCGTTAAACAGTATTTTTTAATTATATGCCAAAAAGAGATTACAATTAATTATTTAACATTTAAAAAGATTGAAAGTAATTTAAATTGTTATAATAAAGGGCAATGATCTGCATGACATTTTTTATTTGTAAGTTTTTTATTCTTATTTATTTAGTTTTTAATTTAGCTTTTAATTTAGATTTAATTTAGTTTTTAGTTTGAATGTTAACTGTAATATTACCTTAGTTAATTATAAGTAAATGTTTCTAATTTCTAATCAGATTAAAAAGTTTGAACTGAAGAGGAGAATAAAGGGCATAAAATAGTTTAAAGGATTGTCTAGAGCTTTATGAGACCAACATTTAAAATGATATTTTGCAAAGGACCCCTAAAAAATCATGTATTAAGTTATAAATCTGTACGGAAAATAAAATCTTTTTACCTTTATTTCCGACTAGATCTTTGTAACTAGGTCATCACAGAGACAAGACGCAAGTTGAATGCTCAAAATACCACATTTCGCTCAAAATTTCACGTGTAATATTCACAGCGTTCCACTTCCCGGATATATTAACTATAATTTCCTTGCGGAAAAGCGTCAATATGACAAGAATTACATTTACGAGTATTGCATTTAGGTACTACGATTGTTTGAACTGCAGAAATTATCAAGTTTCTAAAATCAAACATAGGATATGTTTCATAGGTACATAATAGGTTGGGGAAAAAGTCTTTTCGCATATAGTATGTATGAACTTGTAATAAAACCACTTTGGCTATACTATTTGTACCAGGCTGGTTTTGGTATCATTTAAAAGTTTAAATTTTAAAGAAGATAATTCCAAATTCAAATTAGGAAAATGCGTGATTTTCATTTGTTTTTCTTACCGTCAAGATGAGTGAATCTAATGAAGAAATTAGATACATTGTAAAATTTTACTACCAAAAAGGTAAAAATGCAAAGCAAGCCGCGAAAAAATTTTCGATGTTTATGGACCTAGTGCAGTGTCTGTGAGTGTAGCACAAATTTGGTTTAAGCGTTTTCAATCCGGAAATTTTGATGTCAAAGATGCACGTCGCTCTGGTCGCCCTGTTACGGATAAAATGGATGCTATTTTTGAAAAAGTGGAGCAAGATCGGCATATCAGTAGTTAATACGATGTAGTTGAAGAACTGGGAATTGACCACAAAACAGTTTTGGCGCATTTGAAAAAAAAATACCTCACGAGCTCTCTGAAAGAAACCTAATGAACCTTGTACTCATTTGTGATTCTTTATTACGACGTAATGAGACCGAACCATTTTTGAAGAAATTGATAACTGGTGATGAAAAGTGGATCACGTACGACAAGAACGTGCGAAAAAAAGGTCATGGTCAAAGGCCGGTCAGATTTCACAGACTGTGACACGGGTTAACTCGCAACAAGGTGATGCTGAGTGTGTGGTGGGATTGGAAGGGCATTATTCATTATGAGCTGTTTCCACCAGGCAGGATCATCGATTCAGATCCTACTGCGAACAACTGATAAGATTAAAGCAAGAAGTTGAGAGAAAGCGGCCGGAATTAATCAACAGAAGGGGTGTGGTTTTTCATCATGATAACGCTAGACCTCACACATCTTTAACCACTCAGCAAAAATTAAGAGAGTTTGGCTGGGAGGTGTTAATGCATCCGCCGTATAGTCCTGACCTACTAGTTTCGGTCTCTTCAGAATTCTTTAGGCAGTGTCAGGTTAACATCACGAGAGGACTGCCAAAACAACTTGACGCAGTTTTTTGATCAGAAGCCCCAAGATTTCTATAGCAATGGGATCATGTCCCTACCTATAAGATGGCAAAAAGTTATCGAACAAAATGGTACCTACATACTTTAGTTAAATGTAAATAAACTATATTAAAAAATGTTTTGAATTTTCATATAAAATGCGAAAAGACTTTTTCCTCAACCAGTACATAGGTATTTCGATAGGTAAAACTTTTTGGTATCTAGTTTACATATGATTATTCAATTACATTAAAGTTTTTTTTACAAATATGTAAATGACAGCCTTAAGAACGATAATCACACCAATAGACAACGATTACCATAATGTACTATGAGGCGAGGAGACTGGACATAATAAGTGATTATTATCAAAAAATCTGCATTCTTTAATTCTTTACATCAGTTTTATAGTACAATGCTACTGATTTTGGGAGCGCAGATTTCTCAGGGGAGTTCTTTTAAAATCAGCACTCCTTAAATAAGTAGATTACTCATTTTATGACTGAATAAAGACGGCAGACTTTCCATATCAAAGATAGGATGTTATTGCATATTGCTGCCCTTGCAACAAACTATTCTCATTCTTTTTTTTTTAATTTCATGCTTTTGTCTCTTAACTACAATTTACTGCTTTATAAGTTTTTAATAAAAAATGTTTTTCTTTGTTTCATTCCTTACAAGATCATTAACTTAATTTGTTTACTAAATATCCCTCTCATTTGTTGTATCTTGAAGTTTGATATCAGTGGTTTCAGGATAGTGCTAATGAGCTTGCCCATTACCAGTGCGTGTCTCAGGAACACGTTTTACTTGGAGTGTTTACACTACAGCTCATGAAATAAGAAAATATTTCAACATTTTATTTTTGTCAGATTTTTAAACTCGGAACATCGTAAGAAAAAAGGGTACCTAACGAATTAATTTCATGAATTAGTGTTATACAAAGTTAAAAAAGAGACATTGAGTGTTTAAAGTACAATTACACAAGAATGCATTTTCATTTATATTATAGTACCTAAGTATGTGCAATTATGCAGCCCACATTATGCTTGTCGGTGGAAAAAAATGTGATCGAAGGAACTGGCACAAAATACCAAAATTGATGACAATTTATACCTAGATAATAATAATTGTAACTAGTGGAAAAATCACAGGCTAATAGTTTCAGTCTTGGAATACCGGGCGCGACAGACAGATCAAATTTTCAGTTACACGAAATAAAATTTTATTTACGATTAACGATTTTCACATCTCAGTAAAAATCACAAGAGATTTCTAACAACAAAATTGTAACCAAGCCCTTCAGGGTGTCATAGAACTGCGAGGACATTACAAAGGCGCGTCCCGGTGACAGATAACAATGGTGAAAGTTTGTCCGTTAGTAGTTAATATGCAAAGAGATGGCACGTCGCAAAGCCTAGGGTTGTCGGGTTCTAATTTATTTTTAAAGCCTATGATGTCTACTAATTGACTAAAAGACTGTCTCAATCTTTTTTTCTTATTAAGTGTGTTAGTAGCGAAGACTGTGTTAGATTTTTGGAGCTGCCTAAAGGCATCTGACATTGCTTAGTGACTGTCATCTTCGGACAACAGTTATTATTACACACATGTTTTCCTTCACCGTTTTACTCTTAATCAAAGAAGAATTTTGCCCATAGTCACCACATGGATAGATATAAGACAAGTTGATTATCGCAGTGAATAGTATAAAAGCTTTGCACAGAGGTCACTGCTACCTATAACTTACTCAGTCGCTTACGATACTTGTGTGCGAGGAAATGGTGGCAAATCGTAGATTAGTATTCGACTTTGCAGTCACATACAAGGCTAATATTCTTACTCATATATGAAACTAATTCTGGGTAAAGGTATGCAAGAAATATGCCTACTTATCAATATGGATGTAACTTTTGTTATAAGATCTAAACGAAAATCCCAAATTAGGATCAGTTGGGTACATCAAAAATAAATTCCTATGTAGGTTTACAAATAGTGTATTATCTTAGTTAAATATTATTACTCCTAAGTAAGTACCTAATGATAATTTAATTCTTAGGTAGATACTCAATATGCAAATATGACTGATTAAAGCCAGTTTTTTTATACGGCTTTTGGTCTAGCTTAACACTGGCAGCCCTAAAAAAGGGGCGGTGGCTGCAACGTTAATGGTTGAGCTCATTACACGGATCTTCTTGAAACAAACAATTCTGCCGGATGACGATCACGGAATTTAGGAGCAGCGTAATGCAGTTGCATTATATTAAGTAAGTAATATTCCTTTAGTTCAAGAGTACCTAATTGTCGCTTAACTAATCAAATTTACGTGGAAAATGTTGTTCAAGATAGAAAATACGTAGTAAACATGTAAAATAATAGAAAATAAAGTCCCTATGTTACAACGTGTAATCTCTACCCTGAGCGTGGCCAGGACACTCATTTGGCCATTTATTTTTTCGATTGTAGTTGGAATAGAATTAAAGCACTGGATCAAACTATATCTTAAAAGGTACTGAAATTCGCATTTTAAACCTTGTTGATAATTCCTTACTTGCAAATAAATTCACTTACTAGTTAATCTATCTTCTATTTATATAAAAGCGAAAATCACTCACTCACTCATTTTGAAAATTACATCCCTATAGTAGTGAAATAGGGGTTGCAAGTTTGTATGAATCTCCGTCATTTTTAAATCACGATTCACGACACATGACATTTTTGAATTTTGTTAATAAGTGGTTACTAAAAAATAATAATCCATTAATAAGATTTGATAAATTGCATCCCCGAGTGTTCATTAGGGGTTGCAAATTTATATCATTATGAAACTTCGTCATTTTATGAGTTATAGGAAAGGGAACGGGAACGGGAACGGGAACGGGAGCGGGAGCGGGAGCGGGAGCGGGAGCGGGAGCGGGAGCGGGAACGGGAGCGAGAGCGGGAGCGGGAGCGGGAGAGGGAGCGGGAGCGGGAGCGGGAGCGGGAGCGGGAGCGGGAGCGGGAGCGGGAGCGGGAGCGGGAGCGGGAGCGGGAGCGGGAGCGGGAGCGGGAGCGGGAGCGGGAGCGGGAGCGGGAGCGGAAGCGGGAACGGGAACGGGAACGGGAACGGGAACGGGAACGGGAACGCGAACGCGAACGGGAACGGGAACGGGAACGGGAACGGGAACGGGAACGGGAACGGGAACGGGAACGGGAACGGGAACGGGAACGGGAACGGGAACGGGAACGGGGACGGGGACACACTAAATCCCTACACCATTATAAAGATTCTTATATTGAAAAAGTTTTCAAACATTTTAAATGTTATAACATATAAAATGTATGTTATAAAATGAAATAATTCATATGTTATAACAAAATTAATAACGTAAAAATCAATTTAAAATCATATTAGAAACATTTTCGATTTCTACGCGGACGAAGTCGCGGGTTACTTACTTCCCTCGAGGACATTTTCCGCAGTTAGGCCCGGATTAGTTGGTCGTGTTCTGCGCGGGTTTAAGCTAGTTACAATATATTTACAGAGAAATATTATTTATATTATAAATTTACCTGCGACTTCATCCACGTCAACTTAATAGCATGTGTATCGAAAAAATGTTCGAATAGATTCTTTACATTGATAGATACTTAAAAGGTTTTTATTGATAAACTGATCATGTTCATTGTTACTTGCAATTTATTTACAAAGCAATATTATTTTTATTAATAAAATTGCCCGTGACTTCGTCTACGTGGACTTTAGGCATTTAAATTGGAAAATGTTAAACTAGATTCTTTGAATTGATACCTACGCAGAAGTTTTGGAACGAAGTTCCTTTTCGGACGGTACAGACTTGGCGGGTGTGGGCTAGGCGAAAAAAAGTGTAAGATGTTTCCGTCATAAATTATAGTGAAAGGTAATTTTACAAGTTTGACTATCTCGTCGATAGCTCAGTTGGGAGAGCGTATGCCTGACATGGTCGTTGTTCCCAGTTCCCACCCAACACACGCCAATATATTTTTTAATTTTGTTGTTTAATTAATTGTTATTATTAATAAAAAAGTGAGATTTTTCCGTCACGAATTAATAATTTACTTCGAAAGTGACTTTATTCTAACCTAGTGTTCCAAGTTCACGTTCTTTTTTCATTTTTAAAATGATCGTGTTCATATAATTTTGTTATGAAGTATTTTCTCTCTCTTGCATAAATTCGTATTAAACTGTGAGTAGTTCAAATACATATTTATTAAGATTTGTTACTAATTAAATTTACACCATCACATTACTTAGTTATTCCGCGCAATTCGATAATTTCAGCATTTCGTTATAACTGTCATAGCGTAACTATAGTCATTTATTTAAGTCTAGTAATTATCACAACGTTCGACGTGACTGGCTTCGATATAACCGAATTAATTGACGACGATTTGAATTCGGCAGCAAATGAGATCGGGGCGCAGGTGGCACTACCTATTACGAATATATGGGTGCGAGATTTTGCTCGCAATTATACATGATAGTTAGACGGATGTGTAGCTAAATCTACCTATTTCCTGAAAACAATCACATAACATAACCGTCATAATCGTAAAATTACACTGATCAACAAAAAAACCACTTTTGGAAATCCATGAAAGGAATTCAACTGATTTTAAGAGAACATTAAAAAACGTTGACAGTGTTAATAATTGTATGCCTTAGTTAGCTCGGGCTTACTGTGGATATCAATTAAAAGATTTACAGCTCAGTTAAAAGTTTACTTATATTATTACATTTATTACTTTTAAAAGTGTAAAGTTGAACTACTTTTTTTCTGTAATCGATATCTACAGCTTCTCTTCTTAACGTCTAATATAGCGACCACTGAGGTACTAATAAAACCCATTGGATCTGCTTTGATCCATCACCGTCTACAGCCAGGAGTGGTAACGGGATAATTGATAATTTATTTGAATTATGAAGAGTATTTATACAAACACATTGTACAGTGTTATATTGAATGTACACGTCCAGTCCACGTGATGTGCTAAATTAACAAAATATATTATTTGCTTATTAACTAAATATATATCCTAGTTCAAATCACGTACGACTATAAGGATGATGTTATAATACTCACCCTTTTGTTTTGAATAAGAAAAAAAAAAAAAACAAAAACATATCAATCCTAAACTAAACATATGAAAAATTAAAATGTTACTAAGATACCTATTTCTAACTATCTATTAGTCCCGGTAAAAAATTGTACGTACTAAATAACAATAATAAAATGTTTTCTTCCTTTAAATAAAAATCTTGATTTCTTCATTTCCGCATAGCTTGAACGTCGATATTTATCCCATGTATAAGTTCGGCGGCGCAGCAACCTATATCTTGTCGATGACTGGAGCGGTGTCCTTGTAGAATTGAGGGTTAAACTTTTTTCCAGCTTGTTACTGCCAAGTTTGTCTTCACTGATTCACTGACTCACGCGACAACTTCAAGACCTCCAACAAACCATCAAGGAGTCCACAAAACCTACCTCGGGAGCAGTGTCCTTCGCCGATATGGTTAAGAAAGGTGAACAGAAATATGTACAGCCGACCACTACAAGCTCTGTGGCTATCTATCCCTGTGACAAGATGAAATCCAGCGAAGAGACGAAAGCCCTCGTGCAAACGATTATAAAACCAGACGAAATGAAGTTGCATGTGAGAGGTTTGCGCAAAACCAAGAACGGTGGTGTTATTATCAGCACCGAGACCAAGGCTGACATAGAGAAGCTTAAACAGTCATCGCATCTCAAGACCTCTGGCCTCACCGTGGATGAGCCGTATAAACGAAAGCCAAGAATAGTCGTCATCGGAGTGCCCACGGTTATGCAGGAAATGGAAGTCTTTCATTACATATACGAGGGGGGGTCAAAAAGTTCGCGGAATGGAGGGGATAGCGGGGGGTGGGGGACCTGCCGCAGGTAGTAACTAATGAGCAACTCTTTGTGAGTATATATGCCAAGTTTGAACCTGATTGTGTCAATAACCTTTGACCTGTCGTCGATCAAACAAGTGAATCCGGAAGAAAAACTTGAACATGGAAAAAATCGAGTTTCGTGCCGTCATAAAGTTCCTCACTAAGCAAGGAAAACCACCTCAGAAAATTTTGGAAGAAATGTTATCAGTATACGGGGACTCTTGCCCTGGGAAAACCATGGTGTACAAGTGGAATAGCCTTTTCAAGCAAGGCAGAGAGTCTCTTGAAGACGACCCTCGCTCAGGACGGCCGATTGAGGCCACCACCTCAAACATCGTTGAAAAAGTGGAGAATCTTATACTGGAGGATACTCGTTTGAAGAAGAAACAACTTGCAGAAATGGTTGGAGTATCACCTACAACCATTTTAAATATTCTACACGACAATCTTGGGATGTCAAAAGTCAGCGCAAGATGGGTGCCAAGAATGCTCACACCACCACAGAAACAGCTGCGCGTCGAGTATTCAAAGGAGTTTTTAGACCTCTGTAGCGCCGACAAGGAAGGAATTTTTGCAAGACTTGTTACTGCAGATGAAACTTGGGTTCATCATTATGAGCCTGAGTCGAAGCAAGAGTCTATGCAGTGGCATAAAAAGGGTCAGCCCCCCCCTAAGAAATACAGGGTGTCACAATCGGCTGGAAAAATCATGGCAACTGTTTTTTGGGATACAGAGGGTATTTTATTAATAGATTATAAAGATAAGGGTGTTTCTATAACGGGAGAATACTACGCTAATCTACTAAGACAATTAAAAGAAGCAATCAAGGAGAAAAGGCGGGGAAAGTTGACAAAGGGTGTGCTGCTTTTGCATGACAACGCACCGGTACACAAGAGCCGCGTTGCGATGGCTGCCCTTCATCACTGTGGCTTCGAAATGTTAAACCATCCTCCCTATAGTCCAGACTTAGCCCCCTGTGATTATTTTTTATTTCCCAAATTAAAAAAAGAGCTTCGGGGGAAGAAATTTTCCGATGATGAAGAAGTCAAGTCGGCGATTTCGGCCTATTTTGAGGACAAAGACAAATCATTTTTTTTCGACGGTATTAATAAGTTAATAGAGAGATCTGAAAAATGTATTCGACTTAAGGGGGAATATATTGAAAAAGAAAAATAGTACAGTATTTTATTTCACCCCCCTTCCCCTCCGTTCCGCGAACTTTTTGACCCCCCCTCGTACAACCAAAATCTAGCCGACGACCCTCAAGCCATCTCTCTTGACACTTTTTTGACGTCTATTAAGCTAAGTCATAAATCGGGAAAGAAGGACTCGCAGTCATGTAACTACAAGTTACGGCACAAATACGCAAGGCTATAATAACCAAGGACAGATTGTTCGTGAATTGGTCGTCCTGTCCCGTGAGAGATTTCACCTTAGTAACTAGGTGTTACAAATGTCAGCAGTATGGACATGCGGCCAAGACATGCAGAGCCGATACCGACACTTGCGGTCATTGTGGGCTAATAGGTCACTCGGTAAAAATATGTGCGAAAACTGCTGAGCCGGCAAAGTGTGCAACATGCCTGCACTACAAAAAACCGTGCAGTCACAAAACTGGTGACCCCGATTATCCAGCTAAAATTATAGCCGAAAAAAGATTAATTGACTCCATAGACTATTAATGTGATAATAAATACCATTCTTTTAGATACCATTCGTGTAAATTGCTATTTTTAGGTGTGTTGCTAGTTTTTTCTTTATAGAGTATATAATATGTATATATAGTATATATATATAGTATATATAGTATATATACTGAGTTCTATTTTATTTTTACATTCTCCATTTATAAGTGTTTTATTGTTTTTTTATTTTTGTTTATTTCTCTGTAGTTAATATGTTGGAATTCATTTATTTTTTGTTGATGACGAGTCCTGGTGACCCGTAACACAGGTTCTTCGGAAACCTATCATAGGCACCAGTTCTCCACATCTTTTATTGATTATTATTTAATTATTTTTAAGTTTTATTTTACCTTTTAAGTTACAGTAAGTTTTTTTTGTGGAGGAAAATAAATATACATTTATTATTATTATCACTTTATTTATTTTAAATATTCTTAGATTAGATTTTTTTATATAATATCTATAAAAAGTAAAATATAAAAAAATCTACAAAATATACACACTTTATAAAAAAACCTAATCTAGCTGCCCACTGGCAGCGGGGCTTTAAGGCCCAAGCTACCGGTGGTTAGGGCCGCAGCTGACCCTTGATCCAGCCATCTAGCGAGAGAGTCTTGAGGTGTTGATCAAGACTCTTCGCTATAAGACCGTTCGCCGATACGACTATCGGGACAAAGATCGTTGAATCCACATTCCACATGGCAGTCACCTCGTGGGCCAAGTCAAGGTACTTACTAAGCTTGTCCTTCTCGGCCTTCACGAGGTTCTCGTCATGCGGGATGGTGATGTCAACAAGCACTGTCTGGCGCATCAATCGATCTGTCAGCACGATATCAGGCTTATTGGCAACAATAGTCCTATCCGTGATGACAGATCGATCCCAATAGAGCGTGGCACGACCATTTTCGAGAACCGGCATCGGTGTGTACTTATAGTACGGTACCTCAGATTGTACAAGTCCGTATCGAAGAGCAAGCTGCTGGTGAATAATTCTGGCTACGAGGTTATGTCTGTGCAAGTACTCACCGTTAGCCAGATGAGAACAACCAGAGATTATATGCCTGACAGACTCTCCGGGACGTCGACATGCTCGACAGACGTCAACCGTACCGTCCCTCAGGATATATCTCCGATAGTTGTTCGTCATCATGACTTCGTCTGCAATTGCACAGGCAAAACCTTCAGTTTCCCCAAAGAGGCCACCGAAACGTAGCCAGCCGATGCAAGCTGATCCACATCGGGCCCTGTTAAGGCTCGATGGAACCGCCCGTGGAGCTCCTTGCTCTTCCATACGTTCATGCGATCCTCGGTACTTAACACCGTTGCGCCAGTTTGCGCCAGTTCTCATTTGCCAAGCAGAGCGGCGTGAGGCCCTTGTCTACTGCCACAACATCACGATGCAAGCCACACTCACTGTTAAGGAAGTACTTCCTAAGGCTGCACACCTCGCGGTTGTGGAGAGTCTTGGCATTTAAGAAGCCTTGACCTCCACGCTTCCGCAGAATGTACAGTCTCATAATAGATGAGCGTGGGTGTAGCATACGATATGTTGTGAGCAGTAGGCGGACCCTTCTATCCAGAGCATCCAGCTCAGTCTGAGTCCACCTTAGTATGCCAAAGGAGTATATGAGTAGGGGCATCACCCAGGCGTTGAAGGCACGCGTCTTATTTCCTCCTGACAAAAGACTTTTAAGTACTTTTGTCAGTCGGCTAAAAAAAGCGCTCCTTCACCGTCTGTTTTATGTCCCCATCCATGATACCCAATGACTGTGACATACCAAGGTATTTGTAGGTTTCCGACTCCGAGAAAGTCTTGATAGTTATTGTCTCAGAAAGCTGTAAATTTGTAGAATTTACAACCTTCCCCCGCTGTACATGCATAACCGCACACTTATCTACACCAAACTCCATCTTGATGGCACTACTAAAAACTTCTGTAATTTTTAGTAGTTTCACCAAGTCAGCACGTTTTTGTGTAAATAGTTTTAGGTCATCCATGTACAGTAGGTGAGAAATAACTTCACCCTCTCTTCTGAGCCGGTAGCCCAGTCCTGAGTCCTTTAGCATAGTGCTAAGAGGATTCAGGGCTAGACAGAACCATAACGGACTTAAACTGTCACCCTGGAAAATGCCTCGTTCAATCCTTAAATAGTCTGACGGATCTGAGGGACTATTTCCACAACCCGGTTGACAAAGGACTGTGATCCACTGCCTCATACAAGTGCTCAGAAAGGATCTTAAAGTTGTATCAACTTTGTACAACTCCAATGTCCTTTCCAGCCATGAATGAGGCACCGAATCATAGGCCTTCTTATAATCAATCCAAGCAGTAGAAAGAGCAGCCTTATTCCGTCGAACTTGTTGGCTTATAGTCATGTCAATGAGGAGGAGCTCTTTAGTACCACGGGACCCAACCCTACATCCATTTTGAGTTGGGGCCAAAATTTTATTAGCAACAATGTGCCTATTAATTTTTGTTCCCAAAATGGATGTAAGGAGCTTGTATAATGTCGGCAAGCACGTGATGGGTCTGTAGTTTTTCGGATCCGTGGTACTACCTGACTTATAGAGCAGAAAGGTGATACCCGTTGTAAGGAAAGTGGGAAGTGAAGCTAGCTCTAGGGCGTGTTGAAATTGCTCCGCCAAGCGTTCGTGTGAGCTTCGAAACCATTTTATCCAAAAGTTGTGCAATCCATCCGGCCCAGGAGATTTCCAGTTATGTGCCGTACGAATTGCACAACTTACGTCATCGGGGCTGATAGTGACAGCCCCCATGGCTTCGATATCCTCACACTCACGCCCGACGACACTAATCCAATCGCCCTCCGTGTGTTCAACCGGCACCGACCAGATGCTACGCCAGAAATTAATCATAGCAGAAGAATCCGGTGGCTGCCCGTCGAACACACGTTGATCAGTTCCCTCCCATTTCCGGTATACCTTTTTTTGGTCACTTTGGAAGAGGCGATTCTGCTGGAATCGATCCACACGCTCCCTGTAACGACGAATACGTCCCGCCCACGCAAAGACTTTCTGCTTCAAAAAGTCAATGCGCTCCGTGACACAAGACAAATAATCATGGGGTCTGATTCCAGTCCCCGCAAATGCTTGATTCACGAAGCGCATGACTCGGGGGCGGTTGTTGTCCCCTCTGAAGCAGATTAGCTTTGCAATGAGAGTCCTGAATGTGTTGATACGTCGCTCAATTCGCATTTGCCATGCGGGGACACCACCGGCGGCCCGAGATGCACGGTCAACTTCAGGGAACTTGACATGTGCAACCCGACACGCCGCGATGGCCCCGCAGTACAAAATTGAGTGAGTATCAACAAGATCTTCGCTAGTCTCTAAGTAAGAGACTAGCAAGTCATCCAGGGCTCCCATTAACGCCAGATTGCGTCTATTCGTAGGCAGGCGCGGTAATCGCGGTCTAAGGTTAGATGTGGATCGATACAGTGTAATCGCCTCATTCAAAGTCCTCCTCAATTGCTCATGGGCCTGGGTACTTACGCTAACGTTCGCACAGTCACCTCCGTCGTCACCGGGATAGTTCCGCAACAATGTTGTCGGCTGAGCTGATGGTGGTACCATAGCCGACGACAAGGCAGGTCGATCCCGGGACGTAGAGGGGACTGAGTGAACAGGGCGAGACTCCAGGCGTAACCGATCAAGCACAGAGTCGTCCAGTCGTTTGGAACGCTGAATAACCCGTACTTGATCCGATAATCGTTGGGCAGAGACGGTGATAGATGGTTCAAGCGCCTGAAACAGAGACAGCATCCGACCACGATACGCAGTCATGTTAGTTTCTCCCTCTGTGGCCCCGTAATAGGCGCGCATGCAGTTCTCATTATTTGCTTGAGTCCATCGCATGCGACGCACTACATCACCGGTAGCGGGAGCCGAGTGCGGGGCAGGTGGCCCCGCAGGCCCCAAGCGTGCCGGCAGCGGTGGTCGTCCCCGTCGCGCAGGTGGTCGCGGCGGCGGGGCCGACGGCCCGCGCTCGTCGTCGCTCGACTCGCTGGTGTCGGGCGCTGTTGCAAACTCGTTGCCCGACGAAGATGGCGAGGAGCAAGACGACAACACGGGTGGAGGTGGTGGGCGTGCGTTTGTCGTCTCCCCTAACCTTGCTTTCTGCCTTGTTATCATAATATGTTGTTATTTACTAAATACATATTCCACGTTTGACACACTGAAACGTCAAGATGGCTTTCACCCATCCTTTAAGTCGTATTTTCATTATTTATCCGTGTTAGAAATTATTATTTATGTACGTAGTATATCCAGGAATATTAACATTATTATTATTATTACTGACTTATAATCTCTCAGTTTCTCCTTTGTTTACGATATGCACATTGCACGTGCTGAAAAACGCTGTGTCGGCAAATAATTTCTGCGCGGCAAAACTGTGCCTCTATGCATTTTGGAGTACCTTGACATTTTGAGTCACACAATTTATTTATATAATATCTTCCTTATTAATTCCGGAATCATCATTGATATTAAAACTTTAAGTTGGTTCCTCTTGGTACTTAAATATGGTCTTGATATGCAGTGTTTGTGTCTCTAATGAGCTTTCAATTGCCACTTCCCTGTGAGTCGGGAGATAAATTCTGCTCGTAGTCTTTCATGAGACCGATGTGAGCGTGCTCGCAGTCCACAGTGAGTTGAGACTGTAAAGAGCGATGTCGACGAGCGCCGGTGGAAATCCTGCCGCAGTGCCCCGAGAGTATGGCCAGACATATATTTCTTCATCCAGAACGTGAGCTCGGCGGATGTGCCGGACTCTATAATAGTCGATGCAGGTACTTGATCTCAGGACCAGGAGCTCGGTGCGTCGGCTGCTATGGACCTGGATATGACCCATTAGCTGGCATGCTCTTGAGATTGTTTGCTGCTAACGATTTGATACACCTTGAGAGAGGTTATTTTCAGCAGAAATATAGCTTTAAAAAATCGGCTTCTGTGATCGGCATTTATAAATGTTTTCTCTTCAAAATTACGATCGCTGTTCCATTAAGTTGTTCGCTCTTTCTCTTGCAGGCTTCATAGTTATCAAAATAATTGCTCCTTTATTTGCCAAAAAATCTATACCACTGTGTAAGTCGGTAGTAGTTCGGCATTGAAACTTATTGATTAACGGAATGCTGTGCAACTTTCCTCATTTATATATAAATTCTTCTAAAATACGCCTTTCTGAACAACATACGGCCATCGGCGGCCTTGCGATCTTGACCTCGATCAATTTTGTTGCATCTGCATTTTTGTTCGTCGTCCGTAATGCAGCGATTCTATGTGGAATGATGCAATTTGTGACGTCATATCTATTTCATTTTGACGTTGCTAATGAGTAGACGGTGTTTTCTTCATGTGTGGGTGTGATCGCTATTTTTCATCTTAGCGGAGTTTACGGTGACAGCTGTCGGGGATGCGCAAATTTTCCTTGGTATGATCCATCGTTGCCTCGAGGTTGTCCATTGCGGTTGCCTGGTGATTCTTGTGCCTTTTGAATTTTCACTGGTGGGACCCGATTGTGGGATGCCAGTGGAAATGTGCACGTTGATCGTCTTTTCATTTCTTCAGGCTTGAGTCTTCGGCTTGCGTGTTGCTCCAAACTTGAGGCGCGTGTCCATCACGTCGGGGTATGTAGCGACCATGAAGGTACTAATGAAACCCATAGGATCTGGTTCGATCCATCACCGTCTACAGCCAGGAGTGGCAACGGGATAATGGATAATTTATTTGAATTATGAAGAGTATTTATACAAAAACATTGTACAGTGTTATATTAAATGTACACGTCCAGTCCACGTGATGTGCTAAATTAACAAAATAAATTATTTGCTTATTAATTAAATATATATCCTAGTTCAAATCACGTACGACTATAAGGATGATGTTATATCTAACAATAGTCAGCTAGCATAGCAGGGCTCCACTTTCCCTGATAACGCTGTTCTGATGCCTGCTATATTCTGATGGAAACTCGGTCGCTCACCGTGCTCACCACTAACGTCTTCCATACATTCAGGTAAAAAATTCAAATGTGAGTCCAAAATATGTATTTTAAGGGACATTTTATAGCCAATAACGCGCAAGGCTTCAATCATATATTTTACAAGTGTTTTATAGTTCACAGTTCTCATATTTCCGAGAAAATTAGTAAAAACATGCACCACGGATTTCCAAGCCAGCCAGGCTTGGAAATCCATTCTTCTTTATTCAGTTGATCAATGATAAAACACTTAGATATAAATCGATGTAAAAAGACAAACACGCAGAACTCAATTAAATGGTAAAAAATCACTTAATACAAAATACGCTATTCAAACTATTTGTTAGCTACAGATTTAACACTCTCACACACAAGTTTGTTTCTGTATATCATACTCGTTAGATATGAGCCATTGAACAAAACAAAACACGTTCGTGGATATGCGCGGGGTTAACACTCAATAATGTTACTTGCATAACTCAGAAAATCGAACTAAGCCAGCTGTGAAACGTCTATGGTTGATGAATAGTCACCGCGTACTTCCTGATATTACACCTCATTATCACTGGGCAAAAACCTTGTTGACCAGTGTTATAATAGGTTTCTTCAATAAATGAAAAAAACGGAACCCTTATAGGATCACTCATGTATCTGTCTGTCTGTCCATCTGTCACAGCCAATTTTCTCCGAATCTACTGGACCGAATCAGGTGAAATTTGGTATGATGAAGTAAATATATATTTTTAGGGTTCCGTACAAAAATGAAAAAACGGAACCCTTATACGATCACTCGTACGTCTGTCTTTCCGTCCGTATGTCACAGCCAAATTTTCTCCGAATCTACTGGTCCAAATCAGTGGAAATTTAGTAGGGTGATGTATTACTCCCAATACCCAAACACAGATGTGGAAAGTAAATATATATTTTTTTTTAACTAAGGGTCATTTTTGGGGGACAAATTAGGAAATTTAAAAAAACGTTTCGTTAGCCTTACTCTGTCATACCTATATCAAATGAAAGGTCTCGTTACGAGGATCTCAATTTTTTTATTAAAAAAAAGTTTTGTTTTTATTAATGAAAAAAGACGAACATTGAATATACTTCCTGACCTCCAAAACTACTAAGCCTAAAATTTTGAAATAAAAACTACAAGATTTTGTTTATTGCTTGTAGATATTAGGAAAATCTATCAATTAAAAACAAAGAGGTAAACTCTACAAAATAGGTTTACTTACGGAAAATAGTTCACTAAAACACCTAGATAGCGCTAGTAGTACTTGAATCGCGTCTTACAGTGAAAATTTCAAATGAGATATTTTGTATTATTCTAAAAACTTTGGCATTGTACGGAACACTCTCCACGCGAGCACAGCTCGCATTTGCCCGGTTTTATTTATTTAATTATATGAGATACTTAGAGGTATTAGGCTTATTACTCATTTGGGAAAAATATTTAAACTTATTTACAAAATTAATTCTAGTTATACTCGTATCAGCACAGAAATCAGTATGCATCAAATGACCCGTGCGGTATCCGAGGCTTCTAAGAATGAGAAGATTTTCGCGGTGCCGACCCACCCCATACCAACCCCTGCAATTAAAACGCACCCGAAGGGTTGCATCGCTTTCCAAATTGCAAACACGTCCATTGTTTTAATCAAGTGACTTGAATCTTGTAGTACAAGATCCGGTTGCATGATTTTCTCATTCGTTTGTAGAGTGATTAAAAATTTGCTACTTATTAAAAAGAAAACAAAATTTGAAAGATTTTAAGCTAATACCATTTTGATTAGTAGACCAGTTTTTTTTTATTTTTGTAAAAATTTGTTAAATAAGTATTTGCAAAAATGAAAAAAAAAAAACAAACAATAGATTAATTTTTCAGATATAATTATTTTGTAAAGTCATGTAAGTACCTTGTTATTTAATCGTATTCTTGCGGCTATTGTGACTAATGTTTCACAGATTTACGTCTCACATCTAAAAGAGAGATTTTATGATAAACCGGTTGATCGAAATCCACGGTGGCATCTTGGACTAAGAGGATACAACAGTGAAATGAGGTTTCCTATTTCAATTTGAACTCTCTTTGGAGGATAAATGGCAGAAGTGAAAGCTCTCTTTAGAATGGCTGTCGGCTTTAGCGTGAAATTTGCCATATACTTGATTTAAATTTTAATTTAAAGTTCTTGTTAAGAATAATATTTCTTGGTATTAATATTTCTTCAGATTCAACAAAAAAATTTAAAACGTCATTATTAAATGAATTTTAGGCACACTTCGCACATGCGAAGAAATGAAGAATATCTAAGATCATAGGATATAGCCACTCGAGCCGAAAGCGAGAGTGATTGATAAATATGAAATCCAAAGATCGCATGGTTTATTCCTGTAATTTGAGATATTATACAATATGTAACAAAAACTCTGTCCGATCCTTGTAGAAGCAACTCAGACCGTCAAAAGGACCGACTTTTCGAATGGGACCAATGCTTGAAACTGGACATTTTCATACAAAAGTGTTTGGCCAGCCCGGCAATTTATATAAAAATGTTTATTTTTTTCTTATAGTTTCAAGTAATGGTCCCATAGGAAAAGTTGTTTATATTGACGGTCGGAGTTGCTCCTACAAAGATCGGACAGGGTTTTTGTTACACATTTTATGTTTTACTATCCTCGAAATACCAGATACTATAAAAAATCATATCTTCTATTAAAGTATGGTTTTAAGGTTTTAATATTAGAATATTTGGTTAAAATAATCAATTTATAAATAGAATTTCAATTCAAATCAATACTTTTGCTCAAGTTTTAAGAAAAATCAAGAAGCAGATGTAATTTCATCAACAACAATTCAAAAACTTCTGTTCTATTGATCTGGTATTAATAAAGAGGTAAAATAAAGAAAGAATAAAGCTTTCAGAGTATAAGAACCATATTATTACCCCATGAATCTTAAAACAGAATTCCTGGAAACATGCAATAGGCGTTCTGACTTTGCTACTCATTGATAGAATTCTTGAACAAAGAGTCAATCAATACCTATTGTAAACTATGTTGTAGCTTGCCATTTTCTTTCTTATCAAGTAGTTATGTTAACACGGGTGCCTTTTGTAGGGTTTTGTACCCAAAGAGTAATAACGGGACCCTTTACTAAGAGTCCACTGTCCAACTCGCCGTCTGTCTGTCACCAGGCTGTATCTCAAGAATCGTGATAATTAGACAGTTGAAATTTTCACAGATAATGTATTTCTGTTGCCGCCATAACAAATACTCAAAACAGAATAAAATAAATAATAAAGAGGGCTCCCATACAACAAACGCGATTTTTTATAGATAAGGGTACGGAACCCTTCGTGCGCGAGTCCAACTCGCATAAGGCTAGTTTTATTTTTTCATCATAATATATGTACCTACAAAAGTACAAACTCGAGGTTCAAGTCGCCCTTGTGAGGATTGAGTTCGTGCCTCACAGACGTACAACACCGCTTAGAATCGTTTTAAACTAAGTAAGTATGCATTCCATATTGGAGCTTATATTTTTGTCAGACTCTTATTATTAAAGAGCTAAGCTCATTTGTGGGGCAACAATTTTTTTCCTAGCCTAATACAAACAAAAGTTTTAAAAAAATTACATAAAAATCTCTTGGGACCTCTTGTATTATATTATAGAAAATTGAGCTATTAGATGCAGACATAACTCAAGAAAGAATTCTGTAAAATTAAGTTTTAAAATTCTTAAAAATGTTGGTCTATCAAATTATAATTCAGTCCAAGCAAAATACACATCAATAATTATCCCGGTCACATATTAAAGACAAGCATGATCAATCTTTATTTGAAATCTTTACTTAATCAACTTTTTAATTTAAATACGAGTTTCTGCACATCAGTCTCATCGCTTTACCGCAGGCGGTACTATGGGTAACATAATTAGATACGTACTTAGGGGAGGCTATTTTTGAGGGGTGTTGAGGGGTGAAGCCAGTAATTAGCGAAGGCTGTGGATGCCTCAAGGATGTTTCTCTTTATTCTGCTCGGATTCAGCTGTTTTGTTTTACTGTTATTGTGCGGCTGAATGGGAACGGCATTATGGGGAGAGATTATAATCACTCTTCTAACTCTATAATGTAACGTTCAATCTGGAAAAAATAAAGCATATAGGTAAAGTGAGACAAAGATGTTATTAACGAGCACGGGTTACTCACGTAGATACATGTTTCGACCTCATCCGGAGGTCTTCATCAGGGCGAATGTGACGCGCCTACAGGAAGTCGCTATGCGACACACTGTCACAGCAGACACAGACACAGAGTACAGCAGCTGACTTTCTACATCAGTAACCCGTGCTTGTCTGACAAATAAATGATTATGACTATGTTAATAACAAATAGGTAACATTTTTCATTTTCTAATCTTGTCAGTTATAGTGATCTTATAGAGTAGGTAAAAAAAAACACAATATATAAAACAATATAGAATCAAATTGGCGAGGCAATAAACATACACTTGATACATATATTGACGAATTTATGAGAACTGTTAACAGAAGGCTACGTACTGGCAAACACAGCAGCGTAGAACACCTGCCTACACTGCGTTTCGACCGACCTGCTAGGTGGTCGAACGACCTGAGAAAGTTGCTGTTAAAGAAAGCAGTTAGTTTAGCTTCTAATTAGTTATTTTGGAAATTCTTTCGGAATAATTTGTCCAGCAATGGACTTCCTGTAGCTGATATGGAGATTAACGGGTCAAATAATAGGTAGAAAGACAAAGTCAAGCACACAATTCAATGAAAGGGTAGCGGATAGCGAGAGACTTACAAAGAATAGAATAGAAGAAACGCTATCGAGTAATAAATGAGCGATAACCCAACATACATTGATGCAATTATGTATTGGATTTATTTTCTTACTTAAATTTTAGCTGAACTGTATGACACGTTATTACTAAATAATAATAGGTAATCAGAAACAGCATATGAGACTCAACAGCAGCTCATTTCTAGCTACCAAAAAACAGAATTTCAAAATAAAACTATTTTTTTTATGAAAAACGACATAACCGTCGTAATAAATGCAACGCGCATTCACGCATCTCGAAGTTCGCAAAGTGGGACTCGGCTCCAAGAAATTAAAAAGCTAGCATACCTACCTTAATGATGGCCCCAGGCAAGCCATTGTACACTGCGAGCCCGGAAAATTATATCCACTAAACTTGGAAAATTCAATGCGTGGCCTCGCCAGTTTAATTTTTCACACCCTGTATTGTGTAACTTGCAGTTATGAAAGTTTATAACTAATTTTCTAAGAAATTCTCAAGTCTGGAGTAAGCGGGCTTACACGGATTTATTTAAAGGCTCCAACGTTAATTTAATAGTTGGTTTTATGCTGAGTTTAAAGAGACTGAACATTAAAGTTTTTAGTTACTTTTGAACTTTGTACCTTATTGTATACTACCTCCTTATTATTAATTTCGTAACACAGACGGTTTTTTTTTCAGAATTCAAATCTTGATTGATGGGATTTAACCTTTAAATATTTATTAAGATACAATATAAATTACCACTATGCAATTCCAGTCTATATATAGTCTATCTACAGATACGAAGATACTCGCCTTGATAAGTGTATAAAGTTTCACATCCAGTTTTTTGAGCATCATGCACTCCTGACGCTCAAAAAACTGAACAACTGAACTGAAAAAACAGAAGAAAAATCCACAAGCGGACAGCATAACATAACTACAAATGCAACCGAAAACGCAGCATAATGTTGAGGACGATAAGATATTTCCATTAAGATTTTTTTTACAAATCAAACAGAGAATGCCTGGAAACCCGCCTAAAGCGGCCTACAAACGACAAAACTTGCCATGCAGCTTGTAGCTGCGACATGTTGGAGCCGCGGTCGGCTGTGCTCTATAACACACATCACAGTTGAGACTACAATTTCGATTACGATTTCAGTGCGCACCCGATCGCCACAGTGTGCGCACGTCTGTAATAATGGCTCTTACGCTTTCGAATTTGCAAAACATTGTATTAGTATAAAAAAGCGGGGCTTTTTTATACTTATACAAGGTCTTACAAAATATACAGAAACTATTTTAAGGGAAACTAATTCAGTCATGATACTGAACAAATTGTCCTCAGTGAACATATCCCTTCAACTGTCTTCGAATATGAATAATAATTATTTGCCTCTCATACAAAGTGACCAATTAGCTGATCCGAGTTTGTATGGAAAGCAAAACAATATTTTCCTTATTTCGACATAGGTTCCCTAAGGAAGTGGTTCACTATCACGGACTGGAATTCACCCTCAAAATAGTTTATTTTGATGCACCTTTTACAGGGTAACTTTTGAAACACCAGCAACCTTTATAGAGCACAAAATCCATTGGACTGAGCGCAAGTTTGTATGAAAAGTCGAAATTTTTGTTTAGTTTTTCGATAATTATTTTTATGGAAAGTAGTTCAGTATCATGGACTGAACTTGCTTTAAAAAAGGTTACTGGTGTTTTAAAACTCCGGCTCTCTCACTCAGCGAACGAAGCATAGAAGCGGTGACGCTACTACTCAGACGTCGATTTTCTGTGAGAGTGTGATACTTCCCCGGACGAGCCGGCCCATTCATGCTACTGCGTGGCTTTACCACATGTAAAATTGCGACACGGATACAACTCGCTGTACAGCAGGATACAGCCGACACGCAATTTGCTGGGACACGCCCACAACACGTCCACACCCATCACAGTCTGCAGCACAGCACCAGATTTTCCCTGCAGATTGTATTCAAAATTGTGTCGTCATAGGCATTTTCATCACGAAATTACCACTTAAAAGCGCGTATATCCACACCCACACGCTGCCTCCGTATTTCACCGCGATTTTTCTTCGTCGGCTTCTTTTTTAATTAAGTGAAACTAAGAGGCCCTTTTGTTTCCGCCGCTTGCTAATTGCTCGCCAGTCAGTCACTTGTCATCAACAACACTTTATTTGCCCACTCGTGTTTATAAGACAAACTTAAACAGCCGGCTTCGTACTGAAATTGCTTTTCTAACAACGGCTCTTTTATTTTGTTAGTGTTGAATTGTTTTATTACTTGTTTTTCCAACGCGGTTTCTCCTTGTGTTTTCATATGAAATAGGAAAGATATAAATAGCGTTAGGAGATGGTAACCGTTGCTTTAATGGAAAGATAATGTTTATTTATTATAAGGAAACATGTGGGTAAGGTGAAACAGAAGTCCCTGAAGCATTACTCTAATTTTAGATTGTTGATTACTAATTTTGCTGTGTTATATCTTAGTACTTTGTTAATTTACAACTAAAAGAACTTAAAACTGAGTAAAGTAACATAATAATATTTTGAAATATCGTAAAAAAATCATTATCATCATCATCATTCCTCACTTTAACTTCATTTTATATTATATAATTATATGTACTTAAAAAGCAATACCTATATGGTTTTAGCATGAGTTTTCTTAAATTTCTTAACAACTTACATTATTATCCTTAAAGAAAGTTATATCGAGCAAACTAGGAATCCATTAAAAACTAGTACAAAAGGGAATTACAGCAAATCCTGTATGTGTCCTGTTTAGTATGCATTAATCACAATCGGGCGTCCGCAGCGTGATTGAAACTAAATCCCTTAGGAAGTCGCTCCACGGCAACTGATTACTGGCCGCCACTAGGTACTGCCTAGATTACGATATTTAAATGAGAGATTTTCCTGGGTTACGTTACTACACGTGCAAGGGTCATACAAAAACATTATGAGAACTACAAAATATATTAATTTCGTTTCTGATGTTTGATAATATATATTAGTTAAGTATCTAAACTACATCTATATATATATATATATATATATATATACGTACACACACATGTAGTTTAGATACTTAACTAATTGATTTGAAAACAAGTTTTTAATCGTTCGAAGTGTTAAAACTGTTGTCTATGACCCCGGGCACACCTCGTGAAATAATCTATTTTGTCTGTAACCTATTTTGTCTCTGAATAGCTATAGATTACTTGTCATATTGGCTGTCAAATAATACCACAGTTATACATTCTGTGACATAGAATTATAATGTTCTGTGACCACAGTCTAACAAGTCTTTGTCTAATGTGTGCGCTCTCCCATAAATTTTGAAGGAAGTTGACTGTAATAAGACTAATAAGGCAACCGCTGACAACAGTCGGTCTATTAGACGTTTTTGTTTCAGTGTGTGCATCTCCATAGTTTTCTCCAGTCTTTCTTAAGATTTGAGAGTCTTGATTGTGAACTACGCTCAGCTTAAACATATCGTATACAGATAAAAAGACCAATTGCTAGCTTATTATCAGTTAAATCAGATACTTAGACTAATTGAGGACTGTGTTCTAAATTTATATTTAGTAGGTGCGAAACTAGCATGGAATTATTTAGATTTTAGGCTCACGCCTACAATTTCATGCAGTAACAAGCAAATTTCTTACCCTATTTCCTGAAATCCATTAAAGAACACGAAGAAAGCTGTTTGTTCACAAGCGTGGATTAAATTGTGAGACTGCTAGTTTTAAACACTGTGTTCTTAAATAAATAAGAACACTTAGCTTTGTTTTGCCGAGCGAGTGGTGTTGCGGTCGAGGCATAATTTTCTACAGAATTGCTCTTTGCTGAAAAAAGAAACATGGCTGTAAGTAATTAAAATATTTTCCTTTTTCGTTTTCAACAATCTGGCGTGGAATAAATGAAAACAAAACTACTTTCCAAACATATGCATACAATGTTTATTAACTAACTTGTGTTAATTTACTTCTGTGGAATTTAATAATTTAGTGGCCTAGTTATGGTTGCATATAGTGCACCTTTAGTAATTTTAGCAATATAAGGTTTTTGAGTTCGTCTAAAATAAGCTTTCAACTAAGATGTTTGAGTCTTAGAAAGATAACTAATTTTGATTGTTTAGGATATCGTTTCCTCGTCGTGTAGGTCCTTAGAAAATATAACTTATATCTCTGCCCCCGTTGTGGTAATTACAGTAAGTCGAAAAAGTTGAAGTGTGGAAAATTGCACTTTTGTGTCAATTGTTTAAAATTGATGTATCTCAGTATTACGAATAGATATTTCTAATATTGAAACGGATTATGAAAGGTTAACGCGTGAACTTAAATATTTGTTATGTATTTGTCTATGTTTTATTTACTGGAAGTCAATGCATTTTTTTAACTTCAAGGATGCATTTATACCTATCAACCTACCCAGACATTTTTATACATATTTACAGTAAGTAAGAAACACACTGTAAATATGTCTACCAAATATTTACTTACTGTAACTATGTTTACTTTAACCTTTATTAAATTGTATGGATCTTGAAAATACTAGGAAATTAATTTGAGGTTTTCACAGTAATAAAGTAATTTATACTAAGTAAATCAATCATTTATTGAGAATACCCAATTAGAGTAACATTATTATTCATCTTAAAACAAACAATTATTCAACCTTTTTGTTACCTTATCAAAATCACAGGACATTTAGTACTAAAGTATGTCTTTATAACTGTCATACTAGGTTTACTGTAAAATTTGTAAAATTTAATATAGCGCTACTCGCATTTTCTTTTCTACTCGTGTTTGTTTGGAAATAAACAAATTAGTGTTCGTTTGGGTAGATATTGAAATAAATCATAACTAAATAGACTGGTTCAAACAAATTACATGCAAGTGAGAAGTTTAAATGAGCGCCCCGGCGCCGCGCTGGTTTGTTCGGAAATCAACGCCCCTTCAGTACTAAATAGATTATTGCGCTTCAGGTAGGTCGTAATTTACAGGCTAATATCACGCTGCACTAGTCGCTTACTAGCTTCAAATGTAACTTTTATGTATAACCGAAGATTATATCTGGAACAAATTGCTTAGCAATAAGGTCATCTTTTGAGCCTTTTTTAGCTGTTAAGATAAGGTGATTCTTGATCGATTTTTATTGAATTTTATACATGCATACATATTATCACACCTGTTTCCCACGGGGGTAGGCAGAGACTATGGACCTCCACTTGCTACGATCCTGATAGACCTCTTTCGTTTCATCTACACTCATCACTCTTTGCATGACCGCTGTTTACGGGTACTTTTGACCTCTCATTTTATAAGAGTGTCTGCAATCCCGTTGCGTTCGTCGTTCGTCGAAGACCACCCTGACCCACTCTTCACTTTGTAGACCCTTTTATACATGCTTAGTACATGCTCGAACCCCTATTAAGATACTGATATTTATGAAAATATCGGTAATTTGAAACAGACTGGTCTTAGCTTTAGTCGTTATTATAACACAAACATAACATTATAACTACCTACTTAAGGGGCTACATGAATTTTTCAGGGTCCAGTGCTGGCCCCATTTGAAATAAATAATTTGAAAAGAAACGGAGATATCATTTAAAATTTGGTCTTGATCAGACCCTGGATAACCCTTCAAACTATTTTATAAACTACTGTTTACATTTTAAAGTGAGAACGTGAAGTTTTTCTACGCACATACGCCAAAAGTGGCCGTTTTTCGCAATTGTCCGTAGAAAAGCTTCACGTTCTCACTTTAAAATGTAAACAGTAGTTTATAAAATAGTTTGAAGGGTTATCCAGGGTCTGATCAAGACCAAATTTTAAATGATATCTCCGTTTCTTTTCAAATTATTTATTTCAAATGGGGGCAGCACTGGACCCCGAAAAATTCATGTAGCCCCTTAAATGGACTGATTCTATATCATAACTAAATAAGCTAATATCACACTGCACTAGTTACTAACTAGTTTTGAACTAAACTTCTTATTTATAAGCATAGCTGAAACCTGAAAGAAAATGTTTGACTTTATGATCACCTTTCGCGCATTACTGTCTTGTATTTTGTTTGAGCGAGAACAGAGTATAATTAATTTCAGCAACAGCTAGAATTAAATATTGTAGACCCAGCAATGGTGGTAAAATTAAGGTCTACTATAAAATATTATTGTTTTTTTTTTCAATCACATGTGCAACGGGCCTTATATAGTTCAAATGTTCATTGTTTTGTGTATTGCTGTGGGAAAAGCAAGAACCATTTTTCTTTTCTTTAATATGTTCGTTAGAAGCTTTTTGTTTTGCTTTCTCTGTGGAGTTTATATTAGTTCTATTCGCGAGGAGTTGTTTGTGTTATGAAATGTTATTTTAAGTAACGTAAGAATCAACATTTTATATACTTACCTTTAAAAAATGTAACAAAAACCCTGTCCGATCCTTGTAGGAGCAACTCAGACCAAGGGACCAATGCTTGAATGTCGATTTTTTCTTCGAGTTTCAAGCATTGGTCCCATAGGAAAAGTGGTTCATATTGACGGTCTGAGTTTCTCCTACAAGGATCGGACAGGGCTTTTGTTACATATTGTATAACGTATAACAAAATATACTGAAACTAAACTAATTAACCAATATACAGGGTCTGAACCTAATTAAAATTTTGAACGCTAAATTCAGTCTATGATTTTCAACTATAACAACTTTCCTCAGGAACATATTATCGAATAATTAAATTTTTTTTATACGACCTTCTTGACGTAATGGCTAACACGCTAGACCGCCAATCCGGAGGTTCTGGTTTCGATCCCCGGCCAGGGCAAGTTCCAAATTGGCCTACCAAAATGGCCTTTTTCAAATTGTAATGGGCATTGGGTGTTTATCTATATATGTATTTATTGTAAAACTAGCTGTGCCTGCGACTTCGTCCGCGTGTGCATACAGACACTGACATACAAACAAAAATCTTAGAAATCTTTTTAGTGTTCTGTACTTCCTTATATATCTTGCTCACGAATATATACTTTATTATCTGTATTTGGTGCCCGCGACTTCGGCCGTGTGAAATTCAGTGGTTACACAACCTTGTTGAAGACATGACAAATTTAAAAATTTTGTCAGATTAGTCTGTATATTTACAGTTCGATATTTTTAATGTAATGCGGTATACTTTTTAATATTGCAAATATGAAAGTTTATAAGAATCTATAGATGTATGGATATCAGTTACTAATTCATACAACAACTTATGAATGGATTAAAATGAACCCTTACAATAATAATGATAACCTTTGTGTATAAATATATAGGGACGCAGACGAAGTCAGCAGTCAAACGTAACTCCCTATCTGTAAAAGTCTCTGAGGCGCGAGATAGTGTGTGACGTTCTCGATCAGCAGTCAAACGTAACTCCCTATCTGTAAAAGTCTTCGAGGCGCGAGATAGCGAATGACGTTCACGATCAGCACTTAGTCGAGACTCCCTTTGACTGGAACTCTCTGAGGCGCGAGTCAATGAATTTCGTTCTCGATTAACACTTAGTCGTGCCTGTCTTTTGTCATTGGATTCTTGGGATCTACTTATTCGCTGTCTTTTCGCTTGTCTAGTATTCTGAGACTGATTTGACTTACTTCGGAGCATTTTTGAAAGCAAAGCACAAAATACAATAGTATATATACTTAATTCAATAAATCTATGTAGCCAAGAATTTTTTAAAGTTAATATCCGAGATACCTGACCAATCCACAAAGCAAGGTCACAAAATCCGTATTGCTATAGCCAAATGTCAAACTTAGTTCCATAAATCTATAAAACCAAGAAGCTTTTGAAGATATCTGAAATATCTAACCAATTCACAAAGCAAGATCAAAAGTCCGTATTTTCATAGCCAAGTGTTAATATAAATCAACAATATTATCCGAAATAATAACTAACCAATCCACAAAGCAAGATCAGAAGTCCGTATTTTCAAGTGTCAATTTTAAATAAATCAACAATATTATCCGAAATATTAACTAACCAACCCACACAGCATCAAAGCAAGATCAGAACTTCGGAAGTGCGTATTTTTATAGCCAAGTATAGCTTGACGACCTCCGTGGCGTAATGGTCAACACGCTAGTCCGCTAATCCGGAGGTTCTGGGTTCGATCCCCAGCCAGGGCAAGTTGGAAAATGGCCTTTTTCAAATTGTCCTGGGTCTTGGGTGTTTATCTATATGTGTATTTATTATACAATAAAGTATCGTTGGGTTAGTATCCCATAACACAAGTTTAAACTTACTTTGGGGCTAACTCAATCAGTGTGATTTGTCCGATATATTAAATATTAAAAGTTTCAGCCAAACATCAGTATAAAAACAACAAATTTAACCATTCAACAACAGTAACTAACTAAATCTCGTACAGTGCAAAACAATCAGCTCCTATTTACACATTTTCACAAAAACAACCACAGCGCATTTTAAAATTTTTTGAGGCGCCATCTGTTGCTATTTTATGTAATATGTAACTATAAAATCGCCCATAGAAAAATTATCTTTAAACTTTAAATGACGATAACTTTTTTATCTGACATCAGATTTCGATGAAATAAAGCCTATATGTTGCTCAGAGATGAGCTTAATCTTTTAGTGAAAATCGCGTTAAAATCTGTTCAGTAGTTTTAAAGATTAGCGCGTACATACATACAGACAGACAGACAGACAGACAAAAAAATCAAAAATATCTTTTTTGCGTTCTGTTACTCTTTTTTTATCGCCCACACCCATTTTTTGTTAATTTTATCAAATGTACAGACACGCGGTTCCTACTGTTTTATTATATGTATTGATATAGTATCGTTGAGTTAGTATCCCATAACATTAGTTTAAAACTTACTTAGGAATCTCAATCAGTGAAATGTTTTTTAGTCTCATGGACTGAATTCAACGTTCATATAGTTTTAGTATACTTTGTAAATTGGTTAATTAGTTTCAGGTTAAAAAAGTATCTAAAAGAAAATACTGTCCAAATGATTAATCCAACCCCCCCCCCCCCCTGCCCCTCACTGACCTTATACATTGACCAATAACATGGACTGAATCTACTGCAAACATGAAAAATCAAATAATTCAAAACATATTCTGTACAAACACTTTAATTACCAATTGAATATTGGTAATTAAAGTACTAGAATTGATCAAGGACTGAAAAGGGAAAAGCATTTTGCAATTATTTCTACAGACTCACAGCCTACAAGAAATTATTTCCTTTTCAGAAACCGACACATGTTCCGAGCAACCTACATAATCAATGTCCGGCGTAACATATTAAACTTTTTCCACTCACAACCCTTGAAAGAGAAAACGAAGACCGCTTTTTGTGGGGTCTGAAAAAGAGGCGTAATTTATTTTCCCTCGGTGTAATATTTAGTGGTGTCCATTACTACAGTGCGCGACCTGACATTAGTCACAGACATCCATCTTTTTTTCCCGGCACGCGTGCGGTCCTACATATTAACTTTTTCATTCATATTCTTCGCGATCTTTTCGATATTGCCACGTTTGTTGGTTAGAGCAACGATTAATTGGGAATCATTTGTCATGCGGATCCTTTTTTACTATGAAAGTATAAAAGATCTCCGAAAATTTATCTTAGGATATAAATGTGGTTGTGGGCACTGCAAGTATGATTTATTTTATTTAAATGGAGATGTAGAACCATTATTTATTATCGTTTGGTTGCAGAACTGAACCGGAATGTAAAATCTGATTGGGTTAAATCTGTAAATTTTTAAATTAATGTCACGAGAGTGGGCTGGGGATAGGAAAGGAAACAACTATCCTATGGAATAGTGCCGTTATTTACAACACAAGCGTACTCACAACTGACAGCGTTAGTTGTCTTTGCACTCCAACTGTCACTTCACTGTCAGGCGCGTGGAAACGACACTGCACTGTCACGCGCGTGGAAACGTCACTGCACTGTCACACGCGCGTAAACGTCACTGCACTGTCACACGCGTGGAATTCACTGAACTGAATGCTTCACTTTACTCAGTACTTCACTTTACTCACTGTTTCACTTTACTCACTACTATTCTTTTCTTCCTTCTTCGGATTTCACTTTCCAACTAAACTGCCTCAGGCGGCGCCTTGTTCCGTTTATATACCCCCGAATTCGAACAAAATCGCATCAATGTTCCAAACTCAAATTACTAATTTTCTATCGCCTTCTCTCTCACTCATTTTCTGTCCCGTATTTTCTTTTCCATTTAGTATTATTTTTCAAAACACAATTAAAATTTCAATACACAATAAGTTTGAACCAGCGGTCTCTGGATTCACAGTCCATCGCTTAGACCACTAATGCAATCGTGTTCTGACGCTATTGACGAAATTTTCCTTCAGTTGAATTATTTTTTGTTTGAATTCCTGACGTTGACAATGTCATTTATCTCCTTACGCGACATTAATATTATTTGTATAAATTAATTTGAAAATAATTAAGACAAAATACTTATACCTATTTACTTGAAATTGGTAATTGTTGTATATTATTAAAACAAAAATGGGTCAAGGTCGCTTATCGGGCTATGGAGAGGGCTATGCTCGGTGTTTCTCTACGCGGTCGAATGAGGAGATTCGTAAAAAAACGAAGGTCATTGACATAGCCAAGCGGATTAACTCATTGAAGTGGCAGAGGGCGGGATACCTAGCGCGAGAACCGATGACCCATGGGCTAGAAAGGTTCTCGAATGGCGGCCACGTACCAGCAAGTGCAGCGTAAGACACCCACCTGCTAGGTCAGCCGTCCTGAGCAAGGCTGCTTCCGATCAGTCGTTTTGGAAATCCTTGGGGAATGCCTATGTCTAGTAGTGGACTTCCTGAGGCTGATACGATACTTAATAAAACGATACCTTGCGGCTCAAAGGGCGTAACCACCAAAACACAACTTTTCAGGAGAGCCGAAAAACAACATTTAAAATTTTGTATTTGTCATAACTTTGTTGTTATTTATCCTATAAATATGATTATTACAGCCGCCGCAAATTTTTATGGTGCATAATATTTAAACATAACGTTTTAACAAATATTTGTAGTTTCAAAGTAATCTGGTGAATACGCCTTACAAATTCAAACATATATGTCTTTTATGCCCCATAAAATGACTGCTGCGTTAGTAAAGTATGGTGTAATCACCAACATTTAAAATTAAAATTTGATTTTTTATCATTTTGTTATTATTTTATTCTATTTTTTGGATCTATATTACAATACTTACAACTATTTTAGTAAAATAGATAAATTTGGCATATGACAACCCTTAGTCCATCAGAGGCTGATGGACTAAGGCTGATATTCTATACTAATATTACCTATATTTTTCTTGATGAATGAAATGTAGTATTTAAATTCTAGATGTGGATATTTTTCAGTCTAATTTTCGTAAATGTTTGACTAGCTATGTCTCCTAGATCTATGAAATTGAATGATAAAGAACATTACTTTGTAGGGGATAGGTTTTTTTCGAGCTGATTTAAAATAAAACGCCCATTGCACTGGGTTTCATCTATCTGGCAGAATCTTGATGTTCCGAATTTTATTTAGCATTCCAACTTGGCAGAATGCTCTTAAAACAAATATTTTTAAACATTAACATATTTTACTATAAAATTATTTACAACATTTTTTACTATAAAATTATTTAATATAATTATTGTTTGATTATTTTCTGATTTAAAGATGGCGGAATTGCATTAAGGACAGGACCTTAAACAACATTTAATTCGTTTAGCATAAAGTTAATTTAGGTCAGGAAAAGTAATGGATAGAAAGTTAATTTAGATGAACAAAGGAACACTGCAACAGTAACCTATTAATTATTAGTTTTGATTGTGCAGTGACCACCACAGGAGCGAGTGAGTGACCAAGTGACAGAAGCGACTAATGTGGCTTTCCTGAATTAGTCACGGAAGGTACGTTGGGTTATGGTTGTGCAGTGACCATCACATAAGTAAGCGAGCGAAGTGAACAAGTGTGAATCAAGAGATTAAAGCGACCAATTTGGCCACCCTAAATTAGTCACTGAACGTAGAATGGTTGTGCATGTACAGTGACTATCAAAAGAACGAGCGAGCGATATGAAATAAACGCCAAAAGTGATACTGTGATCTTTCTGCGATATACTTCATAGTTCTATTATTAAGTTATTAAATACGTGAAAGCCAAACGATTTTCTGTGAAATGAAGTTTATGCTATCTGCTGTTATGTTTAATGTAATGTTAAATATTTTTTATGACATAATAAGTTCTGCTATAAAGGGTAGACGCGTCTTGCCATTCTATTTCACGTATTGTAGTAACAGAATTACTTAAAGTTGTGCATTAATTCATTACTTAGTTTCAAGTATGAAAGAATTATGGGAGTAACTACCATTTTATTTATATCAAATCTAACTGACTGGGGCGTAGAAACCTAACGTTACATAAAACTTAATAAATGTTGAGGCGTACATTCTTCAGTTAGTTTAATGTTCATAAATGGCTTTTAGACTCATTTGCATATACGTCCTACAGTTTTATTTCATAGTGTCGTTTACGCCCAATATTTCGATGATGCCTAATAATGATTGCTTTTACACCCTAAAATACAAGATAGTCTCCATTACCTGCTTAAAAAATTAAGGTCGTACTCACCATTGTTTTCAGAATTTGAGAACTTTAAATATACAGTTCGATAGCGGATCAAAAACTGCAGATGGCATTTAAAACTCATTTTGGCCAAAATGGTGGTTACGCCCTTTGAGCCGCAAGGTATCGAAAAAAGGTACAATAAAAAGTCACTTATAAATTTAGTCACTTATAAATCCCCTTACCCTAAACTTTTCCATACAAACGTAGTCTTGCTTTTATTTTAAAATTACATTTGAGATTTCACAAGTATTATGTAATTTTAAAGAAATTGCATATATCTAGGCATATAACTAGTTTTCGACAATCAAATATGAACTTGAAAGAAAATATTTGAGTGTACCTATAAGTTTTTCATACTGAAGGTCAAATATAATGTGATCCACTATATTCTCTTTAAAGTTAATAGTCTCTATACTATACTATAATAGTCTCTTTTAAGTCATAGTTTGACTGTAAAAACTAGTTATAAGCCTTAATAAATGCAAATATATTGACTAATATCTGACATGCCGTTTCAAAATAAAAGCTAGACTACGTTTGTATGGGAATATCTGATTCTATCTAGGGTAAGGGGACTCTTAAGACTGATCTGTATTCCCATGCAGATCGATCATAGGATTGGAATAAAACGACTAGTAAATCCATTAAAAGAGAAAGAAAGCATGCAACCAGGAATGTAGCAAGATCGAATTATGTTTTAGTTTTGTTACTAAAAATCTAAATAGGCTCGCATTTACTGGTTTATTTTATTCGTATACTTAGTTAGTAGTTACATAATATTTTTATTAACTTAGTGCACTTACTACTTCACAGCTATCAAAATATTAGAAATAGAAATTGTATATTCAAGCGCTTGCAGCAAATTTGCCAAATGTTTGCATTGCTGAAAGCGTGAAGTGACGTTGCAGCGGACGTCCGCCGGCGCCGCAACGCTAATGCGACCTGCACTTAGCTCAATCACTTAAATGGTATCTAGTAAGTACTAGCTCGTACCTGATACTTACAAAGGTAAGCCATAACAATATGCGTACCCAGCAAGGCCATTCAAAGATATGCAAAAAAAATCATCAAAAACTGAACATAATATTACTTATGCAGTACATTGATTGAAAGTAAGATAGGTTCTATTTTTGTGATATTAAACAACTTTTCTAGAGAAAGTTTATATTGTTTTTTTTTTGTTATAGTTGACGATCAGTATAAATACTAAGTATTATATTTATTTATTTACAAATTAAATATTTTTTTAATTTTTGTAGAAGTTTTTCAAAATAAAAACATCTGACATTTTCGTTTGTAATATCTAAAGGTGATATAAAAATCCATGTATAAAACTTTGACACTGATCTTGAAGTAATCTTTCTTAATAATGCTTAAAGAGCTTTGTCTTACTTTATATTCTGCACTGTCTGTTTTATTTTTATATCAGGTATTTCACTATTTTTTTTTTATTTGTAAATATGTAAATTATCCTTTCTTGGTAAAACTAAATTAGTAGTCTACCATTCACAAGTTTATTTCCATGCATCTTAATAATTTATATGAAGGTGTATTGTGTTTATGTTCAGTATGTGATCCCAAGGGAGACACGCATACACTGTTACACATTGTATAGATTGCAATGAGAACTAAACATTTTGCAAAGTAATCTTACATACATATTATGTTCTTTTTCTTAGAAAAAACCTTGTAGTTTAATTTTTCCTTAGAAACAGCAAACTACAATTGCATCGTCACAGCCACGTGACCTAGCCAGGGTTATTGTGTTCAGTACGTGATCCCGAGGGAGATACACATACGGTTACACATTGTATTGATTGCGATAGAAACTGTCTTTCGCAAAGTCCTACATTCTTGTCTTTATTCTTAGTAAAATGTCATTTTTAAGAACAACAATTGCATCATTACAGTACTATGACTTATATTATCCCTACACTTATAATTATTACTTTAGATATGGACCAAAGTTTTATGAGTAACGTTTATTTTTCTCTATTAACCAAATCTATTACCAATAAGTCCTTATGGTAAAACAGTTTTCAATAGTTAACTTCTGTGACATTCAATTTTAATTCCTAGAACTAAATATCTCTTTTTTGTTCAAGGTCCATAATTCCTAGAAGTAAATATCTTTTTTTATGTAAGTTAAATTAAACTAATAGCTCTTAGTTTTTCACAAAGATAAATGACTTTAGACTAGCTTTGACCAATATCCAATTCAAAATTTTAAAATTTGAATTCGCTACCTTAAGATCGATTGCCATCTTATGGGTGCGGAATCCCGAATCTGTAAAATATAGCGAAGTAAATACCTACATAGATCGACAAATATATTCCCAATAGGCCTGAGCGAGATTTTCAGCGTAGCTTAGTCAAATATGATATAAGGCTTAGTAGTGATTGACTGTAATCGACATTTTAATTAGTATTTAATTTATTTAATACTAAGTATATGGCCATAATAAAATTTCCAAAAGCGTATGGCGCCAGCGTATCCAAAATGCTGCTGGCATAGTATGACAATATATTGTATGGCAATGCTAATTCTTTATACCAGATAAGTTACCAGCCTTTTGATAACTGTAAAACTCAAATAATATTTTGTAATAATTGAATACATATAGAACACAAATATTGATTAACTTCATTTGGAATGTTGTAGCGTTTTCGTCCGCCTATACAATGTATTACAAAAACCCTGTCCGATCCTTATAAATAAATAAATAGGGACAAATAACACTGATTGAGCTAGCCCCAAAGTAAGTTTGAGACTTGTTATAGGAGCAACTCAGACCGTCAATCGTAAAAAAATCGTCATTTTCATACAAATTGCCGGTCCGACCGAACACTCTTGTATGAAAATGTCGATTTTTTTAGTTTCAAGCATTGTTCCCATAGGAAAAGTTCTTCATATTGACGGTCTGAGTTACTCCTATAAGGATCGAACAGGGTTTTGTTACATATTGTATATCAGGTACGCTGGTATCTGATGCATGAGTATATATTATGTAATAGGTATTCATAATAACTTCAGAACGTCAAAGTTAGGCCAAATGAAGTCTAACTTTTAGAGTTAAATAAGTTGTGCCAAAGAGATCCCACCTGGCAGACGAGAACATTAAATTGGGTCAAAGGCAACCCATGATAGATGTGCTCTACAAAGCCATAATTTATAGCCCGTATATGGAGTACTTTCGCATTGACTGATGGGACCTATGTGACCTTATTAGCTTGCGTATAGGTAGGTAGATACTTGTGTAATACTTACCTATAAACGTTGACCGACCAACTGATCAGTTTCTATAAAAAAATAATGTATATATATATTTCGCTATGATCTGCAAAAAAAATTGGCAAAAGGCTTCATGTTTCTACTGTTTAGTTTAAACTGTAAACTGAAATTCATAAAATAGTTTGAAGGACTATCTAGAGCCGTACGAGAGATTTTGTTTAATCATATCTTTTTTTTATTTCAAATGATTTATTTCAAATGAAGCACTAGAATGCAAAAATACATGAATCCTTTTATACAGTTTCGCTTAAAGTCTTTTTTAATAAGTAATTGTTTAATCCATGAGGAAGAAATATGACTGTTCATCTTTAAACTTGCACTGATAATGATTATGATTCAGAGAATAGTTATAAAGTTACTTAAATGTATGTTACTGTATGTTGAGATGGTCGGGTGGCGTTACAATATTGGACAAGATTAAATATAAGTCCATGAAAGGCAGTTTTAAAGATTCACCTATAACTAAAATCGACCAGCCCATGTTCGATTGAACATCTCGTCAACGAACCGAATGTCAAATGAATTTGAAATTGACGCTTATCACTTCCACTGAGCTAATTCGATTCAATTAATAACTCCCGATGCAAAAAGACGGGTGTTATAAGTTAAACCCCAATGTATTTCTGACTGTGTGTCCGTCTGTGCGTCTGCCTGTGACATTGTATTTCTCGAACGGATGGACCGATTTCAAGTGTGTATTTTTTTCCTCTTTAATAGTAGGCTAGCAGGTATTCATAGCTCACAGGTTCGGTACCGCGATTTATTGTCAGATTTATTGGCCGATTTGTTGGACGACTTTTTGGACGATTTGTAGGCCTATTGGTTGGCCGATTTGTTGGTTGATATGTTACTCCACTGATAAAATATAACATATCAAATCATCTAAAGAAAATTCAATCAAAACTGTCTGAAGTTAACCGACTTAAACAAACGTTATAAAATAGTAAAATTTCACGTTATATAATTATTTATTAGTGCAATCTAAAGATTGGTGACATTTCGAATTACACAAAAAAAATATATATACCTATCTATTAAATCTGTTAGTTGCACATTTAGATTTTCAGTCACATTTCCTGAAGCCCTGACCATGGCTTATTGACTGGCTTTTTGCCATAACTTTTTTCAGACTCCGTATCACCACAAATTGCATGAAAAACCAATTATATTCAATGCAGACATGAGCAGCCCGTGCTCTCTACGCGCTCGGTACGGTACTTATCCACCTAATTATGCCCACGGCCCACCGCTTATCATCGAGCGCAGCGCGTGTCTTCACACTTCTTGTTTTTATTAAATAATTTGGACAAGTATTAAGCACCTATTTTTATATATATTTCGAACGAGAATCGAGTAACTGAGTGCCCCCTTTCAATATGTAATGTGATTTACCAGTCAGCCTGTATAATTCAAGAAGAACACTTCACATTGTCATGTACATAATGAGACGAAAATAAAAAAAAAACATAATCAATTACCTTATCAATTTTTTTTTTTTGTAGTAAAGTGCTTTGATAAAACAGTTGATATTTTGTGTTAGTACTGCAACATATCAATAAGTACATATTAAAACAAAGTCGCTGCCCGCCTTCTGTTCTTCTGTACCTACTCGTATATGTATGTATATACGTTTAGATCTTTTAAACTGCAACGAATTTTAATGCGATTTTAATCAATAGATGGAGATAAAAGATCAAAGTGTCTAAGTAATAATACATGTACTTGTGCGAAGACAAGGGCAAGTAAGAATAATATGTAAAATTACTTCATGTTAGGAATTTTGGCAAAGTTCCTAAGCACATCAAGGAGGAGCATAAATAACATTGAGATTGTATTCGTATTCGCAGCCAACCTCTCAGGAAATTGGCCCGAGTGGAACCTCTCAAAATTTGTATTCGTCTATCTGATGCAATAAATATTACTGAGTTCGAGTTTAACATAAATAATTTTTTACGGATAAATTACATAGTTACTTTTACATTTTTGCCAGTTTCGGATTATTGAGTGTTATGGACTTATGTTGCTTCTACGGGTTTGCCCGTATCGCTGAATCAACATTGGTTTCAAGAGCTAGCTATGAAATGGGGAGGGGGGTGAACATTTTAAAAATGCCTGAAACTTTTTCTAGTGATAGGAATAACATTTGTATTTATCATAAATAAATATCAGATTTTCAGTCCAGTCAATTAATTATAAAAATAAAAATATTTTAATCACAGTTATGTACACCATTCATCTTAATGCCGCGTTTTCTTTTGCCTTTTCTCATCTGACGTATAAAAAAATTATGACAGTTGACCACTTAACTGCCACTGGCATAAGACAGTTTACAGCTTAACTGTCACAGTTGTCAAAATAGTGTCACTATTTTACAGCAATGGCAATTAAGTTGTCATATGACATCATCTTTTTTACTAGTCAGACTAGACGGGCAAAAAAAAAGGCTGCGTTAAGCTGATTGGTGAATATATATATTGCGATTAATTCTTATTTTTTACAATTATTGGACTGGACCAAAAAATCTAATTTTTATTTACTATATATAGAAACGTTATTCATAACACTAGAAAAAGTATCAGGCGTTTTTCAAAATGTTATCTCTTCCCCATTAGGTGACACAAAAGGTCCATTTTTATTCAAAATAGGAAAAGTAACTTACAAACTAACATGTAGGTAATACTTAAACTTAAGTCTCATTGAAAGAAAACTTGTCAACCTAAAAAGACAAATAAAAAGATTGTAGCGACTAAAATCCTCAGAGATTACTTTGAAAGAAGAAAATGATTTTTACCGTCGAAGATAGCAATTTTCACCTTAAGCAAAAAGCCTCGTAATGTAGGTATGAAGTATAAAATATTCCACAAATCCTTTCTTGTCTGCGAAAATTTAATTTTTGATGAAGGTTGAGATTTATGTCTCGAGACCGTTCTACTGAAAAGTAGTAAAAAAGAAACCTGGGAGAATTTGGCTCGTGCTCCTAATTGGTATACCCAAGTGAATTTTTATGTCATACCTATTTGAGATAAGTGGGTTCCTACCTATACCTACCTTTATTCTTGAGTCGTCAGCATTTTGGCTGGTATTTCGTTCTCACTTTTTTGGGTTTCGTACATAAAGGGTAAAAACGGTCTAAGACTTACGTCTGTCCGTCTGTCCGTCTGTCCGTCTGTTACCAGGCTGTATCTTGTGAACATTAATAGCTAGGCAGTTGAAAACCAAATGTTGTATTTCTGTTGCCGCTTTAAGGGGCAGAATTCAGAATTTTAAGGCCCGTCCCATTTATAAACCGATCACTGTTTAGTTATGATACTTTTTTTCAGAATACTTAAAAACATAAACTTTACATTCATAGCTCTGAAAACAAGATTTAGTATAAATGACTCGATAAAAAAATACTAAATATTTTAGGTAAATACCCTTATATATTCCTCATTTAAAAAAAAATTAATATTATATTTTGCATAAATGTAGCTTTTAGCTGTTATAAAATAATTCATAGATTTATTTTTTTAAATACAGATTAATTATTTTAAAACCTTAAAAAATCAAGATCAGTACAAATTCAGTCGGTGACCCGCCGCGTCAGTGGGAGGACGTCGCCATTTTTTTCGGTACTGTTTACTCTGCTAAAATGAGTAAAACTTGTTACAGCAAACCATTTTATGCTCCGAAAGTCCATGGTGGATATAGTTTACTAAGCAAGGCTTTCTATATTTGCACAATTATTATTTTAATAACATTTATTGTTTCCATGAGTGTTTTTGTCACAAGATGAGCTGTTTCGAGTCACTGTACATTGCTGTATAACTCAAAAAAGTTCTTGCGAGCTTTCCATCCAAAACAGCAATGGACAACCAATGCGAAAATGGCCGAATGTGTGGAGGGCCTGTCAAATACATATGTCAATCAAGCAAAACGTTTCGTGTACATTTAGTGTAAACAAAACTAGTTATTACCGTACTTAAATTCTACATTGGATTAAAACATAGAAAATAAATATTTTTATTGATTGCTTGTTTTATTAATCATGCTCAATTGATTACAACGATCAATATAATTTATTAGTCCATACCTTTTATTTTTCGTATGAACTTTAAAAACGGAACGTAAAATTTTCTTATCACTCTTGTCCGTGTCCCGCGTGTAAGTGACATTGACAAGCAAATAGCGTTGCATAATAATCGATAGTTTGACTATCGATAGTTGACCTCGAAAACAGTCACAAAATTGATAGGACTATCGATAGTATCGATTGTCAATAGTTTGCAATACTATTAATGAAAGGTAAAACTATCTATAGTATCGATACTATTGAATGTAGATACTATTGATAGTATCGATAGTTTTTAATTGATACTATTGATAGTATCGATACTGTAACTACTTTTTGTACGAAAACCTATCGATGGTTAATTTACTATCGTATTGATATTGATAGTCCTCTCGATATTGTTACTGTTTTTTGAATTCACGATAGTATCGATAGACTATCGATATTTTATACTATTGCTTGCAACGCTACAGCAAAGTTCTTTTCATTTTGATTGTTTGCATGTGTGAGAAAACCAAAAACATTTTCATGTAAAAATATTGCCAAGACGAGTCTACATAGCTCACCCTGTGAAAAAGTTATCAGATCTCGTATAAAGCCAAGCTCTAAAGAGTACACGCTCTAAACATGCAACCTCTACACTACACCTTAATCAAAATCTATGAAAAAGTGGTCAGATCTCATATAGAGCAAAGATTTTTGATCTATGCGCCCTAACTTTACAAGGCCTAACTTCACATACTCTACATTTCAGTCAAAACGTGATGCTTGGCCGTTTTACTACCGTTACGAAGATTTCATAGGCATTCGTTCATCGTGTGTGAAATAAATACAATTACAAATTCTATTCAGTAAAATATATCTATACAAATTGCACATTAATTATCAAAAAATTCCTCAATTGTATAACAACCACTTTTTCTACAGAGGATTACGCAACCTGGCCTTAAATAAATTTTGACTGCGTATGGTCTTCAGTTCCACGGGCAATCTGTTGAAGTCAACAAAGTCTTTTCTCCTGGTGCTCTCCCGTGTTTGTCTTTCCAGATCAGTTCCATTAAGTAGCATCTTTTTTTTTTATCACTTAGAACAACCAGTATATACAGACTAGGAACGGTTAGAATTTCATATTCCTTAAAGAACCTTACGCACGATTCCCATTGTGGAATGCGTGCAATAGTCCGTATCGCTCTTTTCTGAAGTGTGAATGCTCTCTTTATGTTATAATCATAGCTATTTCCCCACAGTTTTATGCTATATCTCAACTTTGATTCCACAAGTGCATAGTACACTAATTTTAGCTGATTTACTGTAGTCTCATTCTTTAAGCTTCTGAGAGCTTAGAGGATTTTCAATTGACTCTAATTTCTGTTTTCCAATTCAGCATAGAGTCTATGTGTATACCCAGAAATTTAATCGAATCCACTTGATTCATTTTTTCAACTTCAACAAATATTTTCAAGTTATCATTGCAACTCGTCGTTGTTTTAAATAGGAAACTTGACGTCTTATTCGAATTAAGCTGAAGATTATTTGCAGTGAACTATTTTTCAAAGGCCTTCATTGAGCAATTCATAATTTCGTTCAGTTCACACATGTTTGGGACCGAAAAAACTGCATTTGTGTCATCTGCATAAATTACAATTTTAATGGTTGGTTCAATTTTTTGCATATAATTCATGAGATCATTTAGAAATATAAGGGAAAATATAGGGCCTAGTATCGATTCTTGTGGAACACCTCTTTTAATGAGCGACATTTTTGACCTGTATACTTTTTCATACCCCTCTTCGTAAACTTTCATTTCAACATATCGTTTGCGATTAATAAGGTATGATTCGATGAATTTTAAGGCGGTGCCTCTTATACCATAAAAATTTAGTTTTTTTAGGTAAAGGTCATGATCAACTGTGTCGAAAGCAGCACTTAGGTCCAGAAAGAGCCCTGCGACTTTTTGCTTATCATTTAGTTTTTCAAGAGTGTCATTAATCAAACTATCAATGGCATCCACTGTGCCAGTTTTTTTTTTGATACCTGTATTGTTCCGTATTTAGTACGTTATTATCTGTTAGATGTTTGAGTAATCGATCCTTGGTAATTGTTTCTAAATTTTTTGATAGAATTTTTAACAAAGATACAGGTCTAAAATTTTTGGGATTCATCTTTGAACCTTTTTTATGTATTGGGATTACCTTGGCTATTTTAACTGTTCGGGAAAAATTCCTTCACTCAGACACATGTTATAGAAGTGTGCCAACGGGTCAGCTAAGATATCAATGTTGTCTTTAAAGATTTTAACGGGCATCTTCTTTCTTAGGCGATTATATCCAACTATAGCTGTCTGTTGTACTTTGATACTGTTAAAATCAATATTTACAAGGTGTACACCTTATAAATTTGTTACTCTAGAGAGGGCTACATAAGCATGCCCACATGAGAAAGTTGATGATCCTATATCAACGAGAGCACTGTTTAAGCTTAATCCTTGGCTTTTGTGTATGGTTATAGTGTATGCGACACAGATTGGATATTGCTCGCGATGAACGAATGTTCTGTTGATAATAATTTCAAATTTTCATTTTCTTATATATCTTGAGGAAATGAAAAAATGTGTGGGCGGCCATCTTGGATCCAAAATCCGAATGCAATTTCGAGTTTCGCGGGGTGTTTTACCCCCACCTACTTTTCAGGCCTCTGTGTAGTCACAGTGAGACGTTATGAACGAAATAAGTTAATTTTCTAAAATCCAGACGCCATCTTGGATTCGAAATAAATTAATGATTTTTAATTTTTTTGTTATCTTTGTAGTAATATTAGCTTACATACCAAATTTCAGCGTGCTAGGACTTCAGAAAGTACCTTAAGAATTTTGATGATCAGTGAGTGAGTCAGTGAGTGAATCAGTGACTAAATCGTGGGTTTTTAGACATTAATAATATCTAAAGTAGAATAGCTACAACATTCAATTTTGTATGTTTAATGATTGTACTAGTGTCATTATATTTTGAAATTTTTAATTATTTAGCATCATCCAAACAAAAGTTATAAGAGTTCAAAAAAAACAACGAAACGTTTCGAGAAAAGCTAGGTAGTGCCCTTGCGCTCCGGTTGGCTCGCCTTGGCGGGGGCACTCCCGTGCCCCCAGATTTGTTTGGTTTTCATATACATTACAATGAAATTTTGCGTTTATACAACGTGTTATTTTCTGATAGAATATATAAATATCGCACAATTTAAAATAAAATCAAGAAAACAGAAAATCTACACAAAAAAAAAAAAACACCTCATAGACATTGAGTGATATGAGATTCGAACTCACGTCTTTTAGATTACAAGACAGACGTTAAACCAACTAGGCTATATATTTAATGACATAGTTGACAAAATTATTACTGTATTACGAATAATAGGATGTTTGTTGATAATTTTCATGTTTAAAGTTCAAAATTTTTAACTTAGATGGAGCTAAAGAGCTTGGCGTGCTTTTTCTACAACTCAAAGCTCATATTTAGTTCCAGATAGATGGTTGCACTGTCGATTTTGTAAAATGGCGCTTTTACAGGAGGGGGGCGGAGTGCGGGTGAAATTCGAAATATTTCAAATCAGTTTCTGGGCCTTAACTAAAAATACAAAAACAGAACAAAATAAATAAAACAAACGTATTTTTATAGATAATGTAACGGAATCCTTCTTGCGCGGGTTCGACTCGCACTTGGCCGGTTATTTTAGAAATGGTTACAGTGACTATTCTAATACAAATAGACATGGTTCAGTAACCTGAAAAGAAAAGGTATATTTTTCAAGACATCGCATTATATTGTCTCATGTTTAAATAATTACATATTACTTAATTTCAAATCTTACATAGGTATTCTACAAAACGATAGTACAAAAATCTGGTTTAAAATAAATCTTATAGTAAGAAAACTTAACAAAAACAAAAGAGAACAACAAAATATAGTCTCTACGTTTAATATTCCTGAAGAATAGGGGCGGGTCAGAATAAAAGAGTGAATAAAAAATTGGTATTACGTTTTTCATGCGAGGCGTGGTCATGCGTCTCGGCGCGATGGTGCATTAATGCCTTCCAACTTAATGCAAGCATGCACGCGGACCACTCGTGACTGTAACGAGTCGCCAAAGAGTAAACTTTATTTTTTCTTGAGTTAGGTGCCTAACCTTAACATAACTTACGAAACACAAAAATCTCGAGATATTTTTACACAACTTATGGTGTCCACAAATCCAATTGTGAACCATATTAGGGGTGGGTGACACACTTGCACCGACCCATCGAACTTCCTAAATCCTTCTCTTTTGATTATTTTTAATATTTTAATACCTAGCCAGATAACCCAGATTCAGAGTGCGTAGGGGAGACATAACAAGAAGAGCAGGCCGGCGAGGGTTTTATCCTAGTTACTATACAGTTATGCTGTAAAAAGATACTGTGGCTGATATTTTATAAACTTTCAAAGTCCAATAGGATTTACACGTATTTACATTTGTCACACAGAGGCTAAACCGTTAAACATTTAAAAAAATTGTGTGGCGTAATTGTAAATGAATGAATTGTTTTGAATGAATGAATGAATTAAAAACTATTTATTGCAACAATACAAAGGAACATAAAAGGTATACCCAAATAATTTTTATACTTAGTTTGAATTCTATTCTCGAAGAAAAAATGTGAGGTATCTACAAATGTTACTCTTTGATGGTTACTTTACCAACCGGTGGCTAAAAGTCTGAAAGCCTTTGTGCCGCGCGGCACGGAAATCTAGGGCCACTTGCACAACATACCGGCTATGTGTGTGTTTACATTAATATGCATTAAGGCGAAGCTCATGTTATGAAATTATAAATTCAACTATACTTTTCTACGTCTAATTAGATTTTCCTAAAAGTTCCTCTCATAATAGTAACTAGTATGGCTCACGGGACGGAAGCTTATTTATTATTTAAAATAAAGACGAAGCCGTGTTTTAGAAAATTCTTTAATAGAAATACTCATACCATACTTACAGCGAAACAAATTTATTTTTAATTTATTTTTATTTTATTTATAAGAAATACAAACAGAATACAACCAATACATGTATCAAAGTGACAGTGTTATAGTTACATATTTTATCTGGATTGCACTCCAATTATATGTGTTTACAATTTCATCATACATGAGAGAGTACTACTAATACCTATATATTTGAATAGCCTATAGTGATGTTGTTCCTCAATAAATAAATATATAAATAGCCAGGCATACACCACGCTAAGTCCCAGACGGCGATCCCGCACGCATCGCCTTCACTGAAGTGCCATCTTAATAGCGAACGGCATTGCATTTAGGCGCTGATTTACAATCATTGTATGTTGTGTAATACTCGATTAGAATTGACAAAACAGGCGATGTAAATAAAATTTGCAACTGATTAATTTAAAATTAAAAAAATAAAACAATAGTTTCCAACTTATTGATATGGTTATTCTATCAGATAATAAAAAAAACGTAACCTATAAAATGATACTCAGTATATCATATTGTTGAAACGAAATCTTATATACAAATGTAATTCTCATTTCCACCATTTCAGAGACCATATTTAAATTACCTTTAAAGCGAGATTACGCTTAGCAGAGTAACGAACTCGTTCACCTATTGTGTTCGATACTAAACTTTAAAATTTCGGCTAAAATAAGTCAGTACTCATACATACATTATACATATATACTACAAATTAGAACTATACTTTGACAGCATATACTGTTTGTACGGTGATTATTAACTAGCTTCATTGTATCAAGTAGCAAATGCATGACGTTTTTACATACTTATTTTCATAGTTTCGTAGCTACACGTGCGATCAACATCCACTATGCCACCGCATCCTAGCAAATACTCAGCTTTGTAGCCGTTAGTCTATGAATCTACGTATTTCAGCTTGTAGCAATAGCTTATTGTAAAGCTACGACGCTACGAGACTACTAATTTAATATAGGACCCTAATCCTCTATTATATTGTTAGGGCTGCCTTGGCGGTGTAGTGCGCCCGGAATGTTTGCTGAAGCGCACAGTGATGGTTTCTCAGCCATCATGAGGAAGAGAGGTGCCTCCGTCATGACGCGCGTACGCTGCAGCTCTAACAGCAACTTGAAGGTGTTTATAGACAGATAGGACACTCCAGTGTGGGGCAGATGGCTACGTCTCCATACTAATTAAATTGATTGTTATTAATAATAGTTTTTAAGTAATCAATATTACTAACCAGATTTGGACATGGTCTGAAATAAATTTATATTATTATTATTATGTTGGTACGCTTTTTAGTCCTTTGAGGCATTCAAGCCAACATGAAGAGGCCTTTTAGTACCATTTTATATAAAAAGTGAGATGGCTGCATCTATGGAGGACTATCCCTTAATGTACCATTGAGATGCACTAACGGACAGTCCTCCACAGCTGCCGAACTATTGCCAGGGAGGGATTTACTTGGTTTGGGCTTTATGGATGGGATGTAAGTGGACTGGATAACTGGGTTATGGAGTGAGATACGGACATCTACCTAAAAATCTCTCACAACAATTTTAGCCTGGTAGATGGTGACTCGCTGCTCGTTGCTACACTGCCTGTGGGTACCCTAACTAGCCACGAAAATGCGGCCAAGGCGCAACACAAGTAGGTAAGTACTAATTTTATATCAGTAAAATGTTCAATCTGCTTAAAGGCATTTGAGGAATCTCTTCGCTTGTTTCTCATCCATGAGATGGATGAGAACCAACCGGTGAACTGGTCCGAAACAATGAGCACAGTAAAGAGGAACGAGGTACGAGTAAAATTTACCTAATGCGCCATCACATCTGTAATTTCTTTAACTTCACCAACAAACTCGTCTCGGCACTGCGTTAACATGTTATTTGAATACATGATTACATTTGAAAGCGCTACCTCCGCTTTTGAGGGTTCATTATTTTTGAGGGGTCTACGGAAAATGATCTTTACTGAGGTACATTAAAGTAATATTATAAATTGCCTAATCCTTTTTCTTTACATTTATCTTTCAAAGTGTCCTCAGGCTTTTCTAGTTGCTTACATTTTACCATTTGGAAAAATTATCATATAGGCTCCACAGGTGTGGTTTTATGATGATTTAATAGGTACACGAAATAGGCGTAGGGCTGGTTGTGGCAAGCAGTTGGTAATCTATACTTTAGAATACTCGGGTCCATGGTAAGACCCGAGTGCTCCAAAGTGTTGGCGAGAAGAGAAAAGAGCCTTTGTCCCAGACGCGTCTTCCCCGACAAGTTATGGGAGCGGATAGGTAGACCAAGCAACATATTTTATCTACCCTATTCATTCATGTAGGTATCTGCTTATAAAAACATTATCGTAAATTATGTATCTTTTACAGCGGTTGCATAATCCAAAGTTATTGTTTTCAACACTTTCATAAAAGACAAATCCTCAAGGGTGAAGTCTTTATGAGTTTTAACCCTTACGGCGTAAGCTAGGGCTGGAAATAAACAACCGGTAGGCCTATAAACACTTGAACGAGGAATAAACGGCTATGAATAAATAATGATTCTTGAAAATGATACCAATAGAACTTTCTCCGTGAGTTTATTGTTTCCCGCTTTTCGTGAAAGTAATGATAAAACCCATCACAGACTTAGCAATAATATATATGACAAAGTAAAAGAAAGGGAGAATGGACATTAAAAATAAGACGGTAATGTCAGCGCCCCACCTCGCGTTAACCCATGAGAAACAAACCCTTTGGCCCACACAGAATTGAATACTGTGTCCAACACCCGTGTGTCAACGTCCAAGTGTGTGCCAAGTGGCCAACCCGTCCAAAAGAAGAAGATGGTCATTGCAATAAATCGGATCACCAAATCCATATCTATTACAATAATCACAATGTGTGCTGGGGGCTTGGACATGACTCATTTAGAGTCATGTCCAAGCCCCCAGCACACTACACAAACGAGCTTTGCACAGTATTCTCTCATTAGTCAGTTAAACAAGTAAGTAACATGGTTAGAAATAACCATAAAAATGATTCTGATTTGGTCCGGCAACAAGCATCCCAAAATATCAATATACAAAAATTTCTACTCCAAAAGAGTGCCTTGTTGGGCCGGACTTTCATCTGCCCTTCAGAAACTAAAATTTCAATATCTTTACAGGAATAATAAAAGAGATATCATGACCAAGAGTTTTTTTTGCATTGCTTACGTACCAATTTAAAATACCCGTTGTGCGTCGTACTTTCACTTTGTACGTATAAAAAAAATCTAAAAGAAAGGGGAATCCATGTGAAACTTGCTGACACGGCCATTTTAACAGTTACACCCGTCCTCTGGTGTCATAACTAAGATCAAACTAAACACGAATGGTATACCGTTCGGCCAGATTTGACCTAAATGGGGCTTTGATTGATTTCTGTTTCTGTCAGACTCTTTAATTTTTCTCCTTTATTAGAGTTTTTTTTTAAATTAAATTCTCAATCAAACAATTGATTTAAACCAGAGGTTCCCAAACTTATTTTGTCAAACGCCCACTTTAAAAAATCAAATATTTTGTAGCGCCCCCCATTTTTTTCACCATAAAAACCTGAATCACATATTTGTCTTGCCTGTAGTTTAATTCAACCTATATTCTAAACTAGACTTTTTTGCAAGAGAGAGCAATAATAATACATACACCAGTACATTAGAGTATCTTTTATAAAAAAATAACAATAATCAACATTGTTAATTTTAAATAAAAAATAGCAATAATAATACAATTTTACAATAATAAAGAGTCTCGGAAGTGGGGACCTCACCTGCGAAACTTTAAAACACGAAATTTCTTCAGTGTTTGATTCCTTTAACGATATAAATAGCGTTGTGAACGCATTAAAATAATAAATATTAATTACATTTATAGTTTGTATTTGTACAATAAAAAAGGATATAAATATGAACTAGATTTGGTCTGCGCATGCGTGCATATTTGTGAGTGCAGTGTATGGTGTAATTATAGATACTTATTCAGAAGCTAATAGTGAATACGACCACGCAGATTCAGCTATTAATCCTGCTGAGTTAATTGGTGAGATCAATCCTTTTTATATTTATTTATATATGTATTATATATAGGCATACAGTTTATCGTAACTGTCACTGCATGCCAATCTAGAAACTATCCTTCTCATGTTCTCCCCTCTGTTCAGGAAAATCAGTAATTACAAGACGTAGGTAATAGTCTTACACAAGAAAGTCGTGAGACTTTTAATAGCTTCGTAACAGAATGCGATTTAATTTATTTTGTACCAGCATACCTTGTATAAAGCAAGTATTAGCTAATAAGTTCTATGACAAATAACTTGTAATTAACTTGACCGCTAAATTGTATAATAGGCACTTACACTTTATTAGTATTTGTTCCATAAATGTATTACTTGTCTAATTGTTAAATTGATAAGATCGAGTGCTTTGTATAAAACCAAACCTCTTCAACAGTACCTAATTTTCCGTTTATCTGACATCCACTTTTTGATATTGTGAGTATTTCTTTTTTCTATCCATTTAATAGCAGAATTTATGTAGTATTTGTTATTTTAAAGTTCAGAATATTACCTTATAAATAAAGACTTGTAATTGGCACTTAGTAAATTCAATAAGCTGTATATCTTCAAAAAAAAAAAAAAGATGAGAATTTAAAATCTTTACTTAAATATATTAATTATACTACTGCGTTCATAGTAAGCAACGACCTAAAACAGCACGCGTGGTACTGAAAAAGGCCCTTAATATACTACACCAGAATCTGATAACTAAAATAATCTAGCTAAGGACAAATCTACTATTTTTACAAAGCAGGCCACTGCACTTTCAACTAACCAGAAATTTACGTAAAACATTTCGTTTAAGAAAAAGTTATTGCCTCTTCGTAAATTACCAACATAGGCACGTCGATAGCACGGTAAAGCGCAGTGACACTGTATTTACCACTATTGATAATTCTATTCACGAGATCCTGAACAAACTGATACTCGGTTGAATGTCTCACTCGCGGTTTTGAATTCAATTATCCGGCTGATCTAGCCAAGCTGCAAAATAAATCAACTACATCACTAGTTTAAAAAGACATCAACTCAATTCAGTTCAAGTATATCTTTGTTGTCGTGGGATATTTATAGTATCTTTATAGTATCTCTTGGTTTTGTCACTTTGTTGTGCTGCATAATTGTTGGCGTCAAAAGCTAGGTCCCCTGCCGCCTCCAGGGTGTTCGTGCGGAGGAGGTTGTGACGGGCTGCAATTAAGCATCTCCTCTAGACAGATACCTAATAAATAAATTCTGAATCGGTGAGGCTAATAAAATTAAACTATATATCACACGAAATAGCTTTCAGCTAACACTACTAACCTCATAATAAAAAATAAATAAATAAAAAGAACAGAAAATCGACATTCATATTATAAGCTAACTCCATAACTTCTTTATTTTCTTCACGACAAACATAATCTGAACACTAACCAGCAAACCAGCCTATCGTTACCTGAAAACTAGTAATACACTTCTACAATACTGGTATTAAAACTAATCAACCTTTATAAAATCCATATATACCCCAAATGACTTGGAGCCTAAGTCTAAATTGAAAGGAAAACTAAACACTCTACCTCATATTCTGATCCCGTTAACAACTAAAAGAGACTGCAGACTCAACGTTATAAGCATTAATACGTAGCATCCGCACATTAGTATAACAGTATTTCACATATATAAATTATACTCCAAATCTCAACATTCAGATTTAAAACAAAAACAATTAGAAAGTACCTATACATTAAGCTAACACTCCGTAAATTAAAAGTTGCGTAACCCTGAAAGATATCTGAAACAATACCCACAGGAAAACAATTGAAACAATACTAGAAAATCTCCTACAAAATTCCCAAACCCTGAAAGGCATTGTGAACCAAAGGCATCAAAAAAAAAAAAAACAAATAAACCGCGCTTTCACGCGGCAAAAATAAGAGCCTGCAACATATTGTGTCGTAAAACATCTGCGGACCACTACGAGCTTAGAACCATTACTTACCTAAATTTAAATAAAGGAAATTTTGTCGTAAAAAGTGCGCCCTAAAAACATTAAGAACGAATATTGCCCAAAATACAATAGCGCTCGCAATAAATCCCTCGCCAACCGATAATTCTGAACAGCCTCAAATAAGACAATACATATAGTAATAAAACAGCTGCACACAATGAATACAAGCCGAAACAAAACAGTTAGAAAAATGGCGGGAGATGGTAATTGTTTGTATAGAGCCTTAGCGGACCAAATTAACAATATTTTCGGAGTAACTTTTGACCATCACATGATACGCCGTGACTTAGCCTCTTACGTTAAAAACAACAAACATGTGCCTAATATTAACCTAGCACTACAGAATAATATCTTAGACTGCACCGACCTGTCTTGTCCAAAAAGTAGTATGACATCAGATGAACTCATCATCAGATATATAGAAAATCAATTTGAGGATGGCTTCTGGGGGGGAGAGGACATCCTCATAGCAGCAGCAGAATATTATGTTATAAACGTTCACGTATATGGGCAAAACAGGAATCCAATTGTATATCATCCATCAGATAATGCTGTGGCAAACATCTATTTATACTTCGAGAATAGTCACTATGATAGTATAGCTAACTTCGAAACACCACACAAACAGCTATTACCTAATACAGAAAATAACACGGAAGGCCATAAAACGAATCAAGTACTTAACGAGATCTTAGATATATCGCAAGACGTCACCAAAGTACGTAATACACTCTCTTCCGAATCCGAAAGTTCTCAAAACAACTATATTTGCACAAAAGGGAGACGTTCGCCCACTGTAATACGCGTACTACCTAAACTTCCACCCATGCCATGCGAAGCTTTATCAATTGCCACCTGGAATGTACTAGGATGCGCAACACTACGCGATAAGAACAATATAGATAAACTTCTTTCAGACCGCAATATAACCATTGCAGGCCTACAAGAAACTCATATGGCTACCGGAGGCTATAAATCAAAGCACTACAACTGGATACTAGGTGGAGGCAAAAGTGCTAAGGAATACCGAGGAATTGCCATCCTAATTAACAAAAAAAATGACTACAACATAATACGCATATATCGCGAAAGCCGTGACGTAATAGCAATAAACTTAAAGATAAAAATTGCCGATGTCAATGACCCAATAAATATTTTCGTCATTAACACGCATATCCCGTCAGAATCAACATCCCGGTTCTCACAAGTAGGAAATCTTATTAGGAAAACCCCAAGCAATGCCTTCTTAATCATTATCGGCGATTTTAATGCCCATATAGGTATAGAAGATGTACGTGAATTAGGACTCCAAATCGAGACATTCAAAACATTAATCGGAAAAAATCTCTACCATAATACCTCAAATGCTAACGGAAACCTTTTGCTCAATTTAATACAGCAACACAAACTAAAAGTAAACAGTACGTGGGGCAGACCCACATGTAGGACCACATGGTCACGGGGAACAAAACAATCGCAAGTCGACCATATTATCATCGGTACGAAAAGGGGCATATTTTTCCACAGTATTATTGGTGAAAAAGGTCTGAAAGTTAAATCCGATCATAAACTGATATGGGGAAAAGTACAAATGACATCTTTTACATATAAAACGGGTTACCCAAAAAACAATCAAAAATGCCAATTCAAAAAAATCCAATATAACCATAAAAATTACGACTACGAGCTTTTACAAAATAAAAAGAACTTGACAATCTACCAGAACGCGGTAAAAGAAAAAAATCCAATTAGTTAAAAAAGAAGAAAACTCAAATAAGAATTTGACGGACAAAAACGATAACACACTTGAATGGGACACCCTAAATAATATTTTAAAAGTTGCTGCACATAAGGCACTACAAAAACCTGCTGCTAAATCAAAAGAAAGTAGAGTCGCTTTAGCAAATTTTCAAAAGGCGTTATTCCAAAAATCACAATATCCCCAAGACAAAAAAGTACACCAAAATGTAACTATAGCGCGAAAAAAACTTAAAACCATCTTAGAAAAAGAGGAAACTTACAAAACAAAAAAATTTTTTCAGGGCCTAAGCAAGACACACAAATCCCTACGTATGAAAATAACTTACAAATTTCTTAGAAATCATAAAAGGAATTATGCACGAAATCAATCCAAACACTACATTCCAATGTCTAACTAGATTGCAGACGTAAGACAAAGCGAAGGGCGACACGTTAATACCGCGAATGAAACAGGCCTTGCCTATACGAAGATGGAGCCCCCTAACGTTGAGAACATTAGGAATATTATACAGCGCATGAAAAATGCCACTGTCCCAGGAACCGATCACGTTGTACCCGAATTATACAAAGCAGCCCCAATTGAATTCTTAGAAGAACTCACCAAAACTATGGCTTTGATATGGCACAAAAATGAAGTTCCTAAGGAGTGGCGCCTCACTAAGCAAGTCCCCATCCCGAAACAACCTCACCCAAAAAACATAAATGATTTCAGGAAGATATCTATTTGTAACGTAGGATATCGAATTTACGCGAATTACTTATTAGAAAGGCTAGACTCGGCTATCACTAATTTAGGAAATTATCAAGCGGCTTTCTTGAATAACCGATCAACTGAGGATCATATTTTTACACTTAGACGTGTTTTAGATATTAAGTGGAGAGAAGGAGCGGTAGTTTACGTCGTGGCCCTTGACCTAGAAAGAGCATTCGATAATGTCAACTTAGAAGTACTTAAAGATGTACTGCTAACCAGAGTAGGTGCACCTCTTACTAACAGAATAATCAAAGCATGTATGAACGACGAAACTTTCATATCATGGTGCGGACAAAATTCGGAAACTATCAACAAGGGCAAAGGCGTTAAACAAGGCTGCCCCCTATCTCCAAGACTGTTCACAATAATTATCGATGAGGTACTTAGAACGCTGGAGGAAGAAGAAAGCGCAGTGAGACTCGACCAAGATCTGGAAATAACCCTGCCCATGATATTATCTTTCGCGGATGACTTGATACTGATCGGGGAAGAAATAGAAGTAATCGATCGAATCATTACAAAAATGAAAGAACTTCTCCGTTCAGTTGGTCTCACCATAAACGAGACTAAAACTAAATTAGTTATTCGAGACCCTCATGGACCACCTGTCGAAGAACAACGAAGCAGAATACTTGGAGGAGCCATAATTAAACCCATGTCAGAAATCAAGTACTTAGGCACATACATTTCAGCTACACACAACCGGAAATCAACTATCAAAAACCGTTGCGTCAAAGCAATAAAAAATTCAAAAATGTAATTACCATTTATACAAAAGAATCAAATAGAGTAGAGCATCGCAGTGTTAATGTACAAAATGGTAATTAGGCCGTGCATGACATATGCTTTGAACGTTTCTGCATTGACAAAACAAAATCGGTCAAGACTTAGGAAATATGAACGCCAAATACTTCGAGGATTACTTGACGTCGCCAAAGACACACCAAAACAAAAAATAAAAGAAATCCTGAAAGGAAAGACTGTATCCAAAATAATAAAGGTACGAAGGATATCATACTACGGTCATATACTGAGACGCCCAATCCCACACCTACTTCGTGCAATTTACAAACGCAAAGAAGCCAAGCGGAAAGTTGGACGACCTATTTATACTTGGGAAGACTCCCTCAATCACGATATCTGCCACTACACACACAAAACAAAAGCAGAATGGATGGAAATAGCAGGAAATCGAACCCTCATTAAAAAAGAAGCGGAAAGAATCTATGAAATATCAGAAACTGATACAGAAACTGAATTAGAATCGGAAGAAGAAACACCAAACCAACCAATCGCCCGAGATGGCCTACAAGCAACACCCCGAAGAAATAGATGTCGCAAAAGACCCAGACCACCGACACCAATATCGCTTAGACAGTGATCAGTACACCAATCTCTGTAACACCACAACACCAAAATCAGTAAATCAATTTTGTTTTCGTCTTTGTATGGCCAGTGCCCCACTGGCCATACAGGAACGAAAATAAAATAAATGAAACCATGTGGATATCACTTACAAAATAGTAAACTAAACTTGGTATGAGGTAATAATACGATGCGGGAAAAAAAAGAAGGGGAAAAAAAAACGGGAGTGATGAAAGTGAAGGGGAGAAAAAAAAAATTATTTACTTTTATTTCTCCAGCTTCGAGGCGCTGTATTTTTGCGAACTTTTATCACTTTGCTGAACTAAAAAATGTGGGGTCCTTGATTTTTGATAAGCCTCAGACAGAAATCAGGAGCCAGAACCCATTAGCCTAGAACAAAGAAGCAGGATTCAGAAATCGAACTACATGAAAAAAAAAAAATAATAATGTACATAGGAACCAGAAAAATCAGTAAACAGAAACAGAAACTCGGCTGCGAAAAACAGAAAACCCAGAAGCCAGAAGTGAAGAGTGTCGAGACCAGTAAACTGAAGTCAGAAGTCAAATTCCAGAAGACAAACCAGAAGGCTGCACTATTACGACAGTGCCAACAAATCTCTAATCTTACGAAGAAGACCTGCAGAGCAACGCGACGGATACAAAACAACATAGCAGTCTATTATCCTTCCAAGTATATATCACACACCAAGTATTATATCTATCCTCCCCATACTGATTTGATGCTGGTATTCGGTCGGTTCTTTCAACTCCCTCTCTCTCCACTACTCCCTGACTGCGAATATCTCCTACACTCCTTTATCCCTATCTACGAGTCTAACTGGTTTCTCGAGCCATGAGAGTGGTATAACGAGGTTTGGCGTCGCCATGTTCTAGGGACTGAGGACGATATACATGCATCGGCTTTGGTCTGCAACGTGATGACGTACTCTCCAAGGTAAACCTCATTCATAAGCTCTTGCAGCGTAACTGCTGGCTGGGAGGACTCAGAACAGAACAGAACAGAACAGAATAAAAAAGGATATAAATATGAACTAATAAATGGATGTTGTGTAGTAAGAGGATTTTAATTTCAGTGAATTTTAAAATATGAAATAGCTGAAGTTATAAATCACTCATTGCTTAAATCACATCAGCGCCCCCAAACTTTATTCTGGGCCCGTTACCCTTAAAGCCTCCAGCGTAAACAAGGGGGCGTTATCGCCCACTTTGGGAAAGACTGATTTTAACGATCTGAAATATAGCTAATTCAAAACAATAGAATGAACATCCATAAATCTTCAAAATTGAATTAGATAGATACTAATAAACATGGTATAATAATATACCTAATAACTTCGTTCCAGCCAGTACGGAGTTGTCTGTTCGTGTGTCTTTTTTTTTTCAATTAAATTTACAACATTTAAAAAAATTAAATGATTATATTTTTTTTCCTTAAAGAACTTCAAAAAAGATGACATAGTATTTGTTCTTGTTCATTTCTTTTCATTATTTCTCCTAAAAATAAGTTGTTTAAAATCTCTTCATTCTAAAAGAGCGTACAAGAGTTAGGATGTAACGAGTTTACATCTTTGCCACACTTGATAAATAAAAACTAAAACTTTTACTGAAGTCTAAAGAGTTGTGTTTTGTACCAGTAAGATATCGATATCAATAGTACTATTATGAATTACAAAAAACATAATTGAAGAAGTAGATTATATAATCTTAGTATTTTTATCTAAACATTTACTAAGAAAACTTAGTACCATAAAATAGGATTACTTTGATTAATTTTTGAAAAGTTTATGATTATGTCTCAGCTATATTTGGCATAAAAAATATCTACTATATTGACAATTTGGTATGTGGATGAAATGGCATAAAAAAATTACGCTTGTAATTTTAGTCAAAAAAATGGGCCCTATCAACTCTATACTTGAAATAGGGTTTTTGATAACCCACGTTTTTTAACTTATTCTAGTCTGGTCGCTCGCTCCTTACAGGAATCTAGAACACAAAGAAAAAAATGTTTTACTTTTGAAGTTATAGCGTTTTGAAGATAATTGGGGCGATTTTGACTGAACAAAAAATCCAGAGCACTGGCGTACACAGCGTAGTGGAAAGATGGCGGACATACTAGGATTGCTATTTCAAAAATATAAATATGCGTATTGCGTTCAGATTTTAGGAAGATTTAATTAAAAAAACCTAATAAAAAGCTATCATCAATGTCACCTTGTGTTTGTTTTGAAAGTATTTTACGGTAGCATTTTTCCTTATTTAAATTTTTTATAGTTTTTTAAGACCTTGATGTCAATATTATTTTTATTTAACCTGAAACATCAGTCATTTATAGAAAATATTATAATTTCGTCACCAAACTCTCTAAACATTTGAATGCATGAGTATTTTTTCAATTTTAATTCTACTATATTAAAAGAACTATCGATATTAAATGGATATTGAACTGATTCTTCTATAAAACAACCCTAATATTATCTCTCTCTCTTACTCATGATGTCAGTTGTCAGATTCACGCACGTGTCAATTGACAGCTGACAGATGGTATATAATTTTTTTACTTTTAGATTATCAAGTAAAGGCGTAATCTGTTAAGTGCCTATATCCTTGTACTTATCAGTTTTTTTCATTTATCTATTATCATGAATATAACTCAAAAAAATCTGAGAAAATATTTAACGTGTTCAGAATCGCCTAATCTCGAATTTATTTTCGAAATTTCATACCTTTTTGATAATGAAATGTTGTCAATTGTTATTAATCCAATGTTTTCTTTCACAATTATTGACAATTAATTTTTAATCGGCTATTATATCATAGTGTTTACTCAACTTAAAGTATCCAGATTAAAATTGACTCAAGCAACGGGACTTTTACTTCAAAGAATATTAAATTCAGTTACAAGTTTACCATGAAATAATATCACTCATATGGTGATACCTTGATAGTCTTCACCCTCCTAAATCATGTCACCACCATGATTACCATCGTTGTAGACTCTTTGGCACAGTAATCATCACCTCATCATCATCATCACCATCACCAACCACCTTAAGTCCGATATTGAGCAAAGGTTGGGAGAGGTTATCTCTCCGACTTTACAAACCATGGAGTATTTTCATATCTTTTCATTATTTCTCCTAAAATTAAATTATTTAAAATCTCGCCATTCTAAAAGAGCGTAAGTACAAGAGTTAGGATGTAACGAGTTTACATCTTTGCCATACTTTATAATAAAAAAATAAAACTTTTACTAACGTCTATAGAGTTGTGTTTTGTAGCAATAAGATATCGATATCGATAGTATAATGAATTACAAAGTAAAATTAAAGAAGTAGATATAATCCAAGTATTTTTATCTAAACATTAACTAACAAAAACTTACGTATCGGAAAATAGGGTTACTTTGTTTAATTTAAAATTCAAACGCTTCTATCTCAGCTATTTTTGGCATAAAATATATTATATTGACGACTTGATATGTGAAAAACAAATGGCATAAAAAATTACGCTTTTAATATTCGACAAAAAATTTCCCCTATCGACTCTACACTTGAAATGGGGTTTTTGGGTAACCCACGTTTTTTAACGGATTCTCATAGTCACTTCCCTTACAGGAATCTAGAACACGAAAGAAAAAATTGTTTCACTTTTTACTTTTTAAGTTACAGCGTTTTAAAGTTGATTGGGGTGAATTTGACTGAAAATAAAAACAAGAGCTCCGGCGTACACGTGTTGTGGAAAGATGGCGGACATACCAGAATTGCTATTTGAAAAATATAAATAAATATGCGTTCAGAAATTTGGAAGATTTAACTAAAAAACGAAAAAAAAAGCTATCATAAATGTCACTTGTGTTTTGAAAGTGGCCCCATTTTAGGGTAGCATTTTCCTTACTTAATTTTTTTTTAATAGTTTTTAAAACCTGGATGTCAATATTATTTTTATTTAACCTGAAATATCAATCATATAAAGGAAATATTCATTTCGTCACCAAACTATGTAAACATTTGAATGCATGTGTATTTTTTCAATCCTAATTCTACTTTACTGAAAGAACTATCGATATTAGATGGTCTTCCTATCGCACTGATACTTCTATAGAACAACACTACTATTATCTCTCTCTCTCACTCGTGATGTCAGTTGTCAGATTGACGCACGTGTCAATTAACAGCTGACAGCTCATACATTAATTTTTCACTTTTAGATGTTCAAGCAAAGGCGTAACCTGTGAAATGCCTATATCCTTGTACTTATGAGTTTTTTTTCATTTATCTCTATCTCTAAAAATATAACTCAAAAAAATCTGAAAAAATATTTTACGTGTTCAGAATCGCCAAATGTCGAAATGATTCTCGAATTTTCAATTGCCTTGCCATCTCCAATCCGGCCGCAGGCAGTATTGAGGCCAGCTGCTCTGCACGTTGTGGCTCACCTGTTAACACTTCAGTACCCTTCCTCGAGAAGTAACGAAAGTTTTGGTATTCCGAAGCTTCATTCCAACCTTTCCAGAAGTAACTGAAACACGACACATGTAACACTGCACTCGAAGCTCACTCTTGTTACCACCATTACCGACACCTACGTCATTGTTGTCAAACAGACGGGTTGCACCACAGACCCAGGTTGTAAATACAGACCGGCTGCTACACAGACATGTCACACAGACTTTTCACATAGACCCGTCACACAGACCCGTCACACAGACCCGTATCACACAGACCCGTCACACAGACCCGTCACTCAGATCCGTCTTGACTTTGATTGCCTTTGGCTTTGACTGACTGATTTTGACAGACTTTGGCTTTTATTTTGACTTTGACCTTGGAAACAGACGGATTCCTACACAGAATTATTGTCACATAGACAGGTTGTCACACAGACAGTTTGTCACACAGACTGGTTGTCAAACAGACTGGTTGTCACACAGACAGGTTGTCACACAGACAGGTTGTAACACATACAGGTTGTCACACAAACAGGTAGTCACACAGACGGTTGTCAGACTGGATGTCACGCAAACTTGTCACAAATACTTGTTACACAGACTTGTCACACAGACTTTTCCCACAGACTTGTCACACAGACTTGCCACACAGTGTTGTCACACAGAATTGTCACGACGACTTGTCACACAGACTTGTCACGCAGACATATCACACAGAATTGACACACACACGGGATTCTGTCCCTCGGAATCCCACTCCTCCCATAGATAGCCAAAAGCTCACTCTAAAGTGGACAAAAGATTCAGATCCAAATTCTGTATTCTTTTAAAATACATGTAAATAATTTTTATTTAACCACTGTGAATTTTTAAAGACGCACGCAGCACGCACTGTCTTTTTAAACTTAAAATGAGTTTGAGCTTTCCGAATATTGACTAGGAGAGCAATCCAAACCCGCACAGCTTGTACGAGCAGTTGCAACTTGCAAAAGCACATAATATTTATATTAAAATATATTACAACTACGTATGTTTCGGGCTAGATAGCTCATATCAAACATTTTTTTTTACACATTTAGGGTATTAAATATATACTTATTATATGTACTGGCATATATTATGTTCCTATCTATACGTCAGTAAGAGTATAGTAATATAAAACCTTCTACGAGTACTTACCAAAATGTATTTTAATCGTACCAAATTATGCACCATCTCCTCTACTGACTCCCTCACAAATTGGACCTCCAGTTATGAATATTTACTGCAATATACCATTTAGGTCCCCACCCCATTGAATTGCTAATTATTTTTCCTAAGGCTACAAAAGTTTCCCTTTCCAATGCAATATTAGGAGCATTAATTAATAATGATAAAGCTTTAGTATAATGGTAGTAAGCACAGTTGGCAATTGAAAAACAAATCTATTTCGTATTCAGTAGACATTGCAGTCATGATTAAACTGGAGCCACTCAATGCAGTCGTAAATAAGTAAACTTAATTGGTATCTTTATTAAGTCGAGCAATATTCGTTGATACAATAAAATGGAAGGGCGCAACCCTTCCTGAAAATGAAAACAAGATGTAGGTATCAACAGCTGCAAAAGTGTTTTGTGAGTTGATTAAAAATCTTTTTATTTACTTAGGTAGGTACTTCTGAAATATATGTCCAAAATGATTTAAAAGCTAAATATTTTTCATCCCATCTATTCGAAAACCTTGGAGCTAAAGTTACTGGTTACTCTCGGGACTAAAAAGTGAAAAAGAAAATCTCTAGGGACTAAAACCAATTCGAAAACTGAACACGAGTGTAATCTATGTAGAATCAAAAATAATGTTGGCAGTCCAGCAAAAATAAGATTTTTTTTTAATTACAAATATTTGGCACTGTCGTCGTGATTTTTTAAATTTGGAATACATATCGTCGTCAACATGGATGAATTTAAGCATGGTATCATATTATTATACCATGAATGTAGGTAAACATTCATTTCGATTCAAGTAATTACAGAAGTTTTAAGTTATTTGTATTGAAATGTAATTATTTGTGTAAATGTGAATACTTTTTCGTGAATTTAAGCCAATATGATATGAAGGATCACGCAAACAAAGTTATGAGTGAACTTAAGTTGGTGGTCTTCGAAAAACAAAGATTTCTTGATATTTATTTTATGAAAACGACACCAAACAAAGGGTAGTATTATTTTGTCGGTCGAAGGTATTGTAGGTGTTCTACTGTTCTTTATATTCTGTTTTGTATGTGCTAGTTTTTCTCATAGATGGAGATGAAAAGTAGAGTGTGCTACTCGGGTACGGTAACATTTTTATCTCGGGCGATATACATGAATTCCTCGCTTTACTTAGGATTCCACTCCGCTCCGCTCGTGATTCAACTGTAGAATCCTTCGTTTCGCTCTGGATACAAAGTTGCGCCCTCGCCTTCAAAATATTACCTTATCCCCTTGTAGCACAATCTACTATTTCATCTCATCTATTCGAAAAACGTTTTTTTCATCCCAAAGCATTTGCTGCTAACGTTACTGTTGATTCTCTCGGGATCGGCATTGACAAGTGAAATAGAAAATGTCTAGGGATTAAACATTAGAAAACTGAACACGAGTGTAATCTATGTAAGTAGATTAAACAATAATGTTGATAGTCAAGCAAAAAAAATAAATATTTATTAGATTTGAGTTGTTGGAAAGTAGCGAATTAACACAGCCGTAATATTTTTAATCTGGAATACATCATCGTCAGCATGAATGAATATAGGTAAACATATTTTATGTTTTTCGCACTCATGTGATTGCGCACATTTCTTTTTGACATGTGACTAAGTATTTGTGTAAAAATAAATAACTTTTACCTGACCACGGCAAAGCCAAGAGGAATGGTAATGATTTTAGCAGTCTATGTAATAGTATGTATGTGTTTGGGTATATAAGTCTGTTCCACGTTCCACCGTAGCATCCGAATCTCTTGTCCAATTTTCACAAATGATACCTATGTCAATCGATTCGTCATTATTGTCCGGGTGACATACTTAGGCTACAATTTGTATGCTGACAATTTATATTAAGAATGTTGATGAAAAACATTCGACGTCGTATATTACGATGAAAAACAAAAAAGTAAGGGTCAGAAAAAAGTTTTTTTTTTTTGTTCGAGTTGGGTATCAAATAAAAGATCTTGATTAGTACATTTCAAAAATATATACTTACGTTGTTAGTTAGTATATGGCACCCGATGTTGGGTATTAGATTTTTAAATGTTACCTTGTTCGTAAGTTTAAGCCATGAATATCAAGCTTACTTACTAAAATCAATAATTACCAAGGACCACTACGATTAGGTTAAAAATTAAACGGTTAACTGTCTGTCAATAAAGAACAATAGTAAAACAATGGCGTGTAACCGCTATTACGGTTATAGATAGTTGAAGGGTTAAAATGATGAATGAAAATTTCATCAGAAGACGGTGCTCTTTGAAAAAAATATTTCTTAGTACCTATTTATTAATCGAAAACGACAACAAAGAAAGGTTAGTAACTGTCAGTTGAACTCTTCATTAGGTAGGTATATATAATAAATATATAAGCATTGTATTCATTAGGTAAATACATTGTACTTAGATGTTTGTTTGTTTGTAAAAGCTTTATTGTACACATTTATATACAAAAATACAATTTAAGAGAACAGGCGCAGTACAAAGTTCTACTAAGTATCCTTTATACTCTTTTTCTCATAGATGAAAAGAAAAAGTAGAGTGTGCTACTCGGGTAATATTTTTACTTCGGGCAATGTACATTACAAACGTACCCTCGCTTCCGTCAGGATTCAGCCGTAGAATCATTCTCCATACTCGTGATTCAACTATGGAATCCATCGTTTCGTAAAGGATTCAAAGTAGCGCCATCGCTTTAAAAACAAAATAGGTACTTACCTTTATCTATTATCCCTTGTAGCACAATCTACTATATTTAAGTATTTAACTAAGTAGGTACTCATTACCTACTTACCAATCTAAACTAAACTCTTAAAAATAGGTAGGTACCTATGTAATAAGTACTTACACGTACGATAAGCCTGAATTTTTTGGGCTCCAGTGCTGCCCATTTGAAATAAATCATTTAAAAGGAAACGGAGATATCATTCAAAATTTCATCTTGGTTAAACCCTAGTTAACTATTCAAACTATTTTGTAAACTACCTACTGTTTACAGTTTAAAGTGAGAATGTGAAGCTTTTCTACGCATACATACATACATATATAATATTATCACGCCGCCAGTTTCCCATACGGCAGGCAAAGACTAAGGATCTACGCAAATAAAAAAAATTAACACTTTCGGCTAATGTGCGTAGAAAAGCTTAACGCTTTCGCTTTAAACTGTAAACAGAGTGAACGTCTTTGAAATTTTACAAATCGTCCCCCATGTCTGATCATCATTGCCTGTATGTAAACGTACCTGTAACAATTTTTCACCGACAAACTACACGACCGATTTTGATGAAATTTCTAGGGGACCACCTGACAAGTACCTATACCCTTTCATGTTTTCCAAATCGTTTCAGGCGTCTTTGAATAATCTGTGAACATACATAAAAAAAAGATCGCGACGAATTGATAAACTCCTCCTTTTTGTAAGTCGATTAATATCTAGTACTACGTCTTATAAAAAAAGCTGCATTTTATGATGAAAGGAAGCCGCTTTGCACAGTGATAGTGGGGACCAAAATGTGCGATTTTACCCGCAGCAGCGAAAGTTTCATCCCTTAGGAACAGAGATAGCGCCACTTCCTTAAAAAAATAAATAAAAATTTCTGCAAGCCAAACCACCGCATCGACTTGATAAAATAGGTGTCAAATGAAAGATAATTATATTATCTATCATTAAAAAAATATTGTAAAACCTAACCTGTATAAAATGCACAAATAGGTATTTGTCTTATTTTGGAAAAAAAATAGTTTTAGTCGCTTTTTAAATAATTTAAAAAAAAAATCCCTGGGGTATTGCACACTTTGGTCCACAATGACGAATTAAAAGCGATTGTGGAAGCTGATGATACACAATCTACGGCTGAATTAGCAGCAGCTTTCGACGTTAGCGTCAAAACGATATTGGTTTATTTGCGTCAAATTGGCAAGGTAAAAAAGCTTGACAAATGCCCCACGAACTCAATGATCGCCAGCGCGAAGTACGAGTCAAGACGTGCCTTGCACTGCTCAACAGACACACAAATGAAGGAATTTTGAACCCATTGTTACCTGCGATGAAAAATGGATTCTGTTTGATAACCGCAAGCACTCAGCAAGTTGGTTGGATCCTGGTTCAGTACCTAAACAATGCCCTAAAAGAAAACTTACCCCTAGAAAAGTGATGGTCACTGTTTGGTGGTCTAGCGCCGGTGTGATTCATCACAGCGTCTTACCAAACGGGGTGAGCATTACTGCAGATGTGTACTGTGAAGAACTGAACACAATGATGGAGAAGCTGGCACATCTCCAACCAGCATTGGTCAATCGCTCCTCTCCGCTGCTCCTGCACGACAACGCGCGACCTCATACTGCACAGCAGACGGTCTCCAAGTTGCAAGAACTGGGGTTGAAAACTCTCCGTCATCCGCCCTACTCACCAGACCTTGCGCCTACAGATTTTCCAGAATTTAGATAACTTCTTAGCGGGAAAAAAATTCAATACCCGAGAGGCAGTACAAAATGCCTTTGAAGAATTTGTTGCCTCCCGTCCAGCTGATTTCTTTAAGAAGGACATCAATAAACTGCCACTGCGTTGGCAAAGATGCGTTGACTGCATGGGTGAATACTTCGATTAATACAAATAAAAAATACATGAAAAAATCTCGTTTAAATTTTTTCATAAAAAACGGCAATTTCATAGGTAAAGACCTAATATTATTGATTCACCGTTAAAAATTATTTACAAAAAATTCCAAGATGTACAATAATTTCCTTTATTTCTTTTCAGTAGATACCTATTCAACATTAAATTATTAAAGTTATTGCATTTTACACTAAATAATGAGTTTTTGTTATTCCTTTTCAGTTCAAACACCATCATCGATGACTAATAGATATTTAAAGAAGATATTGATTAAATGAAATTATTTTGTTATATATGTCGCAGCCAAATGGTTAAAATAGCCGTTCAATCAAACAGCTAGCCCTTTGACTGAACAACGTCATTCTATCACACGTCTAGCTTTTTAATTGAATATTTGAGGCGCTCTAAACGTTCCAACACTACAGCTGATTCAAAAGCCGCCGTCTAATTGAATTAGTTCAACGCTCACCACCGTGGCGCTAGGTGCGGTTTATAGAGGAATTGGTTGCCATGTAGTTATTTACTTTTTAATTAATACGAAGGTTTTTAAGATAGTTTTTTTGTTCGTTTGTTAAGAGATTAAATATTACGAACAAATAACATATACATAATTTCTAACTTCGTCAATTTTTGAGTATGAATATTTTTGCTCGGTGCAATAAAGAATATTATAATTATTAATTTGTTTTTCATTGTTACTTATTTCATCAAACTTTTGGTCACCTCTTAAGACGAAGTGGTAGCTAAAGTGGCGCCCTCATTTGAAATAAATTGTTTAAAACTAAATATAGTAAAATTAAAAATTTGATTTGTATAAATGTCTAGAAAGATCTTTAAACTATTTTATGAATAACCTTTGAAATTATTACTAATAGTCCGTCTAGTTTTAAAACTGTTTTTCGCCAAAAGTGGCCACTTTTGGCGAAAAACAGTTTTAAAACAAGACGGACTACCAATATTACTTTCAAAGGTTATTCATTAAATAGTTTAAAGGTCTTTCTAGACATTTATACAAATCAAATTTTTAATTATTACCATATTTAGTTTTAAACAATTTATTTTAAATGAGGGCGCCACTTTAGCTACCACTTCGTCTTAAACTTAATTCAAGAATAATCTCCCAAGATATTAAAAAAGTTTACCTATTCTTTCAAATTACATACTAAACTAATGGTCACCCTAGTTAATTTGCCATTTAACCAGTTGGCTAAGCGTCGTCTAGCTTTAGTGTTGAACGTTGCAGTCAACCAGTCGGCTAAACGACGTATAGCCGTGTGATTGAATGGCGTTGTTCAGTCAAAGGGCTAGCTGTTTGATGAAACGGCTATTTTAACCAGTTGGCTGCGACATATACACTTCTATTATTATTTTCTAAAGTAACACTCCTAACTCTATTTTTTAAGAAATATGTATTTATAGAATTACATTTCATAAATATATATTTTACATAAATATATATTTATGTAAAATAAATTCTTTAAATACCTACATATATATTAAAATGACAAAAAAGCGTCGTATAGACATGCAATTTTCTTTAATAAATAAGCAACAATATGAATTAACCAAAAAATACGCCACGGATATTTTTTTAAATCAAAACTAATTAAAAAGCGAAAAAAATATATATCTTTTCCAAAATAAAACAAATACTTAGGCATTTTTTACGGGTTAGATTTTACAATATTTTTTTAAATGACAGATTACTTCTCAATATACTTCAGTCAGTCAATCTCTCCGTTTTGCCTTTAGAGCCTACTCACGTTAACCCTGATACTGATGATACGTGGCTGGACTTGATTCTCACTTCTTCCCCAGATCTTGTCGTAAAGCACGGGCAGACACCAGCGCCCTCTTTTTCTAGACATGATTTACTCTACTTGTCCTATAAATTAAAATCCCCTAAAGTTAAACCTAAAATTATTTGGACACGTAGTATGGCAAGTGTAAATCGGGATGAGTTATTGATTGATGCAGCTGGGCTAGATTTCTCGGCGATTTATGAGGCTACGTCGATTGATGAGAAGGTGTCAATTTTTAATTCCACCGTTATATCACTGTATGATAGGCATGCCCCCTTAAAAGCTATTAAGGTAAAGCGTCCACCTTCTCCATGGATTACTAGAGGAGTTCACATGGCTATGACTAAGAGGGATCGGGCGTTTCGTACATTTAAACGAGATAGAACAGACTTTAACTGGGCAGCGTACAAGAAGGCGCGCAATCGTTGTAATAAATTTGTAAGAGCAGCCAAGCGTAAATATTTTTCTGATAACCTTACGGAATCTTCGTCGGCCGATATTTGGAAGTTCCTCCGTTCTTTGGGCCTTGCTAAAAATAAAACTAATTCTTTTTCAACTACTAGTTTCTCCCCAAATGACTTTAATAATCATTTTAACTCTACAAGCTCCCTTGATCCTACTGTCAAAGCTGCTACAATTTCTAGAATAACTTCCATGGCCAAGCCTCAAATAGACCCCTTTTCTTTTTCTCCTTCCACTGAGGATGACATTCGCAAAATTATAATGTCCATTAAGTCAAAAGCGGTCGGATGTGATGACGTGAGTAGGCAAATGATTATTAACATCTTGCCAATAATTCTTCCCGTCCTGGCTCATGTCATCAATTTCTCCCTTGTAACTGGGACCTTTCCTTCTTCTTGGCGTAAAGCTTTCGTTATTCCTCTTCCTAAAGTTACATCTCCTCAATCCTTAAATAATTTCAGACCAATTTCTATACTCCCCTTCCTCTCCAAAATCCTTGAAGCTGTAGTACACGCTCAAGTATCTTCCTTTATTTTTTCTAATTCTCTCCTTACTTCTCTACAGTCGGGTTTTAGACCTGGTCACAGTACTGCTACTGCTCTCCTTAAAGTTACAGAGGACATAAGATTAGGCATGGAGAATACTTTGGTCACCATCCTTGTTCTCATTGATTTCTCTAACGCTTTCAATATGGTTGATCACGATATTCTCCTTGCTATACTTAATCATCTCCAATTCTCATCCTCAGTGTTGGATTGGTTCTCAGAATATTTAAGCGACAGGCAGCAATCGGTTCGATTGAACCGTGACCTGTCAGATTGGAAAACCCTGTCGCTTGGTGTACCACAAGGAGGTATATTATCGCCCCTACTTTTTCTCTTTTTATAAATCTTCTTTCTTCTACTATTGGTTGTTCTTATCATTTCTACGCTGACGACCTACAAATTTATGCTCAGTCGCCAGCAGAGGATATCAACACGGCTGTTGCTTCTATTAATACTGCTTTATCAGCAATTATGTCCTGGTCTGACGATTTCGGTATCAAAGTCAACCCCTCTAAGTGTCAAGCTATAATAGTTGGAAGTTCGAGGCAGGTTGCTCAAATTGACACTAATTCAATCCAACCTGTATATTTCAATAATAATATTATTCCTTTCTGCAATTCCGTAAAAAACCTTGGATTACAAATTGACGCCACCCTTAGCTGGAACACTCACATAGCTGAAATTAGTCGTAACATCACAGTTAGTCTCCAACAATTGAACCGTCTTAGGAATTTTCTACCTGTTAAAACTAAGGTCTTACTTGTACAGACTTTAATTTTTCCTATCTTTGACTATGCTGATGTGTGTTTTCCTGACCTCAATGTTGATCTTCTTAATAAACTTGATCGACTCCTTAATAACTGCATTCGTTTTATATTCTGTCTTCGAAAATATGATCATGTGTCTTCCTTTCGTTCTGAACTTAATTGGCTTCCTATCCGCCAACGCAGGGAACTTCGGCTACTGTGCACTCTTTTTTCTATTCTCACAAATCCTGACTATCCTGAATATCTAAAATGTAAATTTAAATATCTTTCAGACACTCATGATCGACAACTTCGCTCTAATGAGACACGCCAGCTCTTTATCCCCCTTTTCCGGACAAATTTTATGTCGAACTCTTTTTCTCTTCAAGCCTCACGACTCTGGAATGCTTTACCCGTTGACATCAGAGAAATTTCTACTAAATTCTCTTTTAAAAGAAAAGTTCACGCCCACTTTTTAAACTCCCTTTCCTCATAAAATCATCATTATTTAGTTATTCTCGACTTCATAGATAGATGTATATGTAAGTATAAGTAAATGTATATGTAAGTATTGTATAAGTAGATATTTATTCTGAAATGTATATATAATAGGTATATAATGTAATTGTATATTATATAGTAATATTTTATAATGTAAGTATATGTGTATTGCTTTTTTGTGCCGCATAATTTTCTCTGTTTATCCCTATGGTTGACTGGGAGAAAATGCTCTTAGCATTAAGTCCGCCATTTGTTAAAAGTATATTTGTACTTTGGAACAATAAAGTTTGATAAAATAAAATAAAATAAAATTATGTAATTATCTTTCATTTGACACCTAGTAGCAGTTTTTATTTATTTTTTTAAGGAAGTGGCGCCATCTCTGTTCTGATGAAACTTTCGCTGCTGTGGGTGCTGTGTGAAATTGCTTTTTTTGGTCCCTACTATCACTGTGCAAAGTGGCTTGCTTTCATCACTAAGTGCAGCTTTCCGACGAAATTTCGCCATTAGGCCTAGAACTATAATAAATAGGCAGATTCACTAAAAATAAAATTTGTAAATAAATTCAGGAAGGCATATTTACTACCCATAATTTTATGGATGTAGATTTTAAGCCTCGCTCGTTAGTCGTTACTACGTTGAAAATAAATAAACAAACACTTTATGCGGATAACACCGTGTAAATATATTGCTGGTGCTCAAAATACTTTTATTAATGACAGCTGTCTGACAACTGCTGTCTCCTTCGCCCAAAGTGTATTAGCGCTAATGATGGCGCTAGTATTTACATGTCGTGCCAAAAAAATATATGAAAAAGACTTTCAATTTTTGGCCACTAGAACATTTCAACTTAGCAGATTTGGATGCTTTGACAGAACAAAATCGAATATCGAATAATTTGAGGTTAGAAATAATTAGATTTTCGGCGCTGCTGCTCACTGTGTACCACTGTGTTTGTTTTGATTGATTATTATTTTCTGCATCTTTAGTAATAATAATCAAGTAACAACAATGCGTTTTATTATCAATCAAGCCGGCTCTAGAAGCGAGCGAGTGGGCAGTCTTGTTGGATTTGTTAAATCTCCGAAAACTGTCCTAGAAACTCCTACATCCGCACTTCTTACACAGGTACCTAGCTAAAGTTTATTACAATCGTTTTTTTACTTTTGTGTATGACTCACACCACACCGGTTCTATGAAATATCATGGGTTGACCATACCTAAAATTCTCACAGGATATATTTGACGTTGGCATCTTTTTTTCAAAATTTTCGTTCTTGTAGGTATGTCGTTTTCTGATATACTTACTCATTCAAAATACCTGTAAGTAGCTTTCAAAGTTTAATGACTCAAGTTTTCCTGTACTTCCCATACCTTCCCTTCATTCTTTTCATTTAGATTTAAGAGCACTGCTCCTGTCAGTGGAGTTTCTTTCATTCCTGTTTGTCGTCAGCATTAAATAAATAAGTAAATGTATAGGGACAAATAATATATGGCAAAAGAGTGCATTGATAGCTCTTTTTAGGTGGTCTATGAGTTCTATGACCCACTACTCAGATACAGTTTTTCATGGGAAAGAAAGTACATATTTACCTAATAATTGATGTTCTTTTTACTTTCAGAGTGCAAGTGTAGTACATTTGACTGCAGAAGTACTTGACAAAGTGTTCCCAAATCCTAAGCTACTATGGGTGCCATTATCCAAATCAGTCCAGCTGGAAACAGGGTTGAAAGCGCAGGGTGAGGGTGTCGCCAAGTTTGCTGGCGTGGCAAACCACTTTACTTGTGTAACATTAATGAATGTCAATGAAATTACTCCTGCAGGACATTTTGAGCCTAATCGGGTGCCATTGTGGTCAAAGAATGGGAAGAAAATGATTTCTGCTGACAGGTAAAATTAAAATTATTTGTTATGTTATGTAAATTCTTCACTGTACAAAAAGGACAAAACACAAATACAAAAGAAAACAATACAAAGGCAAACCCCTTTAAGGGGTCTCTTCCAGTCAACCCAAAACCAGAGAAAAGAATGACATTTAGTAGGATGGAACAGTGTTTGTCTTAGAAGTAGTTTATGAGAACCTGGCAGGAGAACACATTACTAGTGCTTTCGTAATAGACATCGGGAGCGATCCACACTTGGATAAGTGACCACAGTGGCATTGTGGTATGGAAGACATGATGAAGCCATTGGTCCCGGCTGTCTTCAAGCAATATCAGATGCCTTTAATCAGCTCGAAAAATCTGAAACCAGTATTGTCCAGTTACACATATAATACAAACAGTAAAATGAGTAATTTTTAATGAGAAAGCTAATCTCACAGAGATTTCGGATTTCTAATGTGAAAAATCTATAGGTATTTCAAGACTCGCTACCTATCTGTTTGTCTTCATATGTTTGGTACATTACTGTATATTATTGAGTCTGAATTCTAAGCAATGCATCTTATTGTTAAAATAAAGATTAAAATATTTTTAATCTACGTACCTACAAAATGTATATAATGTACTTACCAATATCTATATTATGTATTTTATCAAAATTATCTCTTACTGTAAAGTGCTCAATATTTTCTTCTTTATCTTTTCTTTTTCGTAAATCAAATACACTTTACAAAAAATAATAACTGATATTTCTAAAAGTAGAAAATACTAACATTTTGCAGATATATGGATCTGATGGAAATATTCAAACCCGACATAATTTTGGCGATTGCAGATGGTCACTTACACCTGGATGAGGGAAATAAAAGGATAAACAAATCGTTAAACAGGACTTGTGACATGTTGGATGTTTGTGTGGATCGATATAAGGCTTCAAAGCAGTATCGAAATAGTGCCCTCATTGGTATGTACCTACTTTAAAAAGTACATAATTTAATTATAAGGCATGAAAATAATTAACCAGAAAGAAGTTCAAGAATGAGGCAAAGTCTCACGCAAGAATCGAATATTTATTCATTATTTAGGCCGTTGAATTACATGTCGATATGTTTAGTTTACATTTTGTGTAAAGTTTTTTAAAATTTAATTCAGTATTACAGCTGAGATTAATATGCAACTGGGAATAAGTTAAGAAGAGAGAAAAATTTTTTGCTTGTTATTATTCCATTATTTTTTCAGGTGTAATTGTTGGGGCAGGCCAAGACAAAAGATGTAATGACTGTTTAAAACATATTCTTACTCATAAAGACAGTCTACAAGGCGTGGCTTTAGAGGGGCTGACAGATGGCACGACTGATAGCTTTAATGTTCCCATTGAAAAATTAGAAGCAATTTTTAAAAAAGTTGGTGTAAGTATCAATGTTTTTTGGCCCACTTTTAGGATATATTAGGTTGGGGAAAAAGTCTTTTCGCATATAGTATGTATGAACTTGTAATAAAACCACTTTGGCTATACTATTTGTACCTGGCTGGTTTTGGTATCATTTAAAAGTTTAAATTTTAAAGAAGATAATTCCAAATTCAAATTAGAAAAATGCGTGATTTTTATTTGTTTTTCTTACCGTCAAGATGAGTAAATCTAATGAAGAAATTAGATACATTTTAAAATTTTACTTCCGAAAAGGTAAAAATGCAACGCAAGCCGCGAAAAATATTTGCGATGTTTATGGACCTAGTGCACTGTCTGTGGGAGTAGAACAAATTTGGTTTAAGTGTGTTCAATCCAGAAATTTTGATGTCAAAGATGCACGTCGCTCTGGTCGCCCTGTTACGGAAAAAATGGATGCTATTTTTGAAAAAGTGGAGCAAGATCGGCATATCAGTAGTTACGACGTAGCTGAAAAACTGGGAATTGACCACAAAACAGTTTTGGAGCATTTGAAAAAAAAATGGGTACACAAAAAAGCTCGATATTTGGGTACTTCAGAACTCTACTGCGAACAACTGATAAGATTTAAGCAAGAAGTTGAGAGAAAGCGGCCGGAATTGATCAACAGAAGGGGTGTGGTTTTTCATCATGATAATGCTAGACCTGACACATCTTTAACCACTCAGCAAAAATTAAGAGAGTTTGGCTGGGAGGTGTTAATGCATCCGCCGTATAGTCCTGACCTGGCACCTTCAGATTTCCACCTGTTTCGGTCTCTTCAGAATTCTTTAGGCAGTGTCAGGTTAACATCACGAGAGGACTGCCAAAACTACTTGACGCAGTTTTTTCATCAGAAGCCCCAAAATTTCTATAGCAATGTGATCATGTCCCTACCTATAAGATGACAAAAAGTTATCGAAAAAAATGGTACCTATATACTTTAGTTAAATGTAAATAAACTATATTAAAAAATGTTTTGAATTTACATATAAAATGCGAAATGACCTTTTCCCCAACCTATTATAAGATATTATATATCCTAAAGTGGGCAAAAAAATCTTACCACTTTTTGGCCTTCTTCTTATATTATTAAAATTAACATGTGAAAGATGCAAGACATTTCTGGGAAACCAGAAACAATGCAAGCACAATTTCTTAAACCTTATACCTACTCAAATAATAGGGAATATGCATAAAGTGTTGTGTAACTAGTTTATCTATAAATATTCAAAAGTAAAGTAAGTAACTGAAAACACAATGAAAACTAGTTGAAAAACGAATGATAAATAACGATTTTACGAAAATATGTCTATCTCACTCGCAAAATTGCAATTTTCTATGGCAAATGTAAAGATGATATGGACTTTGACGTCACCAGTCTATATCGGACTTCTCTTTCTAATTTAAACTTTAAAGTATCACATGGTCGTCGCTGATTTCGATATTTTATTAATTCTTGCATATTTGTTTACTGTGGATAATAACCTGGATTTTATTAACCAAATAAAAAATACGTGCATATTCCCTATTGTGTTTGAATTTTTTTCAAATGCCTATTTCTGCAACTTACTAAAGTAATATAATAGTGATCTGTAAACAAAAAAAAATTAAAATATCTATAAGATCTTTTTAACAATATCAGTTCCAGACAGACTTACTCGTATGTTATTGATTGCATTTCAGGATGCTTTACCCAAAGATTTACTCCGTATTATAGAAGGAGCTTGGAACCCGTCTGTAGTGGTGACTGCGATCCAGCATGGCTGGGACATCTTCGATGGTTCTTACCCCCTTAAACTGACAAATTTGGGCCAGGCTTTAGCACTGAATTTTGATGTTAGTCGAAATAATGAAGAATTGTGTATATTGGATCTGATTAGTGAAGGGTAAGTAGTTTTGTATCTGCTTGATAATGTTTGAGAAATCTTATTTATGTATAGAACATTTTAAAGTATTCACTTGTACTTTTTATGACATATAATTAAGTGTATTCAAAGGATTTATTCGTTTCCTTTGCCTTACCGTTGCAAAGGAAACAAATGTCTTGCCTTGTTGCATCCGTCAGAGCTCCTCAGAAGGGTTTGATACAATGACTTACAGTAACCAAGAAATAAATAAATATAATATGATAATCTTATCATATTTGGCTACTCCAAGTCATCATGCCTATGGCCTTACAATCAGATGCTGGTGATCGTACGAAGTGACTTTGATGATCTTTACCACACAACAACCAGACTAAACTAAATATTGATCTTATAGTGCAAATTTTTTGTTAGAGTCAGGTGTCCCCCGTTTATGACTACTAATATTTGCATGCTATTACTACTAGCATAACATGTTTGTTCTATAATATTCTTTTTAAGAACTATATTACTATGTTTTTTAGAAAATAAAGATATGATAATGATTATCTGTTAAGATACTTTAAAAAATCATGGCAGTTTGATGTATATAACGAGGTCTATGAATAACAGTTAATTGGCGTTCACAAATTTAAAATGTTAATGTAAATGTATGTATTTGGAAAAGTTTATATGAATTCGAAAGGAAATAAGTTTTTTGACGTTTTTAGTCGTGTGAACTCACAGTCGGTATTCGTAACTACGGAAACCTACGCTGCGCGTAGCCCGACATGCACATGGCCGGTTATTTTTTATTTAAAAAAATTAATTCTTATGTTTTTTGCTTTGTCTGGCTATGTTTATTTTGCCTAGCGGTTTTCGTGTGCTAACAAGGTTTAAAAGATGTAATCATTTAAGATAGAAGAGTACATTAATTATTTACAATTTCATTAAGACTTCAACACTGATTTCAGGTACAAAGAAGACTTTAGACCGATACTTGCAGATTGTGAGTGCTTAACTTGTAAGAAGCACACTCGAGCGTATATTCGACATCTTCTTAACACGAAGGAGATGTTGGCATCAGTATTACTTAGCATGTAAGCAAACTTTTTTGTTATTCCTAATTCTTGCGATTTTTATTGACGATAATGAAGAAACACATTGTGAGGTACTTAATCCATCCGTCGGAAGGCACATTAAGTGAAGGTCTACAATATGGAACAAAAACCCTATCGGATCGTGTGCGAGGAACTCAGACCGTCAGTATGAATAACTTTTCCTATGGAACCAATGCTTGAAACTCGAAAAAGAATTGTCATTTTCATACAAAAGGGTCCAGCCGGCCCGGCAATTTGAATGAAAATGTCTTATTATTCATATTGACGGACTGAGTTGCTCCTACAAGGATCGCACAGGGTTTTTGATACATAATATATAAGATGCTTTTGGGCTGCTTGAAGAATTTAATATTTATAGTGTCATACATAATAATCATCTCTTCTTCATCTCAGCGTGTTCCCGGTTCCATGTAAATGTATGTTAAAATTTTTCAAAACCAAAATTCGACTCCACCCCCAAATTACACAACCGATTTTGATAACATCTCTATGGGACCAGATGCGGGTTTACCCTTTCAAACAAAAATAATAATAATTTTCCAAATAGGTCCAGGCGTGAAAGTCGGATAAACCGCTTGAATGATTTTGCTGTCATACATAATAGGGATGTGGACTAAAAATGTTTTTGGCTCAGCTGCTTTTAATATTAGTAGCTACTTGTATGTAAATCGAACCACAGGCTAAACTAGATCACTATTGAAATAGAAATAACAACCAATAAACCAAAAAAAAAATGATGTTCAAAATTGATAACACAAATTGCCCGGGCGGCTGCAGACTTTGTATAGAAATGTCGATTTTTTTTTTGGGTTTTGCCTTTTATATTAATTTCTTTATACCTACTGTATGATGGGTTATTTGATATTATGATGGGTCTGTCCCTTCCATGTTGTATAAGTTTCGCGTGACTTCACGATCAGCTACGATTTTTAACCAAAGGTGACATAAGCCCCACAAACTTCGAAGTGCTGTATCTTTGTGAATTTTTATTACTTTATTAAAAAGAAAAGTAGTGGTCCTTTATTTTTGATTGATCTAGTTGACGGACTAAATGAAATATTACATTTATGACCCAGCCCACATCCCTATAATCTACGTAAAAGGTATCAAAACTCACGACTTAATGTGCATCGCGACTAATTTTTAGCATTGACAGTAAAAAAAATCAGACCTAAAGAAATAATTTTATTATACTTTACCATTCCAGACACAATCTCCACCACTTCGACCAGATGTTCCACCACGCTCGACTCCATATTACCTCAAACACATTCTCAGACTTCAAGCAGCATATTATTGACCAATACGAGAAGTACAAACAGTCTTACCTCATAGTAGTGGATAAGAAGGAAGTTGCTAATCATAATAAAAAGATTTGTGTGAACAATGGTGACATGATGTGATAGTTTATGGTATGTAAATCTTAATTGTGATGTAGTTTAGACTGATTTAGTGTAGAATAAGTTCAGGCATACTATGTGTATAACACCCTATCCACATTCCACCGTGATGAAGTCTGAAAAGGTAACGGTAAGGATTAGCTCAGACTGAGACGCGATGCGATGTGACGTGGCTATTTTGGAGATACATAAACCTTGTTTACTACTCAAAAAGATACAAATGTCAGTGTTACATACAACGCCACGCTGCGCAGCGCGGCGTTTACTACACAAAATTCCATTCTATTAAGTTCTATTTTTAACCGTCTTCCAAAAAAGAGAAGGTTACAAATTTGTCGCAATCTTTTTTTATATATGTTCACCGATTATTTGAAGACGCCTGGACCAAAGTGAAAAATTCTTTTATTTTTTGTTTGAAAAATTGATTAAAAAATTTCGATGGGATCACCTGACAAGTATGCCCTATACTTTTCAGGTGGTCCCAATGAAATTTTCTCAAAATTGGTTGTTTAGTTCAGGGGTAAAGTCGGTTTTTGGTTTTGAAAAATTTTACTTATCATAATAATTAAATTTTTAACAAAAAAAAAACCAACTTCATTTTCTTTTAGGAGTTTCATATCTCCTAAATTCTTCGTCATATCTTCACCAAATTAATGTATGGGACCAACTTGTTAGCAAGTTCGTGTCCACGGTTGACGAAGATATCGCGTACCAAACAAAAAAAAAACATACAGGTCGAATACATAACCTCCTTTTTTGAATTCGGTTAAAAAGCGCGCGCCAAGTCTCCTCGCGTCGCGACTTGGTTTGATCTGACCCTAACTTTTATTTTCATTTGTTTGCAATAACTGCTACAGTCCGCCGAGCAGGTGTGAATGGGTGGCTCATCACGTTCCAGATCCCTCTCTTCTAGGTCGTCTAAGGCCTAAGACAGACGAGCGACAATGTAAAGCGACAGCTCCCGACCCTGGTCGCCAATGGTTGAAACATTGGTTAAATAGACCAATGTTTCAACCATCGCCGTTGATGTTGTTGTTGCATGTTGATTTTATTCTTGCTTTAAAGGTTTATTTTGTCTCTGATAGTCTTAGTGGTTTATAGTTGGATATACACGCATATTGTGAATGTATTGTGAGATTTGAATTCAGAGCAATAGCGCCAATTTTGGTTTGTAGTTTTTTTGCTGTCAGAGGTTATAAATAGAGCTTTATGCATAGTAGCTGTAGTGTGTAGAATATCTATGATTTTCTTCGCTGATACAACCATGTCAATAATGATTACGCGTAAGATTTTATAGTATATTTAGATGGTAAACAATCTGCCTCCAACATACAATTCCAAAGGATATGTATAGTAGTTGTTTTTTGTTTTTATTGGTAATTTTCTTTCTTTTTTTAATGTAAGAATGCTCGTTTAAAGCAAAATACGTTTAGACAATTTGTTTTCTGCCTATACTTTAACAGAATCTAAAATAAAATGTTTATTCTAGAACTTGGTTTAAGCATGCCTTCTATTTAATTAAATTGGCGATTAACTTTAATTTATTTGTTTACTAAAAACGACATGTGATGTATTATCTAAACCAAAACAACTAATATAGAAAACGGAAGTTTGATAGATTAATCGATTGAGCATTTTTAATTAAGACTAATTTGGGAAAAAAGTATGACGTCTATTCGTTAATGACAGTGTTAAATGAACGTGGTTTGATATTGTACACAATGACAACAATTATAGTAACTAAGTACCTATTGAGTTTTACATAAGTATGTATGTTTTATGACTGTTAGTATAAAATATTTACACTTACCAAATGTACGAAATAATTTTAATTTCAATTTGTTTCCCAAAATTATAGTGTGATATAGTATAAAATTTTTGTTCATAGATTTATTCATGTATGTATACTTACTTACAGTAGGGCCAATTTAGTAGATCACATTTGACATAGATCTGTCAGTTCTAACTTTATATTGAAATGAATGAGTACTGTAGTTTTAATAAACAAATAGCAGTCGAATCCTTGTCCCATTTTTATCATCTATCGTAAGTTTAGGAAACAAAATATGACAAGTACATAATTTAGCAAAACATAGTATACACGCTGACCTTTCATTGTGTTTTGTCGTATAGTAAATAAATTCCTCTTTCCTCACCTACGTAATCCAAATGTGTGTATGACAAAAGATAAAAAAGTTTGAAAATAATATTCGATCGAGACCGCGTAGTTACGACCCCGATCCTCGAAATCTAGCCGGCCGGTTGCCGCTGGGCGCCACCGGTACTACTAATTGATCTCACGATTTTACTTCCGAGTTTTAGTCAACATTTTTGTTTCTGAATTTTTATTTGACTAGCTAATTACTAACGATCTTTATGAAGTGACCTTCGGCTCCAATACCAATGAATAAATCACCGTGTATATTCCGTTGAACATTCAGAACTGTAACTAGTATTGTCATCTTCTTCACTGCTGTCGCAGTAAGAAATATTATTATTTAATCTATAATTATATTGTCTATATTCACATTTCGTTCAAAATCTTGTAAAATTATTTTCTTTGTTTTCTCTATGACTTTTCTCCAGTCTTCTGTAGTGTCTTATGCACACACAGTTTGTAACAGAGTCAGCATTTTAGCAGTACTGAAGGGTGGTGCCGCATGCTGGATGACCCGATAAAAAAAAAATAGTTTTTATCTTTATAACAATGTGGCTATTCATTAGTGGTGACATATTCCTTCACAAGTACAAAATCATTGCAGATTTTGTACGAATCCACGTTCGATTTTTTTTTGGTAACATCTCTAGTGTTTAAAAGAAAATGGGTTCACTGACGCAACATTGTAACGAAGTCCATTTCTATTTACAACAGAAATTGTTTACTATGTTTAATGGTTTATTAATAAAATTCAATCTTAAAATTATCTTCTTTTGTCATTAATATGTAATCACAATTGACAAAAGTTAAGCAATTGTGCAGTTCTTCCTTCGAAAATATAAATAACATTTTATGCCCGCCCGCGACATGACAAGGTTACGTTGAAGAATTTTATTGAAGTGTCATATGTGATCCATTAAATTGGCCCCACATACTTAGAAGTATGTTATTTAGCACTGTCTTCAACACAAATATAGGATAATTTACTTTAAGAATATTACATTAAACTAAAATGCATAATATTTTCAACTGTTAAAATACTTTATGAAAACCCCTTTTGGTTTGCCAAAACGCGTATAGTGTTTAAATTAATCCGCCTATAAAAAAAATATGCATTTAAGTTTGTTAAAAAGATTTGCAAAACTTATTAATATTAGGTAGTTTTTTTTTAAATTAACTATGTATTTAATTATGCTCAAAATAAAATTGCAACAAAAATCTTTTTATCAAGAAATGATACCCACTCATCGAGATTCACGCTCAGTTAAAAAAACTCGTTATTTTTTAAGCTAGTATTTATAATTGTGTTTCTGTGCTCTTTAGTTAGACAGAGTAAACACGAACTAAAAAGTCATACTTATTTCTCAAAAGCATTTTAAATACCGTAGTCATAACTTGCCCTGGCTGTGAATATATGACGAAAAATGTACCTGATACTATCATTTGCCGGGTAATCTTAGTTTTTCGCAGTTAAATGTTTTCTAAGGAGTATTGGATTGGTGACCACAAGTGGCATGAAAATTTCTGGAGCTCCTCTGTGCCTCGGAAGGCACGTATAAGCCGTTGGTCCCGGCTGTCATCATTGTATGGCAGTCGTCAAGCTATGTCAGATGCCTTTAGGCAGCTTGGAAAATCTGACACTAGTGTTGGCCACTTACACACACGAAAAGCAAGTAAGGAGTATTTACATGGTTTGAAACTACTACGGAATCTGTAAATTATTTAATAATGCCTTTGCTCGAGTAGTTATTGTGCAAATAATGCCAAAAAAAAAAACAACTCCATTTTAAGTGCACATATTCAAGTCCTACCAGTTTTGTTACCAAAAGGTACTTACCATTTATGTTTTTGTTGCCTTTTAACAACCGTTAATTTAAGACTATTGTCATCGGGACACTGCCGTCCTTGCCTCTTAATTAATAAAACTAGATTTCTGTAGGTTATGTTGTTTGATTTTAGATAGCAATTAAGAATACCAATCTTAAAAGGAAAACAGTGATTTATTCGTTCTGAAGAAAATAAATAGGTAAGTAAACAATGACGAAATCTAAATTTATATTTGCAGGTGTTAAAAAACCAACCACATTATTGTGTTTAAGTTTTTAATGGTAATGGTCAATAATGAATTAACACTCTGTAGTTTCTTTTAAGTTCATATATTTACTACTGTCAAAAACCAGTTAAAATCCTTTATATGTATGTTAAAATTACAAAATTTTGTCTTTAAAATCTGATATATGTTGTTTCAAAATAAAACGTGTGCATGGAAAAGTCTAGGATAAGAGCATCCTAAGGTGCAGGAATCAGTAAAGGAATAAAAGTCAGGTCATAAAATTAACACATTTTACATATATTTTACTGACAATATTTACACAATAATTTTAGTGACCACACTTATTGAGCTAGGCGTATTGTATGAAATGTGCATCAAGTTTCCAATGTAATTGAATTACATTACAAATAGGTTAATATATTAGAGGATTTGGCAGGATTTTGCTTGACAAAGTCATGTTCCAAATACTAAGTAATGATTACTAATAAAGTACATAAATATATGGATGGTAAACACAACCTTTACATAAAATATAATATAAGTATTAACTGTGCTTATATAACAATTTTATATAATTCAAATAAATACGAACCAACAAACATACGACTGAGCATTTGTCTACCATCATAGGATATAATTACAACATAGGAAACGGCAAATTTCAATTAAGTAAATATATTTTTAATTTCACTACACTTGGCACATAAATTACAGTTCGAAATCATTAGCCTAATTTCATTCGAATTTGATATTCCAAAATAAATAGAACCATAGGAATCACAAATTAAAATAAACAACTAATGATTACATATGTACAGTTAACTGTTAAAAACAATCAATTTTACTAAATATGTGTAAGTACACTATATAAAATATGAGCTTCATTCTCCTTGAACATGTTATGCGGCACGTTGTCATACTGTATTGTATAAAGCATCTAAATCCTTAACTAAAAGTGGAATATAAAAGTTGTAAACCCTATAATAAATAATTACAATGCACCAGGCATTTGCTCGAAAGCAATATTCAAATTTCTATGCTATTCACAGTCTAAAGAGAAATTATAGCCGAACACGTCCCACCTATCTAAATGTGATACATATATAAGCGTTAACCAAGATCCCAGGTTCTTGTAAAACATTAAAAGAGATGTTATGTTTAAACTGATGACACTGGCACGACTGGAAGCATTATACAACTTTTTGCTATTAAACTGACAGATTTCATTTGCCTATTGGCGCTTTTGTGTTACTCATCGGGAACAAACGTTTTATTCTATGATTGTATTTATAATCATCCCATTCTGGGATATCAATATACAAAAGAGCGATTTAAAGCTCTAACTATGGAGTTACTTGCGTGTAGTAGCATTATGCTTTTTGATAATAACTTGGTTACAGATGCAAATTATTTTGGGTAAACAAATATCGTTTGGGCTAGAACATATTGTAGTTTATACACTTTATTGTTGATTTTTTACTGTTATGCGTACAATACCTTATCCAAACGTGTCTTTAAACAATTAACTTGATACAACTGATAATATGGTCACAAAAAATTGTAGATGGTAGTCGCACCAATGAAATCGACGCTTAAGTCGAATAATTTCACAATTTTGAGATCCATAGCGAGGCATGTAGCGTAACCGAACTTTGTTCCAACAGGCTTCACTCGTTTCACTGCACTACGCTAACTATTTTAGGCTAAAAAATGTTAGCTTAAGTCCCAATCACTGGTTCACTATTTTAAGTATCACATGTCCTTCTTTTCCTTTTCACATTTAATGATATACTAGTGTATTTGCTTCCGGCCCGTACACTATACAAACTCATTTGTGCCGGGAGTGTTGAGTGGTTCTCGAGCCTGTAAAGAAAGATATAACTGATTAGATAACTAATACATTTTCTTGATGTTTCTAAAATTAATTGCAGTACTTTTTGTCTGTCAAATATGCGCAAATTATAACTTGCTTTGGCAAGTATAGTCAATAATATTAAGCTTAGCATTTCTCACTGCGATACTAGGTACTCAATAAGGGTCGGCTCAGCTTAGCGAGACGCGACACGAAGCGACGTTGTTGTACGTAAAACTGAAATTTGTATCTTTTTAAGCAGTAAACAAGTTCTTAGTTTCTCCAAAGAGCGCGCCACGTCGTGTCGCGTCTCAGTCTGAGCTGACCCTACACGTTAAAAGCATACATTGACGTCCATATCTACGTATTTTTTCTTTATTCCATTCTAGTAACATTTAACGCTCTTTCAGTCTGTCGATTAAACTTTGTAAGCGGGACGGCGCTAAAATACGTGTACGGCAGAGAAACGTAGGGACAACATTTATCCTATTGATATGTTATATAGCTCCTAGTATAATTTGGACACAATAACTAATAACTTAATTTACTTTATCACACAGTATTGATAAAGAAAGTTAAGCTCAGTCATGCTTTTATTTACTATTTGTATAATAGTGTTCACTCTATTTAATGTTATGGACTGTACCGAGATTATGCTTAGCTACGTTCTAAAACTTACCAAGTTATAGCCCTCGCAAGATAATGCATGGAAAATAAACGTTTCGGCAGTAAAACATTACCGATAATATATCTATGTTAAGCAGTAGGCAGAATATAAAATCATACATTTACTCTAGGTACTTCAAAAGGACTATTTACAGCATTATACACCTACCATTTATAAACCAATATTTGGCAACTATGTTTTAATACTGATGCGGTAAAAATGTTGGCACATTGAAATTGCCACAATCCTTATAATCTAAACGAAAAATATTTTCTATAAATTCCTTAAAATAATATTCTAGTAAGTAAATATAAATCTAAATACATCGAGTTTAAAATGTCTTAGGCAGACTTTAACATTATTATAATAAAATAACCCTAGGTTAAACCTTGTTATTTACATTTTGGCCACAATCTGGGGTCTTATATTATTTCATTGTACACAAGAATTCAAAGTGAAGTTTTGAAAATAAATATTTTTTATTGTAGTAAAACTTTATGAAAATTAAGTTTTAATAATGTGGCTTACACCTTTATGTTACTTAATTGTCTCCATGTTTGGAGGGCAGTATGGGTCTCTGGACTTATCTTAGGCTATTTTGTATGTTAAGCGTACATTCCATAGCGGTTAGGGCTCTTACCTCTTCGCCCACTGTGCTTGGGTACAGCTTGCTGCCTGGTGCATAGCCATTCTTTTCCAGTACGAAGTGGTCCTCTGTGGTTTTGCGGTAGACAGGGTTGTCGAAGTTCATAGACGTCACGTTGCGGTTCACGTAGTGTTTGTACATAACAACTGCAATCTGGAAAAGAAGATTAATCTATTTACAATAATGTGAAATGACACGCATTTCCAGAATAGTCTGTGAGGTAATAAAGTAACCGAAATGCAACTATGCAAATCTCAAGTTAGTGTATCAATATTGTACATAAAGCTATCCCTTCGACTTATGACTCTTCCGTTAATAAATAAGAAATTTCTTCCCTTAATTTGTGGGCGGTGAAATGGCTACTTTTCACGATTTCGCATTTGGTACCTACAGTTAAAGTTGTAAATATTCATGAGATCATCCCCTTTAGATTTGATACACCCGTTCCAACAAATACGTAATATTGATAGAAAAACAAGTGACACGTTAAAAAATAACAATCAAAGTTAACTGTTAGCTCATCAGGCTCTCATTCTGACTTGACCGTAGCGGTACTAGTAAGTACATATCACAAATATTTGTGTTTGTGTTTATTTTGTGCTAACGTTTTCGTCATTGATCAGAACCCTCGCGCCGAAGAAACGAGTCGGATACTCAAAAGGAACTATGGCAATTGGCGTCAATTAGATACGAGTGTGATGCAATCGAGCAATTAAACGATTGACGGAATCAATTCGTCCATTGATGTGGATCGAGAATATTTTAATGACGGTGGAGGTCGGGACATCTTAAATCAAAAGGACCATTTACTGATCGCAATGACCGTTCATATTATATCGCTCAATTACTCTTATGATAATTTTCAGATTTATGCACGTGGGAGTAAAAGATGTGCTCTGTAAAAAATCAAAAGAGGCAATAATTTATACATCATTATAATAGGTATTTATAAAAAAAATGCAAGAATAGCGTATTTAGATAAGGTTGATAGATGTCAGAACAAAAGTATTGTATTGCGATTTGCATTCAACGTTTGTTTTATATTAAACAAGTTGACGTTTAACAGAGAACAAAAGTCAAGGAATTACTTTCATATAGCATGAACTTGATATTATAGTTTTAACAATTAGGCAATAAGAAAGCACAAAAAAAATCATCGAGAAAAACTCATTTCTCGCTATTATCCGACATTATATTAGGGAGGCACAAGGTAGACAAATTCTTTCTGCCTGTATAAAATGAACGCTACTGGTTGACGCCAGTTTGTATGTACAACGCTTTTGATAACATTCGTTTTTAATTATTTCTATATCTTTCAGTTTAATTGTGCAAAAGTAGCATTAAATCTGTAGGCAAAACCAGAAAAGACAAAATATAAAGTGTCTCAAATTCTCAATAACTTACATTCTCCTAGCGTAAACATCAAAAAGTCCTCGCGAAGCAACAATCTTTACAGGAGCCGCTCACAATTGCTTTGATGTCAAAACAAAGCTGCCTATTCACTTTGTTCGCATAGTTACACAATTCCCTACAATGCTGAACCACAGACGAGCGTCACCGTTTCTAGAAAGTAATCGCATTGTCATAACAATCCGAGTGCATTTCTCGCTAACGTTTGTAACAAGAGCTGGCTTGAATTGATTCAATGATGAAATATGATCTTTGAATTTGATTGTGACAATGACTCCCACTAACGTTTTAAAGGTGAAGGATCGCTCGTAGGGTTTTTACTACAAGCTCTTACCAACTGCAACTACCATGTGTTTAAGTATATTCGGGTGCTTGATATTAAACTGTCGCGCTAAATTCTGTGTTCGGTGATAAAAAACTGTTAAAGTTTTAATACGTACTGGTGAATATGATTCACTTAAAAATAATTTACACATGCACAGCAAGAACCTGTTTAAAAAGACACTTGAATAAACTAGCGTCTTTCATGACAACAAACAAACGTATGTAATTGTTTGTTTATTAGTAGTGTACGTAAAACCGCAAACGAGTTTACTTAAAATACTCAATTTAAATCTATTGTATTAAACCTATACCTCACTGAAATGTGGAAATAAAAAAAATACGTAATCTATGACACGTGCCATCGATAAAAGGATGCTGTAATAATGCCTACTTGAAATAAAACGATTCGCGATGTTTAGATTTTATATTATCGCGTCACTGTAAGTGAACGTTTTGCGCACCTTCGAATTAACTATACTAAAAGCTTTATATTTAATCGTAGATATAATTATAAAAATATTTTAATTTATTAGAACCGGAATTAAATCCTAAAATTCTATTTTGTTTAGATTGACGATTCTGTAACAGTTGCCATATTGGTTTTGATATATTGTTTTTTCTTGAAATTGATCATACCAAAATCCTTATATAGCATTTTCTTATAATTGACGTATTACTAACGAATGAAGGTTACATTTTACTCTTCAATATCCTTACTAATACCAAAACAAAGTAAAAAAAGTGTGTTCTAGTTTCTTTTCACACGCTAATTCGTCGTTGATCAATTTCTGGGGAGTAATAGTACATAATTACATTGGTAAATCCTAGAATGGGTTTTGGCCGGAGCGCCACATAACATCAACAGCTTCTCCAAAGGGTTGAATCTGTATCCCCCCGAAAGCCGCCCCAAGGACCGGGGTGAAAAGAGCCGTAATTCGAAAAGGAGATATAGAAATAATAAATAATCTTACCACTGCAGCCAATATGATGACTCCAGAAATTACTCCAACTACAATGCCAGCTACCACGCCTGCGTCTCGACCGCTGCTTGAGATTCCAGTGTCAGTCTTTGGAGTTTCTGGGACACCTGGAATTTAGAAATTTACACAAATTACTTTTTTGTATATATTCAAGCCCCGCAGCACAATGTGATTTCTAAGGTTTTAATTATTTGAACTAAATACAATAAGGAAGAAGTATTCCTAATTAATATACCTACTCAACACAATTTTTGAAGGCCGGTAATCGATCAAACTTAATTGCCAATTAAGGGATAAGATTGTGCTGCAAGAATAAATACTTTAAATTCGTAAATTTTGAGTAATTATGTTAACACACTAATTAATACAAAACACCTCCACCTTAGCTACAAAAAGCATGTAAGTAAAGGATTAATGGAAATGTTAAGAATACAGACAACAGAGATTTTAAAGTTGATGCTAATGGATCGTTTTGTCACATTTACAGATTTCCTTGTAGAGTTGTTAAAATTTTACAGATAGTAATTATGTGTTAATAAACAAGTTTTCCGCGCTTACTGGGCGAGTTTTGAGAACATAAATATTGACATAATGTACGCTTTGACGTCTATACAAGTTGGTTATGACGCTATCACAAACATAATGGCTTTTTATTCGAAAAAAAAAATGTACTGGTGATACACCGTCGTGTAGGCATCATAACCGGATCGCACTAGTTGTTCTATTTGCGGTGTGTCAATGAAACGTGCCAACTCATACGGTTTAACCGAAATATCTTAACCCAAATAACGGTACTGATCATTAACGAGACAAGAAATATTGAAGCAAATCATATCCATGTAACATGGATTAAACAAAAATGCAACAGGAAAGAATTCTATTGTAATCTGATCTGATAAGAATTACAATTCTAAAACCTTGAATGTTGCCCATAGAATGACAATAAACCAACGCCAATTAAATAGTTTCAAAAGATATGTATCTTAAAAACAATACCGTAAATTTCATGGCACCTAAAATTTGATTTTCAAAAGTGGTTAAACATTTTAAGCTTATGAATAAGTATATATTTTCGACTTTGAGAATTAAATACAGCATGTGGAGTAATTGATAGTCTGTAGGTAACTTTCACAATGTCTAGTAGAATGCCACGTATATTAAATTACAATATAGTTATTTACTTGTTAACCAAAAGAGTTAGTCACAAAAACATAAATACAACATGCACCCAGTTCAAATTGAATCTGTGTGTCTTCCCAGGTTTAAGTTATTTCAATAAATACATAAGAATAATTCTCATACGTTACCCGCGTTTAAGTTTGGAAGTGTGTCTGGCAAGAACGGTAAATCGAAATTGTAACGAGATTCTACGACGGGACCCTCGGTGGAGTCTGGTATCCTGTCCAGAGAACCTTGCTTGAAGGCATCTATGAAATCCTGATTTCTGTTTCTCAAAGCTTTCTTGTCTTCTTCCCAATAGACCATCATTGGCTCAGATGTAGTGCCGTCAGATGTAGTTTCAATTTCCTTTGGGTTTTCAGTAGTATCCTCGCTTTCCCACACTGCACGTCCAAATTTCAAGAGAAGGCCGAGTAGCCTTTCTCTACGTGTATCCACCATATGTATTGTAAAATCCTTTTGGTGACGCACATCCAAAACGGCTTAGCATCAGATCAGTTACTAGAAGTTTCTTATACCCTGCAAATCAGTCAACGAATCCCAAGTTGAAGACACACAGATATTGTTGAACACTCACACAATCATTTGAAAGTTAGTCAGCGGTATGATGCAAGTTAATGTTTGTTTTATGTCCCCACAGCCAATTTTATATGAAGACGATAAATCCTTATCAGATGGCGTGATAACGAAAGACCTCCCCATTCACATGGCATAGCATTGGCGGCTCAATGTTGCAGCATTCGGAGGTAGACCAATGAATAACTCGTTTACACGCACTGTCCGTCAAATTCACAGTATTGCAAGAATGCCGAATTAACACGATGGAAGATCGTGGTAAATTACGAGTACGTTCACTTTCATTTATGAATTAAGTTATAACCTCAAATGCCACAAAATTGATCCGTTCAAACGCAGGCAACAGGTTTATTAGGAAAGGAAAAGGTTCAACAAAAACTGGATGTATTGCACGTATATACTCACTGGTTACAGGTTTTTCTTCGATAGTTACAATTTCTTTTGGACCAGAAATCGGTTTCCGCACATCCACATCTTGTTTTATTGAATCTGTAGATTTATTATAAATGCAACTAAAAAACTGTTCCTTGGTATTGTTTTGATGTTTGTTGTTGTTTTTGATAGTTTTATTTAATGATTTACGGAACACAGCGAGAGCGGTCGCTCACACACGACTCGTTCGAAGCCACGGACCGAAATGAAGCGGCCCGGAGGTAGGGGCAGGTCGAAAACGAAATCCACTAGCGCGCGCGCCAATGACGTTACACTACAGCTTGGTTCTGTCATTTTAACTGAATGCGATCCGGCTCTCAGTCTTAATTCAACATTCCCCTTTCTTGAATCAGTCTTTAGATAAGTACGTTACGTCTATTTTTTACTGCTCGGTTCAACTAAGCAGCAGAACTTAAACCATCAACTTTTTCCTATCTCTAACTACTATTAAATATGCGTTGTTCATGTCTACGAAATCTTTACGGTGAATGACATCGCAATTCTATTCAATGCTAATTGTTGCTGTTACACATGTTAATGATCTAATATTACCTATATTGCTTGTTCAGAACATTTTATATACCTGTCAAGTTATAAATGTTACTGTCTTGATAGGTGTGTAATCTTCTTGATAGGAGTATCCCCGCCAAGAGTCCAAGACGATATAATTTTTTCGGAGTCACTCGCTAGCGGCAGCGGCGTGCCGGATCGCTTATAAATTGACTAACAAAAGGTGGCGTGATGTTGTGACGTCACCTCACCTTATTCGCCGACTGCATGACTTGGTGAGCAAGCGCGGTGTTTCGATATCGAATAAATTCTATTAAAAATGCACGATACATTAGGTCAATGGAATACTGCAATTAAACCGCTATAGTAATGAAATGTATTCTAAAGTAAAAGTATTATTGTATTAAGATAAACAACTTCCTCAAACGATAACGTTGCAATTATTCCACTATCGCTGCAGAATTGTCGCGACGGCGAGGTTTGGACATTACGATAATTATAAATACCTACCAATTGAAGATAATAACATAAACATTCGAGTACTTTTACTACTAATGAATGAGTAAATGTTGAGATAAGCGGTACGGTAGGCGTGATCACAAAACTCGAGTCAAGGTTGTTTTGGCGCAAGCGCAGACTAGTACCTAACATCGTACGATATCACGTCATCGAGTGACGTGATATCGTACGTGAGGATTCTGACACGCGACCGAATTCGATTTGACTAATGCGTATTTTTAAAACTTACTTAATATCGATGATTGTCCTTTCCGAAGAAGCAAAGATAATTACCATATTAGAGTAGGAACTAAACTACTTTTTTGACACTACAACTGAAACTAAATATTTGTGGCAAGTCAATATTTAAACTGGAGAAAAAAATACGATGCAGATGAAAACAAATAATATTCAATTTTGTTTTCATCTGCATCCTATTTTACGTCCGAAAATTCTAAATAAATTATAATAGATTAAGAACTTATTCCTTTTAGAACACGGCCCTTACACTAGGACTAGGACAACATTTAAGATTGTTTTGGACTAAGGTAAATTTTAAGTTTCCTCAACCGGTTAAAATACTTACCCTTATATTTAGTTTAAACTCTCATTTTTTTTTCTACAAATTTAAGTCACAGCAAATTCTTGTTTGTTTTTTTACTTCCGGTAGTATCTGATATTCAAAGAAAAAACAGGGGATTTTGTTTTCAATTGTCTAGACAAAAGAAAAAAACATCGTTCATCGCGCTGTGACCTCTGTGTCTAGTTTGAATTGCCGTCAAAAATAATGAATATTCAAGCAAGGTATCTTACGAGGGATTCCATAAAGTTCTAATGAGGCCAAGCACACTTTTCGTAACTACTTAGAATTCAAAACATATACAAATAGAATTTATCAACCATAAAGATCTGCTAGGAACGAGGTTTTATGTTATAGTACTTACTCAACTGCTTGGAATTTCGATAACTGGGAATGCTGGGCTCATAAGTTTAGCCACGAAATAGCTGACGGCTTGGAAGAATATCTCTCAAAGGATAATGAATTGGGCACGGTAATATTCAGAAAGGACCAGAAACGCTGAGGTCATATCCTAGGTAAAAGAGGGACCCTGAGGATTTGCTGGAATGATTATACATACGCAAACTCGAGAAAGGATGGTTGGAGATTGCCCTGGACCGAGGTGACATTGATTCAAGAATGGGAGGGCGTAGATATGAAAAAAAATCTCTAACGCAAACTATATGAGTCATAAGTACGATGAAGCATTAAGAGTTTGCGCCAGAACTACATGTCAATATTCTAAATAGAAGGATAGGTATTTCCTTGAATTGTTTTGGCAAGATAATCATTAATATAGCAAATATATAAACTTAAAGTACAATATACGGAAAAAGGTTCCCATCTTGTTTCCATATACAGATATGGACAAACTGGTTACCTTTCACAGGTTGTCTACGCACTAGGATGACGGCCTTCTTAATTTTGATCTCCGAAAAAAGCTATGTGTATTACCAATAAAGTTACTTTAAGGGCCGGAACAGACGGGGCGCAAGTTGCGCCGCGTAACAGCTAGTGATGGGCGGTGCATAGTTACTAAATCAACCCATTTGAATATTTACTCAGTAGATTGAGTAAATACCCGAGAAAAATCCGTATTTATCTATTTGGTGACTTGACTGATTTATATGAGTTGCTACTCATATTTATGTTTATATTCATTATTTTATGTTTTCATGAAACATTTTATACTTAAATCTAGTTTACCTTGTAATTATTGTCGGAAAGTGTGTAAATATGCTATAATATGTTTAAAATGTAGGTAAACGTCAAATTCGACTCTAAAATATATGAAAATACCATACTTACTAATCATACACTGAAAGTAGGCTTCTTTGACTTATTATCATTTTTTAGTAAAGAGACATCAAATGCGATGTCAATATATGAGCACGCTCTATTTACTCTATTTATTAAATCTAGTGAGTAAATACTCAAATGGGTAGATTGAGTACTAACCACTGCCCATCTCTAGCTGTTACGCGACGCAACTTGCGCCCCGTTTGTTCCGGCACTTAAACACTTATTTAAAAACTTATTTAAAACTTAAAAAAAAAAATGCTAACTAGAGATAAAAGAAGAATTTTATTTCAAATCTTAGATTTTTTATTTATTTTTAGGGTTTTAAGTTTTCCTTTATTTTAAATAGTACGTTCAGTAAACCTTTTTATTTTGAAATAAAACATACCAAAAAACAACAAACACCAATAATCACGTATGATTAATAAATCATAAGAAAATTATGATATCCTTATAACACTAAATAAAAAAAAATCTACACCTACCTACCTATCAGTCATAACGTACTACTACTCTACTATTGTGTATTCTGTGGTACTACATAAATTCCTTTTAAAATTTCGAAACGTGCATTCTTCATTTAATCAATCGTGAATGTCGATATAATAAATGCCTTTTTTATTGGCCGCATTAAATTGTGCCTCAATCAATTGAATGGGGTTTGATTTTCAAGATGTACGATATACTTACTTCGTATTACTTTGTTTAAACATAAAAATAGACAAAAGATAAAAGCTTCCGAAGAATTGAAAACCTCCTCTCTTTAGAGTCGGCCAAAATAGAAAATCAATTAAAATAAATAAATATCGACAATTAGCACTGATTGAGCTCGCTTCAAAGTAAGTTCGAAACTTGTGTTATGATCGGATACCAAGTCAACGATACTATATTTTATAACAAATACATATATAGATAAACATTCAAGACCTAGGACAATTTGATCAGGCCATTTTCCAACACACTGACCGACTTGACTTTAAAATATTAGATAATTTCCACTATATATAACAATATATATGTATATATACCTATTAATAATATTTCCAATATAGTAAGTCACACGTAAAAATTCTAAGTGAATGATACATCTAATGAGATACCTACCTATTTTTTTTCTTATCTGTAAAAAGAGTTTATCCTCTTTTGCTGCATTTATCCATTTTATCAGATAATGGTGGATCTCGCCACTTTTCCCGATATAGGTATATGCAATTTTTCACGTGAAATGTCAGGTATTGATTTTTTTTCATTTACAATATTGTAGATAAATATATAAATTTACAATAGTAAATTTGTTTTCACCATTTTTATTTACTTTTAAAGCATGTCACTACATGAACTTAATACGTAAAATTTACAAATAAAGTATTAACAACAACTTATGCTTGTCATATTAGGGGGTGGATCAATTACATCGTATGACACCCATATAATGTAAAACGTGACGCATGCATTGCATATTTGTAATATATTTATCGCAAAAATACCTATTTTTCGGTTATTCATGATTTTTAATAGTCTAGTATACAATCAACCTCATGGACGTACCTAAGTACGTAGTTATATTTTTTCCTCTGTGCTAATAGCATATTTTATTACTCCATAAATACTTATGTGCTAAGCATGCAAATGTTCATTTTACATATTATTGTAAAGTTTAGTTCGCCGCAAACATCGGCTGAGCCCAAATTTTCCATGCAAAACTTCGTCAAGATCCGCAAGACAAATCAACGTAAACTTGTTTACGATCAGACGAATAAAAACATTACTTTTATACCCGACCAATTGTGTCTTACTGACTTGCTGATGGATGCCATAATCATGCTTCGTCATGCAAACTTTTCGATTTAAAAGTAACCGATAGATAGATACATTCCTATATGTGCTTATGAATTTATTATCCTATAGGAATCCGTTATATGTTTATATATATAAAACCGGAGTTAAATTATTTCAGTATATGAGCAATGCACTGATTTATGTGTTTGAATAATTTGGATTCTGGGAAAACAACCAACGTTGTTAAATAAAAGTTATGTAAACATGCATGCTATATTTACGAAAATCAAATAGCGAGATATTTAGTAGCGTAAGAACGTGGAAGTTACATATATCCCTTCCACGTTGTATATTATAGCTACAAATAAATCGTACACCGTAATAAATCGAACCACGGGCTATACTAGATCACTATAGTATAATAATAATAAAATAACAGTCAAAAACAAAACAATAACGACATTCCCTTACAAATGTTATTAATTTTAACTTTTGTCTATTATTTTAATTTCATTATACTAAAGTGATCTAGTATAGCCCGTGGTTTAATTTATTAAGGGTATGTCCCTTCCACGTTGTATATTACAACTTTTTATTCCAAAATAAAAAGAATAAACACACATCCAGAAACATTTCAAGTAGCAAAATATTTTTTTTTTCTCACGGAACGTATTGCTGTTAATTATAGAAACACAAGGTCTATGTCATTTAACTAATTAGGTAGGTATATGTAAAGATATTCTCATTAGCTCGTAAATTGTTTAAATACTTGTGAAAAGATCATTATAATAACACCAAACTATATTCCATTTAAATATAAGTTTACACATATTTATTACATTAACAATGTGAAATATACGGCCCCGGGTTCTGTCTACCTCGTGTAATAAAATTTAATAGAGGGAAATAATGTAACGACTACTTATCTTTAATTTCTGATTTTAAACTTTCGCGGTCATTACGGGACTTACCGTGATTAATTTTATCTATGTTTAGCGAACTATAATTTTATGGAACAGTAAATTTAACGCCGAATCGCCTCACGAAATTATCGCAACCTTTATACAGCACCCGCTGATTGGTCCAGTAATTGGTGTGGAGTAACATAAAACCCGGTAGTGGCGTAAAGAGATGAAGTTTGAAGTACCACCTACTTGAATGTACTTTTGATAGGGTAATTTTGCTGTGCTTATGCTTCCACATAATTATAGTTCGCTGTCTATTATGTATTGACAATTTATCACATCGAAAGGATGCGGTGCGTTCAGAATAACGCAATAGCTTTATCGTACGATATATCGTTGCTCCGTAGTAGAGCATTTGTTACATAATATGTATACATCAAATTACATAAATCTTTTTATTACTGTAATAGTTAGTCTTCTATACAGTTTAATAGTTTTACAACGCTGTATTTATGCAATGATATATTGAAATTTAAATTCGAAGTATTATATAACTTAATATATACATATATATATATATATATATATATATATATATTCGAGAGTGTAAATCTTAGTAACGAGGTAAATAGTATTATGGGACTAAGTAATACGTGGTTGTGCGGTAAAAAGTGTAAAGGAAAATAAATAATTGAACGAGTAAGTGTTAACTTAAACACATATTGCATATAGTGATAATATTTACGCGTGCGTCTACTCATTTCAAATGTTAATAAGAAAAAATATAAAGGTGTCTTCCAATCTATCTGTAGGTATATACTACGGTACCGTTTAAATAAACATGACTTTGATATTAATTTTATACCTTTTGATTTGAAATCAAATATACTAAATATTTCATATAAATGAATCATATAAAAATCAATCAATATATAAAAATAAATACTCGTATTTAGTCTCAACAAAGTTATCCAACGACATTACCATTACCAGTTATATCTATGTAATTTTCATCCATTATAGTCATGTTCGTCAAATGACTGCAATGTACAGTAATTGCAGTCGCACTTACGCCAGTTTGTATTTTTGCATTCCGTGCCCGCTCTTTTTTTGTGTTCATTTCGTCCACAATACGTATCAAGTCACTGGAGCGTAGAGTCTGCATCCGAAATGTGGACGTTCGTTACAAAGCAGAGGATGTAAGCTTTGAACACAATTAAATCATTGTTGTAGAGTGAATCTTTCGACTAGTGTCCGTTGTTTTACCCAGGTGTACAATAACTATACATTGTTTTGAATACATGCCTTAGATTCAACAGGATTTTCGTGCAGCTGTTGAGGTAGACTAAATAACATATCCAGATGAGAAAATAGGTAAAAACTGCTGTCAGTTGATGAAACATGAAAAAATATGTGGGTGGCAATCTTGGATCCAAAATCTGAATACAGCTTCGAGTGATGCGAATAGAATTTAGTATTAGGTATTTAAAATATATGTTCATCATTAAAAGCGCCTATCAAAAATTAATTAACAAATTCTGTTTTTCCTAAAGGTTGTCTGGTAATAGATGTATTTCAACCTTTTGTACCATTGTGTTTAATTAAAATTTAATACCTAAATAAATATGATTAATAGTACGTACAATGGTTGTTAATTCCTTGAGTTTCAAAAATATTTGCATCATTTTGTTTATAGGTTACAGTGCAAAAACCAAAGGTAAAAATGTTTTCTTTGATGATTCATGTAGTGTAAATATTCTAAGTTTTGCCACAGTCGTCGTGTTTTCCTTGTAAAATATATTGTATTGCACACTTTGTATTCAAATAAGTACATGTGTTTATGTGTTTTCTAATGTTCTCTATCTCAAATGGGTGTCCTTAATACTTACATTAAATTTTAAATCTAAACATAATATGAATATTTAATTAATGACTGATATTTGAGATGGGTCGAGGATTTTTTTTTGTAAAGTATACTTATATTAAAAGACCCCACTCTAACTTATACTAATACCATAGTGTCAATTGAGTTTTGCTGTCATAAAGAACGTATTTATTAACATTAAATATGGAAGCACCAATATCACAACTTTCTTGTCCTGTAAAAAGATAAATAAAAACAAAGCGGTACTTACTGTCTTCGACGCACATCTGATTGTCTGGTAACAACCTCAGGCCATTGGGGCAGGCGCAGGAGACGCGCGGGGAGTTGGGTCCTATCCTGGGGGCTGGTAAGCAGAGGTGGGAGCAGTGGCCGTTGACAGCTGCGCAGTGGTTGATGCCGTCGGGCTGACGGTATGGGTGGTACACGTGGATCACCATCGGGTTTTGGAGCTGTTCAAACAAATTATATTTTCATGCTGCTACAGATAGACACGCGTTATCGCGATAAAGAACATTTCAATTTCTATCATTTGGAAGTAATTTTATCTTTTGGTTAAAAGCCAGATGACTGCTTACGATTCATTTCATTATTTAAACATTATTAGTCATTGGAGTTAGGTAGACACTTAAAATATCTTGTTTTTATGAATTGTCTAATCCCGATTAAAATAAATTACCGACGTATTTATGCTCAGTCATAGTCATACGCCCAAAATAAGCATATCGGATAAGATAAACTTTAGAATTATGTATAATAATAAGATTAATACGTATTTATTACGCGAAATATTATGCCAAGCTTCACTCACATAGCTCCTATGTTAACTTTCTTTTATAAAAACATATATCCTAATAAAAAATAAAAAAAAAAAACATTTTGAATTACCTACTTATATTTTCCCAAAAGAATTGAAGATATGATTGTGATGTTCTGAGAGATTTTTTATTACATTATCACGTTTTTATCGATAAGGGGTAGACAAAGGCAAGACCCAAAGACCACGAGACGAATAAAGAAATAGGGTGAAAACAGTATGGGTAACCGCCTGGTCCCTGAATTGACTCCTTAAGCAAAATGTACGCGTAAGGAAAACAACTCATACATACTTACCTACAACTTTATTGTTTGCTTCCTGAAAATGAAAGGTATTTTTGATGTACTGACTTGGCGCCCTCTGACTACATATAAAAAACCTTACCGTATGTGTAGAAGTAACAGCTTCAACATCTTTCCCGTTGAACTTGTTGGCCCTGAACACCGCCGTTTTGTCCCAGTCGGTCCAGTACACCCAGTCTTCGAAGGTGGTGATGGAGAACGGATGTCGGAGAACATCAGTCGAGTAGAGAATGACACGTCGAGACGAACCGTCGAAGTTGCACGACGATATGGTGTTCATTTTAGCATCCACCTAGAATTAAAAAGCTCTTTTAGATGATGATATCCCTTCTTTGATCTAAGCACGTTCCCGGTGCACTGCCTCAGAGCCCGGGGTGCGCGATTTCTTCTCCTTTTCTTTCTGATTCAGTTATAATATACATGTCAATGGTCACCCAAGGAAGCCGAAGACCATGCGAAATTGAGAAGAAAAAGCCAGAACAGTTTAAAAGATTTGGCTACAGATTTACGATCGTCCGCCTGCGCATTGAGTTAAAGAACTTCCCATGCTATGAGCAATAAGGAAGGAAGACGGTTTTGTGTTCATCGGACAAAGATAATTAGGTATACCGTTGTAATTTTGAAGAAATTTTCCTGTCCCTCATTCTATATGGGGTTGTTACAGGTTTGGCATGTGTCACTTGAACCTGTTCAATAAGGTTCTTAATTAAACAGGTTCAAGTGACACATGACATGCCGTTACCTTTTTAGTATGTATCTCATCGTGCACCTGTGAGAGATTACGGACTTATAGCAATATACACAACGTAATAAAATTATAACAAGCACGTTGACAATTTGCCTAACGACTTTTATTCGTCTACTACATTCGACAGGATATTTCCTGATGAGCATATGCTAGGCTTATTATAGACATCTATGAAAGAGCCACGCAACATTATGTAAATGGCCCTTCCCTTCACGTCCAGCAGTGGACTTAAATAGGCTATAGCAATGTAAAATTAGGATACATATTTTAGGATAGGATTCCATATTTTCTTTGATTTGCTTTGTTATTTTATATCTAACACAAATTTATCATCCTTACCTTTGTAATATAGTTTATCAAATGTACGTAAGTAAGTAGGTACCTACGCACTTAGGTGATTATTAGTTAAATATTTTCATGTGAGTCTAATCAATAAACTGGCGAATAGTTCAAAACCTAATTATTATGAGTAGGTATCTAAGATAAAATCTAATCAATGTTGATATATTTTCCTGTAAGCCTTAATATGGCCTCTTGGCGGATTTCTTTCGCCTTATCTTGTTTGAATTAAGGGACGATCAGTTATCTTTGCTATATTTTTGTCTCCATGTACGTGACGCTAGCGTCACAGTTTAAACCAACTTATCACCAACATGCGTACCTATTTATGAAAATTTCCATAAAAATCGTTATCTGATTAATTTTGTGAAAAAGTGCTTAAGCGTTTTACAAATCTTGTGCAAAGGTTTAAGAGGGATACATTAATTTTTAGGGGTCCAGTGCTGCAATTTATTTTAAATGGGGCCCATTTGAAAGGAAACGGGGATATCATTAAAATTTTTGGCTTGATCATGCCCTAGATAACCCTTAAAATTAATGATTCATTCACAATTCATTAAGTGTCTTTTATTGACGCAGGAGCGCCACAGACATGCATAATTTGCCTCCCAAATGATAGCAGTGAAAAAACTTTTACCTGAAGTAAAGGACGTACCTCCAAAACATAAATAAGCTAGGAATTTATTAGCTTGGTTCTTAATACTTTTAATTTTGCCCTCATTCGAAGCTTCATACGGACAAAACCGCGGTCGACTATAAGTTAAGATGTTTAAAATAAAAAATGTATTTATTGGTATAATACTTAACAAGTTCTTCCTACTACGCATTAGTAAAAATTACATTTTTTCCACAACAATTTTCCCATTTTATAAATCTTTCCGGAAAATGCGATTTTTTTTCTGTTAAAACTTTCCTCTCTTCCTACGCAATCGATTACCTATATAAAGCTTAACAACTGCATTTATTGTTAAAGTGTTTTTATTATGAATCATAAGAATTACATGCATTACTTATAATTAGTCATCGTTAGATTTAAGTAGTTTAATGATACGTTTTTTTGCATCGTACAATACAATGATGATTCAACGATTATGTACGTAGTTAGTTTTTTGGATGATAGCAACTTAACTACGCATGCACTAAAGATGTCATTTGACCTTGTGCTTGTTTAGATCACAGATCTGGAGTTTTTTTCATGTTTTGATTCATAGAGGTTCATAATGACTCATGAGTCAGTCTCACTAGTTCCATCTGAAAATTTTCTAGGGAACTACAGCTACCGTTAAGAAGGTTCATAAGGGAATGACCTTCATATTCCTTGGGTGTAAGAATAATATGATAAAACTATATACTGCGTGCATTTTGTACTTGTTATATTACTTCCATCAATAGATGGAATAAATTTATTGCGGCCGTTATGGTCGCAATTTATCTACTTGTTGGAATGAGGCCGATTACCTGGGCGTGCTCTCCACTTGGTTTCATTAAAGTGGTATCTATAAAATTAAAAATGTTCAAGCTCTTTAGTGCTAAATTAAACCGCTGGTTCCAGCTGCCGTTGTTGTTGTTGTTTTTCGTGAATTTAAGTGGCCAGCTATCTATCTTAATTACAGTCGATAAAGTAAAATTGTTCTATATGATATTTTTCTCAGCCGAGCTATATAGAAATATTCCATTTAATAAATGTCCTTTTGTTAATAAAAAAATAAAGGAGTGGTATGTACAATAATCGATTATCATTTATTAGACCATTAGTATGTGATCATTCGTGATAAGATAAAAGTGTAATTAGTCTGTAAACAATATCAATTAGCAGATATTATCTTGGGAGTATCCATCAAAGGCTTTTATGTTGATGGGTAAATTGGTTGAGCTAAGTAGCAAGCATATTCTTCAGATACGTTACAGGTGGCTGAAAATGACACTTAGTAGATATGATATCTTAGGCGTATCAATCAAAGGCCTTTATGTTGAAGCGATGCGCCATTTATCTGCTCACACGTCGACGTGTAAATTGGTCGAGCTAACTAGCAAGCACATTCTTCAGATACGCTACAGGTGGCTAAAAATGATACTAAATAGATATGATATCTTAGGCGTATCAATCAAAGGCTTTTATGTTGATGCGATGCGCCATTTATCTACTTACACGTCGAGGAGTAAATTGGTCGAGCTGATTAGAAAGTCGAGTAGCGTATATTGCTGTTTGCGGTACAGCAATCTACCACAAACAGGTACTACCACAGCTACCCCAGATACTCTTAGGCAGCTTGAAAAATCTGACACCAGTGTTAGTTACAAAACATTTGATATGAATAATTGGACGGTTCCTAGCCTTACAATCTTTAGTGTGTGTATTTGTTAGGTATAGACCAAGTGATTACTATGACATTATGATAAATTTCCGCACAGTTCGAAAAATGCCCAAAATTAAAGCACAGTGTGATAAACTATTAAAGTAATCAAACCGTCCGGGCAGCCGCCAACAGCAGACTTGTTCTTGCAGAGTTATGTTGACCACCCAGGTCATATATAGGTTATGGTGCTGCGGTGGTGGCCTTTAGGCCACCGGCTAGCCGCCAACAGTGTTCTTCCAGGATTATGTAGACTACCCAGGTCACGTAGTATAGGTAATGGTGACGCACCATAACCTAACTACATAAACTGTATATAATTCGGGTTAGCCAAATTGGTCGCTTTTATCACATGGTCGATAAACCTCAGAAAAATCAACTGCAGGTGAATCCCCCGTGCAATGTACCTGTGTATTTTCAGATTGCCCGAAAACCACATGACAATTTACCACAGACGAGAAATTAAAATGTCTAGACAATGTGATAAATAAGGGAGTTCAAATTATAATTAATTACTTCGCCCAAAGTAGCTTGTCATTATTTATATTGCCCGGGCATTATGGAAATTGTCCCAATTTATCACTTGGTCCATAACATATACAAGTTTAAATGAATCCCTTTCAAAAACATTATATGTCTATAGAAATGAGAGAACAGAACTTAGGACTATAATACCCAAGGACCACATTTTAGCGTTATCAAATCGTAAAAGTGGAATATTAAATTCAAATTAAAATTGTGAAAGGTTGCTAGCAGCATTGCCTATTGACATGAGTCCCCGAGATTTTCGCCCATTCCTTTGATCAGATTTTACGATCTGCGCGGGAAGAAAGGCAACTGGTATATCCTACGTTTTTCCTTTTCTCCCAGATCAGCATGAAAGCTTTTTCTATAATAGTACATATAATAACTTGACAATCCCTAACATAATCACATTTACATTAAGTGAGAAAAGTTGAGAACGTCTAAAAAAACGTAGATATTTGATGCGGATGTGCAATGTACACACTCGTTCAAAGTGAACTACACTTACTTGTGGGAAAGTTTTAATTTAAATTAGTGTTTATTGTACTTAGATAACATATTTTGTAGATTTCAATCAGATATAGCATCTAATCGGTAAACTACGCAGTTACCTTTTGCAGTAAAAATGATACGGTTTTTTTACCCGAAATAGAACAAAACTGTAGCTTCTCTTTTATTGACCTTATTTTTGACAATGAATTGTATTATCCTGTGCAAAAAATGCTTTCAGTTATTGAAAAAGCTATATGTTTAAAGAGCCTCTGTTAGAACGCAGTTCCATAGCTGACCTGCGTCGTCGACTACTTTTGACTACTTATTATTTTTTTAAGAAAGCAGTTCTAGTTTTTCTTTCTAGAAACTCCACATCAGGTGTAGGTAGGAACGGACCATTGGCAAGTTCATTTGAAATAAATTTATAAAATAATATTTTTAACGGTTGTTCATAATTTTCTTGGTAAGCTAAACAATTCGTGGACTGGATACCCTAATCTTAAATTGTTTATCATTTTTTGATATCGTTAGTTAAAGTGCAGCAGCTAATATGTACAGCCACATAGACAATGAATTGGCACAAATCGCGCACACCGAATCATAATACGAACATCATCAAAGTTAGAACTACATAAATCTGGACCTTACCCATGTTCGAAAATTATATAATCAATGGGCCAAGAACATTTAAGACAAAAAGAATTACAAAACATTTTTAAAATTATTAAAATCATATTATTCAGTCGCCGAATACCTGCAGGTTAAGGAAAAATAGAAAATGCCTACCACCCTCTCGTCCCATTGCAACGCCTGACAAGGTGCATGTAATATTTTTTTTGTATACAATAAATCATGTGCTATGCAATTTATTTATTAAATAAATAAATTACCTATACTTTTCTATGTGGCCCAATGTGCTACTCAATTACTACATAAAAGAAACCTTACAGCAGCAAATCAAGATCCCTTAAACATCTGGCGCACCATGATCAGTCTACTCGATGACGCGGATTGGCTGCACAACGTCTATAAAATATTACAAATAGCAGAAATCCTTGTACCACAAACGGGTTACCTATCTATAAAATTCTACAAACTGAAGAAGTGTACTCACCCAATACACACGTTTCCTGACAAGGTCTAGGGTCAGGCCATTTGGCCACTTGACGTCGTATGCCACGATGGTTTGTCGGTGCGAGCCGTCCATGCCAGCGCGCTCGATCTTCGGTGTTTGGCCCCAGTCCGTCCAGTACATCCATCTGGGAACAGTGATGAAAACTTAGAAAAAAAATCATGAAATTTGGAAATAACTGACCGAGCGATCGAAGCGAGCGAAGCGTTTCAGTTTCGAGATTAGCCAAAAATTCTTTTGTCCGTCTGTCTGTCCGTCTGTCTGTCGGTCTGTTCTCGCCTACAGGTCGCATTTCTTAACCGATTCTCATGAAATTTTGTAATTATAACTTTTTGGCGAGCCAGTATTTCGAAATTTTTCAAAATGGAAGTATAGGGGTTTAAAATTTTAAAACTGTCATATATCCGCCATTTCAAAATATTTTCAAAAATGTCATTAGACTTTTTTGATGCCATTATAAAAATGCAATTTTTTTATTTGAACAACTTTTTTGTCTTTACAACTTTTTTATACGTTATACTTGAACGGGTTTAGAGTGACTCGCGAAGTCTAGCTAACTGAAAAATAATCAATACAAATTTTCTTACAAAATATACTGAAACTATTTAAGGGTGAATTCAGTCCGGGTTAGTGAACAACTTTCTTAAAAATGCATTTATTTATTTATTTATTTAACTTTATTACATGAAATTGTAATTGGCGGACTTAAGGCCGTAGGCCTTTTCTACCAGTCAACCTACAGGTGATGCTGACATACGTAAATTTCGGAAATATGGTGTCTCATGTCTCCAAAGGGAATGAAACCTGCGACTTCCAAGGCCAATGTCTTGACCACTATTTTTATTGCAAAGCCCAACAGTATTTATTTAGGGCAACTTTTATTTAAAAGTATCACATCGTGCGTGGTGTTACGGCGTCATACCGACAAGCAGGTGTAGATCAGGCGTTATTTAGGGGTATTCTTGATAGGTTGAGCATGGGGAGATCATCAAAGACTGACTGGGAAACGTTGATGTCTTGAGAGAAAAGTAAGCTGAATAAAAAAGAATTAGATCTATTTAAGGACTGCATGCGGTTATATCCTGATAAAAAAAAAGTGTTCTAAATTAAAATTTTAATAGGTTAAAAGCTCTGAACCGGCCTACAGAGAAAGTACCGGCGAACCACAACAATAAACAAGCTGCACAGGCCTGCGCTGATCAGCAGGCCCAGGGATTGACAAAAACAATTTACCTACGTGTCGGCAGCAGAGTCATGCTTAAGACCAATTTAGGGGGAAAAAAGGGCTAGGTGAATGGTGCATTAGACACTGTTTTGGAATGGTGCATTAGGCACACACACTCAATTGGTTTACCCCCCGAATTGCTCCTCACCTACAGATCAAACTTTGGTGATAATGGTGCAATTTGATATCTACACTAGGCCACATATTAACAATTCTGTGCCTATAGCGGCCGTTACTCGATCTTGGCGTTCTGGAGAGATCATCCAGAACCCCATTCCCTCTTATATTAGCATGGGCAGTGACCATCCACAAATCGCAGGGTTAAACATTGCCAAGGGTGGTTGTCGGTTTAGGGACTCGTGAGTTAGCAGCGAAATGTTCTTACGTTGCCCTCTTTCGTTCTCGCCTAGCGGACATAGTCCTGGAGCCATTTAATTTAGTCTGCCCGCCTCACCAGAATAGGTACAATGAAACTTCTTCTTTTTGAAAACGATTAAAATGTCGGTTATTCCATGGATGTAAAGTTATAAAAGCTCGCGAGGTCTACTGTTCTCACAGAACTACTAGTTATATTTATTTGTCCAACGAATTTACACGCTAATCTTCTGCTATTATAGAGCCTTTTACATCATCGACATTTTTTCGTACCAATCGACCTCGATTCGATTGGGCAATGAATTGAGCTCCCAGAATACACGAATATCTAGAGTGATACTTACTTATGCGTTCTTTAAAGGTTTGTAAAGTATGCTTGTCAAGACGTCATCTGGTGTTGCAGGCTTAGGTACATAGGCTATTAACATCCTTCCTTCACTACGTGACTTCTTACTTCAATAGCACTTCGTATCTACATAGTATTTAATAATGGACCCCTTGGTTATATGCATATCACACTGCTGTTTCTTTATACTGTCTAGCTTTTCTATTGTAACATCTGGCTTTTTGATCATTTAAGTACTAGCTAGGTACTGCCCGCGACTTATTTCGGATAAAATTTAACAAAAATCGTGTTGCTCTGTTACTACGTTTTGACATGAAAACAAACAAATAACGACGGCTGTTCTAGATTTTTATTTCTAGATGTTAAATAATAGATATCTTGCCCGTAGTACCTATCACACTTTTTAAATATTTTCAGGCGCCTCTAGTCATATGCCGAAAAACTTTCCAAAAGCAGCACAAAAATTAAACTTACCCATCAAGAGGATTCAAAGCTATTGCTCTTGGTTCCTCCAGCCGATCCCTGATGAGAATCTTCCTCATGTTGCCCTGCAGGTCTGACAGTTCAATGTGATTCTTGCCGGTGTCCGTCCAGTACAGATGGTTGTAGATCCAGTCTACTGCTAAACCGTCGGAGGTAATGAGTTGATCACCAATGACAACGGTGCGTTGACTGCCTTCGTCTATTGGTGCTCTGAAAAGAACAGAAAGATCGTTTAAAAAAATGCTGTTCAGCCAGAGTGTTTATTTGAGACAAAAGCAGTTGTTAATTCGACAGAGTTTCTTACTTTGTTAGACCCAAAGACAGGTTAAAATTTGATTTGTTTGTGTTAGCAGATTACCTTTTTACTAAGCTTGCCGTCGACAAAATCACCGATAGTTGACTTTAAGTTGATCCAGATTGTGTCGTTTCTTTTTTGCGATATGACCCAATGATTCAAGAATTCTACAAAGGCACGTAGTAAAATACAATGCAATTGACTTCTATTTTCATTCATGGTAGAGGACCTTCGTATCAGAAGTCATTAGAGCTTTATTTAAAAATAATAGTTTTTAACTCACTTGTAAATTTTCTCATCCGTGACGTCGCTCCAGAAGATCATGCCCGTTCTAAAGACGTAATCTAGCGCCGTAGCAGATTTCGTGTCATTGACTATAGCAACCATCTCGTGGTGGTCCAAGCTGATCTTCCTGATGTCAAATCTTCGGGCGAAGAGAAGAGATGGGTGGCCTTCGGTAGCTTTGCACCGAGTTCTGTCACGTGGATCACGCGCGTAGCCGGCATGGCATTCGCATTTAAAGGTGCCTTTTTCATTGATGCACATTTGGGAACAGGCTCCGGGGTCAGCGCACTCATCGATATCTGAAATTTAGAAAAAAAATGGTTTTAATATTTCGATCAGGTTTTAGGTGGTTTAGGAGGAAAGACAAAACATAAAATGTACATTTGGTCTTCTTCACGCACATCGTAAGCTGACCAAGGCATTCTCTTGATCAGCTTACGATCTATCTGGAATACTAGTTATGCCATTATGCCATTATGATGCGGCTAGCATCAGCAACACATCACTGTTTTAATTCCGTTTTTCCACCTTCACGACCACCATCACTCTTTAGGTAAGAGGCCTTTAGGTCTTGCGGCTCTAGTCGTTGGGGGTAAAAACGTGATACAAAAACGTGACGAAAGACGTGTATCTCTTATGAGCTCACCATGATGCTAACAAATAAATGAATCGGGCAATTACCTTCACAAGTCCTATTGTCAACCAGCTTGTATCCTTTCTCGCAGTCGCAGTAATATCCAACCGGGGCATCGACACAAAGCTGCGAGCATCCGCCGTTGCTTATAGCGCATTCGTTCTCCCCGCATTTGTCCCTGGGCTCGTCTTCAAAGTTGGGGCAGTCTGGTTTTTTGTCGCACAGCTTGGATAGCGGAATGCACATGCCATCGCCGCAGTCGAATTCTGTCTTCTTGTCGCATGCTGGTTTTGGTCGAGCTGTAGAGTTGAAAAAGAATGCATTGTAAATCTTAGTTTTGTATGGTCGGTCTAATTTTTTATAGCTTATGCTTTGATGATCATATGCGCGTAAATTAAAATATTATCAGACCTAGATCGTTAAAAGTTCCATTTACTTACTTGATACAATTTTTCTTCGCTACGCGTTAAAATTGTTTTGTATTAAGGACGACTATCTAAGCTGCGCTAGTTTATTCATATTTGTCGATAAATTTGCTTTGCAAGGGACCTGGTTCAGGGGCATAACGGCCACCTCGATACTTTGGGGAAGAGAACACGAGTCTTTACCATCTTCAAACTCAGTTGATCTTGAGAAGGAGGGAGATTCTTGTGCATACATTTTAACTGTGCAATAAAGTTTAAATAAATAAATAATAATTCTACGGACTGACTTGATTCCGTTAGCAACGATATTTGCACTGCTTCTGGTGCCGGCCCGATCCCGGTTCTTCATATATACATTCATATAGGTATACGTACATATACTATGAAAATTCTTCATATCTTGGCCTTTTCCTTGGAGTAGTAAAGGGGTGTCAGGCGGCTTTTGACACCCGTATATATCCGAGGCAACTGAGGGAAATCCCTTAGTTGCCACGGATTAGTACACAGGTGTCAAAATATACAGGACTATAACTTTATATCTAGGTAACATAGAACAGGCAGCAGTAGTGCAATAAACTCAGCTTGATGATTTTAGGCAAACTCTTCTCGGTTGGTCCAGCCGTAACAGCATTGAACTGATATAGCAATTAATGTCTTCATAAAATATGAAGAAGAAAAACTTACTGCAATTAAGTTCATCGCTGCCATCAGGGCAATCCTTATCTCCATTGCAGTACAAGGCACCAGGGATACAGCTATGATCTTTGCACTGGAACTGATCGATTCGACATGTCACGTTTCCTCTGCAAATCTCAGGGGCCTCATCTCCCCCGTCTGGACAGTCCCGGTCACCGTCACAAACCCATGCTTTGTGCACGCAAGTCATCCGGTCTTTGCATTCAAATTCTGTTGATATACACGGCGATGTCGTCTTTGGTGTTGTTGCACAGCCCTGGAATGTGTAAATTTTTGGTTAATTTTACTTGTACCTAAGTAGTTATTACGGACTCTTTGATTCAGGGTATTGTTGTATATATGCATAGGGTTTACGAGGGGTAAAATATCTGCTGATTGAATGGAAAGATATGTCCATATGGGAAAAGTTGAGTTTTTATTCACGACGTTTTTACATTTTGTCCTCGTGTTGTTAAGTAAGATAACATAGTAGACTTTGAGAAAATGTCTTTTTGTGCTTATTCATATTTTTCTTGCTGTATAGGTACAACAAAACTTTCAAAACAACACACATGTTTGAGTAGAGGTACTTTACTGCCGATTAAAACTGTTTTCAGTAGATATAGTTTATTCAACAAATAAGAGCATTTAGCGCAAATTATCCAATAATTAACCGCATTCATATAAACCAAAAATTCACGCTACTGAAATTTAGATGTTGGGTACATTAAATAGGTATTTCGGTATCTAGAATGAATTTGTGAGTTAAAGTAGAATATAAATGAACCAGTGAATTTTGACCTCATGAATACTGATAGTTTGAATATTAAAGATACTGTGACCTCCAGTAGGCAATCTGCTATTCGTAAGTTTCAGGAAATAATTAGGTTTGTTTGATAATTCCCGCAGTAGGTCGAGGTCTTCGAAATTATCAATGCATTATCTCAAGGTTGTTTAAAATAAGTGACCCGAGATGACGGGTCTGTCTCCTTTGATAATTAATTGTAAAAGAGATAGTAAATGTACTTAAAGAAGTCGCACTTTGAACTAACGTGAGGTCGGGACGATAAAGCGAAACACTGATTTATTCATAGTTACTAGTTATACACATGCACAGACTTTTCACACATCTTATGTGACAAGTTAATACTTAAAATCGCCTAATTTATGACAAAATGACCAATCCCTCTATCTACTTTAAAATGACCAATCCCTCTATCTACCTACTACTTCTATCAAGTTTTGTAAGGGTAGAACAACTATACATTTTAGATTTTTGATATCGTACCTAGCATCTTTCCTCTCAACCTCTGACCTGCAATCTGTGGGAGTGATCTCGTGAAATGCGACGGAAGTGTGTAACAGGAAGCCGGGGAAGCGTGTGCTATTTGATTTGATCAATGAGCGCGGTTGCTTATTATTACTAATATTATACATAGACCTAGATTTTTTTTTAAGTGAAATCTTCTTTATACCACTCCCCCGCTAAAACGTTTATTTTATTCACTGAAAACAGTGAATAAGATGCACTTTTACTCACTATTTTGATGTTTGAATTTAGAACAATTTAGATACTCTTAATTTTAGTAATTGTTCCAATCTTAATGTCCATTTTAATTAATTTAACCTTCATTTTTCTTCATTAAATGTCTATTTTCGCTTAATTTTTTCTTTTTAACCGACTTCCAAAAGAGGAGGTTATCAATTCGTTGGAATCTTATGTTTTATACATGTTGATCGATTTATTCGAAGACGTTTGTACCGATTTAGAATATTCTTTTTTTTTAAGGGAATACCTGTCAGGTGGTCCCATATTTTTTTTATCAAAACTGGTTGTGTAGTTTGGTGGTGAAGTCGGTTTTGTTTTGAAAAATTATTCTCGTAGTCATGGTATAAAGTATAAAGTATAGTATGCAATTCTTGAATAAAGCGGATTTACATCGAGGGCCATGAATCACTCGCATTGCTCAGAATTCTAACTCTTGATCATCATGAATCACTCCCTACGTTCGTGATTCAGTCGTTAGAATCTTTCACCTGCTCGTGCTTCATCTATGGCCCTCGAAGTAAATCCGTCCTTTATTCACTAATTGCATAATATACTATTATGCGCGTTGGGCATGCATAGAAAGCATTTTTTGAGATGGGAAATACGTAAATAAAAATTTAGGACTATGGGGAAAACCAATAAACTCGCGACACAGTTACCGACACCAGGCCAATGTCGCTCCCCGTTTAGGTATCGAAAATATACCTACATTATTACAATGCGCGCGGCGACCACTTCGAAGGGGAAAATTCAGTTACATGAATGAATCGTTTGTCCAGAGTAATAAGAATGAAAGTGGCTTGCAATGGATGTCTAGGTATCTAAACAAAGAGGTGAGGAGTTCTAACGTGAGCCAAATTAAACCATTTATATAAATTTCTTTTTGAGTAAGACTTCTGTAGCTGTGTAGACACCATGTTTTCACTTCTCGGCACTCCCGGAGTGTCACTGTTCCTTTACTGCGTGAAAAGACCACACTGGCCGAATGCAACTAATAATACCATAATTGTCACCCATATGACCAAAAGCGATAGCGATCGATTTGACAATATGATAAGTTTTGATACACAACATAGGAGCCAGGATTAAACATCGTAACACGAAAATTGGATTTTTTGAATTGTAAACTATGAATACTTTTGTATCAGACATCTGTTTTCTATTAGGTAACGACGTGAGATGTCAGTCAAGGTGAAAGACTCGCTCTTTTTAGGGTTCCGTACCCGTCGGGTAAAACGGGACCCTATTACTAAGACTTCGCTGTCTGTTCTTCTGTCCGTCTGTCTGTCATCAGGCTGTATCTCAAGAACCGCGATAGCTAGACAGTTGAAATTTTCACAAATTATGTATTTCTGTTGCCGCTATAACAAAAAATACTAAAACAAAATAAATAAATATTTAAGGTCCCATACAAGAAACGTGATTTTTTATAGATGATGGTACGGAACCCTTCGTGCGCGAGTCCGACTCGCACTTGGTCGGTTATTTTTTTTCTTTTTGTGGCAATATCTATGTATGAAAAATGTATACTTTAGATGACAAAAAAATAAATACTCCTCTTACATAACACGGGACACGCATAACTCAAACAAATAGCCAGCGACAGCAACATTTCCACTTCAAAAAATTCATGTAAATATACAAATTAACTTTTTCCGCCGTAATGTTCCGGTATTGATGAAACACGGGATCCGATACGCCCGCGGGGCTTGTATAAAGGGATAAATAAAATTTTGGTAATCCAATGTGTGGGGAAAGGATCGGAAACCTGGTTAAAATAATAGATCTATTCATTGCCGCGTGATAAAGTTAACCAGGAAGCGTTTAATCTCAATTAATTTTGACTATACGTGGGGCGCACTATAAGTTTCCGGAATGAATATGAAAAAATACTATTAAAGGTACAAAATTAATTTATTGTTTTTCAAAATAATCTCCCTTGGCGTCTATGCACTTTTTCATTCGATGAAACCAGTTTTGAAAACTTTTGTGCCACTCCTCTGTGGTGACCTCTGAAACGTGTTTTTCATACTCCTCGACAGCCTCTTCTGGTGATGAAAATCGTTGACCGCGTAATTGGTTCTTAATTTTTGGGAACAAAAAAAAGTCACAAGGTGCCAGGTCGGGACTGTATGCAGGATGACTCATGAGTTCTACATTTTTCGCCTTCAAAAAGTCGTTTGTCTGTCTGGCCGTGTGAGAACTAGCATTGTCGTGGTGCAGGATGATACGGCGTTTACGGTTATTTTTACGGAGTTCGTCAATAACTTCCGGCAAACAAATGGTCGTGTACCAGTCACTATTCACTGTACGACGATTCTCTAAAGCAACAGTAGCCACGTGTCCAGTTTTATTAAAAAAAGAAGCAATCATCCGCTTAGATGCACTTTTCACGCGCGCCACTTCGGCTCATCTTGAAAGACCCATACGCTCGATTGCTGCTTTGTTTTGGGATTGTAGCAATAAATCCATGTTTCGTCACCTGTTACTATGTCCCACACCAAATTTGACGCACCTTCGTTGAATCTGGTAAGCATGGCACTGCACCAAGTGACGCGGTCCGTTTTTTGAGCCTCGGTCAAGTTGTGTGGGATCCACCGCGAGCACAGCTTTCTCACACCCAAATGTTTGTGTAGGATTAATTGTATTTGACTCATGCCTATTTCTAAGGATGCGCGAATTTCATGGTAGGTCACATGCCTGTCTGTTTCAATCATACGACGCACAGCATCGATGTTTTTGTTGGTCACAGCGGTGGACGGCCGACCATCGCGAGATTCGTCACTGAGATTGATACGACCACGCTTGAATTCTGCAAACCAGCTATAAACAGTTGTCTTGCATGGTGCTTCATTGCCAAAAGCTGTTTCAAGCCGAGCGATGCTCTGTTGAGCTGTCAAATTACACTTAAAATCGTAGAAAATCATACTACGAAAATTTTCCCGAGTTAAATCCATGTTGATGCAGACACACAATTTTTTAAATGGCGCCACAAGGTAAAAACAAAAGACAGTCAGATAAAACAAACTGCATTCTACAGCCAAAGAGTTCTATTTTCAAATGTTGCAATAAATTTTTAAATATTGTTTATGTAAGTAGCCAGTTCCGGAAACTTATAGTGCGCCCTATGTAGAGTTAATTAAATCGACTCTTATTATTTAATCGGAAGAGTTTCGAAATCATGTTTCCATTTAACATATATAATGCATGTTCTGGTTGAACATGTATAAAATAAATGAATTGAATGAATTCTGATTCCTCATTTATATGCTCTATTTAGATTTAAACAGACTAATGTGTTATTAGGTATATTCCATACCTAATAAGTAACACATTCGTATAATCGCTGCGACTGATCAAATCAAGGACTTAAGTGGCTAACATATAAAGCTACAAATATCTTATTTTTTAATATCGGACTTTACAACCAATAGGTCTTTTTAATAACGAAGTCATAATATTAGTCGTAAAGTCCGCTCAGCACCGCGAAGCTACCGCCAGGTCCTAAAAACTACTTATACCTACACATTAGAAACCAGGTATCCATCCTTCGTTGAGATACATAAACGAAGCTGGCATCGGAAGTGTCAGTAATAAAATTAATGTTGTGCAAAACAAGGGGTTCAAATGCTAATTTATGAACAAAAGTAATTTTCGCATCGAATCGCCGCTTCTGTTTGTTCAATGTGTAAATTTCGTGAGTTTGATCGAATTCTGTTTCTAATTAATCTTTGGACAGTTCAAAAGGACCAGACCAGAGCGAATTTGGTGTTTTGAATACCTATATTAGCGTAAATAATTCACATTTTTTACTAATATATAAATGAGGAATTAACTCTGTCTGTCTGGCCTGTATGTTACCTCTTCACGGTTTTTTCTGAACTGTTTTAGATTAAATTTACTATGGATATTTCAACCGGGTCTCAACCCGGGGAAGAACTAAGGATACTAAGTTTTTATCCCAAAAATGATCATGAAAAGGGAATGAGAAGGGGAGTGGAATTTTGTATGGGAACTTCTATGTTGCGACATTTACTCTCGCTCTAAGATGTCGACAGCTGGATATAGGCCTCTTGCAGGGAGGATGTCACTTTCGGTGGGTTATTCTGAATATCTAAATAAAAACCAAATTCTTTGTTGTTTTTCTTTGTTTTCTGGTAGGTGGTTGTGGTACAGAAAAATTTTTCAAAACTAAAAACCGACTTTACCCCAAACTACAAAACCGATTTTGATAAAATTAATTAAAATCTTTGGGACCACCTGAGAAGTGTATAACCCTTTCGAACAAAAATGGATTTTTTGAAATCGGTCCAGCCTTCGAATAATCGGTGAACATAGGTTCATAAAAAAAGAACTTTGTGATTGTCGGCTAAAAGGGAGACTTTAATATTAATATGTGGCCAAGTGCGTGCGGGCCACGCGCAGTGTGCCAACTTTGAGTTCATGTCCCTAAAAACGTCTAAAAACTAATTTTCAATTGAATTTGTATGAAATCCTTTTCCGAGTACATTTTATAAGTTGATTACCTATAATTTTTTAGATTGTAAACCCTACTTAGCTCTGATAGCTTTCCTTTAAATTTCGTTATATTTACTATAGCTGTGAATTTTTTACGTGTACATGTGTAACCGTTCAGCAGATAGAGGGGGAGGGGGAGACACTTGACTCCAACAAAAATGTTCACTTTAAAACCAAATATTTCAGCAACGGATCCCTAAATCGAAAAACGGTGTCCACAAGCTCGTAATATTTTTAAAAGACCTATTCAACGATACCCCACATGATAGATTAGTCGAGAAAAAAAATGACTTTCCACTTTAATTGTACGGGAGCTCCACAAAATTTTTTTTTTTAATTATTTTGTTTTACGACTTTTTCCGCATAATCAAATCCCATTGTCAAATCACAGCTTTCTGGTACCCATAGTCGCTGAGTAAAACCGCGGACGGACAGACAGACATGGCGAAACTATAAGCGTTCCTTGTTTACTACGGAACCCTAAAAAGTACTAAATTTACGCAGACAAAGTTGCGAGAAAAAGCTAGTCCGTTATAATCGACGAGGTTTCCAGTTTGTCTTTTAGACCACTCTATTTCTATCTGTGAATGTCCAACGAGGCGATTAAGTAAGGGACTAAGACCAAACATCTCGTGCCATGCCATGCCTGCATATGCCCAAAGACGATTGATGTTGGGCGGCAGCTGGTTGTAAACATGGTATAATAATATTCTTCGCCTGGTATGTTCTTCCCGTGACAGCTGGTGACGTAATAGGAACATGCATACGTCATCAGTTGCGCAGCGGTTCTCAAACTTTTTTAGTGGGGAAAATATAATAGATAAAAGCAATACAGATATTCTGTACAGTTTTTTATTATTACAAGCTTTTATTTGATTTGCCCCGTTTATCGTTTCGTAATGACCACTGATAGGAAGATAACGTTAAAAGAAACCCAGTTCAGTATAAGTTCCTTTCCTACCCAGGTTCTAGCCTGATAAGCTAGGTTACAAATTACAAACAGATTTAAATCCTGTCCAATTTGGATGGGTCACAAGTCAAAATCAAAGACAAAAATCATTTATTTATCTTTGGATATTTGTATCACTTGATAATTGTCAATTTTTTCTTTCGATTTCATGATAGGGCCGGGAAGTGAAACGCCAAATATGTCACGTCATACCTACTTGACGTGAACGAACTAGCTTAAAAATCACTGTAATTCCTAAATATGCAAACGCAAAATAATAATGAATTGTATTGACTTTCTGTCCACTATTGGTTTAGCTCATGATGAAGCACAGTTCACCGCACCGCAAAAGTTTGTAAGCCACAGTAATTTCTTCATCGAACGAAATAGCGCTATAAGAGTGAGCTAGACGACGATAACGATGACAGAGCGGGCTGCCAATATGTCACTTGTCAATTTGATATGTTGCCATTGTGTGTAATTGAATTACCCGAGCAAAATGCATTTTATAAACTTTATATACGCATTGCGAATTAATAATCCATAATACCAATTTTAAATTATTAAAAAGTTAAATCACACGAGATTCTAATTAGCTAAGTTAGTTAAAATTTTATTTAATGCTCATGGACTAATCGAGAAAGTCCTTAAATTTACTAAAAGAACAATCAGTGGCAACACTTATCGTGACGTAAATGTTTTTTACTCGGGAAGAAGAAGGTATCTTCTTCCCGAGTAAAAAACATGTTTTATTATACCATAGTTGTAAAACTTTTTCGCACAATGTTCTGTTCAAGCCAACGAGTTATTAGATGTATGTCGATGGTTTCAGCTATTTATTCTCGATTTCGTATGACCTTCGTCATCCTTGGGTGACCATTTAAGCATGCGTTTAATATTTGGAGAAGAAAAAGAGGGAAAACCAGCACAGGTGAGGTTGCAATCAGGAACGCGCTAAAATGAAGGAATCGACAGGGTTTCTAGCTTAGCGTACACAGCCTAAGTAAATTAATAGGTAACGTTGTAGTTGTGATAGTTTGTCCACTGTGTTATACAGTAAAGGTGCTCGTATTTTATTTTCAAGGCAAACAAGAGATTTGTGAAACTAGGTTTATATACATTTAGGTTTTACATAAGTTTTACATTGAGATGCTAAATCAAAAGCCATCCAACATGATCAAACAGAATTTTGGCGGTAAATCCAAAATAGAATGTCAAACGTCAAACATGACATTTTTCTTTTTTTTTAATAAGTTGCCAGAAGAAACACACTGTACCTTTATGCATTAAAATGTATACGTAGCCAAGGATTGCAAGACTTATTTCATTGTCGGTACCTATAATCCATTTGTTTAGGTATTTAAATAAAGGTAAACAAATTTTGTTATGTCTTTTTATTAAAATATACACTTTGAAAATCAATACTTTTGCAAATAACAATTTAATTTATTTATAAATCATAAATTGCATACTTTATTTGTAATGTGTGCAGAGATTGATTTTTAAAGTGAATGAGTTAATAAAAAGACATGTCAAGATTGTTTAAAATTATTTAAATACCTAACCAAATGAACTATAGTAGATATTGGACATGGGAAACAGGAAGCAGACATAAATTGCACTCCTTCCTTTGACCTACCTTTGGTATCTTCGCAGGATAACAAGAATTGCTTTTTATGAATCACAAAATACCCAAGATTTGAGTGTGTGTGTATGTAAGATTAAATTGGGTCTCTGGTTTGGGAAGAGGTGATGTTGTGGGATTTTTTTGTAAGAACTTCAAAATGTTGCTACAGGAAAAATACACATTTTTTCCATTGTCACTCGCATTTGTCTCTTGTCAATATGTAAACGCTTGACTGACCAAATCGTCGTGTAAGAAGTTAACATACAGAGCCGACTTAAAATACGCAATAAACGAGGAATAAGAAAAGAAACACTCACCAACTCATCACTACTGTCAGGGCAGTCGATGTCCCCGTCACAGCGCCACCTCGCGGATATGCAGTGACCATCCGCGCAGGAGAAGTGCGTGTGAGGCTGGCAGGTCTTCGCCGGGCACTTGGCTTCATCGCTATCATCCCCACAATCATCATCACCGTCGCACACCCACCGCTGCTGTATGCACTTGCCATTTCCACATGTGAACTCATCCGAGCGACACGTCTCATCTGAACATTCCGATAAAGTGCGTTATGGTCTGATTGTATTGGGTTTTTTGAATCAGTAGTACTAAAAAAAGACTAAGGATAGCCTGAGACAGGCATTTTTTGCTTTATATGGATACCTATCCATCAAATCAATTTGAATATGTAAAATCTAACATGGAATTTCAGTCAAAAAGAGTTTTGCCTACGGCTGATCTAATTAGGTTTTTAAATCAAAAGAAAAACATCAGAATTTTCTTTAAACATTGTAATAACCAGGCCGCTGTCTTATGGGAAAGTGTTCTTGAAACACGGGCCAATGTACATTGTAAAATGGTATATATTCCTTTTGCTACCAAAATTCACAAACGTAATACCTAGCACAAAGAGCAGGCTAATACAAGAGAGAGCCGCAACTACATAAAAATATGATTTAACTCCCAAGCCATGTTTTGTATAAGTAATGAAGGAGGAGAAATAAAAATAATCCTCTCCAACACAAAAGGACGATTGCTATCTTGCAAAGAGTACCGCTAAAGTGGTATTTTATATTTCATTTCTAGTAAATCTTCCTGCTTTTACACATTTATTTCTGTTGAAAAATTATCATCCGTCGTATCTAGTACTTACTGGCTGTTTACATTTAATTAAATTACTTTTAGGCAGAAACAAAAAATGTAAAAGCTCTTTAAATTAACTAAGCCAGAGACCTCTTGAAGAAGTAAGCGCTGGTATCGGTAGCTTTTCTTTAAAAATAAATTAAATTTTAATATACTTTACACATAACATAAACTATACTTATTGACGTGTAAAAGTGCCTGTAAAGGTCTAATTACTGAATAAACATTTGAATCTTTGAATCTTTGAAGCATGTAGATATTATTTTTATGGATATTAATTAACTGACTTTTTAAAATGAAGTTGAGTAAGAGAGTTAAGTTGCTCTCTCCCAGAGTGGCAGAGGAAGATGTTTTTTCTAGTAGTGGAACATATAGTGTAAGGAAGGGTATTTTGTCAACTGACCGTTTTGTATAGAAAAGTAGACGTTTTGTAAACGTTTTATACGTATCTCGTTAGATATTGCCTTTAGAATATAATATTACACGGAATATGATTATGATATACCTAATCATGATGAAGGTTGTATTAAGAAAATCCTGAGGCGGCTGAAGTATACACGCAACGTCATCGCTCACGCTTCGGGGCGGGTCGACCGGTGCGGGTAGATAAGAATTTACGAGTATAGACGGATGAGCCCGGCGTTGATAGAATACAGAGTGTTTGCTGGGGGTGGGACCCCAATGATTGATTGATACCCTGACGTCGAAGAGGAATAGTTAAACATCAGCTCCATCAAAAGATCTAGCCTAAAATAGGTAAACATTGTTTTTATTCCGACATTTATGATTGAAAAGGGTGAGGGTTAAATGCGTGATGCGTAAACGTGGTGCGATCAAGTTGCGTGTAAAATTATAAAAGACGCAATAAATTACTGGGTTTGTGCTCTTTGTGCTAAATAAACGGACCGAACAGATAAAGATGTGGGTCGGCGTCATGCAATTTTCATAACTAGATCATAAGTTCAAGTAGCCAATTGCGCAATTAGATAAATGTGTATGATAGTCCCAATAAATTTTGCATTTATCTTTTAAGTACTTCGATAATCAAATGCTGATAATAAAGCATGTATGCTGACCTTTTTAATGTAAATGAATGAACTTAAATGAAATGATTACGCAAGTAACTATTAATTAGATCATCATTGTGTTACAGGTACAATATAGACTTGCATAATCAAATCTTAAATTCAAATGCTTGTTTGCAGAGGTCACACTGGCTTCATACCATACAAGTAGTAGGTACCAAGGATTTTAGACAAACTATTATTCGCCTATTTGACCTCTGGATTATGAAAAACCCTTACTGCATGCTTTTTCATCAGATCCATCGGAACAGTCAGGGTTGTCATCGCACATCCAGGTGAGCGGCACGCACTCTCCGTGCTTCCCCAGCGAACTCCGGCAAGTGAATTCCTCTGGACCGCAAGGCTCCGCTTCTGCCAACCCAATTCATGCACATGCTAAAGGTATGCAAGTCATAATATACATAAACTTTGCTTATATCCCTGTAAATGATTGAAATGAAATATACAAACTATTCAAAATAACAATATAATAATAATAGAACATCCTGTTTATAACAAAAAGATTAAAGAAACAAAAACCCTTGGTCAAAGCTCGTTTTCAGATCATCAAAAATGATGTCGGAGTTAAGAAACATTTATCGTCGGAGACAAATAAACGCCTAACTTAAATAGAAAACATTTTAAACTGCAGATAACTTTAACATTTTAAATAGATCAAGCGTTCTTCGACATTATTAACTTCATTCCCTTCGTCATTTATTTTCTCTAAAGTTTTCGTCATCGTTGAAGGTTGCCTTAATTAAGAACATATTCTCAGGATCTTTTTGCATTATGTATATCCACATGATGAAGTTTTGGGTATAGTTTTGCATGCCAATTGTGATGCCAGATAATGATTTTGAGTGATCAATTTATCCCCATTGCCAATACATGCTTTTTCGTTGGCCATGTTCTTACCACATTGGTGTTCGTCAGAGCCATCGGGGCAGTCTGCCTCATAGTCGCAATGCCAAGCGGCAGGTATGCAGTGCCCGCTTGTGCACACAAATTTGTGTTCCGGACAACTTCGTAGAGAGGCTGCATACGAAATTTACGTTATCACAAATATTTGGAAGTTTGACTTGTTTCTTGATTTAATGCCTTTGATTTTTTTAACAAATATTTAAATTTGAAATAGCAATAGAAACATTTTTGTGACTTTATGGTAACATCGTACACAAATACTACTAGGAGGTAGCCGATTATAAATATTATAGGCCGATATGAAAAACACCTATTGACCACTTGACCACAGTTCAATAGAGAAAATAAAGATAAGAGGTAGTCTATGTTATACCATAGGTGCCGATTTCTTATGCATAATTCAAGCATGAATAAAAATGTCATCAGCAGAATACATAAACAGTGTGACTATAAAATATACATTTGTCTGAAACGCTTTGGATTCAAATGAGGCTATGTAAATGTTAGATTAAGATGAAAAAAGAAGTATTCAAGAGCCTCCAAATCGAAGAGATTAGAGCGGCAGTTCTTAGGCAGCTTGGCTCAACTTGGCTCAGGATTACTAAGCGAACTCATTTAAAATGTTGAGCGAGGACGACTGCGAAATAATAAATGCTAATGGTAAACTCGGCGTGACTAAAACGTAATTGATGATACTAAACAGCCCTTATTAAAGCCTAATGCTGTTTTACGTCGCTGCTAACAAATTAAATAAACTCCTATTAACCGACTTTGTAACTCGGCAGAAGTTTCTGGAAGATAGTCGAGCATTTTGCTACATTCGAACAAATTTGCTTTACATCTAACTTTAGGTTTGACTTTGCTTAGATGGTAATTGTACATTTGTTGATATTAATAAAGTCACATCAAGATTAAACTTGAACTACCTATGCTTTGAAATTGCAATTACCTACCCAACTTTTTAATAAGAACGTAGATTCAGTGTACCAGGAAGTCCTAATAATGGCAATAGTTAAGTACAAGGAAATGAATCCATTTTCTTACTCTGATATTGTACGGATTCTCCTGAATGTTTTCATTTTCTTTTTAAAGAGATCGCAGTTGTCACATTTTCACTACAGGTTTCTTTGTCTAATATTCAATTATATAAACAGACAATGTTTGTCTGTAAATAAACTAAAACTAAAATACTTAATAATTTCTTGCAAACGGCCCTTTGGATGACAAATTATTGGATTTGCTTGTACGGAAATGAATCTAGCAAGATATCATTCAGTGGAAAATTCGTATTATCTTAGCATAAAAAAAATGTTCCGCTCTAATTTAATGTTTTATTTTGAGACGGTAGTTATTTTGCGCCGGCTTAAAACTATTGTAATAAACCTAGTAAGTATTTTTATTATGATTATTTTGACAGAAAAATTAGATTCTTTTGCAAAAAACAAGCATGAATGAAGCTCGGTTGCTTAGGTATTCTAGTGGAACAATTTCACCGAATAGCAAATGGCAGTCGAATATTTGCCTAAGCAAATATCCACAGGAATATAAAGGGTAGGAACTTGAGAGCGACTCAAGAGAGCAGTTTTGGTGACAAGGCCGTCGTCTCTACTTCGGAACAAAGAAGACCGAATTCAGATTTACCTTCAGCTGCAAGGAATTGAAACAGTTCCGTTGAGATTGTCACAAGACTTTACTCAGGTCGGGTTTACATGGCTTTAGATTCGTTTAACTATTTATATACACGCCCTAACGAGGTAAATAAAGCCGCGGCCGAAAGACTCAAATGCCACTTTCAGCAGGATGGTGTGCCTGTAGATGGAATAGGGATAAAAAATAATAGGTTGCTAGCCGCTTTACCTATTAACATGATTCGGATTTTCGCTTATTTCCTCGATCTAACAATGTATGCGGGAAGAGAAAAAACTGGTACATACTAAGTTTTTTCTCTTCTTCCAGACAACGATGGAAAAAACATTACACGCAATTTCTGAATTTCATCTACAGACTGACCGGTAACCGGTACAGGACACCATTTCCAGCCCAAAGATATCACTATGAGACTGAAATTGAGAAAAGTCAGCTGTTTCTACGCAAAATAAAATACCTGTCGCTGTGAATTAGGTATATGGATATGCAATACAAAACTTATTTTGTTTTTTATCACAAAAGAATATTAACTACTACGTGTTTCAAGTGAACAAAACGAGTTAGTCAGCTTATTCTTTTTGTAATAATTGTCTAAAGTTCGCTGTCAAAGATGGATAACTGACCCTAAAGCACCTTCCGTTCTAATCCAGTACAATTTCCTGCTTTCATTATATTGTGTACATGACGTGTCCTTACAAATAAAAGGTTCCATTACAGGGATCAACGACACTGCCATAACTTATCTACTCTTGAAATAAAACTTAAGGCTCTCCTCTCATTGAATTGGTACGACATGCGAATAAAATTTTATTGTTGGAGCTTGCGACCATTAGTTAAAAAAAAAACTCAAGATCTATGGTTGCGACTACTGACTGTCAGAGTTTTCAAGCAAGGCATAATTACATGACATAGCTTAACTACTCAGTAACATATACATTGCACAGTGTGATCTCCGCCCTAAAAAATACGCCTCTATGTTGAAACTCTTGTTGTGAATATTGAAAGAGTATCTAAAGGCTTAAGCACAAACGTCTTGTGCTACAATTGCATATACGAGGAGTTCTTTTCTCCGAAAGGACGTCGCAGGTAGACATTACGTCACATTCCTTTAGGCAACAGTCTTAGATACTTAAGGAGAGGAACAAAAACAACAAGTCCTACCCTAATCGCAACGTTCTGATTATCGAATTTGTTAAAAGCTCACACTGGTCTCAGATTTTTTCAAACTGACTTAAGGCATCTGACGTAATCATCTAGTGACAACAGACATTAGTGAGCTTATGCGCAGGTTTCCTCACGATGTTTTCCTTCACCACCTACCATGCATAAGTTCAGTTTTTTTTTAATGACATACATAGGTTGCCTCGGACGGCATTTCCTACTTCACCGGACGAGGTCATAAGTTCAAAGTTACAAGTTCGTCTTGTGAACATCGAATTCATGCCTCATATACGCCAATCCACTCGGCCACCACCCCTTAAAAATGAAAGGAATAAAAAAAAACAACAGCTAATCCCAGCATTGCGATGATGAAACTGCCTTAGAACTTCCCCAAGCTTTTTATACACATTGTTACAGTTTGTGGAAAACAAGGAATTAAAAGTCCGCTGTTGGAAGCCGGCTAACTTCTTTCGGAGTTTTTCGGCTCGGGAGTTGGCAACTTTGAACGATTTTAAATCGCCATAAATACGTCAATGTTACCAAAAGTAACCGCCAGGGGAGATACCGTGATGTTTTTCTTGCCTAATTGTATAAGTGTTTTTTTATCAGCTGTTCTGTGATGGTGTTCGATCTTTATTAGGCACGACTTGTACCTCTGAGTTTGCATTCATGCGCGGTCACCTTCAACTACCATCACTTGCTTCACTATTATTTTTTATACACTACTTCTCTAGTGTGTAATAATAATGTCAGATACAGTAAGGTAGTTTAAAAAATCACACAGGTACCAGTGTTAGCTATTAAAACACTCGATAAGAAGAAGATCAGCTGTTCCGTATTTGAGTGGGGCTTTTCTAGTTCCTCTTGAAATCAAGTATTTTGTCATGATCGAATAAAATTGTTTATATTAAAGTATTTAGCACTACAATTTAATTTTCCTTATAATAACTACATAGGCCAGCATTCGTACAATAATGCTCCAAAGATCGCCTACAGGGTGTCGGAAATAGGGACATGCAGGATGCTAGCCTATTACTTAATTGGAAGGATAATCTTTTCGAAACTTATATCTTCACTCTTTTTAATTTCAGAGAAGGCTTTGTGGAATTGTAGAAAATTTTCCCAACGAACAATCTGTTCAAAATAAAATTTATTTTAGCTCTAGATACCAAATTCACACATTACTTTCAAATGTAAATACATTTAGAGAATTTCGCTCTGTTTAAGTAAGTAAGTAATAAAGTTTATGACTCAAAAGTTACGAACATAAATATACTGATAAGGCTCTGATATTCCAACTTTTGCTCCGTAAAATATGTGAAAATGCGCACTTAGCATACTATCAATTTGAATTTGTCCATAAACTTATACTTATCTAATGGTATTTTCGCATATATTTTTATAGCATATGGTTCATTTCATATTTTATTGGTGATATATTCTATTGGTGAGTTTGAGCTTGGCCTGAATATAAACTAAGATGTATAAATTGAGTATATATATTAATAAATTTATAATTGTATAATATTAATATAAATATTGTATAATAATATGTAATAAAAGACCTATTTGAAAATATTTGTATCTACCAATCAATTTATATAACCATCATGTACAACGACGTATACGAATGGACGACTTGTGTCAATGTGCACAACATTTATTTAAATTTAAAAAAAAGGTACGAACTACATTTTTATTTGATTCAATTCGTAGGCTAATCACATACCCCTCAAAGATTATTACATTTTTCTATCACAACTTATGGTAGAGATCTTTCTGAAAGACAAAAAAAACTTGGTGCCTACGTGCAGTGAATAGAAACATTTTATTCAAACATTTTATTACGTATCCATTCTAGCGGGTATCACAACGTTCCGAATCAAGGTAGGGCTTCTTCCCCAGCGAGCATAATTTACTGGTTCAATTGGTCACGTCTACAAACTCTTTGATACTGACAGTAGTTGAACCGTGCCACTTTCCAATATAAAGGAACATATTTTTTGTCATTCAAACGCTGTGTATTTTTTTCATCCTACATACTTCGTAATCTTATTACATTTTCTCATAGGAATTCGATAAATTCATGCCATATAAATGATGGTGGCATTTGTTATATAGAAATGAGCAAGTTTTTACTAGGTCCATTGAAATAAGTATGTATTATAAACGATACCGAAAAAGATTGTTATAAGTTTGAGGCTATCGTCTGTCTGTTTGTGGCGCAATTTTTCATTATATTTTTTAATTTGGATAATCCGAGCATTGTAATGCTGGTAAAAACGAATCATTTGTACCTCGGTACTTTGTCTAAATCTGCCTATTTTTGCATCTATGATATGAACTTTTGTAAAAATGGCACATTTCAATGCGTTTGAAGCAAATACCTAACATTTCCCATGTACTTACATTATAAGGATGTGTCGACGCGAAAACGGCATTGTAGGGAAGTCCAGCATTTCGTTATATTGAGGTAAGCATTTTGCATTTCTATTATTATTTTGTATGCAAAATGCGCCACTATTTACATGTAGAAAATTAGCACTGTGTTTGTTTCAGACCGGCGAAAAAATGTGTTCCTAACCAATTGTCCTGCAAAGATTGGTTATAAATGTAATTATGAACGTTTTGCAGCAGACATAAGATGTAATATTTCTCTTTAAGGATTTAAGTTTCAGTTGTATTTTTTTAAAGATAACACGTTAACTTTATCTTTTTTTTATATTTAATTTTCAACTTTCATTTTAATTTACTTTAATGTATTACATTTACTTATTTTAAAATAAGATACAATAAAAACTCCACCAACGAGAACCTATTTCTTTTTAACTTATGATGATGATGAGTAATAGATAATATACATTAATGAAAATGTACGCGACATACCGACCTGTTTATAGTTTGGTAATAAATATATCTATCCCATCATAATTACATTAAATCTAGTCGCTCAAATACGATAAACTAATCTTAAAAAAAATATAGAGAATATAGAATGATACGGAAATTATGTCAATTCACTCTTTAATTTGACCGCCACTTAACGAGTAGTACATATTTATTAAACCATTCAAGCCTACGGGGTCGCAAACAGTTAATTATGTAAATCTCTGAAGCTATTTACAATCGATGGACTTAAACATTCTACTTTACGATTCATAATTCAAACAGGTGAGAGAGGCCAAAAGCTTATAAAATAATCCAGAAAACTTTGGCCCATAATTAAGATTTTAATCTTCTAGGGGTGTCTTGACTCTTGCTAGAAATACGCGTGCCTTGCTTAAAACTTTGCTCATAAATTGTGAGATAATTATTTTTTAGGGTTGCTTGCCCTTAATTATCTTACTCGCCCTTCTGTCAGCGAGTTACTGTGATGAGTATTAAAATATGCGGCCATTTCTTCCTGAGTTAAAACTTGTATAACCTCCGTTTTACCTTAAGCTTTGGGCGTTTGAAGAACGTCCTCTGTAGCAAATAGTGACGTGGTACGAGACGTCGCAGATGGCAAACTATTTGCAATATTTATGCATAAAGTCTAGCAGGCGTCAATAATTTGCTGTACACTTAGATATGATCCAGATGGATTTAGATATACCTACTTATTTGTATAAGATAGAACTGTCTCCACCTAAATCAAAGCTATTTATAATCGAAATATCAAGAAACCTTAACTGACATAATTTTCCAACAATTTATATCCTAAAAGCTAACTAAGAAATTGGTTTGAAAGAGAAAAATAAACACGAGTAAAGCCTGCCGACACTCTATTTATTCAATCCCTGTCAAGCATAGCTACCCTTGGTCAAGTGGTCAAAATGTACTTTACAGGACGTGTTTTTCGGGAACAATAAGGGATAACCCGGGTGCGGATTAAGGGATCCATAGTCTCAAATCTGGCTTTGTCACTTCCCGACCTTGCTTTTTTCATTGTTTTGACTTTAAAGCAACATTCACAATGGGCCGAAAGTACCTATGTTTTTTGTAAAAGCTGCCAATTAGATAGAATTGATTGCGAGAAAGTTAAGTTTATTTTTACAGGTATTTAAGTCACTTTAGTCAAAAAAATATTTTTCGGTTTCATTTTCTGTTTAGTTCCATTCTGTGTTAATAATCCAAAATAAAAGTAATCTAAATCCGGATTTTCTTAAAAACGTCACTGCTCTAAATCACTAGATTTGGAATTAAAATAGAAGCAAAGATTATCACATCATTAATGACATGACACCTAAAAAGATTCTGGCTACCAAATTGCAAAATTGAATAACATTATTTAAACGGATGAAAAGTCTCTTCTGAATGTACAGTTATTCCATTTTCCATTTAGAACATGATCGAATTTGTCTTCATGCCGTACTCGGCCCAGTAGTGATGGTAGTAATTCGACTACTGTGAACTAGCCTTAATTATAATGGAAGCCGAGACTGCCAAAGTAAAGCAGAAGTAACAATGTTTATTTATTTTCAACACACAAATTATACTAAGTTGCCGCTCGCCGTTTTTCCCTCTTCTTATTGTACCTATGCAAACGGGATTCGCAGTAACGCTGCCCTAAATGGTTATTGCCCGAAATATACGCTGTTTAGGCGTGATAAAGTACGTTACGATACACATAATTGTACTTCTTTGGGAAGAAATGGTTATTATTTTTAGAGCGAACACAATAATGTGGAATGCCTTTTGGAGATAATATTTTATGTTCAACTACCTAGTTTATTTCGGTTAAGTACTGGAGTTTTGTATTGTAATTTGTATAAAAAGCTATGATGTTATAAAAACAAAAGATAATATTAATTCATCTTTCTTTTTTATATCCAACAGTAATGGATAAAAGTGGAATTAATATTGCATTACTGAAAAAGATATTTATAGACTAAGTTTTGAGCTAGTAGGTACCAGTAGAACTACCAAGTAAGTCCTACCAGTAGCTCTATGCCTCCAGCATATATATTCTGCACGTACTTTTCAATAGTTCTACCGAATTGTAAACAATAAGGAAATAGATGGTTGACGGTTCAAATCCTGTTCATGGCTTACTTTTTCTGCATATCTTGTTGTCTCCTACTTCAGTACCGCATCTTGTTTTTTTTTTTAACTTAATTCCGGTTTTAACGCCAAACTATACAACCGATTTTGATACTTCTATGGGACCACCTGACAAGTATGTCTTTTTTAAAACAAGTACCATATCACAAAGAATTTACCAAGTTGGTCCAAGCGTCTTCGGGGAACATATATAAAAAAAACGTATTAAATTCATTCGATTTGATTTGACCACCTACTTTATTGAAGTAGCTCAAAAGATTTTTATAACTTTCGCAGTAGTAATGATACGAGTAACTCAAGCATAATACGTACTGCAAATGGCGGGATCTTCGTCCGAGCCATCCGAGCAATCCTTCTCGTTGTCGCACCGCCACGACATCGGGATGCAGCGCCCGGTTTTGCATCTGAATTCTGATGACGTGCATGTCCGGCTCTCTGGAAAGATGAGAAAATACATATATGAATATATACTTATTTATAATAAGGAGTGTAGGTATAGGCTGCATCATTATATGTTGTTCTTATTTTAAGTATTCCGGAATCGTTAATGTTTTTTTGTACAATATAGTTTTTTGTATTGTAGTACATCATCATCATTCAGAAGTGCCAGTCAAAATTAAACAAATTTTCTGTTTTTCCAACATTTTTACTGGGAGAGAATGCATTAGCGATAATATGTTTTATTTAAGTTTAAAAATATAAATAATAATTAGGTTCCACGTAGTTTTTAACGTTATTTATTGGTGAAGGAATGTTTGAAAAGTTCACATCATTCCTCTATCGTTGACTCTACTGAGATTTTCGGCAGACGATGTAAATCATTTTTAGTGGATTTATATCATCCACTATGTGAATCCACTATCGTTACCAAGTTAAAAAATTAACGTGTTAAGTAGCTATGCCATAAACTATGCCATGAAAACATAATACCAGCTTAAGAATAAGACTTTAAGTCTCGTCCTGAGGATATTGTAAGAGACAACTAAATGTCTTAGCACAACCACCTCGTGTTACAATATAACTGCGTTCACATCCCACAGAGTGTTGACATTTAAAAATAATCAAAAATAAAAATAGCTTAAATCATATAAATAAGCTAATTAATTACCAAAGTAAGTCTTACGAAAATAAATGGAAAAGCCTAAGAAAATATCGTGTTCATCTTGAGAATGTTAAAGCTAACAAAGAATGTGCTTACACGAGCTCGTTAACCTTCCAACTTCATCGCGTTTAATACGATACGCACATAATTTATAACTTGACTTTCGCATTGTCACTGATACATACGGGCTTTGCTTTCCCATCCATTAAGATTATGATTCATTAAAATCGTCTTTATATAATCTATGTATTCTTTATAATCTGTATACTCGTGCGCAAAAAGCGATGATGAGCTTAATACAACAGCCTTAACGCATGAGCTTTTATGTTCGAAAATTGCGCTATTACTCACAAATAACATGGTTTATTTGCATGAGATGCTTAACAAATATTTTTCTATTTTATGTTTAAATACAATGCTAGTGTACCAAGTGAGTATTAAAAAGTTTAAAATAAAACAAAACAAAACAATTACAAGTTTAGTAACACAAAAAAAGAATTATACTTCAGTCAAAGTCTACTCAAACTAACAGTAATTGACATATAAGTTAATAATTATTTTTTAAATGCGTTAACGCTGGTTCATTCTCTAATTTTAGTAGGCGACTTATTGTATAATTGTGCTTCTTCACATAAAAAATTCGTAAATTTAATTTGAATGGGTACAATATTTTGATCACTTCTTCACATTATATGTGATAATGAACCTTTATTTTATTTCATTGTTAATGTCAATTTAGTACAGAATGAATAGAGTAAAAATTTTGTGAAATGTTACTTCGTTAAATTAGTTAATTGAATGGAAAATATTCTGTGAATCAATACGTTCCACCGAAGATTTTGCATTAAGTTGTAAATTTTTTAAAGTATTTTTTTACCAAAAATTTTATATGTGCAAAAAAATTCGCCACGAGTAAGTGAGTGATACAAACCACGAGTGCACTTGCAATCATGAGTGGCGTGATTTCGAATCTCACTCGTGGTGAAAGTTTTCTTCATTATATTAATTTAGATATTTTTCTGAGCTTGGTAATGTTATTTAAATCAATATTTAATTTTTACCATTTTTAGTCCAAAGTACGACTATGAAGCTATCTTCTATTGTACTATACCTTTAGAAAATAAAAATTAAAGCAAATATAATTTGTAAAGGAATACAAAAAGAAGAATGGTTAACAAAACGCTGACAAAATAAAGGAAGCGCGTAAGAACGTTAGATTTAGTTGTGCAGGTTGTACAGGGGGAATTTTTCATTTACTTCCCGGCCGGCCGCAATTTCGCAAATAAATATTTCGGTAACGAGGGAGCATTGAGCGAAAATGGTCTTAAAGCCTGTAGCATTAAACATGAATATCCCATGGACATATTTTACGAATGATCTTCTATTTCTCCTTTTAATTTATATGAAAGATGTGACACCGTACACGTTGACGCTTTCAGGACCTTCAATCTTCGCAAATATTGGTCTATTCTAGACATTATCTTGAAAATATTGGAGTTACTCTGATGAATTACTTTATTTTATTAAACCTCGAAAGTACACGACAATAATATTACTACTTGGCCTAAACTTAACAATTATTTTATCAAATATTTACATATCATGATATACGATTTGAAGCAGAAAGCTTACTTATTTTAAACTAGCTGATGCCCGCGACTTCGTTCGCGTGGACTTTATGACTTCGGCGTATAAATATAAATAAAAACTAATGAGAGAGAGAAAGAGAGAGAGAGAGAGAGAGAGAGAGAGAGAGAGAGACAGAGTGAGAAAGTACTTGTAACAGTGTTAGGAGTTAAAAGTCAATATTATTTTAATTCTTTCCTTTGGGAGCCAATATGAAAAGAGCTGAAGTGTTACTAACCCTGGAGAAAGCCACAATAAGTAGGCCATGCGAAAAACCAGTCCTTAGATCGACATCAGCAGCTTTAAGCCTCTGAAACTGTGACTTATTTTCATAGCAAAGCAAGTTAACATATGGAACTGTGTATTTCAAAAGGAAAATTGTTGGGGATGAGTGGCATACGCGGAATAAATACAGTTTCACTGGCATCACTCACTTACTGTGATCTTTAAGTGTCTCAGCAGACTATGCCGAAGTTTAGTGGCTAAAGTTCAGTGTCTAAAGTTCGGTGGGGATGACACACTAAATAAGCTGAAGTTCAGCTGCTGAAGTTCGGTGGAAACGCCGGACAGTAGTGATGTGCCGATATGAGAATTTAATCTTCCGTCTTTGGCGCGTCTGCGGCGAACGGAAACGGGAGCGGAAGAGGGAACGGAAGTGGAAGAGGGAACGGGAACGGAAACGGGAGCGGGAGCGGGAGCGGAATCGGAAGCGGCAGCGGTGGCGGCAGCAGCGGCGGCGGCAGCGGCGGCGGCGGCGGCGGCGGCGGCGGCGGCGGCGGCGGCGGCGGCGGCAGCGGCGTCGGCGGTGGCGGAGGCGTCGGCAGCGGCGGCGGAGGAGTCGGCGGCGGCGGCGGCGGCAGTGGCGGCGGCGGCGGCGGCGGAAGCGGCGGCGTCGACGTCGGCGGAAGCGGTGGCGGCGGCGGCGGCGGCGGCGGCGGCGGCGGCGGAAGCGGCGGCGGCGGCGGCGGAAGCGGCGGCGGCGGCGTCGGCGGAAGCGGTGGCGGTGGCGTCGGCGGCGGCGGCGGCGGCGGGAGCGGGAGAGGGAGCGGGAGCGGGAGCAGGAGTGGGAGCGGAACGGGTACGGGTACGGGTACGGGTACGGGTACGGCATACAGTGCTGAGACATTAAGTTGGGTTCCGTTACACAGTTTCGGCGGAGTCAAATTTCGCATCAGCATTATTGGCCCTCCGACATTAAGACTTATTTTGTGAGCCGTGAGTCCATTTGCTGCAAGTGAATTAAGAAACTCAACTGGATAATTGGTGGCGTCGTCAACAACACTATCCAAGAAATCTAAATATATATATCTAAATATATATAACTCAAAGGTGACTGACTGACTGACAATACAATACAATACAATACAATACAATACAATACAAATACTCTTTATTGCACCATAAACAAAAGGAAAAACAATAAACAGAAAAAAAGAAGACAGAATTATGATACAAAAGCGGACTTATCGCATAGCAATCTCTTCCAGTCAACCTTTGGGTAGAGGGAGAAGTGAATATTAAAAAATAGGCGGTGCAGTATGTTAGATTTACTGTAAATAGTTACTATAAAGAACCTGCCACAATATATACATGAAATACTTAAATACACGACATACACACCTACAAATTAATAGACATACATATATACATATAAAATATATATTATAATTATAACAAAATAATGAAATATGAGCATAATGCGAAAGAATCCACTACAAAATAAATCATGAGTTGGACAGATAGTGAGCTTTTAATTGCGTTTTGAAGCTGCACAAAGTTTTAGCGCTACGGATATTAATAGGTAAGGAGTTCCACAATCGAACAGCTTGAACGGAGAAGGATTTAGAGTAGTATGTGGAAGAGTGGAGGGGGACTTGAAGACGGAGATTGTAGAAGCTGCGTAAGTTACGGTGTGAGACATCAGTTAGGAATATGAAACGCTCTTTTAGATAGCTGGGAGAAGAAGGTATAAATAGTATGAAGTATAAAAGGGAGAGGATATGATAATTACGACGAAGTCGAATAGGGATCCACTTGAGTTGCGCGCGGAAGTTGGAAACATGATCATATTTACGTAGCCCAAATATGAACCTGATGCCGAAATTTTGAAGACGCTCAAGCTTTTCAAATTGCTCTTCAGTGAGGTCCAAGTAGCAGGGGTCTGCATAGTCGAGAATGGGAAGGATTAAGGACTGAGCGAGCAAAATTTTGGTCTCGATGGGTAGGAAGTTCCTCAGTCTTTTAAGGGATCCTGCAGCACCGAATACCTTCTTACTGACTTCAGTAATTTGGGTCGACCACGATAATGTTCTATCAAAGTGAACCCCCAAGTTTTTTACACTCTCACTATACTCGACCCTGACGCCATCAAAGATAATGGGAGGAAGAGAAGGCCAATCAATCCTGGAGATAAGCCAATGGCTCCCTATAACAATAGCTTGGGTCTTCGATGGATTGACGGCAAGACCATGGGCTTTAGCCCAATCAGAGATGTATGCTAAAGCTTCATTGATTTTTCCTATCCCATTAGGAAGGTTGTCTATGGTCGTGCTACAGTATATTTGGAGATCGTCAGCATATAGATGATAGGAAGTACAGAGTTCGAAGGTGATAGAATTGATAAATAGTGCAAAAAGTAATGGAGATAGCACACCACCTTGTGGAACTCCTGAATTAGTGTCGCACCAGGAGGAAAATCGGTCTTGAATTCGAACTCGTTGCTGGCGACCATGTAGATATGAATGAAACCAGTCGATTACTGAAGGAGATATGTTCAGTGTCCGCATTAGACCTAGTAGGATATCAAAGTCGACCATGTTGAACGCATTGCTAAAGTCGATCAAAGACATAACAGTTAGTTGCGTTCCATCCATGGCAAAGCGAATGTCATCGGTAACTTTCACCAGCGCGGTCGTCGTACTATGTCCTGCACGAAAGCCGGATTGAAAGGGATTGAGGAGATTGTTTTTATTAAGAAAGGAATTGAGTTGGTTCTGGACTAAACGTTCAAGGATTTTAGATAGGAAAGGTAGTATAGAAATCGGACGGAAGTCGGAAAATGAAGAGGGTTTAGCTGTTAGCTGACATAGTGATCTATCAACGCACAGCCCAAACCACTGGACGGATCGGGCTGAAATTTGGCATGCAGGTAGATGTTATGACGTAGGCATCCGCTAAGAAAGGATTTTGATCAATTCTACCCCCAAGGGGATAAAATAGGGGATGAAAGTTTGTATGAAACTTTGTCAATTTTAAACCGATCGGGTTGAGACTTTGCATGCATAAAGCTACTATGACGTAGGCATCCCCTAAGAAAGGATTTTGATAAATTACACCCCTACGCGAGCGAAGCCGCGGGCACAAGCTAGTTAACAATAATTTGCGTCATAAAATCTTTATTAATTGATTTTTAAATTTTTGGTGTCAATATGGCGCGTTCACATAACCAAGAATTTTCTAGTGTGTTATGCTCTGAAGGTCCGCAAATACTGAACTTATAAGTACTACTTCGGACGAAACAACTTTTTTTTTGAAAAAATTTCAATGTACAGACACATTTTTTTTACTCTATTATTATAGTATACATTTAGTATGTTTTTGTTCAGCGGCAACAAAAAACATCATCTATAAAAATTTCAACTGTCTAGCTATAATGGTTCATGAGATACAGCCTGGTGACAGACAGACAGACAAACAGTCGGACGGTCTAAGTAATAGGGTCCCGTTTCTACCCTACCCTATGGAACCCTAAAAATCGAATAAAATAAGTATTGATGGGGTGCTCCCATACTACAAACGTGATTTTTCATAGATTATGGTACGGAACCCTTCGCGCGCGTCCGACTCGCGCTTGGCCAGTTGTATTATAACTCAACAAAAAGTTCTCATCAGACTTAACAACTTTTGCTAAGGCGGCATTTTGATATTTCTTATAGTTTAGCTGGAACATTATAGTTCTGCATCATGTGTTCCATTTTCCAAAATCAATTATAGCCTATATGTTGCCCAGGCTTCACAGCTATATAACAAAAAAAGTTTCATTCGAATCCGTCCAGTATTTCCGGAGATTAGCGTGTACAAACAGACAAACAGACAGACATTTTTTTTATTTTCTTACTCTATTACTATATCTCCATCGCCCCAAATATTTTTTTTTGAAAAATTTTCAATGTACAGACACATTTTTTTTACTCTTTTATTATAGTATATAGATAAACTATAAAGCATATCGCTTTCCTATCTTACATCTCCTTTTGATTTTATTAAGTTCCTATATTATCTACTAGCTTTAACCCGCGACTTCGTCCGCGTAGAAGTCGAAAACGGTTCTAATAGGATTTTTACGTTATTAATGTTGTGATAACATATGAATTATTAAGTTAAAATGTTTGAATACTTATAAAATATAATATTTTTTATTATAAAGTAGGGATTTAAAGGCCTAGCAGACCAGGCGAACCTCCCTCTCCCGCTCCATCTCCCGTTTCCTTCCCGTTCCCGTTCCCGTCATTTGCTAGACCGAGAGAGAGCGACGGAACGCTTCAAAATGGCTAAACTAATCTTTGTTTCTCCATACAAACTTCGGATCCCCATTTCATCCCCTTAGAGGTTGAATTTAGAAAAATCCTGAAATACATACTTTCTCATTTACTGTCAGGAGTACTCCTGCCAAGTTTCGAATAAAATAGTCTAACTAATCTTGTCACTCCATACAAACTTTGAACCCCCGTTTGACCCCCTTTGGGGGTGAGTTTTGAAAAATCCTTTCTTAGTGTACTCCTAGACCTTATAAAAAACCTATGTGCCAAATTTGGAGTCTCTAGTCCCTGCGGTTTCAGCTGCGCGTTGATCGACCAGCCTGTATCTATATAAGTCAGCCATGTCTATGTCTATGTCGAAAATGATTCTAATAGGGCTCTCCCTCTCCCAGTTTCCTGTTCCCTGTTCCCGTTCCTGTCATTTGCTAGACCGAAAGAGATCGACGGAACGCTTCAAAATGGTCAAACTAATCTTGTTTGTCTATACAGACTTTGGACCGTTTTACCACCTTAGGGGATGAATTTTAAAAAATCCTTAAATACGTATTCACTTATTTACCGCCGGGAGTACTTTTGCGAAGTTAAAATAAAATGGTCAAACTAATCTTTTTTCTTCATACAAACTTTGGACCCCCGTTTCACCCCCTTAGGGGATCAATTTTGAAAAATCCTGAAATGTGAATTACTTATTCAGAGCCGGAAATACTTTTGCGATGTTTCGAATAAAATGGTCAAACTAATTTTGATACTCCATAAAAACTTTGGACCCCGTTACACCCCGTTAGGAGATGAATTTTGAAAAATCCTGAAACACCTTTTCACATATTTACCGCTGGAAGTACTCTTGCGAAGTTTCAAATAAAATGGTCAAACTAATCCTGTTTGTCCATACAAACTTTGGACCCCCGTTTCACCCCCTTAGGGGGTGAATTTTGAAAAATCCTTTCTTTGTGCACCTCTAGACCTCATAAGGAACCTATGTGCCAAATTTGGAGTCTTTGCGGTTTGGGCTGTGCGTTGATACGTCAGTCAGTCAGTCAGTCATTCAGTTTCTTCTTTTATATATATAGATAAGTTATAGATAATATTGTAAAAAAAAATGAGTTGAATCTACTTATCTACTACTTACGATATATACTAGTAGGAGTTTAAAATAGAAATTGTGGATGTATTCCATTTTTAAGATATTTATTTTACAACAAAAACAATAACACAATAAAATTTAAAAAAATATAAGAAACATCATATTTTAGGTACAGTCTAAACCAAGGCTAAGCTTTTATAACAAAGGAACTTAGTATCGATAGAAATTGCTTGAATATTATTGTTTGGATTTACGAAGGATTTTTATATGTTTTATCTCATCTCTGGCCGGAGGGGAAGCTGTAAACTGGATCAATCCATTTACGGCTGAAATCACCGTTCAACGCGCGTATAAAACAAGGTTGGAGAAAATTATCGGCGGGTGCAGCCCCTTTATCTTGAGGTGATTCCAGCCGAGCGAGGCACGCGCCTCCGAGCAATTTGTAAACAAAACGCACCCCGAGTAATATCGCCCTACGTGGCCCATCTGAATGCGTAGCCCTTCCGCAGGCCGCGATAAATTTAAGCCTTCTATCAGAGATTGTTCCCCGGATCCTACGATACCGAATAAAAAAATATATACCCTACTTACAAATTCGCGCTCAATTTCTCCATCATAATTTCGTTAGACGAGGAATTTTTGTCTAGAACCTTTATCGATTAACGGTGCGAATAACAGTGAAAGTGTAGCCGAGAATATTAAAATGCGCAAAAGAATCCGTAATTTTTTCAGCGTGCAGCGACCCTCGTTTACTTTGGGATTGCGGTAGGGTTGCTACCTAATACGAACCTGCTACAATAACGGAGTATAGTGTGAAAGGTATTCCCTAACGGGGCGGCCATTTGCTCGAGTGAAACGCTCGCCGTGTAACACCCACATTATTGCCTCCTCTGCTGCGGAATGTTAATGCGAGAGCTTCTTCTGAACCCGCCTCAATCCTTGTTTGAACGCTTATCGCGCTAACTTCCTCATTAATGTTTTACGTGAGATTCCTCTAGCGTTGAGACAGGTCACTGGGACACTGAGAATAACCGGATTCTCTGTCGTCTTAATTAATATTTGTACCTACCGACCTATAAATTTAAACAAGTGTGGTTTAGTCTATATAGTTGGTTGTTTTCTAATCGGTACAGATTCATCTTTCCTTATTTTCTATTCGAATTATGTCCTTATTTGATCATTAAGATAATTTAGAGATTTTTACGTATTAGTTGTATTTGGAACATTTCCACTTTCTTCAAGTCTGCTTTGAAGTTTCATTCGAAACGAATACTTGATTATAAATACATTCTCGTACACAGTCTAGCTACACCCAATTAAGTTATATTTAGGCCCTTGGGGATAAGGATCCAGGATCTTATTGAGCGCAATCTAAATACAAGTGATTTTCTCGTAATTAGAATTAAATTTAACAAAGGCTTTTGCCGGCAGCCTTGTTTTTGCTAGATATTTTGAGGCTTCTTTTAATATTCGTTAAAACAATTGAGGTAAGTGGATATTAAAGTGAATAATAAAATCCGATTAAGATTCAGATCTTATGATGACTGAAGATCTTTCAGTAATAACAACTTGGAAGTTCAGACGAATTGGAGAATGCATGTTCTAAATTCCTTGTCCACCTGTTTAAATTTCTTTTCTGAATACGCAGGTATCCACGTAAAACCACAATTATATTGTAGATTACGCAACAGGGATTTTTACCATTTGGCAATTTGATCCTGTGTCAACTACCATAATAATATATCACAGGTAATCCAACGGCTAACAGGTACCTAAATGTTATGCCCGAGTTTAATCCTAAGATTAAGCTCAATTAAGTACTGGAATGCTAGCAATATGTCAATTATCGTGGTTAATTTCATGTCTAAGCTCTGTTTAACATTTGTGATCGACAATTTGAATAGATAACATCAGATTTTTCTGATAAATACTTAGCACGCCTTAGTGGATAGTAGTGTTTGATGACTCAACAATAATTATAATTAGACTTTCAAGTTGTAACCCCAATAACTTATAAGCGGCCGAAGCGATTTCCCTCAAACATAGCTAAGAACCATCACAAGGGAACTTGCTTTTTCGTAAAAAAAAAACTGCATGAAAATCGGACTATCCGTTGGAGCGCTACATTACCACAGACGACACACAGACAGACAGACTGAGAAACAGGCATTACCGTCAAACTTATAACACCCCTCTTTTTTGGGTAAAAAATACGTGGATTGATTAAATATCCGTAGTCAATGTAACAGACATCTCATGTAGTGTTAGAAGCAATAGTTTTTGAGGCAGATTTTGCGTACATATGGTGATTGCGCAAGAAAAGCGCAGTGGTCAAAGGGCCCTACAGTTCCTTCAAAGTTTGTTTGTCCAATAAGTCTGAAAGTCTATCCAGTAGTCATCTTTATAAGCATTTATTTTAAGCATAAATTGTAACATTATAGTGAGACAAAAAGCGCTTGGATTCAGAAATGAGGAAATTCGTAGGAGAATGAAAGTCACTTACATAGCTCGGCGGATTAGCTCGTTGAAGTGGCGCGATGAAACGATGGCCGATAAGCCAAAATGACTCTCGAATAGCGATCACGCACTGCAAGCGAAACTTAGGACCCACCCATAAAGTGGTCAGACGACCAGACCAAGATCGCTTGAAAGCGCTGGATGCAAGCCGCTCTTGATCGGTCATTCTGGAAATCCTTGGGAGTATGTCCAGCAGTGGACGTTATGGGGCTGAAATGTTTATGATGATGTTGAAAAAGCGCTTGGCTTATTTAAATACTATTTACGACGCTTGCGTAATCAATAACTATGTTCGTGTGTAGTTAAAACAAAGAGATTATTCGACAGTGTACTGTTAATTAATCCCACTGATGCGGTCCCATTCGAAGGGTTCAGTCGCAGCCCTGAGATAGAGGCTGAATCACTAATCAAGTGGGAGATCAACCCTGAGAAAAAGATATTACTTTGGTCTTGTCTTGTAAATTTTTGTCTTGACCAGGCACCAGATAACCCTTCAAACTATTTTATGAACTACTGTTTACAATTTAAAGTGTGAACATGAAGCTTTTCTACGGACATATGCCAAAAGTTGCGTATTTCAATTGTGCGTAGAAAAGCTTCACGTTCTCACTTTAAAATGTTAACAGTAGTTCATTTAATAGTTTGAAGGGTTATCTAGTGCCTAGTCAAGACAAAATTTTAAATGATGTCTCTGTTTCCTATCAAATGATTTATTTCAAATGGGGGCAGCACTGGACCCCGAAAAATTCAGGTATCCCCTTAGTCAAAAAATGTATCAATGTTATAAAATTGAATTTTAACGTTTTTTGAAAATTGAGATAGATTCCTGACTACAGAAATATCACGTTTATTAATACACTAAATATAGATCAAGGATTAAGATAATTTATAGAAAGTAGATATTTAAATAAACGTGAATGAAATGACAACCGCAAGCGGTAAAAGTTATTCCTGTCCAATACATCGTCACTCTCAAATATTGTTTCTAGATATTTGTCAAAAATCGCAATTTATCTTGCAACAGATTTATGTTTACACGCTGAACATGCTGATACTGGTCAAACAATGACGTTTGAAAGCGTATAAGATTTAGCACCAAAACGGTTTTGTTTTGCGAATGATTAATTCACGCTAGAAGCCTATTCACTCTACACATCACACGGTGAGCTCACGCAAATATCGTTGGCTTATCGCCAGTTGTACACGGCTTGTTTGAGGTTTCCGACGCCACCGAAGATTATTTAGCAAACTGACTGGACGTACGATGCTTGTTTCACATGTGTTAACATAGTTCAGTCAAATAAGTGATTGTAAACGATATAGAAGTGAAACGTGATAGGACTCTGAAGACAAAAAGACTAATGTAATATTAATGTCTTCTGCGGAAAAGACAATCATAAGTAAATATGATATGATGAAAAAATATCCACTTTATTTCAATTGGATCGTGGACATGCTTCATTTAACTATTTATATACAAGATTAACTATTTTTGACACCAGTGTTAGCCACTTACACACACGCAAAACAAACAAACAAGCTATTTCATGCGGCATTGCATTGCCCGCGTTTTGCCTTTGTTACTCGCTGATAATGTAGCTTCAAATGGGTGATGTTCTATTTTAATTGAATCAGTATTTTTGAATTTATCCATTAAAAAAGAATATATTTTTTTAATAACATTAGCATAAAATACGCTACTGGCCGATAAAACCTTCCACAAAAAGAAGAAGAAAGAAGAAGAAAATATGATTTATTGGCAAGAAACTCCTTTTTCGTACAGGTAACCAAATCTAATTAATCTGTAAAAAACGTATACTTATTTACGCCCACCGACCCGCATAATCACTGCCGCTAACTCTTGACACTTCGAACACGCACAAAAGAAAAGATATTACAGTCCTCCCTTATTGCTAACCGCACGAGTGGGTACAAGATACGCCACCGGCCGATAAGCTCATCCGAAGACGTCGCCGAATCGCTCTTACGTGAAATGGTGTCAAAAATTGCCAATCGTGAAATTGCTTCCAGTCCTTACGGTTTCCGATTCATTGACGAGTCTGGTTGGTATCTAGTTAAATTTAAGTAATAACGCTTGGCAAACGTGGGTGGACTATTCAGGATTTTAAATTCAGACAGATAGGTACTTATCACAGACCAATAGTGGTAGGCTTGTCGGTATGAGTAATGTAATAACTTAGGTTGCTTTGTTAAATGGTTATGTAATTTCATCGATTCGTACTCAGTAATTAACCAATTGTTGGGTGTTTACCTGTACTTCAATACTTATTTTAGTATAAAATATGGTACCGTTGAGTTCGTAACCCATAACACAAGTTTAAGACTTACTTTGGCTATTTGGGTTACTTGGGCTATTCCAATGTGATTTGTTCGTTTATATTTTTTTATATTAATTATAAACTAGGTACTTGATTTCCCTCCTATAGCATAGAACTATATTATTGGAACGAAGTTCCTTACGGCAGGCTTGGAGGAGATAGGGATTTTGCTGCGCGACCGAACTGAAAAAAATGTGATAGTAAAACCGTAAGGATGACCTCGTTAAATAAAACCGTTAAATGAGACGTGCGCAGGCGCGAATTGAGCACGATTTTTCTTTTGCAAATTGTGTCGATTCTACATTAGCCGAAGGAACTTCGTTCCTACCTGGTGTCCCACGACACCACATTTCTTTTTTTTTAATTGAAATCTTTGATTATTATTATTTTTCACACAAAAGAATGGAAAGTTTTGCATACGAATGTAGCGTTTTACGCACTTCTATTTAGATTATCTCTGAAACGAAATCAAATTAGGAATGTTCTAGAAAGCCTAGCAAATTATACGTACTTATAGTTTATTTTATACATATGCTAAGTATTTATATATTATATAACAAGAGTTTGTTCAAACGAACTGTAGGTAGGTATATGGCTTCTTTAAGTGAAGTATTAATTGGTGTTTAATCCCCCATTCCTTAGTTGCGTAAAGCTAAAGCGTTTTAGTTGATCGGATTATATTAATTCACTACTTGTAGGCATGTAATATTGCTGAAGTAAATTCTCCTTTGGGAATACTTATTAATTCGTTTAGTGTGTAGTATATGTACCACTTACCTTGAACACACGTAAGTTCTCGTAAGTAGTTTTATTCGAAATTCACACTACCTACGTAATTAAGTACTTGTTTTTTTTTTTATAGATAGATAGGTATGTAATCGAAGCAAACGAGGAACTTGTGGCGCAAGTAGAAAAACTTTTTGTGTAATCACGCGAAAAGGTGTCCCGGTAATCCACCGGATACCTCCGAGTGCCTAGTGCTCAAAAGTTCCCTCTTATTTTAAACGTTTACTAACATTTCAAGCTTGGTTCAAAGTGTTCAAAATATACATTCGGAAAGTGAGTTTGTCTAGAACCTAAAATGAATATCACCTGAGTACGTCATAAAAACTCGACATCAATTTAATAATATCACATTGATATAAAAGTAACTTATTTCATTCAAATAATTTTAAAGAACCTAAATACCAGATGACGCAAAAACATTAAATCGTAAAGTAATTAATGGCCATTGCAATAATTAATTTGTGAATTCCGTCATCTTCCCATAATTTAATTATCTGATGTCTTTGATATTATTCAATAATTGTAATATAATGAGAACTTCAAAGGTTTGATAACCATGTAGCTACTTTGATTCAAACCGGATTGATTGAATGAAATAATGACTAAATGAAGTCTTACGCCTCTTCGTTTGACTGAGTTTAAGATATTCAAATAATTTAAATGAAATTTGCCTAATTTGTTCAGTGTTAGTTTGTAAGTGTATATGTGAGTATGAAGTTAAAATCACCTCAAGCCGTAAGCCGTTTGTTGGGAAAGTTAATTTTCTGTGTAAAATTAAGGTAATTGAAATTTATACAAACTCATGTTCGAATACGAACTTCTTCTAAACAAACAATTTAATATCAGATTGATACTCATAATTTCTTTTCTTAAATTTAGAAGCGTTGGAATCTCTCCATTGCTAATACTGAACATGGCACCAGTACAACGAGTTCAAAGACACCTGAAAATGGGTGTTACGTTTCAAAGGGACTTTGTAAAAATTTCGCTTTCATAACGAATGGGGTTGTAGCTCCTTTATCCGAAATACGAATATGGTTGTTTTTATAAATCTGCACATCCACAATGTATATGTTGTTTCTAAATACATATCGCTAGATTTGCGTACAGTATTGAAACTTTTTCCCATTAACGAATTAATATGTGACGAAAAAGGATACCACCCAAATAACCGGCCAAGTGCGAGTCGGACTCGCGCACGAAGGGTTCCCTACATTAATATATAGGTACATTATCTATAAAAAATCACGGTTGTTGTATGGGAGCCCCCTTAAATATTTATTTCATTTCAATTTATTTATTTATAAAGTAAACATACAACTGAATATTCTGTGAATATTTCAAGCGTCTACTTGTAATCGTTATTAATATGAAACAAAAAATGGCAATAAAGTCACGTTTGTTGTATGGGAGCCCCCTTTAAATATTCTTTTAATTCTGTTTTTAGTATTTGTTATAAAAGCGGCAACAGAAATACATCATCTGTAAAATAATCAACTGTCTAGCTATCACGGTTCATGAGATACAGCCTGGTCTGATACAGATGGACAGCAAAGTCTTAGTAATCCGTCCGCGGTTTTACTAAACAACTATAAGTACTAGAAAGCTGTGATTTTAGCATGGGTATGTATATTAATAATGCGGAAAAACTAGTAAAACAAAATACAGAAAATAGTAGATTGTGCTACAAGGGGATAAGGTCATATTTTGAAGGCGAGGGCGCTACTTTGAACCCAGAGCGAAACGAAGGATTCCACAGTTTAATCACGAGCAGAGCGAGTGATTCTAGGGTGGAATCCTGAGTGTAGCGAGGGATTCATGTATATCGCCCGAGATAAAAATATTACCGTACCCGAGTAGCACACTCTACTTTTCATCTCCATCTATGAGAAAAACTAGCACATACAAAACAGAATATAAAGAACACCTAACAGACTTCAACCGACAATTTAATACGAACCTTTGTTTGGTGTCGTTTTCATACAATAAATACAAAGAAATATTTTTTAAGACCATCAACTTAAAATGTTCACTTATAACTTTGTTTGCGTGGTCATTCATATCTTTTTATTTTATAAATAAACTTGATAACTATTCAGTATTGGCTTACAAAAAAGTATTCACATTTACATAAATAATTACATTTCAATGCAAATAACCTAAAACGTCTGTAATTACTTGAATCAAAGGAAAATTGCGCTTTATAATTATACTTATTTCTTTTTCCGAAGCAAAGAACATAATAATTTTAACCTACATTCATCCGTGTTGAAGACAATAATTTTAAAAATCACGAAATCTGTGGCATTTATTTTTTATTTAAAAACCAAATTCGTCTTTTTTTTTTTTGCTGGACTGCCGACATTATTTTTGATTCTATATAGATTACACTCGTGTTCTGTTTTCAAATTGGTTTTAATCCCTAGATCCCTTTTTCACGTTTTAGTTCCGAGAGAATAACCAGTAACTTTAGCTCCAAATGTTTTGGGATGAAAACATCGTTTTTTGAGTAGATGAGATGAAAATAATTTTTTTAGGGTAGTTCCCATACAAGTAAAGTGAAAAGTCATTTCTTTCTCTCGACTAACCAATCATATGGGATATCGTTGAATAGGTCTTTTAAAAATATTATGAGGTTGTGAACACCATTTTTTGATTTAGGAATTCGTTATTAAAATATGTGGCTTTATAGTGAACATTTTTGTTAGAGTCATGCCTCTCTATCTGCTAAACGGTTATACATTGACACGTGAAAAAAAAATCACAGCTACAGTATATATAACGAACTTTGAAGGAAAACTATCAGAGCTTACAGCTATACAAATTAGAAAGTTAGAGGCGATTAATTTATAAGATGAACTCGGAAAAGGAAAATTAAGTACAAATTCAATAGATATTTAGTTTTTAGACGTTTTCAGTGGCATGAACTAAAAGTTGGCATTCGTAACTACGGAACCCTACACTGCGCGTGGCCCGACATGTACTTGGCCAATTATTAATTAATCATTTCTTAGAATTTGCAGCCATTGGCAGGTCTACAAGTAGCCAAAGATATTATTCAAGAAGCAGGTTTGTCAAAGATAAATATTCTCCTCGGGCGGCGAAACAAATTCGTTATTCTAGATAGCAGACTTTTGTAAACTAATTATATTTAAGTCTGCCTTGCCGCAGAATTTTAAACAATGATGTGCCTTGCACTAACTAGTATGAAACGAAATTGTGCTCGAGATGGCAATGAAAAGGTGAAAATGAAGGTCGAAGAAAGAAAAAGAATTGTTTAAGGAACGTAGTGAATGAAAACTACATTTTGTATTAAGGGGACAGGTACATGAATTTTTGGGGACCCATCTTGACCCCATTTAAAATAAATTATTTGAAAGGAAATGGAGATATTATTTAAAATTTAGTCTAGATCAAGCCCTAGACTTATTTTATAAACTAATGTTTATAGTTCTAAGTGAAAACGTGAAGCTTTTCTACGCATATTTGTCAAAAGTGGCCGTTTTTCGCTAATGTGCGAAGAAAAGTTTACGTTCCCACTTTAAACTATAAACAGTAGTTCATTTAATAGTTTGAAGGGTTGGTGAACAAATTTTCCTATTATATCTCCGTTTCCTTTCAAATAATTTATTTCAAATAGGGGCAGCACTAGACACCCAAAAATTCATCTATTCAAAATCATACCCACACACTTTAAGTACATCTTTTTTATGATCACAGCTTTAAGTACATCTTTTTTTATGATGGGATAAATTAATCATCTGAATCTGAAATTTTCAGTCAAATTAAATTGCTGTATGTATACTATACAATACATAGAAATTTATTTATTCGACTGCCTCCATGGTATGGTACGCGTTCGCCTTGTGATCCGGAGGTCGTGGGTTCGAATCCCACTAGGAGACATACTTTGTAAAAAGTTGTTTCCAGGGTTATTGCAGACTTGAATCATCTAATCATAAGAAAATAAAGATGATTTCGTGTTTCGGGCAGCACGTAAACTGTGGGTCCCGACCGCCATCTAACGTTTAATCAAACCTATCCCAGGATTGGTTCTGGTCTCTTTGGTTTACGGAGGTCAGATGGCAGTCGCTCTGTTTAAAAAACAGTAACCTCGCCTAATCACCTTGGTAAAGTAGCGAGTACCCCCGGGCTCTGAAACTGAGTACGCAACCGGGAATACGTGACGATGAATGACATAGATATTATTTAGGCTATTTTTTACATTAAAACAACACACAAGATAAAATATATTCTCATATTGATAGCTTACCTCCAAATGTCTCTATGGCATTAAAGTCATGACTCCGAGCTTCTATATGCTATATTATACGCGGAATTTAGAATAAAAGCGCGCGATGCACTAGCATTAGGAAAACTTGTCCCCAAGATGGCGATGATGCTGAAGGAGCGAAATTGTGTTCTAGGTACAGTAAAGCGGCGCGGCCACGAATGCATTCGTTGATGATTGTAAGTATTTGTTGGAAACGTTACTGTGAAAATAAAATCCTTTTCAAACGTAAGTATTTTTGATGATAGTTCAACGTTAATTAAATAAATTAACGCTTTTTACTTCGCTGTATTTAAATTTCTACCAAAATAATAAGAAATTTCACTGAAATTTATAGAATTTGCTTTATAATTGTAAGTCAATTCAGGTACAGTACTTCACACTTAGGAAATAAATCAAGAATTAAGTTATAAGAAGAATGAAAGTTAGTTATTAGATATCAATTAAAACCATACAGCGCGAGTTGCACTAGCATCAGGAAAATTTGTCCCCAAGATGGCAATGGCGCCAAAAGAGCAAAATTGTATCTAAATATTCTATTGTGCTTTGAGTACATTCGCTGTATTGGAATAGTTTGACATTTAAATGAAATACCATGATTTTATTGTTTCTTTTTCACTAAGTATAAATAATTCTATATGCTTAATTAAGTAAGTCTTTGATCTTTTCATTTCTAATCGTGTATTGCCAAGTCCTAAAACATGTCAATAGAGATCGGATATGCGTTGCACAGACACAAAATAAATTGCATTTTCAAGGAAAGTCGAAAACTAAGTTTTATTCATACACGATGACCTAAAACAGCCGTATCGCCGAGTTTAAAACAATAGCGTGCCATGCACAAGCATTAGATAAAATTGTCCCCTAGATGGCAATGGCGCAAAAGGAGCGAAATTGTGTTACAGCTGTGCGGAGGCGATGAGTGCATTCGTTATCAGGGGCCGGCTCTCGAACACATGCTGCTATAGTGCCCTCGTCTTCTCGTCCGAGGTACGATTGTTATACAGAGTCAAACAAAATATACTGAAATTGTTTAAGGAGTAATTCAGTTATGGAGTTTCACTGTCTGAATCATCATCATTATCATCATCCGAGCGTATTTCCCGATTGCATTCTCAACAGTAACGCTTCAGAGCCCGGGGTCCGCTACCTAACCAAGGAGATTTGACGCGGTTACTGGTTTTTACACAGAGCGACTGCCGCCTGACCTCCTCAACCCAAAGAGTTAGATAGCGTTCTGGACCCACAGTTTATACGTGCCTGCCAAAACACGGTATCATCTTTCTTTTCGGATAATCAGGTGATTCGAGCCTGCAATATGATAGATTTCATGGACTGGAACTGCCCTTAAAATAGTTTCGGTATTAATTGTTAAAAGTTAGGTACGAGTATATAGAGGTATAATCCATGTAACTCATTGATGATGATCGTTTTCCGCGTGTAGAAACAGTTTAACTGAGTAAAAGCACATTGCACTGCCATGCCCTGACTAACATAAAATAGCTTTAAAAAAATTGACTGCCAAACTAAAAATAGACGGCTACCGAAGAGCAAAATCAATTTAGAAATCTTAATACTGATCTCGTAATATTAGTATTGACTGTTATTATTGCCTACCTAAGTCTCAGGTCAAAGGGTCGTCGCGTAGCTGGGATGGTTCATTCAACCGACAAGTCAACAGCCCTTACTGCGAAATATTCCATAATAAATAAGATTTTATTGGTTTAGAAAATACGCCTCTCCAAATTCAAACTTATTTATTACAGTTTTATCTTCAGATATTTGAAATAAGTTGCCTTATGCAGTGATAATTTTTAACTAAGCTCTCCTTTTCTATTCAAGTTATATATTTATCGATCTCATCCCTAATACGGTTAAACAAGGCAATAAAAGAGGCTGTTCTCTGAACATTTCATTCAAACTTAGTTGAATCAGAAGAATTGGTAAAAGTTAAATAAGCGTATTTAATATTTTAAACAAAATAAATAAGTAATTTAAACTAGATCAAAGTCAAAGTCAATTTTTTTTTATTCAATGTAGGATAAATTTATCTCTTATTGAAGATCATTTTTTTTTAAATATTATTTTAGTGCAAAAGCTAAAAACTACTAGCGTTTCGGAACGACCACTGCTGGGAAGATTACGCCGAAAGAAACCCAGTTCAGTATTGATCCCTACCCAGCCTGATGGGTTATGTTTCAGTTACAATACAGATTTACACTTAAGCTCAGTATACATTATATTATACATCTAAATAATACAATTAAAATTTGCAGTCAACTATTTCCAAGAATTTTGATCAGAATAATAGTCATTTACATGATAATAAGCATTTTATAATAAATGATTTTTAACGGCTGTCTTAAACTTAGATAATGGTAACTAATCAAGCCGCGGTCAAACTAGTAAAGCCGCGTCTATGAGCTTTTAAAACCCGCAACTAAATACAGAAATAAATACAGCTCTAGAGTGCCTTAAAATATCTGCGGCCACTTAAACAATGCATCATTATTCCCCTATTAAATTGAGTTAACAACAACATAACAACAGTTTAATTTAAATAAATTAATGACTATGTTTATATGCATAGCTGTGGTTTCGAATAATCATTACGATCAGATTGGCTTGATTTATATGTATTTTGGTCTAATTTAGTTACGTTAACCATCCAGTTTAATTGTAAACTTCGTAAATTAATTACGAGTTAGTAAAACGTGCAGCAATATCGGTCTACATATGTACGTTCAATAAATTTATTAGGCTAGTAACTACTAGTTGGGTTTTTTGCAGATTTTGTATGATTTAGCTAACGTAGGTTAAATATTAGCTTTTTTACCCTTAATCAAATAATAACAAATAATAATCACGTAACACTTTATTAGACAATTGTTATTCTAACCAAAGTACATCGTACTTGGACTTAGGATGAATGAACTGTGTGTGTGAGATGATAAATCATAAGAATCAAATTGGCTTGAAATCTTTATTTTATTTCTTCTTTATTTTCAATTAATTTAGTTACAGTTAGCTTACTTTATTCAACAGAATCATTGGAAACTTATTCGTATTGATTATTTAGTTGAGCTAATTATAGAAAATTTTAATCAGAACTAAATTTACTTGATCTAATCATTATTATAAACCAAACATGCGCTTAATATTGGCTTAGATTCAGCAAACGTGGATTAGTAAAGTCAACACTAATTAACAGCAGGTTTATCGGAAAGTGGAAACGAACATATTTAGTTGACTGTGGTCGAGCTAGTTTTGAATATGCTAAAAAAAACAATTCGGTTTAATATGTTATTTAATTTACTTTAAATTTAATAACAATAAGCATCCAATTTTATTAAGAAACAATATAGTTATAAATTCGTCCGTGCACTAAATATTAGCTTACGTTCGGAATACGTGAGTAGATTAGTAAGGTCAACAATAGTTAGTCTCAGTAGGTTTATTGGAAATCTGGTTTCGATGCAACCGGCTCTTTGTTTAGCCTGAATAGTTTTGAAAAGCTTTACAGTAGCTCTCATACAATTCGTTTTAGCTTTGTTTGGTATGTATATTGAGGATTATGTAAGTATTTTAATTCATGATATTACTGTTCTTTACTAAAATATCACAAAGATTAAATGAATTTTTGAAAAAAGCGTGTTGCAAAACAAATATTTTGATAATGAGCCATAAGTCTTACCTCTAAATCTTTATTTAAAAAAGGTATAATGATTTACACATATAATGAAGTTGTTCATTACAGTCGAGGCGGGTTGACACACAACAGGGTATTTCTATGGACTTGTGATGAACAATACATATGTATGCCATACTACGTTTTTCAACACATTAGTGAGGAAAAAAATCTTCAATAATAAAACGATTTTAAATTAAAACAATATTTTTTTTTAAACAGGGCCGATTTATGATTTTGTTTTATATTTACTTGCTATATAAAATGGAAAAATTTGAGTAAAACAAGCGGCTGGGTTGAGTTTAGGCTGGCTGCATGCAGAGATTTTATGTTTGAAAAATAATATTCATTATTTCGGATTTATAGAATGTTATTCCTAAAACATTATAAAGAAACACTTTACCGCACTCGTGCGATAAGTAATATTTACCGCACGATTTTGAATGTGTGCGTAATGAATGGCATTACATAAGTAAAATCAGTGTGGATTGTATTGAAGTAGATACATACAGGTATCTGTTTATTATTTTGTGGCTAATGAGCCAAGACAAGTAATTAGTAAGTTGCCTGAAGATGGTTGTCGTCGCAAAGGTACCTAGAAAGAATAGTGGCGACTCACTTCTACTTCGGTAGAAATCAAACAAAAACAGGAGAGATTTTTCACAAAAGAAGATTCCAATAAGTACCTTACTTTTTGTACTTAATTGAGTAACTTACCTGAGTTGATAAAATCATAGTTTCTGGTGTAAGAGTCGTAGTCATCATCGTAAAGCGATCCCTCTGAGCTCGCTAGCAGCACACATGCCAACCAAACCACTCTATTCAGAGCCATAGTCCCTTCTAAATATTACTGATGATCCACTTTGTAAACACACTTCATCAACGTCTTTGATCTAAAAGAAATGAGTTGCTAAAGCAATTTGCAGTTAATACATTTCTCTTTTGCGATTTTTACGGTTCCTTAATTTTGTTTCCAATAAACGTGACGAAATCGGTGTATTTATAAGTCTTGAAGATTTAGGATCGCATATTGGGTAATGTCTTTTTGATTAAATGCATGAAAAACAACTTAAATAAGTATAACGTTTTATTTAAGGGTTGTGTTTACTCAGAAAAAGGTCTTATAATTCTGTGTAAGAACAATTTATTCGTCTGTGCTTCAAATAATCCAAAATCACAAGATAATATAGGTACTCCGGAATAATACTCTCCGTTGTTATAACAATACTTTGCTCATGATTTGTCTCGAAAAATAGACTATTTGTGTCCGAAACAGCAATAAATGTTTATTTTTAGAGTACAAATAGTATTACATAATTATACCTAATACATAACTTAGCTAATACTTTCCAATATTCACAGTGAATACGATTCAAAAGCAGCGCACTGTTTTAGATAGAATCAATATTAATATCCAAGATAATTCTATGAACTATGTAACTTCATCTTCGCTACTATTATTGAGTATCACTTAAATGAGTTTGAAATCACAGGAAATGTCATTATTTCGTATGTGTGCCAACACTTGCGTTTCGTTTGTATCTTTCGGAACACAGAGGCTGCAAAACCAACTAAATGTATTCTACGAGCAAAGCTTTCTTTCTGGCCTATTAAACCAATTCGGCGCTGACAATCGACGCTACTTCAACTAACTAACCGTAAGGCATTACATGTGAGCTCCTTTGACGGCTGAAAAAACATACTATGTATGTTTTGCGATAGTGAAAACACATACGGTGTGGTTTTAACCAGTCGAAGTGTAATGTAACTTATAACTGTTCCTTACGATAGAATTTCCCATATTTAATTGTAAGAATTATACAATGCATGCACCCCTTATAGTGGCCGATGTCTTTTCTCTTTTGAATTTTTCAAAAGTTTTCCGTAAAGAACACGAAATAAAGCTCATAATTTGTGTTTTGAGTCTCAGTGGCATAGATGACAAAATGGTGTATAGGCGAAACTTAGTATTATAGTTCGCTGTTAAACCACTAAGCTTTGTAGGAAATTGCTAATATAATCGATAGATATAACAGTTCAAGGTAGTGTATTACCAATTCAGAGTTAAATTATGAGTCGCATGGGAACTCGAATACGGAGGTGGGATAATCCTCGTACCCTTGTCTCGTGGAGGTCTCCTCCAAAAGTTTTACAGCCATGAAATATTCCTTCGATTAAATTCTTGTTAGCATAAAGCCGGACACACCTCTCGAGATTTATAAATTTTGCTGTTTATAGGAATGGACGTGTGTACCATAGAGCGTTAATACTGTTATATTATATGTCAACTAAGCACATACTTAGTATATAAGCAAACATACATTTTAGCAACATACAGGTTTAAAACCTGATTAGGCTTTGGATTAAGAGATTTCGTATCAAAACTTCGTCTTGTGTGTAATAAAAATATACAATGTCCTTTTTAAGTACAAATATTTGAAGGGGTGATTCAGTCCATCATTTTGATCAACTTTTCCCAATAAATGAATTTCGAAAAATGAAAAAGAAATTTTAGGAATGAAAGTTTTTTTCGAATTTCGATATACATTATTTGGGAAAAGTTATTCAAAATGATGGACTGAATCACCCCTTAAAATATTTGTATTTAATTAAAAAGGACATTGTATAATATACATTGTTAATCTTGTTCCATAAAATGTATACTATCTATTCCAGATATAGGTAGATAAAAGATACTAAAAATATAAACTCAGTTTACTTAGCGAAACAATGATATATGTACTTGACGCAGTGAAATTTATTTGAGATATAAAATTAATTCACCACAGAAACCACATTGTGAGAGCCCTTTAGTCCAGCTGTGAACTCACATAGGTTGTAACGTGAATAGGGCGCTTTATTCAATCGTTGCTTCTCTTTACTCCTAATAATCTAAATATAATTGATATTCAGGGGCTATAAACTGAGAGAAATTTAATACAGCTATAAACTAACTAATTTCGCTGTTGATCTAAATTCAATTTGATTGTATTGAAAATTATATATTTTCAATACTGTTTCTTTTTAGCTAAGTAAACAGAATATGTTAGTTTGTGTGTTTCTTCTTTCATTGCTATGATTATTGATATTTATTTACGTAACTATTATTATTCTGTAAAAAATTATTCTGTTTAAAGCTGTTTTAAGACTTTATGCTTAGTCCTTTACTTGCAACTTACGACATCCAAAGTAAGACATGAAGGTAGTCTATTTTATGCTGTAAACTATGTGGCTCGCTCACGTGCCACGTAAGTTTACGTGTAATTTCTAGGGTTCCGTACAAAAAATGAAAAAAATGGAACCCTTTTAGGATCACTCGTGCGTCTGTCTATATGTCTGTCCGCCTGTCACATCCAATTTGTACCAAATCGATTTAAAATTGGAAGGATGGTGTAATTCTATAACCCAAACAAAGATTTACGATTTTTTTAAAAATATATTTTCGTTTCCATGGGATAAACTAGGAAATTAAAAAAGAAGTTTTGCAAACCTTACTGTGTCACTCATAACTCAAATGAAAGGACTCCTTATGAAGATCTCAAGTTCTTATATTTTGTTATTGTAAAATAAATAGTTTTGATTTTATTCATGACAGAAGACGGAAATTGACCTTCCTGATCTCGAAAACAACTAAGCCTAAAATTTTGAAAAAAAAAATAGTTTATTTCTTGTAGATTACAGAAAACCCTATAAGAATTCTATCAATTGAAAATAAAGCGGTAGACTCAATATAATACGTTCACTTACGGAAAATAGTTCACTTAAACACCACGCGTAGAAATGTAATTTATCAAAATCCTTTCTTAGGGGATTCCTACGTCATAGTAGCTTTATGCATGCAAAATCTCAGCCCGATCGGTTTAAAATTGATAATGTTTCATACAAACTTTCATCCCCTATTTTATCCCCTTGGCGGTAGAATTGATCAAAATCCTTTCTTAGCGAATGCCTACGTCATAACATCTACCTGCATGCCAAATTTCAGCCCGATCCGTCCAGTGGTTTGGGCTGTGCGTTGATAGATCACTATGTCAGTCAGTCAGTCACCTTTGAGTTATATATATTTAGATTTTGTATTAATTGAAAAGCTTTGGCAATGTATGGACCCTACCTCTCCACGCGAGTTCAACTCAAACTTGGCCAGTTTTTATTTTCGTATTTCTTTCTATTTTGCTTTGAGAAAGCCGTAAAATATGTCGGTAAAGCGATTTACCAATAAACGACTGCATCTATCTGCACAATCGACACGACTAAATTGACAAAATTGCCTTAGTCATCTTTCAATGGCTTATTGCGCCGATTTTCAACGTCCTGCTGCAAAATATTATGTATACGCTCAACAGCACATCATTAATAGCAATTTTATAAAGAATGAAAAAAGATCTATCTGGTGCAACTTTTACATTTATTATTTACCCTAACTTATAATAATAAGAAAACTAACTTTTCTGATCTGAAATTAGAACTAAAAAATTACGTCAATGTCTTTTTTTTCCAAATAAAGGTGCAAGAATAACTTCACTGCCGTTAACTGTGCGTATACTCGTAGGTCATCTAAACCTAACCGGCCTAAAGTCACATTCAAAAAATTCAGTCATTCAGCTTTCATTTCAGGTATTCAGCAGAGCGATTTAAAAAGCTTGCTTTGATCCGCAACGAGTAGAAACTACTGTTAAAAGTGAAAAAAAAATCGTAAAGTCGCTTTATTGTTGTTTTTAACGAGACATCTTTGTGCGGAAATTAAAACTCGTTTTGCCTCCGCTCACTCAACTACATTTTTAATTGAATTTTCAATAATATTTTGCATTAGACGGAACTCTATGTTAATAAGGATGACTCTTTTTATTAACCGACTTCCAAAAAAGGAGGAGGTTACTGGTTCATTGCGATGTGGTGACGACTTGTCAGGTGGTCCCATAGAAATTTTATTAAAATTGGTTGTGTAGTTTGAAGTCGTTTTTTAAATTTTTAAAAATATATATGTTAGTATCTCAAAGGCTGAATTATATCTGGTAAAACCATATCTAAAGAATGTTTTTCTAAATATGTCGTATAATCAAATAATCTCAACATTTCCTTTCAGATTTTTTTCTTATTATCATTTTTATTAGTATCACTGATGCCCTTAATTTTTATATTACCTATTACTAACTTAATTAAAAATTATTTTTTAATTTTTACCTTTATAAATTGAATAGTCAGTTGAACAATATCTATAAGTCCTTTGACTAGGTAATCAATTCATTAACTTTTTGCGAAGCCCTACTTCACATTTTACCTTGAGTAATCATCGAGCCTTGATTTAATCAAACCAATTAATTTCTAGCTATTTTCACTATGATCCAGGAGCTCACATAACACGTGATCGTAGCTAGATCTACAAAGATTAGGTTTTGGCATACGATATCATCAGCAGATCTTCTAAGCGGTTTAAATAAACTGCCTGGATGTGTAAATGAATCTTTTTATACTAGATAAGTCGTATCCGACATAGAAAGCTTTAGGTGAGGCCTTTGAATGAATGAATGAATAAAAAACTCTTTATTGCATCAATACAAAAAAATTACATAAAAAGAAGTTTTACAATTTAAAATACATAGGTACAATGGGCGGTCTTATCGCTTAGAGCAATTCTTCCAGACAATCGGTGGATGGAGAGGAATGTAGGCACGTCAGAAATAACGGTAGTGCAAAGAATACTATAAGTTAAATCAATAGGTAGACCATTGTCGAAGGACAAGCTGTAAACGAAAAACCGGTCACCAATACAACGAACTGTCTACGATTCAAGTCAATATTGTCTAAAATATGTAAATTTTCTAAAATGCATGATATTTAAGTTACAGTGTCGTATCCGGAACACGGAGATACGAAAGCTGACCAAAGTTGCCTTTATAATCAAAAGAATAGCCACCCTAAAGTGAAAATGGGCAGGTCATATTAGTCGTAGAGAGGACGGAAGATGGCGCCTAAAAACAATGGACTGGCGACCATGGATGGGCCGCAGAAGTCGCGGCAGACTAATGACACGATAGAGAGATGACATCTTCAAAGCAGCTGGTCCTCTATGGTAGAGAAAGGCAACATCGTGAGGAATGGCGTGCAATAGAGGAGGCTTTTATCCTTTAGTGGATAGATTAGGCTGTAAAAGAACAAGAATTACTTAGTAAGTCAAACAAGGTGTAAATGTCGATTGTCGGTCGACACACACTTGAAGGGGCGCCAAAGCCCCTCAGTACTTCGAGTACTTTTTGAATGGTCTAAGCCTCAGTATGATCAACCTTTCGTATAGGTACAATACACACTTTTAACCCGACTACGGCGAAGTCAAAAGAAAGGTTATGTGTTTTGAGGGTTATGTAAGGTATACTCAAAACACATAACCTTTCATCTTTTCCCTCGGTATCTTTTATTATATCCATGGTACCTGAAGTGTCGTTGGAAACGTTGGTTGTGCACTGGTTATAGATAGGCTAAGTGAAAACACAATAAATTTAGTAAGACTCCCTCTATAGGCCAAAAAGTAACTTGAAAATAAAATGAGCCTAATCATATCGAATAAAAGGGCTCAATTAGTACATTTCAAAAGATATATAAATAAATATATAGGGACAGATAACACTGATTAAGCTAGCCCCAAAGTAAGTTCGAAACTTGTGTTATGGGATACTAACTCAACGACCCTGTATTTTATAATAGAAACATATATAGATAAACATCCAAGACCCAGGACAATTTGAAAAAGGCCATTTTCCAACTTGCCCTGGCCGGGGATCGAACCCGGAACCTCTGGGTGGTGGACTAGCATGGTGACCACTTTATATGTGATATCTTTGAAATGTACTAATTGAGTCCTTATATTTTTTACATGACTAGCTATTTCTCCCTGCTGTCCTCGCAACTTGTTCGGTTTATAATCAAATTAATCAATTACAGACTGACTTGAATGTGTAATTACAAAATGGTATATGGTGATATACAATAGAAAACTTGCATATTGATGAGCTAAGGCGCTTCATCGATCGCCCATTAAAGCAGAAAAGCTATCCAGCATATATGTCTACTTACATATGTTAATGAAGTTTTCATACAACGTGAAAGGGACATACCCTTAATAAATCAAACCACGGGCTATACTAGATCACTTTAGTATAATGCAATTAAAATAACAGTCAAAAGTTAGAAAAAAATCGGCAGTTCGATATGAAAGTGTGCAGCCGCCCGGGCAATTTGTATGGGAATGTCGATTTTTGAAGTGAAAACTTCTTTAGCGGCGTTATAATGAGTAAAAAATGTTAAACTCGCGTCAGGGCGTCAGGGCGTCAGAGCGTCAGGACACGTGACCTGATTGAAAATTCGTAAGACGGCAGACGCAGCCGGCGCGGCGCGGCGAAGGAGAGGAAGTATTCGCCTCTCTTTCTACGGCGCGGCGAAAATGTATACCTGTGCCTGCTGTTTCGTTCAGGCGGCGCAGGGTGCTTGCGCGAATGTTCGTGTGTGTTTATGTTACAGCGTGCTATGCGCATCCATGGAAATGCACAACGTTAATATTCAAGTTTTCACTTCTGCCGGCACTCCCGGAGTGCAACCCGTCTTTTTTTTATTGTTTTTGTCTGTTGTTTATTATCATTATGCTATAGTGATCTATTATAGCCCATGGTTCGATTTATTACGGGTATGTACCTTCCACGTTGTATATTACAAAAGTTAATTATATTAATTCGTAATACAATAGGCACGAATGTTCCCGGCGTTTATTTGTATTCCTACATGTTGAATGTTCATACTCGCGTCGTTCGATTGAGGCGCTTATTTCGTCTGAATTAACACAGCTGAAAGCTGCACCGACACAAGTTAATTACATATATTTTATAGGCTTTGATCATATATAATATATACCTATTTGGCGCTGTGTGGGAGTCAACTTTTGTTCCACAGTGTGTTGTATTGTATTATAGGGCACCCACATACACATACATGACTAACTACAAAAGCTTCAAAAACATATACCTAGTATAGATATATGATACATGTTACTTTCTACATACCTATGATCAATCAGAACCTATTATTACAAGCCAATTGACTTCTCTGTTGCAAAATTGAGTAAAATCTTCCCTTACCGCCCGTTAAAAACAATCATTTTCTCGAAATAAAATGAGAATTAACTTACACACATAAGAGTTGATTGGACAAGGTTTAATTATAAAAAAAAACCTTTAATCACGCCAAATCCTCACCCAGTTAGCTTCAACTGATTCAATATAGATCGCACCGAGGATAAACAAGTGTACCGTGTATGGAAGAGATGTTTTGAATAATTCAGCGCGCGTACACGGGTGTTAATTAGGGTCATATTATACCTCTGATTCAGGTATTTTGCGGGTGGAACTTTAATATCATTTACAGCTGAGTCGGCGCTAAAAACCTAAACACAAACATTGTACCAATTTTCATGAATTTGGGGATAATGAATTAAAATTTTAGTCACTATTTGACGATTAATGAAACTAAATTAAATCGTACCTAATATTACTACGTTAAAAATCCTGCAGAGGTCATAATCAGTACTATGGCCCCAGAATAAAAGCTTGTACAAAAAAAAAAACCTAAAAAGTTTTTTTTTTTCAAAAAGCTTTTTTTTCAATAAGCTTATAGTGGATAATCAATTTACAAAGATTTTGAAAAACAGAAGCACAGAGACGCGCCTAAAGCCCGGGTTAACATACTGACAAGCGACAAGTGCGATTGACAAGTGGCAAGTGAATAGAAGTAGGTACTGCATATCTACTTGTCAGTGACGTGTAAACACCTACTTGTCACTTAAAGTTCTTTCATAGTGACCAGTGTTAAACCGCAGTATTGAAAAGAAGCTACGAATGATTTCGTATTACCGTGCAGAAGAATAACTTACAGAGTATTTTATAAAGGACTAATTATGTAATCGTAGGTTGGTGAAGGACATGACAAGGATTGTTCATTGCACATGAATGATACTCGGGAATGTGCTATGCTAGTCCTTTATTGTGTCATATAGTCGAAGATAAGTTCCGCAGTGCACACATCCTGTGTCCCTATCAGTTTATCGCGCATTTATAAATAGACAACTTTGGTGCGTGTTTTTAGTGACCATGAACAAAAAACATAACGACTTTTTAACAAAGAAAAAGAATATACAATGAGATGAAACAGCTCTCAAGCAGCCCAGCTGTGTATGTAACCTCAAATGCGCAGAATTGAGAAATAGAAAGTATAGAGGGATATGAAAGAGACTCATATGCTATCGTAAATTCATAAAAAAACCAGATACCAACAATAAAGATTAAGAAAAATGCTGAAAAAATGTTTATTGCGACGTCTAAAAAATTCAAATACTTATTTCTTAAATTTAAAATTAAGTAATATCAGCTTTAATAAATCCGGGTTCGTCTGCGCGTGTCACGTTAATTTGAAAATCACTTTGAAACTTGGAAACCTTTTCCCAATTTCGAATTAAATGCTATTGAATGGAAAATTCTCGAAGTATTAGCTGAAAAACTTGTTTCATAAAGTAGGTTGTGGCTCTGCGCGTCAAATGAGAGAAGTTTCTATCGTACGAAGCTTAGATCTATATTTTATCGAATAAGTAAGAATAAATTATTTCCTTTTTTGACGACTTCCGTATTAGTTTCCAAGCTTTTATGACTTTACGTTTAGGTCCGAGATTTGATTCCCAGGATGGGCAAATAACATACTTATTTTTACGAGTAAAACAGAACACCGATGCCTCAGTGTGTTAAATATTTTGATAAATTTATTTGTAGGTATTTAGTTTAAATGAGCATGCATTGTAATTTTTTATATAAAACTAGTGCAAAAAATATTAATTGAAATTGAGAATCAAATTTTTTTAAATGCCCAGTATTATACAATATTTTCATTATAAAACAGGTACCTATTAAAACTCAAAAACTTGTTAGAAAACTCAATAGATAGCGAAATTAGTCATTATTATTTTTCAGTGTACGTTTTGAAATGTTTGCTAGCTCTTTTGAACTCGAAAGTTCTTTTGAGCGAATTTAACAAAAAGAGCGAGATAAATGAAACGTAAACTGTGAGCTGAATGAAAAGTAGACTACCACAGTTCAGAACAGAGAAATGCACTTTTGTTTTAACACGCCGACGGATACAGTAGGTACTAACTATAGGAGATATGGAATAACATATACTTTAAGACATCATTAAACGCGTGTGTTAAACGAAGCACGTCGTATTTTGTCTATAAAACCCAAGAAACTCGATCCAGACCGACAGGCATATAATTAACAACCTCTGTCAAATTCACACCCATCATTCTCCCCTCGCTACGCCCACCGACACAGATCTGCTATAAACTGGATTGAATACATTTGCCCCACAATATGACAGTTCACGCGCTTCCTAAGAAGAATGAACAAACGGAACTAATAAATAAATGTAAATGTATCTATCTCATATCAAACTAATTGAGCTATCTCCAAAGTAAGTTTTTAACGTTTTATGGGAACTTAACGATAGATAGGTATAACTAAATCATAGTCTAAATTTTAAGTTTTTTGAATTATAAACAGATACACTTTCCCGTCTAAGAACAGACAAGAAGATACAGCTGGTACATCCTCCGGTTTTTTTTTCAAACCAGCATGTTAGTCTAATTTAACAAGGTTTGGGTTATTCGATACTTATAAGCATTATTTACAAAATGTGCTTAATAAAACTATCCAAACCAGGGTTATTTAAAAAACTCCGAACTAATTGCCGGTCACTACGACCATTGGATTGGAACTTGGCTTACACCTACCATGACATTGTATTTGTAAGTAATTGGTTTTGAGTCCAGGAACCTCTTGACATCAGTGCACGACCCTTTAAATTCCCCTTCGGGACTGAAGCGAAGCGTTTGAAGGCGTGCAAACGATACCCGAAGAAATATGGATAGAGACGGTTTTAATGGATCGATTGATCAGTTGCTTAATGTGCTCAAAGGTACCACATACACACACAATATACAGAAGTAAATATGTAAGATAAGTAACTTTGACTTCCACAAAGTAACACCTGAATCTATTAAAGAAGTAAATGTTTTGATAAGATCGATTTTTTTCCATGGGACCTATACTATCCTATATTTCAGTAAGGGTCTGGTTTAATTGTAGTGCAACGCGAGGGGTTCCTTTTTATTAATAAATGAAACAATATATGGTGACCTGTTTGAATATTTTTTTCAAAATATCATATTTTTATTCTAAGTTTGTTTAGAGTGCAAGAAAAGAGAATGCTGAAGTATAAAGAATGAAATTAGAAAAATAAACCTTCTGGTTCTCACGTCCCCTTGCACCACTATGAGTAGGTACTACTAAAAATAGAATTTTTGTCTCAACAGGAAAAAGAAATTGCTCGATAACATTAAAATCAGATTGTTTTTTATACTCGTTAAACATCTTTCAACACAAAACCAGAAAATCTATTTAAAATACAGATCTTCCTTCAAAAAATATTCAACAGATTCAAGACATCGTTTTGTTTTATTAACGAAACGATTGCAAGACTCATTACAGGCAAATGGGTAGCCAGCCGTGAAACTCACTCTAAAATCTCCTCGTAATTGTATGAACGGAAAGTTTGGATGAAAGCAATTCATGATTTGAGTACATGCATTAATCACCTTGACGGTGAAAATGAGGTGGGAAGAGATGGAAATTATTAACGGCTCTTTATTTTTTAAAGTCTAGCTATTCATGGTCAGGTCCTGCCTTACCTTCCTAGGAGGGGAGGCATTTGTCCTACATTGGGACAGCATAGGCTAAAAATATAATTTTTCAAAACTAAAAACCGATTTTGATGAAATTTCTATGGGACCACCTAAAAAGCCCTTTCAATCGAAAAAATATCTTTTAGAATCGGTCCAAGTGTCTCCGAATAATCGGTGAACTTATTATAAAAAACATATTTTTTTTTTTACAATATATTGGTTTAGGTATTTGTCCTCAATCTCACCTGATGGTAAGCGACGATGAAGACTAGGATGAATGTGCATGCCTATCCAAAAAATACCCATTCAATCTACTTTTGAATGTCCAGGGACTGTACTTCTCTGGGAATATAGACGCAGGCAGTTCATTCCACACCTTAGCTACTCGAACCAAAAAGGAATTGTCGAAGCGTTTAGTTCGAGACTTAGGTATTTCAACGCCAAAGGGGTGAAACCCCTGTCCGCGCCTCGTAGTCCAATAGAGAAATGATCGCGATGATTTAATAACCTCCTCCTTTTTGGAAATCGGTTAATAAAATAGAAAACATACCTATCTATATGGTAGGTGTTTCTTGATCTCTTATAGAACATATTTTTTGGTAACATTTTATTGCGACAACCGTTTGTTATACTAGGAAATCTTCGTTACTTATTTGGTTAGGTGATGGAAGAAATTACAAGTATACATTTTATTTTGGGTCAAAAGTCCAAAGTCAAATTTAATCGCGGTAAATGTGTAATATCTAATGTGCAACATCTTCTTTTTTCTATTATCTATTTTAGAACAGTTTTAGTTTTTTACCAGCAATTCTGATGTTTAGAAAAATAGGACCATACAATGTAATAACAATAACGTATAACGTAAAGATGATAAGTTGATTACCCAAATATAACTGGCTTGCTAAAACTAGCCAAGTCAAATGTTAAGATTCTTATAAATAAAATTTAATATTCTTATAGGAACTTGGCGGCCATTTAGATCTCAATTCTTTGGTCGGATTTTTGAACTTGGCTCCAATTTTCACATTTATGTTTTTGGTGGGATATCATTACTTTTTGCACAGGAGTATCAGAAAGAAAAAATGGTTGCTGGTATAATTTTGTTGGGCATTTTACCTAATAAAATCGATAAATTAAAAAAATACGAAATTCATTGTTTTTTTTTTTAATTTTTCCTTACCTAGATGTTAAATATCAAGTTTCCAGGTCGTATGGAAGTAGGTTATCTTTTTGATGAGTGATGATGATGGATAAGTGGTCAATTGAAAAGTAATCAAATCTATGAAATTCACTGTTTTTTGAATTTTTCTTTGTATACACGTAATGTAGTCTACTAGATGATAAACATCAACTTTCCAGGTCATATGGAAGTAGGTTATTATTCTTTTTTTGAAAAATAATCAAATCTACGAAATTAACTCTTTTTTGAATTTTTCCTTTGCAGACGCGTAATAGTCTACCTAGATGCCAAATATCAACTTTCCAGGTCATATGGAAGTAGGTTACCTATTTGATGATAGATAAGTGGTCAATCACATTTTTCGGGTTTTTTAAACGTTACTATATCAATAACTCTTTGAGCTACTTATTGAAATTTTGGATTCGAAATGAGCTAGAAGACTTTAATGTATGTGCTAAATTTCATGTATTTAGGTTAAATATGTTTCGAGTTGTGAAAGGGTCAAAAGTAGTTCGAAGTGGTTCGTGTAACGCACGGCTGCTGCGTCGCCAGTTCCTTTTTTTTGAACTTGGCTCTGACACGCTGCCTGCCGCGTGTCTAGATATGACGAATTTACTTGTGAATAATTTACAATCAATCTTACCCACCCGTGAAGAACTTATATAGGTACACATATTTTTAATGCATGTGACAAATTAACTTTCAATGTATGGAGTTTTCCAAAATGTGACGAACTTACTTTATGGTAAAGGTACAATACCTTACCCCACTCAAAACGTTGTGACTCGCCCCAACAAACTAATAGTATCAACAGTTGGTAAGTTTATTTAAAAAAGGAATATAGGCCACAGGTCAGTATGTCTGTCAACACACTGCTTTACAATATGCAAATCTCTTCGAGCGTTCATTTGCATTCGATATTACCCAGTATTGAGGGAACAATTTTTTTTACTCTCCTTTTTGTGTTTCGGATTTAAAATTGTAACACTGCAAATCTAAACAGCAGGATATTAGCCTTTTAATCATATTTTTCTATTAACCCTTCACATACATACTTATTATACATATTCATACTTTAACGCCTGTTTTCTACAGGGATAAACAGAGACCTCTACTTGCTACGATCCTGACATACCTCTATCGCTTCAACTACACTCATCAAACACTTCATAAAATCTTTTTGGTTAAGGGTACTTCATCAAAGAAATTGCATGTTGTAATGCAAGGATAAAATTAGAATTAATCATTGTATGAAATCTGAAACGTCATATTAAAATATATACAGCTGACATATTTCCGAAGATTTAAAAAAAAATTATTAGAACCTATAATCTAACTACTTTTTGAAATTGAATCAATTGTTATTGCTGTTTTATCAAATTAAACCCACAGTTAAAACCTGACCCCATTTTCACCCAGTTCACGACACATGAGTTAAGCACAACTAGTTCCGTCTTCATAACACAGTGGAATTAAAACTTTTCCTATTCCCCAGATAAAACGGTGTTTGCGAATGTGGTGGATTGCGACGAGAAAAAGTTTTTCCCTGTTAGAAATCGGGGTTTTATACAAAATGCTTAGTTTTGTTTCGGGCAGTTGAAGTAAAATGATGCTCAGAATTTTGTAACGTTTAGTATGCTCATTTTTGTATATTTTTCGAATAATAGGAACAACTGCTACAGACATAAAAATATTTTTTGTTTAATTTTTGTGAAGGCTAAAACCAATTCAAAATTGTAAGTTCTGTTTAAAAAATTCGCTATCTATAGGTTTTTATATCAAAATAAGACGTAGGAATCGAGACGTAAAACATTTAACAGAGTTCTAAACAGAACATGAAAGAAATGGAAGATACTTTCCCCTACTAGTGATGCAGTTTATCTAGTATTTTTCCAGCTTTAAAATATCGGGAATCAGGACTCTCTACAAAATATTTTTTTTTATTGTTCCTTTAAGTGTTAAGTTGCTTCTAATCAATATTACACGACCAACTTGACATAACATACCTAGTGTTTGACCGCCCTTAGGACGTAGGAAAGGAGTAAAAAGAAAGTTGCTGATCCAGTTATGGTCCCACTATTTCATGGAAGCACTTTTCTTGCAAATAATATCCAAGTACTTGCATGATGGATTGGTACAAGCGCGCGCACAAACGATTCCAGATTTTCTCTTTGACTAATCACAATTTCTTTAATTAAAAGATGGACAAAAACTTTGAAGGTCGCGCGAATTTCACAAGACCTTTGATGTTAGCCACTTAGTGGGTCAAATGAAATAATTAATCTCGTTGTTTTCAGACGCTTGCAAAGGCGTCTAGAATTTTGTTATAACTTCGGTTAATAAATAAGTATTGTTTTTTTGTTTCTTATTATTCGCTCTGAAAGTCATGAAACTGGTCTGACAATGACCCGATACACTATTGTAATACAGCCATTGTATACGAATGTACTCTTAGATAATTAAAGTGTCCATTGTTTGAAATATCCATTAATTTAGAGTTGTTCTGTGTTTTCTATTATATTAATCTCATAAATGTGATTAGAGAGAAAAGGCTATAGAATATTATTAATAGAATTGGCAAAGTCATAAACTGGTATATCCATCCGTAGTTGTAAAATATTTTTACTATAGAGGTACCAAAATAACAAATTTTTGGAAAAATTACAGATATACGTACTTATATCCGAATTCCGAATGTCAATTATATCGGCAGTGTCAGCAGCAGATAGTGCGCGCATGTTTTATTTCTTTACATTCTACTGTCACTGAATCGGAAGTGTTGCTACAGTTACATCATAACCATGTGACAAATACATCAATAGCACCGAACAACTTTGCCAAAGCTAAGTATGAATAATGCAAGATTATCTTTTTGCCTAAAGCAATTTTCGAGATATAATCCCAAGGCAAAGTTGCAAATATGTTCTAAAAAAAATTACAAATAAGTGCCTCTGTAAGTGCGCGCGCACTGAATAATTTAAAACTTTCGTCGTCGGCTGTACTCGGATATCATCTTATATAGAAACCCGGCGCAAAGCGGATCGAAAGCGCGCATTTATCGTTTTTACGGTACATTTGAGACCACATTGCTAGACGCTAGAATACTGGGATATTAAATGGAACATAAAGTTTTACCTTCGTACTAGTGAAATTGTAAACAAAGTGTGACTTAAATATTTTGTGGGAAACTACGTTGTTGGTTTGACTTTTATATGACTACGTTTTTCACGGTTGGGTTTCCTTGTACTACGAGTATGTGTACTGACATTAAATTGAAATTGTTTTTAGGGGTTCAAATCGAAACCATTATCGGAAATCGGAATGCTTAGTGTGCTTTAGTTTTCTGTTTATTATTTAGTTTATAGTAGGTATAAATAAACGTTTTAAAAACAAATACTTAAAGCTTCTATACGAAGTATAACAGTTATTACGAATTATGTAAGCTCAAACAAGCTTCATTTAATCAATTCCAGAGAACGACCGTAAAAGTTTCAAACTTTTGCTTGGTATAATCATGAAATAAAAATAGATAATTAAATTGTATATCTTGTTAAAGTGCTAACTTTCGTCTATGAAGCCCTTTATTCAATTATTTTTATAGAAACATATATTTTGTTTTTACTTTGGTTTATTATTTTGAAGTGCCGGCAGGATTACAAGGTTTAACAACCAAGGACACCAAAAATCGGGAAGAAGCCAAGTAACAATCATAACATTTTTGTTTTTAATGAATTTTTATTTTTCTCATAATGGAAGTTAACTTTTTTATGCTACAAACTTGAGGCTTTTAAAAACAGGCACTCATAAGATGAACCGAAGACTTATGAAGTCTTTTTCTAAGTCTCGTTTTCCAAGTCTCTTTGTTTTGACTCCCTATTTATTAAAAAAACCGTATGGTTTTGTTAATAAATAGGAAGTCAAAACAGACTACAGTTTATTGCGATCAGAACATTGACATTTTCTTTTATATTATCCTCCAAATTGGTTTAATCTGTAATCTAGGACAAACAAATTGCGCAGGGAAAGCGTCAAAGATGTAGGCAGAAGAGGGTTGATGTTGAAAAATGATTATTGGATAAACTGGGCTATAAATAGAAAGATCGATTTGACGCGCTTATATCTGTAGAGGTAGATGGTCCGCATTTTGCTAACGCGTGTAAAGCATGGGTAGGTACTAGGTGAACTTGGATGGGTACGCGCACTATCGGCATTTTACCTCGAGTTTCTTCACGCTTTCCAAAGCATTCCATCGGTAACAAAATATGTTGGTATCTACTTGACTGTAAAAAGCTTAAAAGCGTCGGTAGATAGGTATATGCTTTATGGCTATCAAAGCTATCTGACACACGAAACCTATTGGCCACTAACTCATCCAAAAGAGTACTAATTACATTAGTATTTTAAGTTCCTGCAATCTTGTGTTTACCTATACGGAACGGATGCGAACATTGTTGTACGATTTTTTCTCGATCTCGAAAACTTTGTATGTACAATACATGTAGAGCATGTCTACATTCAACAGAAGTCTGAAATTGTGCGTAGTTTGGTGTTAACTTATCATAATATTTTTACCCAAGAATTATTGAAGGTTCCTGAGGGATATGCGCGTTACACGTGGGCGAAATATTTATTATTATTAACAAATTTAAAAATTCAAACCAACAACAAGTCCCCTGGAATCATAAAAATAAAAGATGTTGTTTATATTAGATAATAGTTACAATAAATAAATAACTTATAGTTTTCTTAAAGACTTCCTTTGTTATCAAAGAGACAACATCAACAATATTATAATATATTTACTCAAAAACTCTAAAATCACAGAAAAAGACGTAAAGAAGTTTTTACATTACCCAAGATGATAAAGATTTTACATTATTTGCCTCTTTCTACATACGTAGAGCTTATTTTATTACATAAATGTAATATAAAATGTTTTTGGAATGAAAAAAGATGCATAACAATGCACCAAGGAACCGTAAAAACCACACAATCACTTGTAAATATCCACAACAAACCTCCGCCACACGTACTGAAAAACGAAAACAAACTGCGTAAGTAAATAAAATAAAAAGCTGACGCGTCAACCCACGATAATGGGACACGCGGACAAAGAACGCGGTCGAACGCGTCGACGGCCGCAACGCGAATGCGGGGGATAACTACCACCAGCATCCAGCTTTTCCCACCCCCCACCGCCTCTCCACACCCTCTCCCCGCGTCTGATAACCTGCTACTTCGGAAGTCACTAAACTCCATGAATGTTACCCAGGCACCAACCCGTCTTGTGAAAGAAAATGTGATTTTTATTGAAAAGGGGTCGCTGTTGCGCCACTAACCTCTCTTTGTGTGAAAATCGATGCTTTATCGTCTATTAGGTGTTACGAAATCAACCCGTGTCGCGGGTGAGACTTGCCGCGCTCGAAACTAAAAGCTTTGTAAGAGAAAACCCGGGTAAACCGGATAAATAAATAGGTGGCGCCTACGTTCAGTCCTAGTGTTCTCTTTTGCCCTAACTTTTGCTTTTAAAATAGATGACTTTTTGACCAAGGCATTCTGTAAAAATAAATCTGTACAACATTGAACATACGAGGGGGGGTCAAAAAGTTCGCGGAATGGAGGGGATAGCGGGGGGTGGGGGACCTGCCGCAGGTAGTAACTAATGAGCAACTCTTTGTGAGTATATATGCCAAGTTTGAACCTGATTGTGTCAATAACCTTTGACCTGTCGTCGATCAAACAAGTGAATCCGGAAGAAAAACTTGAACATGGAAAAAATCGAGTTTCGTGCCGTCATAAAGTTCCTCACTAAGCAAGGAAAACCACCTCAGAAAATTTTGGAAGAAATGTTATCAGTATACGGGGACTCTTGCCCTGGGAAAACCATGGTGTACAAGTGGAATAGCCTTTTCAAGCAAGGCAGAGAGTCTCTTGAAGACGACCCTCGCTCAGGACGGCCGATTGAGGCCACCACCTCAAACATCGTTGAAAAAGTGGAGAATCTTATACTGGAGGATACTCGTTTGAAGAAGAAACAACTTGCAGAAATGGTTGGAGTATCACCTACAACCATTTTAAATATTCTACACGACAATCTTGGGATGTCAAAAGTCAGCGCAAGATGGGTGCCAAGAATGCTCACACCACCACAGAAACAGCTGCGCGTCGAGTATTCAAAGGAGTTTTTAGACCTCTGTAGCGCCGACAAGGAAGGAATTTTTGCAAGACTTGTTACTGCAGATGAAACTTGGGTTCATCATTATGAGCCTGAGTCGAAGCAAGAGTCTATGCAGTGGCATAAAAAGGGTCAGCCCCCCCCTAAGAAATACAGGGTGTCACAATCGGCTGGAAAAATCATGGCAACTGTTTTTTGGGATACAGAGGGTATTTTATTAATAGATTATAAAGATAAGGGTGTTTCTATAACGGGAGAATACTACGCTAATCTACTAAGACAATTAAAAGAAGCAATCAAGGAGAAAAGGCGGGGAAAGTTGACAAAGGGTGTGCTGCTTTTGCATGACAACGCACCGGTACACAAGAGCCGCGTTGCGATGGCTGCCCTTCATCACTGTGGCTTCGAAATGTTAAACCATCCTCCCTATAGTCCAGACTTAGCCCCCTGTGATTATTTTTTATTTCCCAAATTAAAAAAAGAGCTTCGGGGGAAGAAATTTTCCGATGATGAAGAAGTCAAGTCGGCGATTTCGGCCTATTTTGAGGACAAAGACAAATCATTTTTTTTCGACGGTATTAATAAGTTAATAGAGAGATCTGAAAAATGTATTCGACTTAAGGGGGAATATATTGAAAAAGAAAAATAGTACAGTATTTTATTTCACCCCCCTTCCCCTCCGTTCCGCGAACTTTTTGACCCCCCCTCGTACTTATCAAAAAGTTTTAAATAAAATTTAAATGTTTTATGAACTGTTTAGCAGAATTGACTAAACTTGCCCTTAAAAATATTGGAATTTACTTAAAAATGATTGTAAATCTGAACCAACGTTTACTGCTTACTTTTAATTAAATTGATAAGTTTTAAGCCACCTTTTGTTTTTCCAAATTAATGTGACATTTGTATACGGTCTGGAAAACGAACTTTTCTGGACATATAAGCGGACCACACAATCCTATCTTATCCTTACAAAATCCGCCAATACCAGACACATAGTAGTAAAACAATGGAAGTAGCTTCTTAGAAAAACATGCGGGTCTGGAGAGGTAAGACAACTTTTTCTACTAAAAAGAAAAGTTTGTTAAATGATTCCTAATTTCAGAAATAAGGCTACAGGAAGAATTAACGAAACTCTTAGGGTTCCGATTTTACTGTTTTGTACCTACAAGAATTTAATAAAATTTGAAATTTAGATAGCTTGTCAAATATTAATAGAATGAAGCCGATATCCGTAATCGAAATATGCAGCCTATTTCCGGCTGCACTGTCCACTGTCTTTTAGCCGTTGCCTGTCTCACGTCATGAACTTTTAGATTTATATTATTATTTTATTATGTACTATCCTCCTTATTTATTTTCATTCTCAGGCTAGGTTTTACAAAATATCTAAAACAAAGTACCACGCCAAAACATTATTTTCAAAACTAAAATAATATATTAAATTCATAGCATATTAAATAATATTTAAAATTGATAATGTAAAGTTATTTAGGTACACTTTTAGTTACGAAATGTCGACAGAAAATGCCGATGTAGGGTATATGGGTAATGGTTACAGGCATTGTATATTGGATCTGCCCGCATATTTTACAAAATTTTAGAGAAATGATTTTTAGCTCTTCTGCATTGTAGAAGGTTAATTGAAAGCTTATAGCATTCCACGCACGAATATTCTATATTTGGAAACTAAAAATGTATATAAGCAGATATATAGTGGAATCTTGTGTTCCATATTTTTGTATAAAAGATCATGGTTCACATTCTTAACCATTAAGGAACAAGAGTCCCAGAACCATTTTTATATTTATCGACATATTTGATAATGATGCGAAAGGTGATGCGCTCAAAATATGATTCGTTGCATCAGAAAGTTGCATGAGCGCTTCCAATGCTCTCAATGACGACCGGTTTTAAATTTCCAGGTTTAAACTTTAAATTATTGGGTTTTGTAAAAATGTGAGACTAAACGAAATTATATTTAATGTAAGTGTATTTCAGAAATATATGTGAATTTTGACATAACAAAAAAAAATCATAAGTGAGGGAATTCGACGCTTATCGATTAAAACAACATTTCCTTATCGGAGTTTTAGATTATACCAAAACTGAACAAAATTAAGAATAAAAATGAAGAAAAACTTTACGTCAAAGATTTTTTTTAGGTCGGGATAAAAATAAAGTTCCTTAATTAGTCATTGTTGATTATAATTTATATATTAGATAACAAAAATTTTTAGTTGAAGACTTTTTTTAGGTTGGGACAAAAATAAAGTTCCTTAATTAGTCATTGTTGATTATAATTTATATATTAGTTATCAAAATTTTTATGTCGTAGATTTTTTTTAGTTATTGAAAAAGTTTTCTTTGTGCTTATCAAAAAATAGTTAGTCATTTCTTGTGTGACTTAGCATCTCTTAATAAAATGGTCGCATTAGCCTACAGCAGCCCGCAGTATAACTCAACTTAAACGCTCTTGGAACTTGTGTAAATAGCAAATCGTCTAAATTGCAAGTAGCAACACCCCAGAAAGCAAAAAACATTTTACTCAAGCTCTACAAACACTGCATGCACCGCTTGAAAGCTTGCCTCGATACACGCAATTTTCGTGACCAATCAGCGAAGAAATTGCATCAGGTGAGCTGCTGCACTTTACGTACCATGAAGTGGTTTAAGTAATTAGGCTTGATAGCAACAGTTCAGAAGTGTTAATAGCACACAATGGTCAAAAGATGAATTATTAAAGTCTATGAAGCGGTTTAGAAACTGGAGGGTTACTCCATAAAATAGTACGATAGTCGTCCGATAGTGATGTCCTATTTCTATTTCGATCCAAATTAGACTTTATCCTTATACATTAATGCTCAATGTGTCTTGACACTGAAACGCGGATACGTAGTATCGTCCGTCTTGATTACCGCTTTTGGAGTGATCGCCATGGTGTAACGTGTGTGCCTGTGAATCACGAGTTCGATCCTCATCAGATGCGACTGTACCTCTGCGTAATAACTACTATTGCCTCTTGGTGACAATCATTGAGCTACGTAATAATTCCTATTATATGGCTTTAATAACATACCATTAATCGCAAACAAAAAATAGAAAAATAATATTTGGTTCGTATTTAGTCTGCTTACCGTGTAACGCCACGTTTGCGTGATATTACCATAGAGGACATTGACTACGTAACGAAAACCTAAACCCCTCTGACCAAGCGTGGTATTTTGAAGACCCATCCAATCCTAAAGGGGTCACGTAGTATGGCTATGTTCCCTTACCATACTCGATAAGACAGATCTACACCCACCACTAGGAGGTCGGACGACCTTAGCTAGGTGTCAGGAAAACGCTGGATGCAGGCCACTTCCAATAGGTTGTTTCGGAAAACCTTAGAAGAGGCCTATGTCCAGCGGACTTCCTGCGGCTGATATGATTGTTAGCATTTCCATATCAGCCTTGATTTTATTAATACTGGCAACCCAAAATGTAACACCGGCCACGCTGCTGTCAACTAGCAAGTTTGACATTAGAGGAATTGCCGCATTTTTATCAGGACTCGAGATGATTGTGTTAAAGTGTTGAAATGTATTTATGATACCAATACAGAATATATAAGATTTATACGAGCTCCCAGGTTTTATTTAAAAGTACCCGAATTAGGAAGTGTGTGATACCCAGACGATCCGGAGATCGTAACATGATGATGATGATAAGTAGAGATATAAAAAAATGTAAAAACTTAATCATCTGTCTGGGGCAATCGGGAGAGTGGCCGTAGTCCTTGTATGCAGTTTTCTCACCTAGATGCCGAATAAATTGCATCAGACTGGTCAATCTGGTCATATGCCTGTCCTGGCCTGAGCTTGCGCTAAATTACAGTATAAATTATGGAAATCTACACTTTTCTTATTATGGATACTATTTTCCATTACAAATTCCTTATTTTTAGACGTGTCGTAAATCATAGGCTTATTGCTGTATTCATCAAAAACCACCCACCTAAACGAACAACACATAGCGTGTAACCTACCAATTTAAGATGTACAGATTTTTTATAAATTTGACAAAGGAATCAGTGCTCCTTAAATCGGTAGCACTATACTATAGAACTAATTTATGGAGTGCAGTGCAGGTTAGCCGTTAGAGTAATTTTTGAGTAGTTCTATTAAGATTGTTGAAGTAATCATGTTGTCGGGACTCTCCTTATATTTATGAGGCTTGTATATGGAATCTTACAGTTGCAACTGATAAACGCATGAAAGTATATATATTATATCCTGAGCATGAATAAATCATATTGCAGTTGCTATTATATCCATCAGAAATGTCATGTGATTGGTCAGTCTACGTCACGCCTTTGGATGTGGATATCATTTTCATGTTTGCTTACACATAGGTATATTATGTTACGAAAATCTAAGCAGAATTCTGGCTTACCCAACCTATTATGAAACATCTAACGAAGCAAATGTTATGCTAAACTTGCTACCCATTTTCTAGAAATTACAGTTAATTCCGCAGCTTACTATTATCATAACAGACATTATGATAATAAATTATGATAATAAACACAGACGAATAAAAACAAATGTACTCAGAGCTGTCATCATAAAAAACAAAACTTTCTCAGATTTTTTAAATAAGGCGCAGTGATAACAAAACGCACTTACAAATTACATTTAAACTGAGATTAGTTAATATTGTTTCTTTTTGCGCTTTAAACTTACTGAACTTTAAACACTTTGAACGATAAGTGGCAATCTCGCCGATTGTCCCCGAATCTAATTTTAATGGCGTCGTTATTTCAGCTATTCACTTGATACGTCTAGACAAGTATCTTATCTCCGTCGACATGAAATTGCATCAGAGTAATTATGATTAGCTGGCCCGAGAACGGCGCGGCTGCTGCGCATTTAAACTGACCAGCAAAAAGCAGTTATTATTTTGTAAGCGCTTACCAATTACAAAATAAAGAATGCAATTTTGTTTAATAGAGTTGAATTTAGAATCTTGGTAGGGTAAAAGTAAAAAAAAATGCATTTAAATTAAATAAGTTAGATCAGCAGCTAAAACATGATACCAAATAAAAGAGATTTTATTTGGTATCATATTTTTGCTGACCTATTTTTGCGGCTGTCTGCACTTATGAAGTCATTTACTATGCCAATGATCTGTTAAATATAAGCTTATGATTTTACAAGTTGTCTTAAGATATTATCTGACAAAGCCAAACGACTGCTGTAGGCATAATGATGACAGGCAGTACGCAAATGGCATGCGAGGTTCTCACACAAGTATATAATACCAATTGACACTTAGTAATACCTACATACTAGATATACATAATGCACACGGAATAGGAGATAATCTCGATGTGAGTTAAGTAGTGTGACATGTTTATATGAGAGCGGGTATCAGCCGCCTATAACGCACGGCAATGAAGCCGACATGACACGTGACTGACTCCCTCGTTAATTTGCGAGAAATCCTACACTCACTGTATACTTTACGCCTACTACCTATCTCTAGGCCATAGAGTGCGTTTATATTGTTCTTGAGGCAATGCTTTAAAAAGATGATACACGTTCAAACAATCTGGTGGCTTCATAGGTGCCCCAAGTAAGTAGCTGACGACAGCAGTGCAAAAGGTCGTCCTAATTTAAAATCCATGACGTTACACAACAATTACGTTGAATAAGCGAAATATAACGCTAAAATGTGTTTTCTATTTTAAAGAAACGAGCATACTGGAGCGGGACAAATTGCGCACCTGGTCAGGCCTGTGTCACTCCCCGTTTAGGTATCAAAAATATATACCTACATTATTACAATGTTGGCGGCGACCACTTCGAAGGGGGAAAATTCAGTTACATGAATCGTTTGTGCAGGGAAGTAAAAATGAAATTGGCTTGCAATAAATATAGCTAGGTATCTAAATGAAGAGGAATTCTAACGCGAGCTAAATTAAACCATAGCGCTAACTGCATTAAGTAGATATTTCTTTGAATTTCTTTTCTGAGTAAGACTTCTGTACGTGAGTACTAGTATTTGTACTGTGACCGGGTCGGGTCATAGATGTACGTCAAAGGAGACCAATCACGTTTTTATCCCTCATAGCCTAGTGCAGTCTTAAAAGCCACCTTCATCTTGATGACAGGCATATGGGTGGAAAAGAGAACCATAACAGAGACGCGTTGCTAGCTATATCGCCTTTTCACATAACTCCTTACATTTATTTGCACATATTCCTTGACCACTATTGACAATCTGCGCCCAAAAAACTGCTAACAGCAGAAGCTAAGTACATCATCTTTTTTTTCTTTTCCCCATGAAAAACATATGGAAGGTCGGTAGCTAAATGCGATGCAATTTAATAAAACTACAGTAATGTGTTACTACGGGGTCTAACTTACGACCCGCCCAAGTATGTTTAGGTACTCTTTAATTGTAACATTGCCCTAACTTCTACAAATTAGACAATGCTGTCATTGTATTCAAACTAAACCTTTGCAAGAGACTAGGGTTGTGCCAAACTTATTAATTTCTGTTGAGTTTTTGAGCTGCAATTTATTGAGATTTTGATTTGAATTTACATTCAAATCAAAATCCCTGTTCAAAATTTTATAAATAGATTAGGTTTAGTGTCTAGTGGTTAGATTAATTTGATTCGTACATCACAGAACTCTTAGCCAATTAGTTACTTTACAACATGTAAATCATTTAGTACATTTAGCTTTAGCCTATACTCTTAGATCTATGTCTATCATTAAATTGACCATGAGGAATACCTCCACTCAAGTGCGAGTCCGACACGCGCACGAAAAGTTCCGTACTATTATCTATAAAAAATCATGTTTGTTGTATGGGAGTCCCACTTAAATATTTATTTTATTCTGTTTTTAGTATTTGATGTTATAGTGGGAACAGAAATACATATCTGTGAAAATTTCAACCGTCTTGGTTACAGACAGTCAGACAGACGGACAGCGGAGTCTTAGTAATAGGGCCCCGTTTTTACCCCTTGGGTACGGAACCCTAAAAAGAACGTCCAAGAAATCTTTATTTTAGATAAGTCATAAAAGTACATAACTATATTTATTAAAGAAAATGGTTTATGTAGTGTTAAGTATCAAAATATCGTACCAAAATTGCTTATACAAATGTGCACATCTTCACTCTGCGAGATGCAATAAGAAAATACAAATAAGCAGAGATATGCTTTTAAAATAAAAAATATATAAGGTTCATTTTCATTGGCTGTACGTACTGTTAAAGTATTTCTTCAAATTCTGAATAATACTGAATAATTGTATCGGTATAACTATAGCAGAAATGAAAAAAACAAAAGTGAATCCCAAGGAACGTCTGGAACGCTAATAGTGCTCAATCTTCCGGCTAAGCTGTAGGGGTGTTGCCTTCAAATATCTCTATATATCTGGAAGCGACAGTTTTCATTATCTATTGAGCGCATTTATAAATCATTGTGGCACCATTTGAAGGCAGCCCTATTAATTTGGACGCCTATTACGTGAAATTAGGCCTTTTGATTTAATTGTGCTAAGTTTTGGAGTTAATGATCACTTAAGCTTTATAATTTGAGTTTAATTACAAAGTACTGGGAGATTTGTCTTCTTCTTTGCAGCGAGTTATATTTCCCTAAGAACAAAGCAAAATTTGCAAGAGAAATAAAAATAAAACCAGCCAAGTGCGAGTTGGACTCGCGCACGAAAGGTAGATAAGGACAAATCAAATCACACTAATTTAGCTAGCCCCAAAGTAAATTTAAACTTGTATTTAAGGATACTAACTCAACGGTAACAACTATATATATACTTATTAGATAAACATCCAATAATAAAAACTACAAAATCAGTAGATAAATCAGCCTTAATTAGGTACAATATTTTATTCTCTTTCATGCAAAACCTCTAAAATCTATCCTTTTATTGTTGTTTAGTTTATAAGTTTAGATAGTCATTCATTTCAAAAGTCATTTAGGGCGAATTCGACCAAATTTGTTTAAAATTTATTCCGAGAATAGAAGGCAAATAGCTCAAGATTATCTCGATTTTGAGTATTATTTATTAGTAATCCAAGAATAAGATGTCTATTCCAGCGTAAGCTATTTATTCCGCTAACTTTCTAGGAAAAGTAAAGTTATCTGGGTGTATTTAATTCTACTGTGACGATATAACTTATGTGATGTCATCATCCTTCAAATGCAATATTTGACATTTATATCATGCCAAATTATATGGTCTTCGCTATCCAAGTCAATATATGGAAAGAGTATTATATTTTAGATAAGTATTTGTCAGGTTTTACTTTCATTAACCATTCATTCCCCAACCATAGAATAAAAATACCAAGGATTACTTACTCCACGAATATAATGGATACACGACAACGAAGTTATTCGAGATTAAATTCAAAGATTAAAGTCATCCCCGTATAGTTAAACTGGTGTAAATTAATGTTTAGTCGAATTCGCCCTTAGTATTTAAGTATTGATTGAGAGTAGCTACAACCACTTCCAATTAACAGATACATATATTTGCTCTTATAAAAAGGTGTAAAGTTTGCTAAACCGAGCAAAAAGTGCTAAAAAAGCCATGAATATAAAATTCAAGATATAAAGTCGCAACTTTTCAGCCAGAAAATGCAGCACAGGATTTCTAAAGCCAGTGGTCGCGTCTAGTGAGCATAAATCAGTGCTGTGGTGACACTAGACATTTTTATCTGAAATGTAAACGCAATATCATACGGTGCTCAGAAACGCCGCAATATCGCTCTTTGCGTCTTAGATCACGTTTCTATTATACATCATTTTTTTACTTCACACGCAAAATGTATAATATTTGTATGGATAATTTTTACTTGAGTGTATAATATTAGCACTTATGCGTATTGCTCATCATTAGATAACAGTTTCATAAACTAATATTACCAGTACCATCTACACGCCCAACATTTTGAGCTTTAAGAATACCCTTACCTTAGACTTTTCTAAACAAACATAATCTAGCTTTTATTTTGAAATGACATGATTTCGGCAGTATTTTGTAATTTTAAAGAAATAGCATATATCTAGGCATATAACTAGTTTTCGACTGTCAAATATGAACTTGAAAGAAAATATGAGAGTGTAGAAGTTTTCCATATCGATGGTCAAATATGATATGATTCACTATATTTTCTTTTAAGTTCATATATTGACTGTGAAAACTAGTTTCTTTGAAATAACATAATTTCGCCAAAATAATTATTACTTTTATTTTTGCGTTCCAAAATAAAAGCTAGGCAACGTTTGTATGGGGAAGAGCGGCCTTCCTGTCTTAAACGGCCCCTTAAGTCCTTATCTGTCCTGTAAAGGTCAGATCAGACAGAGAATGCTTGGGCAATTTATTAACTCAATTGAAAATAAGACCATATAACCTAAAGTGTAGGTATAAACTTTTTAACATACAAAATGCTTGCACACTTTTTTCGAGTGTCATAAAAAAATCTCTGCTGCTCTCCGCTCTGTCCGAACTAACCCTCAGGATGAAAGTTTGTTATATTACTGAGTAGGCCTATTTATAGTGTTATGGTACTATACATAGAAACTAACACGTTTTTATCTCTAATGGGGCAGACAGTACATTTTGGTTCTTGCTTTTTTTTTGTCTGTACGCAGACACAGCTGTCTGCGAGTAAAAGACTCAAAAAGACCACTTTAAGCGTGTTAGTGGGAAGAAGGGCGAGAAGGTGGGGATAGGAATCAAAATAGTGATGGGTTGCTAGCCGCATCGCCCATTAACATGATTCGCATTCTCGCATGGTACTTTTGTTTCATATCTTTTCCTTATACAACAATGTCAAGGCACTTATGAGTATAATACAAAGCTACGCGCGCTTCTCAAGTTCTCTCTAGTTCAGCCGACTTCATCTATGCAATAATATGTCTTCACTTCAAACGTGCACCAACCAATGCTGTGCACCCGATTCAATTGTTCCGCGTCATTCAGTGCCAGCGCTTAGGGTGTGACCCCATTAGCGGAAATCCTACAGCTTCCTACAGCGCGATCGACTGACATCGTCGGCTAATCGTTGTAGACGAGCATAATGTTCTCTTTCATATACGAGTAATCTTATGTGGTCTAGGAGAAAAAACAGTAGAAGTAGAAGTATTTTGAGGGTGAAAAAGTACCTTATTTCGAAAATTCTTTATGATGATGATATTATAAAGACGAACTTAAACTAAATTTGCAGTTACCCAAGGTTGGTCGCTTTTTATTTTGACAGTCTTTTTATTAGATACTATTACTAAAATTAAGGAAATATTTATTCTGGAATTATGATTAAGTTTATACATAACACTTCCGTGTTTTGTAAACAAAAAATATACTTCTTGTTTTTATAATATGACAGTGACCCACTGATAAAGATTTGATTATAAATAAAACACAATGACACAAATAAGTTATGTAAATTTAATGTTTTTGATAGTTATACCGACTTATACCTGTCTTTGTGTTCCATGTTAATAAATGGAACACAAAGACAGGTATAAGATTTTAAATTTACTTATACCCTTAATGGTGTATGAATACATTTTAAAATGCGACCTGTAGTAAAAGACAGGTCACCGTCTTAAATATTCTTTCTAATCTAGGATTATTTTTTATAGACCTCCCGGCTTCAAATGTGGCGCAATAGGCAATATGCCCCTTCCCCTAACTTTGTTCATCTGTTGAAAGAGCTGCCTCCGGGCCGTTACCTACCTTGGGCAACTTGGAGGTGCCTAAATCGACTACGTACTGAGAAGGGCCGATGTGGTCACGAGCTCGCGAAGTGGCGATAGGTATATTGAAAAATCGGAGGCCCGCTACCAATTTGGCCACGCCGATCAGACCATGCAGCGCCTTTTATCGTGTCCATCGTGCCTGACCAGCTGTACAAAGTACGATCTATACTCGGCGTCGGAGAGAGGCATAAGAGTAGCAACCTACTGGAGGGACAAAATATAGTGTAATTTCAGCGATTCGACACGAAAAGAATAAGAAGCTCCATAGGTTTCATACTCATCTATACTTTAAAAAAATTTAATCTACTTTTTCGTCAAATTTAAGTAAAAAAACGGTGTTTGAAATAGCACACTAAGATTTAAAAACTTGAAATCCCTATTCTTTCGCTCTCTTTTCTAAATACCTATTCGCAGTAACGTCTAGATAAGATCATGACCATTTCGGACTTTAATATTAGATTTAGATGTAAATGTGTAACAGAAGTGTGCAATAACAGTAACAGTTTGATGCACTAATAGCGATGGTATCTCCCGATAGGACCCTCCGGATACGCACGACCTACTTTGTACAGCGACTGACGTTTGGTTCTTGCTTTATGCCTAGATTACATGAGCTTAGTAGAGTAGTTTAGAGGAAAACAGATCTGATTCGCAAGATTGATAATAAAACCAGGCATATTCGTTTTAGACTAGTTTAAGAGTAACTTTCCAGGTAAATCTAGGTCTAATAGTTTAAAAAATATATAATTAAGAATTCTCAAATTAGTGATGTAGTCCAATATTAAAGTGTTTAATGTCAAATTCATCAAAAATCTGCTCTTCTTAAATTAGAAGCATATTACTATCAATAAAAGTCATTTAGAATGTCAGATTTTTATAATAACGACGGTTTGTATGTAGTAGGTCGTATGTCCTATATAAATATCTTTACATACTCATACTAAATAGGTACTTATCAAAGAACCAAGCAAGCCACTTGTACCGTGTAAACACTTACAGAATCTTATGGTTGTTCCACAAGCTTGTGAGTGGTCGAACCTCTTGAGATAGGTATTCAGGTGATTGGAGTACTCTGCAATATTGGTTGTAGTCTTGCTTTATACAGCGTTGATGCGACTCTGCGTCAATAGAGTTGGACGAGAAGATTGTAATATCTAAGCGCTCGGTAGTGCGCAGGCCAATTTGACCCCCCTGTAGCTCAGTGCCTATTGCAAGTACAGAGATAAAATTGTACCTACGTAATCATATACTAGTACTAAAGCAGTATGCCAAATTTCATAGATATAGCTTCAGTAGATCTTGAAATATGACCCTGTGAAAATAGCTAATTTTGGCACTGACTGACTGACTGACTGACTCACTGACCGGTAATCAAAACCTCTAGGCCACTTTCAATTGTCATAGCGTTATGAAATTTGGCACGTAGGTCGTGTTTTATATGTAAATTAACAAAAAATTAAGAAATTTATGAAATCGGTCATGCGTGAGTTGGCTCAATAGAATATCGAATTTTTAATAAAAATATTTATGAATTAGTGATACAATGAGAATACGATGAGGAGGGGGGAGGGGGTAAAAAATATTGTCATGTATACTTATAGCTTATTATTAAATACGGCTTACCTAAAAAATCGGGCTTCTATTGTTATAAAATACTTTCGATAGATGACGCTAGCGGTATAATTGAATCGCGATATTGTTTTTTCGTCTGAAGTATACATGAAAAGTTGATAAGAAATCGATGGTCATTTTTTTTCTGCACTTACGACGATATCCGACCGGGAGTGGGCTCTGCGGCCTAATTTAGCTCGAGCTCAAATTTCAGATGATTTGCCTACAAAAACAAGTTGCCCTGAAACTTAAAATGACTTCTCAGGTTAACAAAGGATACGGGCGCGGCACAAAAAAAATAGGTACAGTTTCTTGAAAAAAAGTATTAAAATCCCACCAAAAACATACCTGTTAAAAAGGGGGCCAAGTTCCTATCGGCTAATTGTTCGCCTAAAAAGGGTTGAAATCCAATCCAGTGCCAAGTTTAGATGCACTTTTAATTTGATCATAATCATTTTCATGAACAGCCTGATCCACTTGTAAACATTTGCCATTCCCAAGACTCGCCACCACACCCAGTCCTCCGCCTTCCGCATCCAGCCACTAACCAGTGGATTAGGCTGTTGATGAAGATGATTATGAACGATTTTAAAGTGTATCTAAACTTGGCATTGGATTGGATTTCAACCCTTTTTTAGGCGAACAATTAGCTGATAGGAACTTGGCCCCCTTTTTAACAGGTATGTTTTTGGTGGGTAGTTATCTACCTAAAGATTAAGGCTATCGAAAGATTATACCTACTGGCAAGGCATTTCCTTTTTCATTTCGGTACCTGGGTACCTATACTAGATAGATACCGGTACTCCTCTAGGTACAGGTACTACTAGTACAGGTACCTTATTTAGGTATTTGCTTGCTACCTGCTTTATACTTGTACCTGCAGGTATCTGCTTTCTCTCTCTGGTACCGGTATAGAACCGATACTGACGGAAAAATAGTACCGGTACAGATTGTCTACTGGTCCCTTAACTAGATATTCTCTTAGGTATGTGAAATTTATCCAATTCAGTAAAAAGGTATACCAAAATAAAAGTTTCTAAAAATTTTAATGGGTGCTAGGTTTATAACACTGTGCAATGTAATGTGTTGAAGATCGTTGCGTAAAATCTAAAATGTTCCATTTTTTGCCCAAAAGGCGATACTATATTCAATACATAGTATCATCACAAACATAAAATCTGTAAAAAAGTTAATAAAACACCAACAGAAAACCCCTTTCCTCCGTAGAAAAAAAAAGTCTTTGTTAAATGAATAATAGAGATTTTCCTAAATATTAAAAACTATTTCCGTTCTATTTCAGAAATATATTGGAACAAACAATTCTTATCGCTATTGAGATCTAGGCGTTGGAAGGTTTCCTCGCCTTCGTCGGCTTCGTTTTAAGAGCTCGCATGCGAAACTTTTCCAATATTTTTTTCATCACGTTTGTCAACTTCCACGGGTCCGTATCACGTCAACAAACAAACAATATTTCCTTCGCTGACACAAGTTTTCGAACTCATTTCCATTCGGAAGCGTGTCGCGAGAATTTATTGGTGGCAAGAATCTGTCGGGGTGCTCCTTGCTGAAAGTATATTAATCGATCAATAGATATTTATTGAATGCATGTTTACTATATATATATTACTTTTTGCTTCTGTATCTATTTTTTTCGCAAAGGAACCTGTTGTTAGTTAGCTTTTGATAAAAAAGGTGTGTTATAAGTTTGACGTGTGAATAAAAAATGGATGAACCAATTTAGAACTTTTTTTCTTTAAATCTTTCAAATTTATTTAATTTACTCTGTCAGATAGAATTATTTTCCAAAAGTTTTATTAAATGTCTTTATAGGAAAGGTGTCTATATTAAATTTGTGTGAAAATGTAGAAATAAAATGTTTTTGTTTGGACAAAATATTAAAATTAAGACAAGTTTTGGATATCACCTACTGAAATGACTTTTTAACTTACTCTTTTAACTAGTTATTAAATAAAAATAAAATAAATGACAAACTAAATATGTATTAAGTATATACTTAATGTATATTTAGTTCGTCATTTGTTGCCTTTAGGCATATAACATTGATGTAGGTAAGTATATAACATAATTGGGCCACCGTTCCATCTCAGTTAGTGCCGCCCAGTTTCATTAACTGACCTGACAAGTTTCTGATTCCACTGTACAAGTAAAGTTGTACACATTACTGTGGCATAGCTAGTACATGGGCGCAGTAGGAGAGGAACATTCCTCAGAATAAAAACCTCTTTACCCACTATACAGTTACACTTAGGATCGAGCTAAATAATTTACTTAACCTATTCAAGAAATATCTTTGCCCATTCTTTAAAAATAAACTTAACCTTATTTTTCGTAATTCATAATTGGACTGTCCTACTGAACGTCGAAAGTAAAAACATCGATGTAATGTATCCAGAAAGTGCATAAAAACGGTTTACGTGAACTAGAAAGTATGCTAATATCGTATGTTTCTCATTGCGATGTAAGTTACTTCGACAGATTATTATAACGAATTACACAATATCATGTTTGTTGTTGCGATTTACGGTACATCCACAGTTCATTATGACGAATTTTCTTTCAAAAGTTTACGATCGCGATGTACTTATCATTCTTTTGAATCTTTAAAGTATTCGTAATATACTTTTACATGTTTTAATACAAAAGCTAAAGAATCTGATGGACCTAAATTAGGCAAATGTAGAATAAATTATATTTTTTTCTTTTTTAGGGATCTTTTATTACGAGACTGTGACAAATACTGAGACTGTGGTATGAAAAATACTGCTGGACGTTTGCCCGCCCTAAGAATTTTAGATACGCCCATGACGTATTGTGAATGTGTATACTGTCTTCTGTTAAGTTTGCTAAACTTTTTGTACGTGGGAACGTTAGCAGTCACTGGAGATTACGTCACCAATATAATAAATGGGACTGGACTAGATTTCCAGCTCGTTTTCTTGTTTACTTTTATTTCAGATGTTTTGTGGTTTGTGTTGGAGATTACCTACCAATATTACATAACATAGCGTTTGCTTTAGTAGGTAAGTATAAGATTTATGCCTAACGCGTAATATTAACTAAATTTAAAATCAAACAAAAACATAAATGTGAAAAAGGGAGCCAAGTTCAAAATCCGAAAAATCGAATAGAGATCTAAATTACCGCCAAGTTCTTTAGAAAATATTGAATTTTATTTATAAGAATCTTAACATTTGACCTGGATAGTTTTTTCACCAGCAATTCTGAAGTTTAGAACAAAAGGACCTCAGAAAAGGATAAGTTGATTAGCCATATATAAGCAGGTTTGCTAAAACTAGCCAAGTCAAATGAAAGATTCTTATAAATAAAATTCAATAATTTCTAAAGAACTTGTCGGCCATTTAGATTTCAATTCTTTTTTCGGATTTTGAACTTGGCTCCCATTTTCATATTTATGTTTTGGTAAAATATCATTACTTTTTGCGCATCAGTATCAGAAAGAATAAAAGCTTGCTCATATAATTTGATGGGCAATTTACCTCATAAAATCGATTAATTAAAAAATAACCAATTTACGAAAATCCCTGTTTTTTTGAAATTTTCCTTTGTATACGCGTAATAGTCTACCTAGATGCCAAATATCAACTTTCCAGGTCATATGGAAGTAGGTTACCTTTTTTGAAAAATAATCAAATCTACGAAATTCACTGTTTATTTTTTATTTTTTCCTATGTATACGCGTAATAGTCTACACAGATGCCAAATATCAACTGTCCAGGTCATATGGAAGTAGGTTACCTTTTTGTTGATGGATAAGTAGTCAATCACATTTTTCAGGTTATTTAAACGTTATTATAACAATAACTGTTAAGCTACATTATTGAAATTTAGGGTTCGGGATGAACTAGACGACTTTAATGAATGTGCAAAATTTCATGTATTTAGGTTAAATAGGTTTCGAGTTGTAAAGGGGCGAAAGTAGCTCGAAATGGTTCGTGTAAATATACATACGGCTGCTGCGTCGCCAGTTCCTTTTTTTTTGGAACTTGGCTCTGACACGCTGCCGCGTGTCTAGATAATATAAAAAGTACCTTTTATATTTATACCCCGAAAGACTACAACGGTGTAAAGATGTCTTGAAAATACCAAGTTTTGGGATAGTAGATAAACTGCACCTCTGACATTGTTGAAGGCGTGCCTCACCATAGTAGTCTGAACGTCAGGGTGCTGTGTAAAGAAAGAAAAAACAGCGAAGTTTTAGGAATTTTTGTACATAGGTAGATAAATTGTCCAAAGGATTGCGTCAAAATTCTAAATATTGAACCGTTGTGGTATTAACGCTTGTAACCACAACGTACAAACTGAAAATAATAAATCTTGTAGACAGCGAACTAAATCCGAGTATCAAAGTCCGTTGCTTGTAGATAGCAAATCGACTGTACCCGATATAAAACGCGCCGCAAATGCGTCTATTCCTTTTTCGATATGATATCTATACAGTCATAGGTCAATGTAACATGGATGAACTATTTCCGATGATACTAATATCTATAGTTATTATAATACGCACTGAATAAAAGTTGTACCTATACAAATCTGAAGCAAGACGTAATTTCGGCACAAAACGATGGACACCAAATTATGGAGCCTGTACCGGGAGCCCAAATAATATTTCCAACTTTCCTTCCACTTTCGTATATTTTTTTGTAAAAAAGTTTTTTGCGGCGTTATATCAGTGGTCTCGTTTGAAAAGTTCACATTGACATGTCATCTGTGAAGTATCCGTCGACCTTATATCCTCACCTTGTGCGATTTTGTAATGTTTAGTAAGTATACTTTTATTTTCAAATCTTCTTTGTAGTACAAAAAATGTGGTTCGATGATTTTCATGCCGCCCAAAAGTCTTTAAAATAATCGCATAGTAAGTACTATAAATACTAATGGTTATGATTGCCAAATAAAGCTTTTCTTTCTTTAAAAAAAAAGTACTTACAGTATTGTTTAATTTAATTATTTCTCAGTTTTATGTAATTTTTTGATTTATTGTATCAGAATATAGTGTTTTTTTATTATTGAGTAATAATTATTATAAAGATGCTTATTTTACAAAGCGTTTAGTTTCCTAACTCTATTAAAATAAAAGCTGAAATAGTGACTCCTTAAATTGGCCTGTTAGCAAGATTTTTAAGTCCTTTCAACGTCAAGTCACTGCAGACAAAAGAGGGTTCACTTAGCGTCATAATGGTGCTCATGGTCGGGTCACTGAAAGAAAATTAATTTATACCTTAGTTAAAAAATTACAAAAGGTAATTAAACAAGACGTCCTTCTTCATTAGGCAGGCTCGGACGCCCTTTGTTGTCCCTAATGAATTTATTCGCTAGTACTGGAATGGCGAGTCATGTGTTTAAGGTTACGTGTGCCGGATTTTTCATTAAAAAAAATTAAATCAGAGTGTGCAAAAGAAAAAAAGAATGAATGAAAAACTCTTTATTGCACCTCAGTATACATATAGTGGATTTGTTTAGGTATTTTAATAAATTTAAATAATCTTGACATGTTTTTTTATGGAAATATTCACTTTAAAAATCAATCTCTGCACACATTACATATAAAGTATGTTAATTATGATTTGTAAATAAACTAAATTGTAATTTGCAAAGCTATTGATTTTTAAAGTGTAAGTTTTCATAATAAGACATTACAAGATTGTTTACCTAAAAAAACGGATTATAGGTACAATGGGCGGTATTATCGCATAGAGCGATCTCTTCCAGACAACCAGTGAATATCATTTGGAATTATTAATACCTTAGTGAAAGATATAAGGTAGGAAACAGCTACAATTTAAATTAATTGCCAGATGTTTGTCTTCAGTTTGGAGTCACTTATAACCTATAATGCACAAAATACATTTTACTTATGATTATGACACCTATTTCCACAGATTAGAAGGGAATTCATACGTATCTAAGCATTATAATTATTCGTTTATGAACAAACATTTACGCCCCAACCACACTTCAAAAGGAATTATCAAATCCAAAACTTCTTTAAAAAGTTAGACATGTGTAAATTATTTATAGGCACTTACATAAAAAATATAGATTGAAATTTATCTGGGTCTTTCATTGGTTAGCAAGGCTGTGAAATTGAAGTCTAAGGACCCAAGCAAACCAACGTAATTTCGAGTTGTCAATAACATGGGCGTTTCAAATAAATGTTCTGTTTGTCCCACCCTTATTTTATGCGACGTAAAACTAGTGATCCCGAGGACTATAGGATTTTAGCCTTTTTTGAAGTCTAGACTACTAATAAAAGGGCTTGATAGGCTAAAAGCCTATAAAGGCTTTTAGTCCTTTAGGCTAGGGCTGTTGAATAGGCCAAGCTTAAATGACTTATAAGTCTTTATAGGCTTTTGGTTCGATGTTGTGTTGGTGATATTTAAGTAAAATATAAATTTTCTTTTCGTTTTTAATTAAAAATAAAATAAATCCATTATTCATAATTGTTATGTCTTACTCAGGCTGATACTAAAAAATGGCTTTCGCCTAAATATAAGCCTATTACTCTAAAAAACCTACAGTCACAAGAAAGGCTTTTTAGGCTCATAGGCTTTCAAAAATGACATATTCCTAAAAAGGACCGATAGGCTTAAATTTAGGGCTAAAAGCCTATAGTCCTCGGGAACACTACTTACAACTCACAAAATTGAGCTCGTTTTTCTATCTGGGCTTTCATTTATATATGGTCTTAGGTATCCTTCCTTATTATGGACATAACATTAGTAACCTGTTGGCTGTTCAAAATACCAGACACAATAGTTAAACAATGCATGTCGACCGGCTCCCTTTCGGCTCACAGACAAGATGATAATACTAGAAACAGTAAATAAAGGCTCTATTAATGCCTTACTGACGTTATGAAATTCTCTGCATGTTTAGTTCTATGCGCTCGTTTTACAACACCCGTAATGTTCTTCGACGTTGTTTTACGTCCACCTCTGACGTTTATTAGACCAGTAGCATGTTTCCCGTTTATTTGTTCTCGTAAAAGGATTTTATCTGTTCACTTGTTATATATTAGGTGTACCTAGTTAGTTCTTTCTGATATTTTATTAGTTGCGAGTTAGACATCTAAAACTTTCAATTATATATGACTACCTAGCAGTACGCGCATCATTGTAAACTTGCGCTTACTTCCATCTTAGCAATCTTTTAACTGAATTGGCTCATGTTCGAACTTAAACATTCTATTAGCAACATCTATCTACATGAAGCTCCTTTTACACAATAAATACAATAATATAAAAACCGATTGTTCTAGTAGACTCGAACAATCTTAGAAAAACGAAAGAATTTCGCTTGCTTCGCTTGCTGGTTTCATTAGTTGACAAGTAATTGAATTACTAGCTCGCTACTTTAACCCCTTTGACATTCTCATAAGTGATATTTGTTTGTATAAAATTTAATCTGGAGTTTTTTTACATAATTGAAATACATTTTAATAGGTACGTCATGTAGAAAATAACAGGATAATCAGGTAGATTTTTATGGAAAGAGATCCTCTCGATATCATCTGGATCAACAGATCGATCCAAATGAGCGAGATCAAAATATTTTTTTAAGTAAGTACCTACCAATCATGTGTGCCGTGAAATAAGGTTTTTAGTATAATGAAGTGAATTTGTATTTACAATATAAAAATAACTATAATTAATAGCATCAAATATATTTATTTGGTAAGGTATTGATTACAAGGCATTAAAATATAAAATCTACTCTTTGCAAGTACTCTACAAGTACATACTAATCTACGACATACAAAGGGTACTCAACCCCGTGGTAAAAGTAGGAAAAAAAAGGAATTATTTCATAATATGAGTCATTCATTATGTACATACGAGGAATAAATAAAGCGTTCAATTCAATTTATCGGTGAACCCGACATAATCGCATTACTGAGCGATCGTTATTTACTTTGTATTGTACACATTAATATTGATTTATATCGACAATTATTTTTTAATTACGGACACAATGCATCAATTATTTACTCTCATACTAATATGCACCGCGATTGGTTATATTTTTTTAATAAAATGCTCCATTCTGCGGGCAAGAACTCTAATAAAATATGGATTATGACATTTTTTATCGCGGTCTAGGAAATAAAAGGAAAAATAAACATTTGCGTGGCTTGTATTAGGACGATTAAAATGATTCATTTTACTTGCAAACTACATGTATGAAGCCGCGAAATTAAATCAAACGAAATATTTATGTTGTAGCCTGTAAAGGCAGCTATATTTAAAGTTCATTATTAATGATAATAATGAATAAATGTGTACTATTATACCTAACCTTGATAACTAAATATTTTAACACTGTTTTACTCACGCAGTGTAGTCAAAAAGGCCGACTCGTTTCGATCAGTTATACAATCATCCCCACTAAGTCAGTAAAACCTTGTTAAAATATTTAGTTATATCATCTCACGCTAGTTTAAATTATACTAGCTGGGCTAGCTTTGCTCGGTTACTTTTTTTATGAAAATATTATTTTAGACTCGTCACTCCTTAAATGTCGAATTTCATTAAAATCGTTGGAGCCTTTTTAGAGATCTTCATAACAACAAACAAATATATATACAAGAATTGCTCGTTTTTAAAGTATATAATGTTTTTTTATATTATTAAAGTATATAATAAAGTATACTAATGAATTTATACTTTGCGGCGGAAACCTGTGTTTGTTGAAGCTAAGCAAATAATACCTGAAACAAAAATAAAACGATTAATACATTACTGAGAGGATGCCGTCGACTGGGACCGCAATAAACCCGGACCGCGGTCCCAGTCGCCGAATACAAAAAATTTAAATATTTTCTTCCAGCGACTGGGACCACTGATACATTAAAAGAAAAAAAACAGTACAGTCAAACGAAAAAATGTTTAAAGTAGTAATTAAATTAAAAAACAAAATTGTTTGATTTAAAAATATTATTAACTTAATTAATAAAAAAAATTCAACACTTTTATTACCATTCTAGTTATTTAAAATTTACGTAGGTAGTAAAAAATACACATAAATAATACTATCAATAATCACGTGATAACAAGCTGGCTTAATTTCTTACTATAAGTAAATAATATATTTTTAAATAAGTAATATTTTTGGATCAAAGAGTTTACTTTAATAATATAATTATTACTTTAAACATATTTTCGCTGACTGTGCTATATTGGCTTAAACAATAGATTTATTTAAATTTATGCTTGGTCCCAGTCGCTGGAAGAAAAATATTAAAATTTTATCTGTTACAATATTGATATTGTAACGGATAGAATTTGGGTAATTAATTTATCTACTACCTACCTACCATACCTAAGCACTAAAAATCTGCGGTAATTCAATAATTTTAACCTGATAATGTTGTTAAACCAAAATCCTGCTAAATATTTTGACTATGTTATATTCAAAATATTTAGCAGGACTTTGGTTTGCTGGATAAAATTGCTTTTCAATCGAACGTCAAATACTTTCGACATTGATAGAGTGATTACAGAGGTATTTGAGGTTTCTTTAAAACTAGCGACCCGCCTCGGCTGTGTATGAGTATTTAACAAAAAATTCAAAAATTATATGTTTTAAAACACTCGCACACACACTAACAAACCCTTTTTTGCGTTATTTTAATAATTTTGCATCTCATCTACTCCAAAAACTTTGTTTTCATCCCAAAACATTTGGAGCTAAAGTTACTGGTTATTCTCTCGGGACTAAAACGTGAAAAAGAAGATCTCTAGGGATTAAAACCAATTTGAAAACAGAACACGAGTTTAATCTATGTAGAATCAAAAATAATGTTGGCAGTCCAGCAAAAAAAAGAAGAATTTTGTTTTAAAATAAAAAATAACTGGCACAGACTTCGTGATTTTTCTAATTTGGAATACATATTGTCTTCAACATGGATGAATGTAGGTTAAAAAAATTTAATGTTCTTTGCTTCGGAAAAAGAAATAAGTATAATTAAAAAGAGCAATTTTTCCCTTTGATTCAAGTAATTACAGAAGTTTTAGGTTATTTGTTTTGAAATGTAATTATTTATGTAAATGTGAATACTTTTTCGTGAGTTTAAGCTAATAGTGAATAGTTATCAAGTTTACGTATAAAAATAAAAATATATGAAGGACCACGCAAACAAAGGTATGAGTGAACATTTTATCTTAAGTTGGTTTGGTGGTCTTCGAAAAAATATTTCTTAGTATTTATTGTATGGAAACGACATCAAACAAAGGTTAGTATTAAATTGTCGGTTGAAGTCTGCTAGGTGTTTTACTGTTCTTTATATTCTGTTTTGTATGTGCTAGTTTTTCTCATAGATGGAGATGAAAAGTAGAGTGTGCTACTCGGGTACGGTAATATTATTATCTCGGGCGATATACATGAATCCCTCGCTACACTCAGGATTCCACCCTAGAATCACTCGCTCTGCTCGTGATTAAACTGTGGAATCCTTCGTTTCCCTCTAGGTTCAAAGTAGCGCCCTCGCCTTCAAAATATGACCTTATCCCCTTGTAGCACAATCTACTATTTTTGTTCTCAAAATATTTTCAAGCGAAAAATATTTAATTCCGCACACGACCGCTGCCAGGGAGCCGAGCGCGCGAGTAAGCCGCACTACACAGATATTATTTAAAAAAAATCTTGACCAAACCCTAGATAACCCTTCAAACTATTTTATGAACTACTGCTTACAGTTTAAAGTGAAAACGGGAAGCTTTTCTACGCACATTAGCCAAAAGTGGCCGTTTTGCGTAAATGTGCGTAGAAAAGCTTCATATTTGCGAAAAACGGTCACTTTTGGCTTATGTGCTCCGTATCCATTCAAATAATTTATTTCAAATGCACGAGTTTCCGAAAAATTCAAGTATCCCCTTAACTTTGACTCGCCTCGCGTACCCGTGGCGCCTACATCGCATCGAATATCACGGTGTTGCTAGCTGGGCGGGGTGAGCGGCAACCACGCGACTTTTTTACTTACATTTTTAAACTCGTGATAACTCTTATGTCGGAATTGATGATTCAAAAAGTTATATAAAGGTACTGAAGCAGTTTTGAATATGAAGTAATTTACATATATTTTGATAAGGAATAATACTAAGGTACAAATAAATAGCCTTTTCTAGTGGCGACATTACAATAAAATTTTTAAAATAAAAATACACTTATTTGTAACATAACTGTAATAGTTGGACATATGCTGTTGCGACTTTTTTGTAGCTAATGATGTGTTCCACAAAGTTGTGATACATTATTTTGTTCTATCATCTATAGTTGCCTCAGCGCACGCGATGCAGATGATTTGATGATGATGATGAAGGACTTTTTTAAGTATTTTTTTTTACACGTTCGGTTACATAATTAGAGTTTTAGTAAGGATCCCTATTTTTTTTAAACAAAATATAGCCTATGTCACTCAGGGATAGTGTAGCTTTCCAACCACAGACATAAATGAAGTAGACGGATAGAGTTCAACGATTTGTATGAGAACCGAGCGTGTAACATATTCCGTAGGTACTTTGGCGTCCCGCCCTTTATTTAGAGATGAAAACCATAAGCCGCGCGAAAACGATTCAAAAGCATCGATTAGAACACGGCAAACCGATTCTAGGCACCGAAGTCAGCGTAGAAACTGTGTTTGACAATATCAAAACATCGGACGTTCGTTTTCGTTGTAAAGACAAGAATGACATACCTTTAACTTTATTTGTGTGACCAGAAACAAATTACTAGGTGTAAATTGTTTGTTAATGAAATAATATTACTCAAGTTATAGTAGGTGTATTTTTATCGAATCAAAATATCGAAATGAACCTACAAAGAAACTGATAATCATAATCGACTTAGAAAATTATAATAAATTTTACAGAGAGAATCTCAAAATTTGAAATCGATAAACATATAGGCATGTTACCTACCTACCTAACCAATAAATTGCGTTAAATTTGTCAGAACCTTTTACAGTTATTTTGACAACCTCTGTGTATATATGTGTCTGGTATATATGTGTCTGTCTGTGGCATCCTAGCTCCGAATGGATGGACCTATTTCGATATGGTTTTTATACGGAAAAAAAAACGGGAAAGGAAATTCCTTTGCGGTGATTCTTAGCTATGTTTGATGAAATTCGGTTCAGCCGTTTAAAAGTTATTGGGGGTTAACTTTCGAAAGTCGGGGTTTTTAATTTACCTGGAAAATAATAAATGGCGCTACGGATATTGTTAAGGAACATACATACATAATATCACGCCTATTTCCCACAGGGGTAGGCAGAGACTATGGACCTCCACTTGCTACGATCCTGACAAACCTCTTTCGCTTCATCTATACTCATCAATCTCTTCATACATGCCCTTCGGTTACGGGTACTTTTTACCTCTCCTTTTTTCAGAACGTCTGCAATCTGGTCGCAGAATGTTCGCCGAGGCCGACCCTTCCCTACTGTTCCTTTCACATTTGCCTTGTTAAGGAAACCAAAAACAATGGCTCCCATTGTGAAGTGTTAGCTCTTAACTCCTGTCCAGTCTAATATTTATATCTACTAACGCCCAACCCAGTCCCCTTGGTAACAATAGATTCCTATATACGCTAATGATCTGGCTCACATCTCTCAAACAAAGTCTTTTGGTCAGCTGAGGCCAACCTATCAAGAGCCCTAGAAGACTTAGGTACACTATGCGGATAAAACATTAATATAAAAGAAAATCGTCGTTTCAAATCGAGTCGAGTCGAGTCAAGAAAATCGCAGCGTACAGCACTATTCTTACGTTTGCCATAAAAATTAGAATTTGGCCTTGAAAACAACTCGACACTTGGAATTGCTTATTATTACATCGCTGGATTTGAATGCAAATAAAGTCTTGCTTGTCTAATTAAAGCCGCAATGGAAAACTAGCGTTGGACACAAAATCGCCCGCTCGTGTTTTAATGAAAATAATACGGAGCTACAAAATAAATTGTTTTTTCATTAATGTCAGATATTTCAGGACGATGAGTACTTACTGATGAAAGAAAATACCTCGATTAACAGCTTCAACTTTATTGGTGGTGTTTGAACAGTTAGTTAATTACCGAATAACGAGTAATTTTTCTTTCAACGAGTAAGTTTTCTTTCGAAATCTGACGTCGCACGCGGATAGCAATGGGGAGCAGATTGAACTTTGCGGCGAGCACTGGCGCCTACATCATATCGTTTTAGCACGCGAGGTACAGTCGGGGCAGATAAACCTGACCCCCTTGTCTTTAAGGGCTGTACGGTAGGGGGTCAGTTTTATTTGCCCCGACTGTACATACACTTTTTCCTTCTACTTGATATACTTCTGTGTTCCCAACGGTAAAATAATTTTGAGAATCTGTCGCGTCGTTTCGGAGCATATTAGATGCAAACAAACAAACAAATCTTTCCTTTTTATAAAATTAGTTTAGATTATATTTCGATAATATTTAACCTAATTATCGTACATACGTTTTTCTGTGAAATAAATTTTTATACATATAATGAAGATCTCGGAAACGGGTCTAACGATTTTGATAATAGTCTTTATTTAGGGTAAAAAAGTCGCCCAGCTAGTTAACCTGAACAGAACTCTCAACATTTTTTCGTTCAAAGATTTACTGTTATTGGTTCTTCCCATATATAATGTCAATTTGCGATAGATTGAGGGGATATTTACTGTAATTAAATCTCTTTAAGTACAACTTCTTTAATAGCTACGTACAAATTATTTTCAAAATTTATAGTGTGACGTACCCAGAGAAGATTTTAAAAATCTAACTTAAAACAGCAGAAAACGAATTCGATAATCTTACCGCTTGTGAAAGACTTTAAGTACAACTGTAACGATGTGGTGGCATGTCCAAGTTGCCGTGTTTTTGTTTTTTTTTTTAATTTGAATATTTTCTTTTTCCCTCTATGTACTGAACCCGTCGTGAGCAGGTCCAACTCGTATTTCGCCAGATTTTTTTTTTCAAGAAATCCCTTTTCACGTGACAATGAGATTTAAATTTTCGTCATGTCACAACTCAATAGTAGTTACATGACTTTCACATTAAGCATTTCGTCGAGAAAGACGTGAATAAATAATGTTAACTCGAAATTCATTGGATCCCAGCATAATATGCTCCTAACTGTAGTGACATTACTTTTAAGAACTTTTACAGAAGTTTTCGGGCACATGTGAATTCATATTAAATTTATCTCTCTGGGCATTATTAAACGATTTATAAACTATCTGCAGAGAAAATAAATCTGTCAGACAGAACTCTTTTTGCACACGATAACGTAAATCATATGTAGGTATTAAAAGAGAAATAAATACTGTTGCATTTGACTGAACTCACTGGCCCTTAATTTAATATGAATGAAAAATTAGTATTGTTTTGACAACTAACAGTAAATAAGAAAAAAAAAATACATCTTTATCTCTAACGTGCTAGCACAGGATTACGAAACCCAAAGGCCACTTTCAGCATAACGACGAGCGCATAGACATGATTCAGATTCTTGTTCATTTTCTTGATCGGTTTTTACGATCTTCGTGAAAAGCGACAGCTGGTAAGTTATATATAAGGTACCTGGGTCGAATATGGGCATCTTAAGGTTTGGACTCACGTAGCTTTTATTATTCAAGACTTGGGGACAAAAATACAACGTTCTGTATTAGTACCCTTATCTATCTATGACATGGCTAGAACAAATAGTTTATTATATTATCACATTTTGGTCCACAAAGGTTTTTTTTAAAATATGGAAAATGACCATATTTCCGACCGGGTTTGTAAATATGCCCACACTATGGGCATATTTACCGTAAGTGAAAAATAAAGAGGAACTTCACATAAGAAATGAGAAATTAAATAAATATATACTATCTATCATATTATAATTTGTTTATTGAAAAAGATAACTCTTCAGATAACAAAAGAGAGCAAACAGAAAATTAAAAAATATCTTGTGAGATCAACAAATCGACAATTATAAACTGAAGAAGTTTAACGAAACTAAAAATATATCTTCTAATATAAAAAAAATCAATGGTACTTCTGAGATCAAATTTAAACTTAATCAGCATATAAAAAATTTCTAGTTTGGCTTCATATAACTAAACTTAAAAATATTTCTTCAGACAATAACAGAAGAAATCTTGTCGAAACTAAAAAACAAAAATATCTTCTAAGATTAACAAATGATCTAATCAATGGCACTTCTGAGGTGAGATCAACAATTAGCTGAATCGTATCGTATAATCTAAATCTTCGCATCGGATGCAAATATAATTGTCTTTATCAGTGGCACTAAGTCCAACGCATTCTTCATGGACATACAAGGCACACTTTATGCACAGTCTCATGTCAGCAACTCTATCTTCCTGGCAGACAAAGCAGTACCAAGACTCATTTGATGGCCTTTCTCGAACTACTTTTCCTTTTTTTGTCTTTATAATTTTTTCACCTTTATTCTTTTCTTGTCTTCTCTTCTTACTTTTTGGAATGTTACTTCTATTTTCTTTTTTTTCAAAGATATCTTTGGTTAATTCTTGAGCTAGACTGTTAATAGCCTTTTTTCTTGGAGCAGCTGACGGGCTTGACGGTTTTTGTGGAGTTTTTAGCATTTCTTTGAAAGAAACATTGGTTTGCGCAGAGGTAGATGATGGCACTTGAACTGGAACTTCAATTGAATCCTTAAAAGGAGTAGGAGAATTAGATAAGATTGGCACTGAAGCCTCAACGTTGTCAGCTTTTGAAGAACTCACGAACTGACCTGGTTCTGGATCCTCATTAGTTGTATTCTTCGAAGAATATGGAGTTGTATGTACTTCAACAGTTATGACTTTATTAGCTGAAGAGAATGGAGCTTTATCTTTAGATTGATTTGCGGCACATGGTGAAGAGGTAGACGCTTTATTTTTTGAAGAAATAAGTGCAGCGAGTGGTGTGTCATCATCACTGGAACTGAAATCGGTCGTTGATTCGTTTCCTAATACGTCTGGAGCTTCTACATGTGTAGGCACGCTTGGTGCGTATGCTTCTTCTGGAATTTTGGTTGGGTCAAATGGATATATTCCAGTCGCTTCAAACCCTGCTTTAATGTTCGCCGGAGTCATAGATTTGTCCCATACCTTTGAGAAAATGACCCCAAATCTTTGCTTAGTTATTCTTCGATCTTCGTGATGGGCCCAATATTTCAAAACTTCCTCATCCCAGAAGTACTCAAAAGACCTAAAGACTGATTTGTCCATAGGTTGAAGTTCGTGGGTAGTGTTGCTGGGCAAACACAAGAGCTTTATGTCAAACTTGTCAGCAGCTTCCACGATTGAATAATCTAAGTGGCATTTAGCCCCATCAAATATTACCAAACAAGGTCCAGGAAGTTTGTACTTAGCCAAATGGTGTATCCATTTGACAAAAGCTTCAACATTCATACTCCCTTTGGGAGTCATTTGCACATCCGTTCCGTTTGGTAACGAGTCTTTCCATTCCGGCTTTAACCTTTTACCTTTAAACAGAATCATTGGTGGAACAGCCTGCCCCAAGGCATTGCCACACGATACCACTGTCACATTTTCAGCATGTTCATGCCCTACTATATGCACCCTCTTAGTCCCTCGTTCGGCCAATACTTGAGGTGCTTTGTGTAAATTGAGTTGACAGCCTTTTTCATCTATGTTAAAAATGCGTTCAGGGCTGTGCAAAAGGTCGTTTTTTTCCAATATCTTCTTCAATTTTTCAAAATAATCAGCGACTACTACTTTATTTAATTTCTGGGCTCTTGCTGGGTTTAAATTTTGTGCTTTCCTTCGCCTTACATCTTCATGGCGTTTCAGAAAACCTCTCAGCCAATCACGACCAATCATGATACCTGTACTTTGTGTGGCAATATTGTTCAGGTTGCAGAAGGTTTTAACATTTGCTCGCAGCACACGCATAGTTAAAGGGTATCCATACTACATGATTTGAATTACTTTGTGCAATTCCGCCACCAGTTAGTTCATGCAAACTATTGCCGGCCGGCGCCCACCCACTACTGTTAGTCCCAGCATACCTGCCACCAACAGCCCGTGTGCACCCGCCACCAACAGCTGATGCATGCTCCCTCCGATACTGCTGCATCCGCTGCGGCTGCAGCAATATCGGACACCGCATACGCGACACGTGTTTCGCCTCTCCACGAGGCATCTTCAGGCACCAAACAAGTTGTTGATCGTTCGGCAGTCAAGCGTCGAATGATAAAACTACACCGTATTGCCATCCTTTTATACTATTAGAGAAGAGGGTGGGGGAGCGGAGTTGCCCGAACTTTCTATAGTAAAAATATTTAATAAAGGGGAATTATTTACCTCAAGCTGTTTATTTATTAATTGAATATTAGATTTTTTAAATTTATTTATTTCTAGTTGCTCCCAAATACTCAATTTTAGCCCTTTTTCTTCGGTGTGTAATATTTTGTACGTATTATTTGATGATAAATTATGATTTTTATCAAGAAGGTGTTCTGCAAAATTTGACCTTTCTGGGTGTTTGTTCTTATACGCATTTATGTGTTCATTATATCGAGTTTTAAAATTACGGCCGGTTTGTCCAATATAAACTTGTTGACAATCATCGCAAGTTAATTTGTATATACCAGATTTTTTGTCTGACTCAATTTTATCTTTTACGTTACAAAGAGATCTTAACGAATTTTTTGTTTTTAAGGCTACGAATACCTTATTATTTCTGAATATTTTAGACACTTTATCTGTAATTTTACCTAAATATGTCAAACTTGCTGTATATTTAGATTTTATATTTTGTGGTACTGCATATAAAAGTGGTTTAATCATATTCTGTCTTTTCTTACGTATAATGTTATCTATTAATTGTGTATTGTAACCATTCGACTTTGCTATTTGATATATAATGTTCAGTTCTTTATTATAATTACTTTTGCTTAGAGGAACCGTCATTAATCTATGTATCATTGACTGGTATGCAGCTAGTTTATGTTGCCATGGATGATTAGATGACGCAGGGATTGTATAAACTAGCTGCATACCAGTCAATGATACATAGATTAATGACGGTTCCTCTAAGCAAAAGTAATTATAATAAAGAACTGAACATTATATATCAAATAGCAAAGTCGAATGGTTACAATACACAATTAATAGATAACATTATACGTAAGAAAAGACAGAATATGATTAAACCACTTTTATATGCAGTACCACAAAATATAAAATCTAAATATACAGCAAGTTTGACATATTTAGGTAAAATTACAGATAAAGTGTCTAAAATATTCAGAAATAATAAGGTATTCGTAGCCTTAAAAACAAAAAATTCGTTAAGATCTCTTTGTAACGTAAAAGATAAAATTGAGTCAGACAAAAAATCTGGTATATACAAATTAACTTGCGATGATTGTCAACAAGTTTATATTGGACAAACCGGCCGTAATTTTAAAACTCGATATAATGAACACATAAATGCGTATAAGAACAAACACCCAGAAAGGTCAAATTTTGCAGAACACCTTCTTGATAAAAATCATAATTTATCATCAAATAATACGTACAAAATATTACACACCGAAGAAAAAGGGCTAAAATTGAGTATTTGGGAGCAACTAGAAATAAATAAATTTAAAAAATCTAATATTCAATTAATAAATAAACAGCTTGAGGTAAATAATTCCCCTTTATTAAATATTTTTACTATAGAAAGTTCGGGCAACTCCGCTCCCCCACCCTCTTCTCTAATAGTATAAAAGGATGGCAATACGGTGTAGTTTTATCATTCGACGCTTGACTGCCGAACGATCAACAACTTGTTTGGTGCCTGAAGATGCCTCGTGGAGAGGCGAAACACGTGTCGCGTATGCGGTGTCCGATATTGCTGCAGCCGCAGCGGATGCAGCAGTATCGGAGGGAGCATGCATCAGCTGTTGGTGGCGGGTGCACACGGGCTGTTGGTGGCAGGTATGCTGGGACTAACAGTAGTGGGTGGGCGCCGGCCGGCAATAGTTTGCATGAACTAACTGGTGGCGGAATTGCACAAAGTAATTCAAATCATGTAGTATGTAACTTTGACTTCCGCAAAGTAACACCTGAATCTATTAACTATAAAGGGTATCCAACATTGCACAAACGGATGATCCTAGATTTAAGATCCTTTTCTTGCTCGGTACTGAGCAAAGGTTTTCTTCCCAGGGTTGCCTTTTTTGACTTATTCTCAACTAAATATCTTTTTAGAGTACGTCTCGGTATATTATAGTATTTTGAAGCTGTATAAATTTTCATTCTACCGCGCTTTACTTCTGCTAATGCTTTCTGCAAATTTTCTTCGGTCCATTTTGCACGAATACCTCTGCATTTGTATCGCGGTGCCATGATCTAAGAAAAAAAAACATGTTCAAAAACAGGATAAAAATACATACTGTAAATATGGTCACTGTGTGACCATATTTACCGTCCTCACGTGTTTTTATATAACCTCAAAAATAACAAAGCCTATTTTAATCACGTATAAAATAAACTTACCACAAGTCAAACGATACACCAAATCACACAATAGAATACATTTATCACAATAATATATAGGATACACTAGAAATCTCATGGGAAATGTTCTTATTATTTTTTATAACACTGACGCGACTTACTTACGAAGCGTGATCTGGCCGAGTGTGGACGCGCTGGCGGAGCGACGCTAGTGCCGTTTAAGGACGCTTGCTGATAGGTGCGTGGCGTGAAGTTTTTGAATCTTACTCGCCATTGGTGTTCGAGTTATTAACTACTGGGCATATTTACCGACTGGGCATTTTCGACCCAGGTACCTTATATATAATTATTTTTTTACAAATCCTGCATAAACAAGCGCTTCTAAAACAGTGAAATAATGGAATTATAACAGTAAATACAAAACAAAATTAAGTGTTGACTTAATCAAAATAGACTTCAGTATAATTAAACACATATAACATTCAATAACAGTCATGCGAAAGCCAACACCCAGACAAATATAATTATATCTCGCAAACAATAAGAAAACAAAGGGAAAGAAGAGTTTCATTAACGCAGGGGACAGTTACCGGGATAAAATGAAATAAACACTTGTACGAGGGATTGGGTGCTCATGGCCAGAATGAATGATTACAGAGCTAGGGGGGAATAAGGTAATCACGTTTTTATTTTTGACGATGTAGACAAACCATAGGGTCATAAAGCTGGGTTTGGAGCTTTAGCGTTAAGAATAGAAAAATTAAATTTTAATGGATTGCCTATTGTGATGATAATATGGGGCGCACTATAAGTTTCCGGAATGAATATGAAAAAATACTATTAAAGGTACAAAATTAATTTATTGTTTTTCAAAATAATCTCCCTTGGCGTCTATGCACTTTTTCATTCGATGAAACCAGTTTTGAAAACTTTTGCGCCACTCCTCTGTGGTGACCTCTGAAACGTGTTTTTCATACTCCTCGACAGCCTCTTCTGGTGATGAAAATCGTTGACCGCGTAATTGGTTCTTAATTTTTGGGAACAGAAAAAAGTCACAAGGTGCCAGGTCGGGACTGTATGCAAGATGACTCATGAGTTCTACATTTTTCGCCTTCAAAAAGTCGTTTGTCTGTCTGGCCGTGTGAGAACTAGCATTGTCGTGGTGCAGGATGATACGGCGTTTACGGTTATTTTTACGGAGTTCGTCAATAACTTCCGGCAAACAAATGGTCGTGTACCAGTCACTATTCACTGTACGACGATTCTCTAAAGCAACAGTAGCCACGTGTCCAGTTTTATTAAAAAAAGAAGCAATCATCCGCTTAGATGCACTTTTCACGCGCGCCACTTTGGTTGGTTTCGGCTCATCTTGAAAGACCCATACGCTCGATTGCTGCTTTGTTTTGGGATCGTAGCAATAAATCCATGTTTCGTCACCTGTTACTATGTCCCAAACCAAATTTGACGCACCTTCGTTGAATCTGGTAAGCATGGCACTGCACCAAGTGACGCGGTCCGTTTTTTGAGCCTCGGTCAAGTTGTGTGGGATCCACCGCGAGCACAGCTTTCTCACACCCAAATGTTTGTGTAGGATTAATTGTATTTGACTCATGCCTATTTCTAAGGATGCGCGAATTTCATGGTAGGTCACATGCCTGTCTGTTTCAATCATACGGCGCACAGCATCGATGTTTTTGTTGGTCACAGCGGTGGACGGCCGACCATCGCGAGATTCGTCACTGAGATTGATACGACCACGCTTGAATTCTGCAAACCAGCTATAAACAGTTGTCTTGCATGGTGCTTCATTGCCAAAAGCTGTTTCAAGCCGAGCGATGCTCTGTTGAGCTGTCAAATTACACTTAAAATCGTAGAAAATCATACTACGAAAATTTTCCCGAGTTAAATCCATGTTGATGCAGACACACAATTTTTTAAATGGCGCCACAAGGTAAAAACAAAAGACAGTCAGATGAAACAAACTGCATTCTACAGCCAAAGAGTTCTATTTTCAAATGTTGCAATAAATTTTTAAATATTGTTTATGTAAGTGGCCAGTTCCGGAAACTTATAGTGCGCCCTATGTATAGTAGGTTAGTACATAATATTAGCCCTGTCATAACAGCACAGCCACGTGGTGAATGCTGAGTAGAATACAATTTGTCTCCATCCCTTTCCTCTCCCTCGGGTGTCGTAAGAGGCGACTAAGGAAGTTATTACCAGAGAACGGAAAATACTACTGCTATCACCGACTTGCCTCATCAACGCGGTGAAACAATGCATTTCAGATCCGCATATAGGTATATTTTTTACGTACTTAGTTGGAGAAAATTATGTATCGTTGTTTATTGCCGCTTTTTCTTCACTAGGGCTTAGTCATATACACTAAAGTAAACAATTGACTATTATTAAAACATATTACATAAAATGCAATGATAAGTAAAACTTATGATATTTAAAAAAATTACTAGAGCTTCTCGGAATAGTTGATGATTACACACAAGAATTCATGATAAGGCTTCCTTCGCCCGAGAAATCCGCTAATTAAAACTATGCAGTTGGAATAATTACGAGTTTTATCTAGCAGAGACGAAATTAGTTTCAGCAGTCCTAAGTAAAGAGGGCGGTTAAAAATTCAGTAATGTCGCGTTAAGTGATGTCGCAATGTGCGATGTTTTTATGACTCGACGATTTATTTTTGGTAGATTAATCGTTATTTTTTGGTTTAATTTATTTTTCTTAATAGCGCTTAAGTGTATAAGTCTACATAGATACAAATAATACCAAGTATACTTATGTAAGCAAATAAAGACTTTCGTTAAATTAATACGTATTTATTTCAGAGGGGCTGCTGATGTCGTCGGGACAAGCATTCGAGAGTCTCTAAATGTTTAAAACTTAGGTATTTATTTTGTGTTATATCAACTTGTATCTATATTAGCTTCATTAAATTGAACGCTTAATGCCCACCTTCACGCTAAGCGTGGCCTTTGGTCTTACCACAGAGTAAGTACTAGTACTCACGTTCAGAAGTCTTACTCAAAAAAGAAAATCTACTTGATGTGTTTAGCGCTATGGTTTAATTTAGGTTGCGTCAGAGCTTCTCACCTATTCGTTTAAATACCTAGACATCCATTGCAAGCCAATTTCATTCTTATTACTCTGGCCAAACGATTCATGTAACTGCATTTCCCCCTTCGAAGTGGTCGCCGCGCGCATAGTAATAATGAAGGTATATTTTCGATACCTAAACGGAGAGTGACACAAGCCTGGTCTTACGGCAGTTACAGCCCTGGGCTCTCTGCCCCGTCAGGTATAAAGACGTGATAATGTATCTGTATCTGGCATGCATTTTGTCATTATTATATGAAATAAGATTTTCTATAGGAAATCCTTTCATTAATCTAAGCATCATGACGAAAATAGGAACATTGTAAGCATTACACAAGCGCGTATATTAAATCCCCTGGTATTATTAGTTTGGTTTATATAAGGGTTGTTGGCGTCGTAGATAACTTATTTCGGAGTGTAATTACCCAAGTAATGTCAAGTTACACCTACGGCAAATAATTTGTTTTGTGAAAGTTCGTCCTTGCGCCGAAGGTAATTTTATAGGTACCTACTAGTATGTTTGTTGTGTTGTTCCCATAATGTAGATCCTCCTTCATCGTAGCTCTACCAATTCTATCCAAATCTGAGCTGCTTGAGATTCCAGGGTCTGCTTGATTACTTATGATTATGAGGAAATAGTTGACCACTGAAGTAACAAATAAGATTCTGGCATATGTTAGTTTACTACCCGCGAGCGAAGTGTAGCATAAGTAATTTCATCTTCTGTTTCGTTTGACTGTTATGAGTGAAAAGTTTAAGGAGTCGTCACTCCACGATCTTAAGTTGCTTCATACAACAGGCACAAGAAAAGATTAAGCACATAAATCGCAGACACAATTGAATTGAATTGTCCTTTCGGCCGAATCTGGCCAATCGGTGGTTGAAGGATTAAGCTGGAAACAATCGAGCATAAAGCCCGATTTACTTATTGTCAAGTGACAAGTGGCAAGAAAATACTGACAAGTGTCAAGTGATAAGTAGATTTTCATAAGTAATTACTAAGTTTCTAGGTCTCATAAACTGTCGCACATTTTAAAGATTAGGTATAAATTCGTTGTTTTTCGGTAACGGTACAGAAGAATACAATTCCTTTTCTTTCCCGTGGCTGTCTTACCGCAGCCACGGGACCATTCACATGACCGCCGGGACCAATGGGTTTACGATTCACATGACCGCCGGGACCAATGGGTTTACGTACCTTCCGAAGCACGGAGGAGTGAGAAATTTTCATGCCATTTGTGTACACCCATCCAAGTGCGGACCAAGCCCGGTCTCGCTTAACTTGCGAAAGCGCTAGAAATGAGTAATCCCGCTGGGCTACCAAACTCCTTAGCCATAGACCGATGTAACCCGTGGCTCTTTGCTGTTCCGATTGCATACTGAAAACCGTATCTCAAATACTATTCATGACTGTCAATTTAGACGAAAACGTGCACAGTGCACGAATTTCAAGGAAGACGTTAATCTCGCCGGGGCAGCGCTGCTTTCATTAGCATTCGTGTAATTTTATCAGCGCCTGTGGGGCGAAACACCCAAATCCCTTTCCGACCAATCCTGTTTATCTGACTAGATTTAGGATCACAGAGAGTGTGAATGGTCAGTATGAAAAAACGACATCTTTTTTAATTTTATTTTACACAACTGCTAAAGGTTTCGCGAATAAGCTATAAATAGCTATAAAACCGTCATCAAAAAAGGAGGAGGTTATTAATTCGAAAGAATCTTCTGTTTTTATGTACCCCGGTTATTAAAACGCACCTGTTTTGTTTGAAAGGACATATTTGTAAAGTCTCATAGAAATTTTATTAAAAAACGGTTTAGTAGTTAGGTGTTTGAGGCAGTTTTTAGTTTGGTAAAATTATGTTAATAAAGTGTCGTTTATCTGGTTTCGTTTAGAAATTCAATTTTTATTAACAATAGTTCCACGCAAAATTGATGCGCATTTATGTGTGTCTATTAATTCTTTTTTCACCTGTCCCGTTGTCTGTCTGTAATCAAATCTTATTATATAATTATATATATATATATAATTTGACCCACATCCCGGTTTCCCATTGAGCTAAAATTTTGCATGCATATATCGCGTGACAATGCAACATTATGATGACATGGAACTGGAAGGTAGTCATAGCATATCTGTGATAACACACCATAACCCCACCGAGTTTGTGCTAGAGTGATTCGCCTTAAGAGCTCTTTTTATCCTTTTTAGGTCATTGCTACAGAAATGAGCTTGTTTTAAAAAATATTTTGAATGAATGAGTACTTGTTTAATTGCAAGAAATAAATTCGATGCTAAAATAGTCTTGACTAATTCGTGCCCACACATTATTTTCACCTCTCTTTCTTTCTGTAATCTGAGACTAGATTATGTTCAGAACTCTAGCAGTAATAGGATTGGAATTATAAAAAATATGTCAATATCCATACTTCATAAAGGAAATCGGGGCGTAATAATTTATTCACGATGGGGAAAAGCAGTAGCAATGTTTTCGAGATTTTCCTGTTCTTTTATGAAAGGTGTTAAAAATTGATTTTGTAGATTATATGTAAATGTCTAGTGTCTTTTTCTCAATTTTTGTACAATTTATAAATGTCAAAGTAACAGCAAAGAATAAATAAAAACTACCGTGCCTTTTTATTTTTAAATATTAGTGTGTGGTGTATTGTAGTAAGCAGTATTTTTATCCTTATCTTAGTTTTTAAGAAAATTTAATTTGTATGTCAAAATGAAGAAAAAAGGAAGAGAAATAAAATAAAATTGTTATATTGACTATAATGATCTGTATTATGCATGCCCAATGAACATAAGCTAAAGTATGTCATGCAAATGTAGGTATTTCTCCTAAGCCTACCTAAACATTTCAAGCAAAACCTTTCCCAAACTCTTGACAGGTATTTTGAAGGCAGAGCCGGAGGGGCTGGCCGCACTGAATAGTCATTTCAGACCAATTTGCGTCCAAAACCCTCCCCAGGGCCATGTAAAGGCCCTCTCTAAGTCCAGTAAACGTGGAATTCCTAAAAATGTACCGAAACCTAAATTTTGAAAGTGCCTTAACCTTTCGTAAGCACAGTACAGATATTTTAATCACAATATGCTGATTTGGAGGCTTTTTGTGGTGGTTTTGTTACACTTCCGGGCACGTGAAAATATATTGTTTTGCTAACAAATAATAATGGAAAGTTTTGCTCAATGCTTTTGATTAAGTTTACTTATTTTATCGTTTGTTGTAAGTAGCATACGGAATAATATCAATTAAATAACGAACAAAATATTGTAATAAAGAGCTGTATTGAGAAATACAATTAATAAATAAAAAAAACTATAAGTACAGTGATAAAGAAATTAATAAGTGTTGATAAACAATAAATGTCGATATTAATTATTTTCTATGGCTATTATATATTTATAAAAACATTATGATAATTCCTACGACCATACGGTCGTTCAACTACAAGTCATGATCAAAGAATAATTAAAACGTGATATTATGCAATACAATACTTACTCTTTAAAAATTAACAATTTGAAATTAACTAAATATGCGAATGGCCTTATTGCTAATCAATTTCTTTCGGGTCGCTTTATTTATCTTCGTTTATCGCTTCCAGGTTTTAACAGATAGGAAATTGGGATATAAACTTACTTAACTTACACCACTTTTAAGGAACATACATCTTCACAGTCCCAGATATCCCATTATACTAAAATTGAGAAGCACACTTTAGTAATTTTGCTATATTAGAATCTTAGATGCTACTTTTTGTTTTCGACATTATTCACATGCATCGTAAAATATCGTTTTTCTACGGACGACGACCATCTACCATACTATTATAGTTTAAAATACAAACTTTCAAAAAACAACTGCGACAAATATTAATCAGCGCTAACTTTAAAAATACGCTTATTAAGTTCCAAACAGCCCAAGTTAGAGGCATTAATGTTCACTGGTACAGGTAACGAGTGGCAAATATTGCCTAACAACTTTAATACAGCACACGGTGGGCAAATTATAAAACAGGACATTAATTACGAAGTTTGAGACGCAAAGTTTGCACTGCAGTGTAATGCTGTCTTGTTAACGTGCCCGTGCATAAACATGGGCGTTAATGCCGGGCCTTTAACGTTTTGCAAACGGTTTGTTTTTATTACCTGGTAATAAGGAAAAATTGTACTCTTTCACGGGAAGGGTTAATGGGTTCAAATGGGTTGCTACATTTCATTGTTAGTGTATAAATAGTATTAAATATTTCTAACGTTATTAAATCGTACATTGTAGGTATTAGAAAGCAAAGATTAGTTAAAAAGTAAACAATATGTGTACGAATTCAATAAGAAACTGCAAAGAAAAAATATATTTCAATAAGTGTGTATATTAAAGAGACAATCTTGTTTAATTTTTAAATTAAAACCCTATACATGAACCCATACATGAACTTTACTTAACATGAACAACATGTACCTAATACGATATTCTTTTCCGATATTCCGGGGAGTAAGTAATGCAATTTAACTCCACCCGTGCCTTCCCAAGCAGCATGAATGTTTTACGGAACTAAGTACTGCTAGCTTAGATACGGATGCTACCACAATTCAACCGAGTGAGCAATGAACACTAAACTGAGCAATAAATTAGGAGGTAAGCTACAAAGGCACTTATTTTGTGATCCAAGAGAAGTAAGCACAGTCTAACTAGTAACATTCTCTATGCATTTTGAGGATTTACATGACATTGACGAGTAATAATTCGGAACACAGTATGTGTACAAACTTACTAATCGAAAGAAAAAAATGTTCTTAAAGACTGTCATGTGATCAAGCAAGAACCACTTGATTCTTCTAATCTGAGAGTATTACAAGGATATACTGTTTCTCGTAATATTTTTGCATATTATAATAAAAATTGCGAAGACTTTTGCACAGCAGTGGAATAAAAAAGTGTTTTTTTTTTTATATGACAATAAATAGAAAACCATGGTAAAGCTAAAATATACAAACTATAAACAATTTTCGTTCACTTTGAACCTTTATATAAAAGACTTGAATAAATAAAAGATACCTACTTAATTCAATACATCTACAATCAACAATAAATTTGATTTTATTAAAACTCTTATAAAACTATTATAAATAAAGGATTCGAATTATTAGCCTTTGAGAAGAAAAAAAGTAAAAACTTATACAAACTCAAAGAAGTTCCAACCGACTGAATTTAAAACGCTAGTGAGCAAGAGGGACAAACGACATACAAATACGTGGGGCGCACTATAAGTTTCCGGAATGAATATGAAAAAATACTATTAAAGGTACAAAATTAATTTATTGTTTTTCAAAATAATCTCCCTTGGCGTCTATGCACTTTTTCATTCGATGAAACCAGTTTTGAAAACTTTTGTGCCACTCCTCTGTGGTGACCTCTGAAACGTGTTTTTCATACTCCTCGACAGCCTCTTCTGGTGATGAAAATCGTTGACCGCGTAATTGGTTCTTAATTTTTGGGAACAGAAAAAAGTCACAAGGTGCCAGGTCGGGACTGTATGCAGGATGACTCATGAGTTCTACATTTTTCGCCTTCAAAAAGTCGTTTGTCTGTCTGGCCGTGTGAGAACTAGCATTGTCGTGGTGCAGGATGATACGGCGTTTACGGTTATTTTTACGGAGTTCGTCAATAACTTCCGGCAAACAAATGGTCGTGTACCAGTCACTATTCACTGTACGACGATTCTCTAAAGCAACAGTAGCCACGTGTCCAGTTTTATTAAAAAAAGAAGCAATCATCCGCTTAGATGCACTTTTCACGCGCGCCACTTTGGTTGGTTTCGGCTCATCTTGAAAGACCCATACGCTCGATTGCTGCTTTGTTTTGGGATCGTAGCAATAAATCCATGTTTTGTCACCTGTTACTATGTCCCACACCAAATTTGACGCACCTTCATTGAATCTGGTAAGCATGGCACTGCACCAAGTGACGCGGTCCGTTTTTTGAGCCTCGGTCAAGTTGTGTGGGATCCACCGCGAGCACAGCTTTCTCACACCCAAATGTTTGTGTAGGATTAATTGTATTTGACTCATGCCTATTTCTAAGGATGCGCGAATTTCATGGTAGGTCACATGCCTGTCTGTTTCAATCATACGGCGCACAGCATCGATGTTTTTGTTGGTCACAGCGGTGGACGGCCGACCATCGCGAGATTCGTCACTGAGATTGATACGACCACGCTTGAATTCTGCAAACCAGCTATAAACAGTTGTCTTGCATGGTGCTTCATTGCCAAAAGCTGTTTCAAGCCGAGCGATGCTCTGTTGAGCTGTCAAATTACACTTAAAATCGTAGAAAATCATACTACGAAAATTTTCCCGAGTTAATTCCATGTTGATGCAGACACACAATTTTTTAAATGGCACCACAAGGTAAAAACAAAAGACAGTCAGATGAAACAAACTGCATTCTACAGCCAAAGAGTTCTATTTTCAAATGTTGCAATAAATTTTTAAATATTGTTTATGTAAGTGGCCAGTTCCGGAAACTTATAGTGCGCCCTATGTACCGCGTCGTACGGCCGCCATGTTTACTTACAATCGCTTGATTGGACGCCGCTTTGTTTTCAAGAAACATTCAACCCCTAACGAGGCCCGTTGTTCACCACATCGTCTTTGCTTTTATTCCCATCCGAACCCATCCAGTTAATTGTTTACCAAATCAACTCTGCCGACGCAATTAGCGATTTTTAAAGAAACTTCATCCTCCATTAATTTTTTGCCAATTAGGAATCTCCGGCAACAAAATATTTCTTTATAAACCAATTTATTGGCCAACAAGATTCTGTCCTTCTGATGGTAAGTGATTACAATAACTTTTAGACGTCTACAATGCGAGGAGAACCTAAAGAAATCTTATCACATTCTATTTCCTTTCATAAGTGACTTCCATATGTCTCTATACGCAGCGGTAGTTTGCCTTCCTTTAAATAATAGCACTAGTTTTAAAAAAATCAAGCTACCGAAATGCATCTTTTATTTAAAGCGGACAGCCGGAATCAATGGCTCTGAAGAACGGAGCAGATTTTTATGCCACTTATGGTGACCCATAATCTCCTGAAAGGCCTATGTCCAGCAGTGACCCTTTCAATATGAACCTCGGTTTCTTAAACGCCTGACGGCTAATAATGAGTCAGAGTGTGAGTCCGAAATAGGGTCGACGTAAACCAATGTTCCAACATTTTCTCTAACCTATAAAAAGAACGCCCATAAAACAAGTAATAAGAGGTTTTTATTATCACATCACGTGACAAATCTAACCTCTATTGTCTACAAGCGCAGGTTCAACAATAAACCTCGGACTTAGGAAATAAATAGCAGACAGCCTTCGTCGGTGTAAGCACGGGCCATTTGAGAAATTTATTGTGCTCACTTAACCACAAATAAATTGGCCAGCAGTGAACGCGAATAGCGTGGTTAGGGTTCCTTTGACGAACACCATGCTCGCGTTTGTAGTCAACAAGCTTTTTTATATAAGACGTAAACAGTGCTGCTTGAAATAACTCAAAAAGGAGCCTTTTTGAGTTATTTCAAGCAGCACTGCAACTGGCTGCAACTGAAATACTTGTGACATAACTTCATAAGTGACCTTCTCTTATTCATTAGTTCTTCGGTTGTGTGCATTCTAACCTCTGGTGAGAACGCTTGAAAGTGGCAATTTATCGTTACCCCTGCGTGTTTTGAAAAACTGTTGCTTAGTAAATCTGACACTAACGACATTCGAAACTGTCTGCTGAATAATTTTCCAAAACTCAAATAAAACCCGACTTCACCCCAAACTACCGATTTTGTTAAAATATCTATGGGACTGCCTGACAAGTTCGCCCTTTTAAATAAAAAAAGAATCTTCACAATCGGTCCAGGCATATCAGAATAATTGGTGAACATACATTAAAAAAATTAAAGATTCCGATAAATTAATAACCTACTCCTTTTTGAAGTCGATTGAAAAGAAAATATTCTTAATATTTTCTTAGGGAATTAAATATGAAAGTACTAATTAAAGTGTAGTTTTCATAATAATTCAATAATGTATGTTATTTACATAGTAAGTTGGTTGCAAGATAATATCTTCCCATTATATCATGTCTTCAACATCTAAAGTTTGATATAGGTAGTTCCTTAGAGATATAAGCAATACATCATTAACGTAAGCGCATATGCATATTGCTAGATAGCAACAATTCATTAGCAATAATTGAATTTTGGGATGCACATGCACAATCTTACGCAGTTTGATGGAAAGGCAATCAATAACGAGTTGCTATTATACTGATAAAAGATTATAAAAACTTTTAATACGTGTGTGTCTGCATCTCAAATCCGCGACAAAGGTATGCAACTTATTTTCGTTATAATAATTAAACCTCATGTTTTTAAGATCAGTTGTTTGTTACCTTTGTATGGATCTTGCTGTCCGAAATGAAAGACTTATTTTTATTATAATCTCATGATTCGAAATCAATCAATAACATCCAAATTCATGAAAAGTTAATCTTAAGCAAAATTCTAGTTAGTTACATTTTAATCTAAGTCAGCTGCTAATGCTTTTAAAATTAAAAAACAAAATCTGCGACATCGTTGATTTTTAGCTTCCCGGTAAAGATGACAGGGGTCCATTTTGTGCAAAATTTTGTGTTCATTAATCAACGTCGCTTTCATGTCGAGTTTTTTGTACGGAACCCTTACACAATTGGAATCTGATACAGGGTGTATAAAAACTTTACTCCGCCATTGTGACGGTTGGACTTCTAATCTCACATAACGTAAGGCTTTTAACGCAGAAACGAGTTATTCTGCTACGTGAAAATCACATTTTTTTTAAACTTTTTTTGAATTCACCTGTTTACTTGCAATATTGGTTTTTAAACTATCGCGCTTTGAAACATGATATTTATTAAGGGGACTTAGAACTAACCTCTTTTGTTTGATTAACATAGCACAAAAATTCGAATTGTTGTTATTTACTATCACATCTTTATACCAGACGACCTCCGTGGCGTAGTGGTCACCATGCTAGTCCGCCACTCAGAGGTCCCGGGTTCGATCCCCGGTCAGGGCAAGTTGAAAAATGGCCTTTTTCAAATTGTCCTGGGTCTTGGATGTTTATCTATATATGTATTTTGTTATAAAATATAGTATCGTTGAGTTAGTATCCCATAACACAAGTCTCGAACTTACTTTGGGGCTAGCTCAATTAGTGTTATTTGTCCATATATATTTATTTATTTACCTAGTGAGGCAGACAGTTTGGGTTAAGCGTAAATCACGGATTTCAACTGTATTCACAATTCTTTTTCTAGGTCTAGAAGAGACTTTAATTTATTTGTAAACTAGCTTTTGCCCGCGGCTTCGCTCGCGTAGGGGTGTAATTTATCAAAATCCTTTCTTAGGGGATGCCTACGTCATAGTAGCTTTATGGATGCAAAGTCTTAGCCCGATCGGTTTAAAAGTGACAAAGTTTCATACAAACTTTCATTCCCTATTTTATTCCCTTGGGGGAAGAATTGATCAAAATCCTTTTAATAGCGGTTGCCTACGTCATAACATCTACCTGCATGCCAAATTTCAGCCCGATCCGTCTAGTGGTTTGGGCTGTGCGTTGATAGATCACTATGTCAGTCAGTCAGTCACCTTTGAGAATAAGTTATGATTATGATACAGGTGCCTGATCAAACTTTATAACTATTGTTCAGAAGTAAAACAAATTGAACTCTCCTAAAAAAACAGTTCAACTTTAAAGCTACGCTATAGAAGGTGTTGTAAAGATAAATAGCTTACATACATTGTGAAATCACGGACAAACCAAATAATTCTATCAAAGTAAAACAGAAATAATTTTCCGTTAAATCTAAATTTTCTCAAAATTTTGATTTATACGTGTTTTGTAATGTTATTTTATTCCCAAAACGAAAATATTAACAAAAAGCAAACGTGAATAATTCAAATCGGCAATTTTCATATGCTATTCGCATTTCCTGTTTATTTTACCGAAATAAAGTATCCCCGGGGCATTTTTAACACGCCAAACAACAATAATTCGAACTGGCTGAGTTAAAGCTTTATTCCACATTGTTCATTAAATGTTTAACTTTTTTTATTGTTACAGCACAAATAGGGCTCCAATACGAAACGTAATAAAATATTACCTCAATTTTCTTTTAAACAAAAGTTATTTGCCGTCAAAAAAAAAAGTAAAAATCATTTATCTTTGGATAATTGTATCACTTGATAAATGTCAATTTTTTATTTCGTTTTCATAATAGGTAGTTATTGGCGTCAGACCATTTGCTAAGTTTACTGCCGCCTCCTAAGCGCAAGTACAGAAGAAACGGTAACAAACTGTAATGTAGCATTTTCTCCAAAAAACGTCAACTTACATTTAAACTGATATTAAAATTAGATATGTGGACTAAGAATAAATTGATATGTCATAAAAACGATTGTACTCAAATTATGATATTTTTGAGTGTACAAATACAAACCATTAAGAGGGACCCGCGCCACGCTCAAACGTTTTTGTCTTTAAGATAATCATTGGTTCCATAATAAGTCTTCTTACAAAGTACTTTCTTTACGTAAGCTTTAAATTTTGTATCCGGACCAATTCTGGCAGTTTATTATAAAACTTTAAACAGTTCTCCTTAAACCACTTACTTATTTTCAGGCTAAAATGCGGGGTAACTAAATTATTTATGTTACGTACTAGTAAGTTTCTACCCGTAAAATCACCTGTTTTATTAAATTAGGCAATATTTTTTCTTACATACATTATATTTTCAAATTTGTACTGGGATGGTACAGTGAGTATATCAATTTTCTTTAAAATACTTTTAGGGAGTCTCTCGATCCTGAATCTTAAATAAAACAAATTGCCCTTTTTTGTAAAATAAAAATAGTCTGTATATCAGCTGCTTACTATATGTATATTTTTTGAAGTTTCATTTTGATGATTTGATGACCCGACAGCATATTATATTTATACAACGTGGGAGGCGCATACCCGTAATAAATGAAACCACGGGCTGTATAGATCTTTAAAGTATAATAAAATTAAAATAACAGTCAAACAGCAAAAAGATCAACATTCCCATACAAATTGTCCGAGCGGCTGCACACTTGTATGGAAATGCCAAAATTTGTTTTTGCTTTTTGACTGTAATTTTAATTTTATTGGGTCCATATTGGCTCACATAAAATTCTAAATCCTATTCTTTATCTTACTGCCGATTAGTGTTCATAATAATCACTCTTCATAATTTTATATTAATTTTTTTTTATTCATACATTTTTATTACTACTAACAGAGCTCATAACAGTCAGTGATCATATTTTTTTCATCAATACTGTTACTACCAAGAACAAGTAAATACTTATAATTTTTTTTCCAGAACTTTTTCTTCATAACATTCAGTGATCATATTGTTTTAATTAATAAGTGACTAAGAACATACTTCAATTCATAATATCGTTGTTCAGAATAGTTTACTTTATGTAACAGACAATTATCATATTTTTTTTTATAATTAACTCGCTTTGCTCGTTGTTGCGGTCACAGTTCTTACCTAATTCAAAAAACTTTTCTGGCAGCAATTGATGTAATTAAACGATTTAAATCTATTACTTTTAACCCTCGACCAAAAAAGGGGGTTGCATGCATGCAAGCATGCAGCATGCAGGCAAGCATGCAGCATGTAAGCAAGCATGCAACATGCAAGCAAGAATGAAGCATGCAAGCAAACATGCAGGTATTTCTAGGTGGCTCCACCAGAAGACTCGCTTCGTCAGCCCTTCGATTCATTCGTGCACTCGACCTCGCTCCGCTCGAGAGATCGGCGGCTCGCTTCGCTCGCCACCTCTCGCCTTCGCTACGCTTCGGTCTCGTGCCCTCATTTCTCTCGGACCTCCTTCGGACACTCTAGTATAGGGCAAACTTGAGCCACAGGGAGTTGGGGTCCTCTAAGTTAGATCTGTGATTTATGAAGATTTAGGAATAATTATTAATAGTGCATGGATTGTGTTGTGATTAACAAACTATAATTTTAAACGATTCAAAGGGCACCCGTGTCTTTCTACTTTTCTATCAAAAAATAGTTTCTGGCACTTCGCCGGTGGCTGCCGCGGCACGCTTGCTTCACTCGCTCGGCTCGCGCGCCTTTGGGGCAAAAACTATATAAAAATGAATATATAAGTAAAAAAAGTATTATTACAGACATTCGGATTTTCAATTATATGAATAAAAACACTAATGATTAAAAAAATTATAATTACAAATATTAGAATAAAAAGAATTTATGAATATTAAAGTTATTTATTCAAATGATTAGGAGTTTCGATAATTACTATAAACAAATATTAGTAAAAATAAGTGTATTATGAGTGATATTATGAATTTTAATGATTATAATTTTTAATGATTAGTTTTTCAATTTTTTATGAAGAATGATCATTATCATTATGATTTTAAATGGTATGAGAAATATTTTCGGACCTCCGATAATAGAAGTTGAAAAGTTATGTAAGACAATGCATCCTATTTCATTATACTATAGTAATCTAGTATAGCCCGTGGTTCGATTTATTACGGGTATGTCCCTTCCACGTTTTATACTTCATTATATTTTATTTTGAGGTGTAACACCTTAAAATAAAAATGTTTATTAGGGCTTCAGCTTTGGGCGTGCTAAGGGATATTATTTAGACGTGTACAAACAACCATGTTTTTGCCTGAGGGATGTACCGTAATATCATTCACTTTAAACGAGCAATTCTTATATAATGAAGATCTCGGAAACCACTCCAATGATTTTGATAAAACTCGGCAGTTAGGTGTCATCAGTTGACGTGAGAAGTGACTAGGCAAAAAAATTGATTTTCATAAAAAAAGTAACCGAGCAAATCTCGGTTCGCCAGCTAGTATATGTATATGTATTAAGCATACATCAAGCTCTTTACTTTTACTCCACTGAAAGGTACTTGGATTAGAAAATTCTAAGCCATCGCTGGATCCAATGTTGGCGAGAATGAACCATATCGAAAGGGGAAGGAGGTGGCACAGGGGTCCCTTTGTTTTCAAACAACACGTAGTCACCGGATTCAACTGATTATAAAGTTTATCTCAGTGCCCGCTCTGCTGCTCGTACTTCAAGCCTTTATTTACCAACTTCAAAATGGTAATGTTTGTTTAAGGTTTCTCTCAAAAATACTTTTTTTTATGAATATTTACATTTTTATTGATACTATACTATGACATGTATTTTGATAAACTTTAGGCGGACACAAGAGTTAGTTTTCGTGAGGGACAGTAGAGTTAGGTTCTGAAAAAAAATGAGAGAAAAATATTTTTTGTCAGCATTCAGCAATATGTACATCATTGCACGTGGCTAGTAAAGTAATCACATGATAATCATGTGGTTACCGTGGGCCGTATCTACTTGTTTGTCTACCTTATACCTAGGTACAATTTCTAACAACTTTTAACTTGATTTGTATAAAAATAAATAAAAGCTTCAATTGAGATTTATATTAATGAAACGTAGCTCGAACTATTTTAGGTCTTACGAACTTTTTGAATAGGTACTTTACATTCAAACCAATACTACTAACTTACTTTAATAAAATTATTTCATGAAATAATATATTCAAACTGATATTATAAATGCGAAAGTAAGTTAATATTGTTTATTTATTACTTCTTGACGCTTCAACCATTGTGTACGATTTTAGAGATTTAGTATTGATATAGTTTGAGACACGGAAATTCGGGATATTTGGGTTGCAAATTTTTTTTACAACCCAAATGTTGGTTGTCAGGAAGTCCGCATACTATACATACATATATTGTACAATAAAGGCAAATTTAGTTAAAGGTTTAAAGAGCTCGGTTGCTCCGCGGGAATGGACATTACTAACGCTTTCGCAATTAGAGCGACCCCGGGCGTGGTCCGCACTTGGATGGGGTGACCACAAAAGGCATAAAAATTTCTCGATCTCCTCCGTGCTTCGAAAGGCACGTATAAGCCGTTGGTCCCGGCTGTCATCATTGTATGGCAGTCGTTAAGCTATAATGTAGATGCCTATAGGCAGCTTGAAAAAATATGACACCAGTGTTAGTCACTTACACTCACGAAAAACAAAACAAACAGTAAAGTATAAATAAATAAAATTGGGCTTAAAAGAAGATACTTTTGTTAGGTTAGGAATTTGTTTATCTTTTTAAAGAAAAACATGTATATTACCTACAATGTATTTTAAAAGAAAGGAAGATGGATGAAGATATTATACAAAGTGGTACGCCACTCTGAGATAATTTTCCAACAAATTATTCACAAAGTAGTAGAAAAGTCCATTTTTACCTGGTAACTGCGTCATTTTATTCGCAATAAAATTTTAAGGGCCCTCGCGACGGGTTTACTTCATCATATTTACCTGGAACAATAAAATAATAGTTAATTTGTTAATCCGCCTTTTTATGACATTCCTATGTAATATAATACATAATCATCCAAAAATAATGGAGCCATACTTTTCGTTTTATCAATATCCACATTGGACCAGCGCGGGGTATTACGATTCAAACCCCCCAAATTTTATGGATAATGAAATAGTATCACGGTAATATTTATATTTATAATTTTTATTTAGGTTTTTTGCTTTAAGTGAGGGTATTATTATTATACATGTCTTTAAAAGACCGGGTCGTTTCAAATCTTCATATTTTACCATGACTTTTTTGGTTATACTTAGTACTAGATCTTGAATGCTTAAAAACCGTTATGTAATATAACTTAAATATCCTATAAATATTTTTTGACTACTGTTTCTCTTGTAAGTCTCATAAAAAACCAGGAAACGCTGTTTTCCCAAAGTTCAGCGTTCAAATTACCGTATTACAATAATTACCTAATTTGCGATGCCGAATTAACCTTTTCCGTTATTCTGTAGTTTATTGTGATAAAGTATGCATGTACAACTCGATGGATACATTAGTGGAAGTTTCAATGTGACAACAAAAATAACATGAATAGATTACTCGAGACTCGAACGATGCTGCAAGGAGCATCTCCTTTCATGCCCTTTGTGTCCCATTCGTCGGAGTGTAGCTATGCGTGGGCGACATGGACCCGCCCACGGCCTCGTGCTCTATAGGGACTCACAGCTGAAGCTTTTTTTAGTAGATCTTGTGTCTTAATACATCAGCTGTATTATACTTTTCATGCTTGACATATCTGTCTAAGCAGAGGGAAGCCTAAGAGTGGCGTCGTACTCATTAAAAAATGAAATTAAAGTTAATTAGTGTTATTTATAAGTGTGTAGCCAAATAAACAATTTTTTGTTTTTTTCTTTTATTTTATGTTTTCTTTAATTCTTTCAAAATGTTAGCCAAAAAAAAAAAAAAAAAAGCCAACGACGCGATAAGTAGAAGTGTCGAAAGAGAATACAGATTTTACACATTTATACAGATTTTATACGCACAAAGTTCATTTTTTGCAATATTCTGTAGAGCTACAAGATATCTAAATGTGAAAGTTTAAATGATTGTTATGAAAAATCGCTCAAAAGCTTTTGAGCTGATTTGGATGAAGAAATCGAACATACTATTTTAGTTAGGACACGAACGAAAGTATGTTTTATATTCCCGGTATTTTCGTTATCTGGTAAAATGAAAGTAAACAATTTAATATTCAATTAAGGACCTTAAACCAGGACTAACGTTTTCATATGCGTTACTAAGCATTTAGGAAACCATATTACTCGTGAAGTCAATCAAAATCCCATAAATCTTACTAGCTCACCTCGTATTTAATTAAATATGAACCTTAAGCGTTAGTAGAAGCACACTCGTGGCTTTGTTCGTCTAGAAGGCTAATTAGTAGCACTTCTCACTTAATTAACTCTATGTCGGAATTTAAAAGGGCCCACTCGCGAGGGTGCGGCGTTTGTATAAGCTAGAACTTATGACGAAGAGCCTTATATGACGGTGTAGAAAATGTGCAGGTATGTTATTCGTTACATTTTTACTTACGAGGTGAGAATGCTTGTATAATATTGTTAGATTACGCAATGAGGTGGTACTAGAAAGAGTAGGAGAGAGAAGAAATATATTAAAACTGTTGAAATTAGAAGACGGAAGTTGATTAGACATCTGATAGGATATGCTAATCTCTTCAAAATAATAGTAGAAAAAAGTGAGAATTCAGGAAGAATAAAACCGAGGATGAAGTTTCTCCAAGAAATTAAACAAAAATTAGGAGTAAGTACCTACCATTAGTAGGTACTTGTATGATTATTACGATCTTGCGTATTCCTTTAAAATACAATTGAATGTTCATATTGGCATTATCAACCATCATATTTTCCGTTTAATGTAAACTATCTAGTAAAAAGAGAATTTTCTGGTTCAGTAAAATAAATTATAGCAGTTTTACCTCATTATTCTTTTTTTACATCTAACTTCAATCGAATATCAATTCGTTCACCCTCAACGTTAACTTCCACCTATGCTAAAATTATATAAATGAGACTTGACAGGTCGTTGTGTAAGTTTCAATATTAAAAAATCATTAGAGATACTTCTCTTTTAATAACTTTACAAATAAATACCTCCTGAGAATTCTCTGAGTTTGTTTGAACAATCCGGTGTTTGTGTGTTTATGAGTATGTGAATATATATGTTTGTTTGATGATAACTCGGGTAATTTAAATGGAATCTTATAAACTTTGGTAGGCAGGCATGTACATGCAATTAATATAAATTTTAAGATTAAACGTATGAATTTAATTGGTCAAGAGGTTGCAGGCAATATGGCAAACTACTATAATTAAGTATTTAGCAACTATTGAACTATTACTTCAATAGTTGCTAAATCTACTCATTAAAATTCTATATTTGTGAATAACTGTGCTTTTAAACAACTACAGTGTAAAAAGCTAAAATAACGACAAACTACTACAAGCAGTTTGTCTTCTCCAACCTTCATTCGTATGCTGAAGTCCCGCTGAAACTCGAAGTGGCACGCGAGCTGCCTCAGGAAAACTCATTATTGAAAACAAATACTCTCCGGACATCAACCTATTTACAAGAAAAAGTTAATAAAAGGAAGATAATTCAGAATTGTAGACAGCTGTGGGTGCTTATATGATAACTATTTACTTACTACCAGCAATCAAATTGAGGAATTCGGTAGCCCGAAGTAAAGGGATGTGGACTGAGTAAAAAATATATTATTTCATTTAGTCCCCCAACTAGATTATCCAAAAAGAAACGCCCCATATTTTTTCGATTAGCAAAGTAGTACAAATTCTCAAAGATACAGCGCTTCGAAGTTTCGGCCGGGGGCGAGTTAAGTCACCTTTGGTTAAAAATCGTAGCTAATCGTAACGTCACGCGAAATTTAAATGCGCTGTATCTTTGTTATTATATGCTAATCAGAGAAATGAAAATGAAAAAAATCTATCTAATGAGCCAAAAAAAAAAGTTTTTGTCCCCATCCCTAGTATTACTAGCGCTTTCGCAAGTGAGCGTCACCTGCGGGCATTGTCTACACTTGGATGAGTGACCACAAGAGGCATAAAAAATATCTCGTTTCGTGCTTTGGAAGGCGCGTTAGGCCCGTTAGTCCGACCTGTTAGTCTCGGCTGTCATCACTGAATGGCAGTCATCTTTAGACATCTTGAAAAATCTGTTATACTTCCATAGGAAAACGATGTCCTGGAAAACTTTCAATAATAATTTGACACTGGCGGCTAAAAAAGTTACATTATGGCTGGTTTCAAATTATATAGGGTACATTATACTAAATTAGTCGGCGTTTTACATAACTAGACAAACAATATGTAGAAATATTGATACAAAACCACAGTGACGTCAATGTTTAGCCCGAATTCATACATTACTGTCATGCCTCGATCTCAACTCGAAGGACGCAAGCTGCCTTCTAAACTCTTTGTTTCGAAGTAGGTCGCCAGACGTATCAAGAGATTAACTTAAACTTACCCTATATCGGACCCTCGCCAGTTTTACTTAGTAAATGAGAAGTTGTTGAATGTCTGTCCTATTTCTATACGACTGTGTACATAGGTGTACAGTTCATCTGATTCTTCTTATCGAGTCTGTAAATAGTTAACCCTTAATTGGTAACAGATTTTTCGAGCTGCCTAACGTATCTGACCTAGCTCAATGACTAATATCTTAAGATAAAGATAACGATAATTTATTTGCCGAACATGTGTTACAAATGTGTGTTCATATCTCCATGATAGGCAACAAGCGGTCCGTAAGGATCGGGAGTCGTATCAATGGATAAATCTGTCGACAGGTGTTCCACAAGGTGGGATACTGTCCCTTTATTATTTGCATTATTTATAAATATTTTATCTCTTTCTAATAGCTGTTCTTCTCATTTTTACGTGAATGATTTGCAAATTTACGTTTAGACCACGGTGGAGTGGTACAGTTGAACAAGGCTCTCTCTATCTGAAATTAATTCCTGGTCGGACAGTTTTGGCATCAAGGTCAATCCATTCAAGTGCCAGGCTATTTAAATGGGTAGTTCAAGGCAAATGGCTAAACTTGATATGAAATTATTTCCGTAGTTGTTTTTAACAACGCAACCATTCCATAGAGTGAATCAGTAAAGAATCTGGGACTTTTTTTGGACTCAACGTTGAGCTGGAGGACCCAAGTGACAGAGGTCTGCAGAAAAGTCAACTATTCGTTACAGTATTTGATCGTTTTAGAAATGTTCATCCCATGAAATCAAAGATAACCCTTGCCCAGTCTCTTATTTTACACATTATTGATAATGCAGATGTGTTATCCTGATCATAATGAAGATCTTCTCAATAAGCTTGATCGACTCATCAATAACTGTGTTTGTTTCATCTTTTGCCTTCGCAAATATGATCATATCTTATCTTTTCGATCTAAGCTTGAGCTGTTCGTCATCGTAGACAGCAGAGAATGATTGACGACCTCCGTGGCGTAGTGGTCACCATGCCAGTCCGCCACCCAGAGGTCCCGCGTCCCCAGTCAGGGCAAGTTAGAAAACAGCCTTTTTCAAATTGTCCTGGGACTTTGTCCCTGTCTGTCCTGGGATGTTTACCTATATATGTATTATAAATTATAGTATCGTTGAGTTAGTATCCCATAACACAAGTCTTGAACTTACTTTGGAGCTAGCTCAATCAGTGCTATTAAAAAAAAATGCTCTGCACCCTTTTTTCTATTCTGAAAAATCTCTTTTCTCCCAAATATATTTTGAAGAATAAATTCCAGAGTCCCACAGCCGAGAGCTTTGCTCTAGTCATACACCAATTGGTAGTTGGAAATGCCTTTATTTCGTTTATCTTCATGTCCTCGTCTTTCATTCTTCAAGTTATACGTCTCTGGAATGTACCCCTGCCTAAGGACCTTAAAACCATTTCAAATAGATATCTGTTCGAGAAAAAAGTGACACGCTTCTTCTCTCTTATTAATTTTATACAGGAAAAAGATCTGCACTGGTATCATGTATTTAGGCATAATTAATTATATATGTATTAATAATATAATTATCAATATATATTATTATTGTATAGATCTATTGTATATTGTATTTAATTATATGTCAAACAAAATCAATTATTAATCCGATAAGAAATCCTTAACACTATCATAACATCTATCATCTATCTATCAAAAATAACGTAATTTTCTTCGTAAACAAAGTCATATTTAATTCTTTATATTTTTTCGGTATTTTATAATATATTATCTAGTAACAACGATTATTTTTACACACTATAACTAGTGTACAGGTTTCCTCTCGATGTTTTCCTTTACTAGAAGTGGTGGTAGTTAAAAATGACTGTACCTACATAAGTAATACAAACTCAGTGATGCAAGTTGCGCCTTGTGAAGATCGAACTCGTCAGGCGTAGGGCCATTGCCTAAACCGCATAGCCACCACCACTTTTTCCAATGGTTCATCTGATAAGTGATTACCGTAGTTTTTGGACGCCTACTAATGTTGAAGTGCCAAACGCGCTTCGTTAACTTCAAAGAAAACTTCTTTTCCATAACCATCCATACCCAATCTTCGATAACTAAAATATATCCGTTTTACTACTAATTAGTCAACCTTGACAGGTCTACGTCACTCCCCGTTTTAGTATCGAAAATATACCAACATAATTACTATGCGCGCGGCGACCACTACGAAGGGGAAAATTCAGTTACATGAATTGTTTGTCCAGAGTAATAAGAATGAAATCTAAACGAAGAGGTGAGGAGTTCTGACGCGAGCTAAATTAAATAGATATTTCTTTGAATTTCTTTTTCGAGTAAGACTTCTGTACGTGAGTACTAGTACTTATTCTGTGCCCTTGACGGGCATTAACTATTTCAAAACCATGTTTTCTTTAAATGAAATTAAATAAATTTATTTGCAATAAAATAAAATTTCTGGTTATGACCTAGACCATATAAAGGATAATGGCATTTACGATCCTGGGGTAAAAATTACTTTATCTTAAAATTAATCCAAAATAAACCCAAAACTAATTCGGGGCATAAAGAATTTAGAATATTTGCAAAACAAGGACATAACCGCAGGCAGTGGATCGATGAGTCTAATTGCTTGGTCATTGGGCAAATCTAGCGTCCCAGTGGCTCGCCGCAAGCCCGCTTGCATTCTACAAATGCTTTGTGTAGGTCACAATATGAGATTACGCGGTCATGCACAATGTAGCGGATTACGCCACTAAACTGCTAGAACTAACCAGTTTTACCAACATTAGATAGATTCCGAGATGTAGGTATTAGGACAGTTTAACTGTGGTTTAACTTATGGGACGTCTAGCATAGCTAGCGTCAAAGCATGTACCTATTTAAAAGTATGAATAAACTTTCAAAAGAATTGTGTCACTAGAGCCCACTCATACTATTAATATTTATACAAAAACAGAGGTCGAAATATGAAACCGATAAATTGGGTTCCCCATAATTCCCCATTGGCTAATCAGCTGATCGATTGAGGATGGGAAGTCCAACTCAATTTTTTTTTTTTTCATATTTTGTCGAATGTTTCATTGTGGAAAGTTGTTCAGTATGATTAGTATAAATCTGAGGATATAGCAAGGTTACAAATTTACACCTTGTACATGATAGAGAAATAATGACAAAACAATAATTAGGTAGAAATGTTAATGTTTTTCAAACCGATAACAGTCGGAGCAATCATAAAATCAAATCCTGTTGATAACTGATTGACAATCAGTGTGTGAACTGTATAGACATCATGCATGCATGTGCCACAAAGCTACATCATCGTGTTTACAATGAGTAAGTAAACAAAGTTAACAATCATGTCCTGAAATTGCCGAACAATCGACAAGCAAACTAAGTTTTCAACAATAGAATCGATCGTATGCACATTCTATGTTCTTTCAAACACTTTTCCGTAATAACAAATTATTCAGTTGTTAAATTTAGCTAATTCAGTACCTGAATGTTAAAAAATATTACTAGCGGTTCTATAAAAAAGATTTAAAATTATAAATTTCAAAAAATAACTGTGTTTAATAATGTTTGAGGCGAGATCACAACCGAGGACTCATTTATTTTCTGCTACAAGCTGCATATCTAAATCAAAAGAAATCCTTTCTATCTCGCGAAATTTCTTTTTTGCGTCCTTACACCAGATCTCCAGGCACCAAGTAAAGGGGAATGCAAATAAAAAGACGCTCGCCATTTTCTCTGTGTAAACTAACTAGCTCATTTTCTAAAACCAGACTGGTTCCGCACGACTAACTTTCATTATGAGATCCTAACGCCATGCTGGTGTCTCAAATGCAATTAACATTTAAATTTAAGCTTATCTGAGCTCGCACCTGAACCAAATATTGCATTCACGGTACTATGACATCAAAATGTACTATTGTTTGTACTCAATGTGGACACAAAAGATATGATTGTTTTTTTTTTTCGATTTTATTTATTAATTCTTTATTGACCATAATGGTACAAAAGTTGGACTTACGTTATGTAGTCTACCAGTCCCCTTTAGTTAGCATTATAAAGCTTATTCAGCATTACACACTTTGTCGTATCTATATTTAGAACGGCAATTTCATAGGTAAAGGGTAAAGATCTATTATTACTTAAACGATAACTCTAGTATCTTAGATCGGAGCTTAATGAAATTTTGTTAGCAACTTGATAAGATAATATCATTTTTGAGATTGATTATGAGCCAAACAATTACCAAAGACGCCTTGACTATTTCTGAAATATCAAAAATCTATATGTTAAGTAATCGTTCTATTTGCTGCCAGAAAGGCTAAATTTTCTTACAATAAGTATATAATATATATTTTTTTATAAATAAATTATTTATTTGTTTATTAAACTTTATTATAAAAATGTAACAGGCGAACTTAAGGCCCAAGGGCTTTTCTATCAGTCAACCTACAGGTGGTGCTGATAAAAGCAACATTTTGGACGAAAGTACTAAAACATATTATATACATATATGTTACAATAAATAATGTTATTTGAATGTAGGTAGAATAAAAGTATGAAAGCGTAGATAGAAACTGCAAATGTAAAAATAAACAACCGGTCAAGTGCGAGTCGGAGCCGCGCACCTTGGGTTTCGTACTATTACCTATAAAAAAAACACGTTGGTTATACGGGAGCCCCAATTAAATATTTATTTTATTGTTTTTAGTGTTTGTTGTGATAGCGGTAACAGAAATACATCATCTTAGATAATTTCAACTGTCTAGCTATAACGGTTCATGCATGAGATACAGTCTGGTGACAGACGGAAAAATGGGGTCCCGCTTTTACCCTTTGGATACGAAATCCTAAAAATATATTCCCATAACCACTTTGACCTACGAGAAACAGGCGTGATAATTTTATGAATGGTATTCTGATAGGTTCTTATGTGTGATTTTGTTCACACGATTTATATACAGACTAGAGGTGCCGTGGTACAGGGCCATGACATTAACCTCCCTGAATCGAATATTGAGAATCGGAAAGCTCCTGCATTTCAAACAACAGGTTGAATTGACTTTAGCAAAATGGCATGCGGAGCTCACTGCAGTTTGTTGGAAAATTGAATTTATATTTTCTACGTCTTCGCTACTGACAATATCATTTACGATCCGATGTGACTTGAGTTTCATTTAGTATTAGTTTTTTAGAACAGAACAGAACCTTTTAATTTCATTCAATCAAAATAATTACTTTCATTGCTGTTTATTTAATATTTCAGTGGTTTTTTACCTTTCGTTTATTTCAATTTTGGTTTCATCGTAAATTCAAATTAATTTTAAATATTCATACAGATTAAAGTTTTTTTTATTAGTCTTTGTCGTCTATATGCTGGGCATAGGCTCCTCATATCTTTCCACTCATTCCGATTTAGTGCGACCTGCGACCAATTCTTAGATTTTTAATCAGACAAGGTCATTTTATTTATTATTGAAGCTTTGACCTCAATGGTACAAAAGTTGGACTGAATGCTAGACTATTCTCTGCCACTTTATATTTTATATATTACTGACAATATTCAACATAACATCTATTTCGTTACGATCACAAATAAATCCTTCGAATTAAAAGGAAACAGAACGAATGGTAGACTGTCTAAATAAAGAATTTGTAAAAGGCAAAATCAATAAAAGAAAAGTAGAATTGACTATATTTATAGAGGCCATTCAATCAACCCAACAAAGGTCGGTCCGCGATGTAAAGTCCGTGGTGTCGGGCGGAATTTGCAGCGGCTAATCCACGCAGATTCGAACAAACCCCCATTACCCTGATTGATTCTAGTGCGGCCCTAGTTCGGCCCTGGTCACAAATACCAGGCACCAATTGGGAGCGTTTTCAATTTGCACCGAGCCAGGGTTGCCCCTAAATTGCTAAATGCAAACTGCTTCCTGTGTTTCACTACTTGGTTTTCGAGGCGTTTTCCTTTGGTTCCTTGCAATTTGTTCTTAGCAAGGCACACCTAGTAAATCGGTTTATAAATAAGAGCTTTTACTTTCGGTAACAAACAATTTGTAAACAGGAAATTTCGTATTAGGTTTTTTGACATCAGAATTGTAAAGCAGTGATCACTAAAAGGAAGGGCTTTCCGGAATCAAAATTAAGATACCTTTTATTGCAAAATTGGAATTTAATTTTGATTCCGACAATAATGTTCTTAGTAAGTACTTAAATAAACTAATTAAGTATTAACTTTTTCTTGTAAATTTACCAATTTTATATTTCTTTTACTCATTAAATTTACCAATTACATAATTTCAAAACTTTTGGTTTGCAACCCCCTACAACCCTAATTGATTCAAAAGTTAGCCCAGTTTGAATAACATACTCCAAAAAACACCTAATACGAGCATATTTAAGTATCTTTATAAATTTCTACATTATTTCTGTAAACTTTAAATTTAAAACGACACTCAAATGAAAATGAAACCCAAACGTCAGAGAAAGAATATACTTTATCACCAAAATGATTTCGTTTAAGCCCAAGATTTACGTCTTCATTGTCCAAATCGTTTATCAATAAGCCAATGCGAATATTTTCGTACTTTTCAGCTTAGAGAAAATTGCAATTTGAAATAAATCGGATTATCTAAAATAAGGTTTGTTTTTACTGGTGCTATTATAATACCGTCTGACGTCGTTAGTGTCGATTGGAGGTCCACGTACGCGTGATAGGTCTGATAAATTTAATAATAAACTTTTGTATAAATTGGAATTGTAATAGGTATTTTGTTTGTTGGTAGTCAGATCCTAAATGGGATTAATTTGTTTCATGCCTTGATATACCAGGGTTACAAAAGTTCCCCCCCCCCCTTTAAACCGGCTTTAATAAAAGAGAAGGTTATTAATTTGAATGTATATTATGCTTTTTTTACCCCGATTACTCCAAGGCGTCTGGACTAATTTGGATTTTTTTCTTGTTTAAAACGGTCACTTGTGGTTGTCAGGTGGTGCAATAGAAATTTTTAAAATCGGTTGTGTAGTTTTAGTTTGATCTCGAAGTCGGTTTTTAGTTGTGAAAAATTATCATATTCAAATCTAGCTGTTGCCTGCGAATTCGTCTGCGTGAATTCTAAATATATCCGACGATATTTTTTCACTGGTATCAGATTTCAATGAAGGAGAAAATTTATCCGACGATATTTTTTCACTGATATCAGATTTCAATGAAGGAGAATAGCAAATCAAATATAACAGCCATGACATATCTTGGCGTATGTGTATGGCATCAGATAGGGTGAATATTGCAGAAGCTGCCTACTGTGAAATTCATGACATGCCTCGGACTTGTGATTGATTGGGCTCACGTACACACGGGTACATTATGATAGGTATTTCTGTGATTGAAAAAAAAACCAGGCCAATTGTTCGTGTTGCGCACAAAGGTGCCGTACCGTACCATTATCTATAAAAAATCACATTTGTTGTATGGGATTCAATATTTATTGCCAATGGAGTCTTAGTAACAGGGTTCCGACTTTACCCTTTGGGCACGGAACCCAAAAAAGCGTACCAAGACCAGTAAAATTGCTGATGACCGAACAAAATAGTAAAACAGTTGTAAACCAGTAAAATACAGTAGCAAAAATGTATGAATTTCGAAGAAGTACATGAACATTTAAATTTTGAAAGTGATCAAGATATTGGGTACGCCAAAGTGAAGATACTGTACCTATACAATGTGGAAGGGATATACCTGTAATAAATCAAACCACAGGCTATACTAGATTACTTTATTATATTAGAATTAAAATAACAGTCGCAAAAATACAACAAAAAATGGCATTTCCATTAGAAAGTGTGCAGCCACCCGGGCAATTTGTATGGAAATGTCGTTTTTTTTTTATTGTTTTTAGACTGTTACTTTCACTTTATTATATATAGTGATAAAATATAGCCCATGTTTCGGTTTATTACGGGTATGCGTCCCTTCCACATTGTATAATGATGGTGCCTACGATCGTCACGATCGATCAATGGTCATAGGGGTTTTTTTTTGCCTACAGCCGCATTTCATCATAACGCTGAATGGTAAATCTTATGTCTATTTTAAGTCAATTAATTAATTGATCGTCATCGAGACCTTTATTTATTGCGAAGTTCTGCCTCTGTGATTGACTGTACTTATTTTTGTAAATTAACACCTTTAGTCTGTTACCACGGCCCATAATGATGGTTTTCTTTTATGTACGGTTTTATTTTGATGACACTTTTGAATGGCGGGTAGATAGTATAATGTTTGTTATAATTATCACTACAATCATACTCGTAAAGAATCTGCGCTTTATAGATTGATAGTGTAAGGCGATGCTGCTGATTAATTAAAAGTTTGGTTTCCTTTTTTTCTCTGTAAAGGGGGAGGGGCGGGTTCTTTATGAGTATGTGGACTTTAATTTAATTTACTACTTTTATCACGGACAACTATTAATATTGGATGCGTTTGAGTACGGTATGTGCAATTTTTTACAGCCTGTTTCCTTTAACTAAGATAAATAAAGTATACCGTAACTAAGCAATTTAAATATATGCCTAGGTAGTGTCTTTAATATTGTAAAATAAAAACCACAAGATACTTATATTAGTACATCATTAGGAAGTATATTTTGTTCCTTGTTTACCTTATTGGTAACATTTAGCTCATGGGGACACCTAAACGAAAGAGGTTAAAATAGATATAGATACTTTATACTATATTGAAGCGTGTTCTTACTATCTAAGTACCTACATGGTATCTGCTTTTTGTTTAGAATTTTGTTTCCGTAATTAGTTGTCGATCACCTCATTCAACTTTGTAAAACTTAAATATAAATGAGGTTAATGTCGTTGGTGTATCTTTTAGTAATATTTAAGATTTATGAATTCTATTACGTTATTTGTAAAGTTACACTGTTTGTTAACCCAATATAAAAAAAATAAAAAAATAAAAATAATAATATACGAAGAAATATAGATTCTTCGTGTTCGTTTTAGCCTCTAGATTAAAAATGTGTTTAGGATGTATGAAAGAAAAGCAGCTTTTTTCCATCACTGATGCTCAGGGTACAAGGATCGCAAAAGGCATAACGAATGATCCACGTCGGAAGTCGCGCGATCCTAATTTTCGCGTCGACTGAAAATTAAAGAAGTCTCGCTCGGATCCAATTTCACGGGAGCGGTAATCTCATTAGACGACTGGCTTTCATTAACATTTATACGATTTCTGCGCGGAAAACTTACAGATACTTCGTTGCTGATGCATTAGTCTTGTAAACTTCGTACTGCGAATGAAACGGTTTGGATGTAATTCGGCTCTTTGTGGGCTATGCATTGGTTTTAGTTGAAAAAGGCAAATTTGTCCAATATTCACAAAACATTGTCAAAACATCTTTGTACAACATTTCAACACTATTTAATGCGTGGGTTGGTTAAGCGTTTCAGGTGGTTAACTAAAAGACATATAGTAAAGCGGATTATTCAATTGTGGATCTATAAGTCAACAAAAAGTTTACATAAATTTATTAGTTTACATTTCTCTTAAAAGGGTTGGGCAGATGCAAAATGTTGTACCTGAATAAAGCTCTTAAGGCGGCCCTTCCCGACCGCTCTGTCGTCAATGCGAGCATTGTTTGAAAAGCTTGTTGTTTCATCCTGGGCAATGCTATAAAAAGAGGCAAACCAAAAAGAGAGAAATTGGGTCTAAGGGCACCGTTTGCATTCTATTGAATGTAATTAGTATTATTATTAACTATCCATTGAACGAATATTAACTATTCATAGGGTGCGGAAATTTCATAAAACTTGTTCCAGGTGATACGTGTTTATCAGCAAGCCTTACGAGTATATAAAAAAAATTTTTGTATTCAAAATTTTCATTAAATTTTCGAGGTTTTTATTTATTATTTTACTTATACAATTTATGAGTACTTTATGAACGGTCGAAGTTCAGGTAAAATTGGTGCAAAAAAGCAGACTTTTGGAGGCTTATAATGACTTTGTTGTTCTAAAATTCAATTTTTTATTTCGATAGAAACCTATAAATAGCGCCCAAGATACCTGTAAGTTCAAAAATTTTCAAGAAAGATCAGATACAACGCCATAATCACGTACGAGCGTTTGTATGAAAAGTAAGACGGGAAGGCCGCTCTTAAGTTTATGTTTGGTTTAAGCTCTTAGGTTTATGTTTTTAGGATGTTTTGAATTCAATTAAACATTTTTTTTTTGCTTTGAAATGACTTTTCACAAGCCATTGTCGATCTTTTCTGTGGCGTATGTGACATGCCTGACCGCTACTCAAGAGGTTTCTGGTTCGATCCCCGGTCAGGTCAAGATGGAAAATGATCTTTTTCTTATTGGCCTGGGTCTTGGATGTTTATCTATGTATTTGTTATAAAATATAGTATCGTTGAGTTAGTATTCCATAACACAAGTCTCGAACTTACTTTGGGGCTAACTCAATGTGTGTGATTTGTCCAAATAAAATAATTGTCAAACAAAGTTGAACCTAATTGCTTAGTCATCATTAATTTTGGTTGTAATAACATTATTGAAATATAAAATCAAATACAACAACAACACAAAGAAAATCGGTGGACTTATCACAATATGCTAGCTGTACTTGTACACAGCAGATGTCATAATCAGAACTTGTCACCGTATTGGACGGCGCTAAGCTGCGCTGGGGAGAGTCTGTCCGGCCCGTAGTAGTGACAACCGTATTAGTAGGTACCATATGCACATGCACTCATAGTCGATAAGGTAAGTAAAAACGTGGACGTTTATTTGTCAACTGTATAATAATCATATGTACGACTATGTGTACTCATCACAAAAAAATAGTTTTAGATACAATATTGTGATGTAGATTTTAAGCTATTTAAATTTATGATTTAACGATGATGAGGAATTAGCTTATGAGTTAGCAAAAAAAAGGTTTTAGTCTTACATATAATTCTACTTTTTAACATAATTGAACTACAGGTAAGATATATGTTTAACATATTCATACTATTATATGAATTATGAATTAATGGGTGTGTAATTGATGATACCTTTACAATAAATAAAAAGCTAAGTAGGTATTTAAAAATGTTGTAACTAAAGTTAATAAATCCACCGCTATTTGATATAATTTTGGCACTTCGTTTATTTTATTGACTGGAAAAAATAAAATCACAAAAATATTAAATTAAAAGTTAATATATAAACAAGTTTTTATACAAATATCAACTTTGAAGCCACGTTTAATCTAAACTCTATCTTGTTCGGAATGTCTTCATAAAGTTACACAGCAAACAAAATCCATCAGTAGTTTTGCTATAAGAAACTTCTTTTCTTTTTAGTGAAAGCGAACGAAAGCTTTATATTTGCATAAGTATAAAGATGTTTAAGTAAATAAAGAGACATGTACAGGTATTGTTACTATTGTACTTTTCCCTACTATTGTCTTTTTTGTAATAATTTTTTGGTTAAACTTGCTTAAGAGGCTACCTGAATTTTCGTTACGTTACGTTATATATCCCACAAAAGAGATATGTATTTGAGATATTAATTGTTTTATTAAGACGAAGTGGTAGCTAAAGTGGCGCCCTCATTTAAAATAAATTGTTTAAAACTAAATATGGTGATAATTAAAAATTTGATTTGTATGAATGTCTAGCAAGACCTTTAAACTATTTTATGAATAACCCTTGAAATAATTACTAATAGTCCGTCTAGTTTTAAAACTGTTTTTCGCTTAAAGTGGCCACTTTTGGCGAAAAACAGTTTTAAAACTAGACAGACTACCAATATTACTTTCAAAGGTTATTCATAAAATAATTTAAAGGTCTTTCTAGACATTCATACAAACCAAAATTTTAATTATCACCATATTTAGTTTTAAACAATTTATTTCAAATGGGGGCGCCACTTTAGCTACCATTTCGTCTTAACTCTATTAATTCAAAGAGCAAAAATGATGCACATTAAACACAAAATTTTAAACCATTTTTAAACATATTTTTATAACATTCGAAATGAAAGTATTTTCTTAATAACTACTACATCGTATTTCAGCCGTATTTCATTTCGTCAGGTTTTCAAAGTTACACATGATATTGTGACGTAGAGTAAAAACGGGAACAAAGGATGAAATATGCAACATATGAAACAGCAATTGCGAGCAATCCCTGCAAATTGCACGGCGGCGGAATCGCAATATTTTTCTTTGAATTCAACACATTGCGATACATTCGCGATCGCAATATTAAGAGGAAATCTTTGGAATTAAAGTGTAGGTGAAATTTTCTTTAGGAAATGTCAAAAACTATGCCAAACATTTTATACGAAAAGCCATGAACGAAAATATAGGATAAAGTTGAACAAAGGTGGTGAAAAAAAGAATATTGTAACGAAATCGGCTTGTTTTTAACTAGTTAAAACCAGATTTTTTTCTCTATGTCAAAACATTTAAATTTAATATAATATGAAATTTGCACAATAAACTAAACCGTGACGTCATACTTGGAGTCAAATACCGCTCCTGATATCAGGTTTTCTGCATTAATAAATCTGAAATCAGGTTCAAAATACATATTTTTGACGTTATTCGCGGCCCGAAAGTACTCGTATAATAATTTATATTATAATCCTCCCCTGTTCTGTAAATAAACTCATAACTGCATTATAGAGTGCTTTCAGTCGAGCTTTGAGCGTTACACATCACCAACTACTTGTCGTCGTAGCCAAAGCCGTTCGAAAGCCGCTTATGTCCTCTAAATAAAGTTATAACGTTATTATGTTACGTTATTGCTTTCAGTATTAGCAAATTTGTAAAACCTAACTAAAGTAGGTTAAAAGCCATAAACAAGTAACTGTGTTAATATGACTATGATAATATTCGTAGGTACCTACGAGTATGTAATAATATTTTATTCCTTTTTTAGGGTTCCGTAGTAAACAAGGAACCCTTATAGTTTCGCCATGTTTTTCTGTCTGGCAAAAGGAAAAGTTCATACAAATTCAATAGGAAATTCGTTTTTAGACGATTTAAGTGGCGTGAACTCAAAGTAGGCATTAGCAACTACGGAACCCTACACTGTGCGTGGCCCGACACGCACTTGGCCGGTTATTTATACATCACTCCACTCGACAATGCCTATCCATCGTCTTATAAACATAATTATTTATTTTCCTCGTCACTAGATGGCACTATAGGTATTTATTAAAACATTAAAATCTTTTATGACTATTATTTAAATAAAGTAGTTCTCTAATTAGTTTAATTTGATTAGTAGGTAGGCAAAACGCGAGTTGCCGGTAGGCACACTACTTTTGTCACGTTTTTGCTACACACAAAACGTGACAAAAAGAGTGTGCCTACCCGCAACTCCAGATTTGCCTTATTACGAGCCCTCCAATAGTTTCTATGGCGTTGTAAACTGGACTAAAAACCTCTACTAATAAAGGGAGGAGTTGCCTTTTATCATCACGTAGGGCAGAGGGGTTGGTGATCGCGATTTATAACCGGGTTAATTAGGTAAAATGGAAAATTCATACACTGTATAACTAATAGCTCTCAAGTAATATAATACCTACATAGAGACACATTAATCCCCCTTGTACATCAATATTAGTAGGTAAGTTTATATCCAGTACTTGAGTTATGTTATCATAAATTCGGCTTATTGTGTAACCGAATCACTTTATTTTCAATAAACGAATTCATAAAATAATCTTGGAGCTGCCTCTTCTGGGCAGGATGCAAACTAGTATATATCCATTCAAAATAACGTCGTTATTATTCTGGTTACGGTTTTTTTTTCTTTTTTTTTACAATATATTGGTTTAGGCATTTGTCGTCAATCTCACCTGATGGTAAGCGACGATGAAGACTAGGATGAAGCATGCCTATCCAAAAGATACCCATTCAATCTACTTTTGAATGTCCCGGGACTGTACTTCTCAGGTTTTCCATCTATAAGCCCACTAACGTGACATATTCCGACTCTTAGCTCTGTCTATTTCATAAGAGACAAAGACCTAAGATTGTATCAGTATTTATTGACACAAAACGTTATTATCACCGGTCATCAATCTATCTATCTATATATATAAAAGCGAAAATCACTCACTCACTCATCACGAAATCTCGAAAACTACTTAGCCAATGAAGATTAAATTTGGCAGGAAGGTAGATTGTGACTAGGAGACGTCCGCTAAGAAAGGATTTTTGGAAATTCTATCCCTAAGGGAGTGAAATAGGGGTTGCCAGTTTGTATGGAACTTTGTAATTTTTAAAGTGAGACACATGAAATTTTTAATTTATTTTAGTAGTTAGTAGAAAATATTGTGCATTTATTTGATTTTGAAAATTACATCCCTATAGGAGTGAAATAGGGGTTGCAAGTTTATATGAATCTTCGTCAATTTTGAAGCGAGACTCATGACATTTTTGAATTAGTGGACAATAAAAAATAATAATACAGAAATTATACTTTAAAAATTGCATCCCTTGGGGTGCATTAGAGGTTGCAAATTTATATAATTATGAAACTTCCTCATTTTTGAGTGAGAGACAAATAATTTGAGACAAATAGAACATTTGTTCTCTTTTGGTCTAGCAAATGACGGTAACGGGAACGGGATATTATAACCAATTTATAACGTAAAAGACCAATTAAAGATTCTATTAGAAACATTTTTTACTTCTACGCGGACGAAGTCGCGGGTTATAGCTAGTATTGTATAAATCAATACGGATTACGTGGTTTTCAGTTAAGTCCTCAAACCATAAATTTCGCAAGTCTTCATAAATGTGTAAGGTGTCCACAATCAAATTACCAATTGTACACACCTTTACAAATTTCAACTTTCAGATTGTACGCCTGTAGTATCCCACTTAAGATAAAAACGTTGGGAAGCCAAGACTCATTTATCGCAAAGATCCCGTAGGATAACCGGGTGCAATCTAACGGAAATAGAAAGTCGAGTGCGGAATGCTTTAGTTACGGAGATAAATCTTCTAAGCGGTTCCTTTAGTGTATATATAGAGCGCTTGACCACAAGCCATTAGATCTTACTAAAGAACTCCAATACAGTATGGTAAATGGGTTGTATATGGACATACGTGTATGTCTCGAAGTTGGATTGTATTATCCACTGTTTGAATAAACCTGTTTTTTTAAAACAGCTGAAAATAATTCAGCTGGATTCTCAATGTGGTACGTAAAACAAAATGGCTAACGTAAGATGTAGATTTTAATTGGGAATTCTGCCACTAATGGCTGCCAGTGTCGTAACAACAAATATGGCCTCCGATAAGGTAAATACTTCTCCGCGTTTTGAGAGTAACATGTTTTCATCGAGACATATAGGAGACATAATTTATGATTTTGGACTGCAAATGGTTAAGAAGAATAAAGCAGACCTACAGCTTGGTTCCCATTTTTTTATTTGACGGCCGCCTGCCAGCAACGCCAAGCAATCCAGCTGAACGATTCCCAGCTGTTTTACAAAACTGAGCTGTAATGCCAAACAGCTAGAGGTTTGGTCAAACAGCGGATTATACAATGCAATTGCGACATGTGTAATGGTATAGGGAGAGAAGAAAACAAAATGTGAGAAAATTTCAAACATAGAGGGAGGAGAAAGCAATGGATGGAGTGTGGGAATCAGAATATGATTAGTAACGATGTGGAGATTACTAAGGATCGTGAAAAATGAAAGCAACTTACATGCTATGCTGACCCCCGCTAGAGTGGGATAAGACAAGGAAGAAGATATGCCGACTGCTAATCCGTTACTAATCGTTTTCTTAAAAATGGCAGAATGGAGACCTCGACCTGATCAGAGAAAAGTTGGGAGGCCTGCTATGCGTTGAGCCGATGATATCTACAGAATATTGGGCAAGATCTGGATGCGAACTGCAGAAGTCCGGGTCAAATGGAAACATCATGTTGTCTGGAAGAGATCGCTTTAAGCGATAAGACCGCCCATTGTACCTATGTATTTTGAATTTTAAATCTTCTTTTGTTTTTGCTATTTTTTTTTTGTATTGGTGCAATAAAGAGTTTTTCATTCATTTATTCATTCATCATGAAGAGACCTATAGAAGAATAGTCAGTCATATTTCACAACGTATAAACATATACAAATAATACATAACAAAACAACTTTGATATGGATGATGTAAACTTAAAAGTGTGTAAATTATATTTTAAAATATTGTTAATTGTAGAAGCTTAGTAAACTTGCAACTAAAAGTAAGCTTTCGCAACTGCGCTAAAAGACTAAGCAACTTATGAGGAAGTATTAAAGTGGCAAAGTTTGGATTCTGACGTAACTTAGTACGCATTGAAGTGCGCTAAGTTCTGACGTAAGTAACTGCACTTGCGTTTAGTACCTTTGCCTAAGTGTATTAAGAGTATGTACCTACGTAGTTTTTCTAAAATAACTTTTAATTTTTCAGTTTTACAATATCATATTACTGCAAAGGGAAATAAATACATATGTTTTATCATATAATGGTCCGCACAAATAATAGTAGAAAGGCGAGGACGCTACATTGAATCCAGAGCGAAACTAAGTGAACCGAGGGAGTCATGTATATCGCTCGAAGTAAAAATATTACCTACCGTACACAGAGTAGCACATTCTTGTTTTCATATCCATCTATGATAAATAATTCCAAATACATACCTGCAAAGAAAAGAAATGTTGTTTTCACTAAAGAAAGAAAACATTTATCGATGACCACCACTTCTTATAATTTTTCTGTCATAAGAATCGCCTTTTAACATTTTCTTTGTGCATGATCTCATGTCGCATGTCATGTGCACATTAAAACTGTTGATAACAAAAAACATTATCTAACAAGTGTTGATATGCTCTCAAATTTAATATAAACTTCGGAGCTGTTTAGAACCGCAAACTTCTTGATTAGTTTCCTTGTCAATTATAGTGAGTTATGGACGTGTTTTACTTGCGATGCTGAATGAGTATTTTATGTTTTACTGCTTTGAAATATGGAGTTAGTATCGAATGGTCTTAAAAGCAAATAGTCTATGCAGCAACTCATCTAAAATGCTTATTGTCTAAATCGCATGTGTTCATAATAGGAAGTAGTCTAAATATGAATCTCGTCTATCAATGAGGCGGTCTAAAGCATAGATTTAAAAGGTACAAGATGGATACAGCATATTGTAAAATGTGACCAGAAACGAAATATTTTTGTGTGATCTTAAAAGGGTTATATTTGTACCTACTAAACGAATTATCGGTAAATCAGTACAATACTATCTTTCCAAGGTAAGATTACTTATAAAGCACAGTTTACTCTTTGAAAACTCAAATTTTCGTGTGACGATTTTCGAGTCAGAGTGTACGGTAAGCCTCAAAAGTGGAGTCTCAATTTTTCATACAATTAGTATGGGAAATTGAGACTCCACATCTGAGGCCTACCGTACCTACTGCACAAACTATCGGTAAATCAGTACGATACTATCTTTCCAAGGTAAGATACCTTTTAAATTAGCTCAGCTCACTTGTTGAAAAATCCAATTTTCTTGTGACGAACTTCGAGTCAGGGTGATTATGGCTTATATGTTTTGTATGAAAAGTTGTCTCATTGCCAAATTAATCGTTACCTCTTTTGTTCTTGTGCGAATGTCAGTTATCATTATCTGTCGCAATTGGCAAGTGTGGCCTTTTTACACAATAAAATAAAATCTATGGGCTAAAGTAATAATTCGTCAAAATTGTTTAATCTAACTGCACATACATGGACGAAACATACTCACTGAAACTATTTAAGGAGTGGATTCAGTCTACGATACTGAATAACTTTCCCGAAGGAACATATATGGAAAAATGAAAAATAATTTTTACCATTCCATTGCCCCGATCAGCTGATCCGAGTTTGTGTAAAAAGTAAAAAATATATTTTTTATATTTCAATATTGTTTTCAATATTGTTACATGAAGAAAGTTTTTCAGTACCATGGACTGGTGAATTCATTTCCGTTTCAATATATTTTTTGACCATGGAGTTAAAATAATCATCCGCAGTCTTCAATCTCCGATTGCTGTGAATAGCCTCCCTCAAGTTTTATTTCTAGGGTTTCGTAGCCAAATGGCAAAAAACGGAATCTTTATGGGATAGGTCTTCAAAAATGATATTGAGGAGTCTAATATCATTTTTTTCTAAACTAAATAGTAGAGATACTTCCAAAGTAATTAAAATTTTCCCCCCTGTTACTTCTAAAATAAGAGAATGATAAAATTTAAAAAAATATATGATGTACTTACCATGCAAACTTTCACCGAAAATTGGTTTGAACGAGATCTAGTAAGTAGTTTTTTTTTCAATACGCTTAATAAAACATCGATCTTTTATATTATGTTACTTGCTGCTACGGAACCCTTCATTAGCGAGTCAGACTCGCACTTTGCCGCTTTTTTTTTCGTATGTGTAAGTGGCTAACAGTGAAGTCAGATTTTTCTAGCTGCTTAATGTCTAAACTCGTTTAACACAGCTTGATGACTTTCACACAATATTGACCACCGGGACCAATGGCTTAAAGCGCCTTCCGACCGGTTTTTTGAAACAAAGTTCCTTTTTGGATGACGGACGTACAGACTTTATGGATGGGGGGCTAGGTGAAAAATTGTAAGATTTTTCCGTCACGTTTTTTAAAAGGTAATTTTACAAGTTTGACTATCTCGTCGATATCTCAGTTGGGAAAGCGTATGCCTGAGATGGTCGATGTTCCCAGTTCAAACCCAGCACACGCCCAATATTTTAATTTTATTATTATTAACTTCGTCCGCGTAGAAGTCTAGAAAACGTTTCTTATGTGTTTTTTTGTTTTTTTTTTACATTATTAATTTTGTTAAGACATATGAATTATTATGTTGAAAATTTAAAATGTTTGAATACTTCTTCAATATTACAATCTATATAAAAGTGTAGGGATTTAAAGGCCTAGTGAGCGGACCCGACGAACCTTGTCGAGCTCCCGCTCTCACTCCCGTTCCCTCTCCCGCTCCCACTCCCGCTCCCGCTCCCACTCCGCTCAAACACGTCATGTTTCGCTTCAAAAATGTCGAAAATTCATACAAACTTGCAACCCCTATTTCACCCCTGTACAGATGTTATTTTCAAAATCTGATGAATGCATTATTATTTTCTACTAACTACTAAAATAAATAAAAAAATCGTGTGTCTTACTTTAAAAATTACGAAGTTTCATACCAACTGGCAACCCTTATGGATAACCCCCTTAAGGATGGAATATCCAAAAATCCTTTCTTAGCGGATGTCTCCTAGTCACAATCTACCTTCCTGCCAAATTTCATCTTCATTGTCTTAGTAGTTTTCGAGATTTCGTGATGAGTGAGGGAGTGAGTGATTTTCGCTTTTATATATATAGAAGATAAAATAATGTAAGACTTTTCCGTCACTTTCTTCCGTAACGAATAAATAATAATTTACTACGAAAGTAACTTCGTTCAAACCGAGTGATCTACGACACTCACGTTCTTTTTTATCTTATATGTGGTCACCCACGTAAGTGAGTGCCATGCTCGGCGTTGCTAATAATGTGTTCTTTCACCGAGCCACCTATCTTGTCATACATCAGTAAAATTGACCCAATAAATAAATAAATAAATATATACGACAAATTACACTGACTGAACTAGCCCCAAAGTAAGTTCGAGACTTGTATTATGGGATACTAACTCAATGATACTATATTTTATAACAAATATATATATAGACCCAAGACCCAGGACAATCGGAAAAGGCCATTTTCCAACTTGCCCTGACCGGGGATCGAACCCGGGAATTCTGGGTGGCGGACTAGTATGGTGACCACTACGCCATGGAGGTCGTCCAGTAGTTCTAGAGTTTATTTATCTAGCAGAGACAGACAGATATACACCGAGAGACTTTATTTTATAATACCTACATAGATAAATGCAAAATTAATGAACTTGTGTTTGTCTTCAAAATAAGGAAAACGGATTGTTCCTTATTAGAAACAATTGAAATTTCTAGTAATCCTCCGATATCGAGACGACAGCGCGTCGCGTGCGGGGTTATCTCATGATCCCGTGACCAGACGATATCCACGTCCGACACAATTAGTTATCTTTTGCGTTTCAGACTATTATAACTTGTTTGAGTTAGAACAATAAATATGTCACACACACATGTCCGATGATAATATTTTGGTCTGAGTGATTGATGTTAGGCGCAGTTAAACAGAACAAAATGACAAAAAAAAAACGAGATGAACTCATGAAATAAAATATCGAACAGCGACCTCCGTGGCGTAGTGGTCACCATGCTAGGCCGCCATCCAGATGTTCCGGGTTCGATCCCCGGTTAGGGCAAGTTGGAAAATGGCTTTTTTCAAATTGTCTTGAGTCTTTGATGTTTCCATATATTTATTTTTTGTAAAATATTGTATCGTTGAGTTAGTATGCCATAACACAAGTCTCGAACTTACTTTGGAGCTAGCTTATCAGTGTTATTTGTCCGTTATTTAATATTGAAAATGGTGTAAACAGCACCTCACCTGATTTCAAGTGACGGCATGCTACAAATTTGAGACCTGGGTTAGATTAAGCAATAAAGTATAAAAAAAAGTAAGTGGATCTTCCAAGAAGCTTTTAATTTCAAGGCCCAGAATTTGGTCTGATTAGGTTATTTAATACCAAGATGAATACTTTATGACATGGAGTTTCAACTGAAAGAATATAAAACTCCTCATTTGCTCTCACTCTTGCAGTTTGTATGAAGAAGGTTAAATTATAATCTTTTCTCTATCTAAAAGGGAGCTACGGACAACCATAATGCCTACGTGTAAGTTACCATCTCTTTCTAATCTCTCTACATGACTCTACTTTACGAAAGTTTTCTTTATGCTAATTTAAACGCTCATAGCTGTCAGTCAAAACATAGTCACGGTGTCCTGCGCAAGTAGGTCATGTGACAGTGATTTATAATGTATTGCCGTCTTACGCCGACGCGCACATATCCGTCAAGTCGTTGAAGCGTCAATGGAATGGAAACTACGGACACATGACATGGGCGGTCCTGCCCTCTTTTCATTTTTCAAACTTAACGGGATACCTGAATTTTTAGCTCCCATGTGATAGGAAACGGAGACATCATTTAAAATTTTGTCTTGACCAGGCACGATAATCCTTCAAACTATTTTATGAAATACTGTTTACAGTTTAAAGTGAGAACGTGAAGCTTTTCTACGCACAATTGCGAAAAACGGCCACTGTATGGCGTATGTGCATAGAAAAAAGCTTTACGTTCTCACTTTATACTATTAACAGTAGGTTATATTATATAGTGCCTGGTCAAGACAAAATTTTAAATGATGTCTCCGTTTCCTATCAAATGATTTATTTCAAATGGGGGCAGCAGTGGACCCCGGAAAATTCAGGTATCCCTATAAGGTTTATATCATTTATTTTCTTATCATATAACTACTTTTCAGAAGCTCTCACGCCACATTAGATCTAAATGGCATATTTTATTATTCTTAAATAAAAAAATCCTGAACTCAATTCCGAAAGTTAAGTATCTAATGTTTATTTCATGACGTTTCAGTCCGTTTTAAGTGCAAATCCTATGTAAATCTCGCTGAGTATAGCGCTACAAAGCCTTAATAGCACAAAGGTTTCTAGACTTTCATCCATCATTGAAATGTATGCCTAGGTAGAATGAGTTGATATATTCGGCCGATCGTTATGCGCATATTCGTCAAAGTTTTATCAACGTATGGAAATCCGGAGCTCTAAAAACCGTATTCACATAAACAATTTTACTTTTAGATTTTGTTTCAGTTCTGATTGTAGCTGGCCATTAATTTATTTGAATTTTACCTCAAAAAGTAAAAACACAATATTAATACAAATATCCAGTTTCAATCACACTAGGTTTGTAGTGTGATCGAAAATGGACCTCTACCTTTATCAGGGAATATGACCAATTTACAAAAGTAGATGAGATTCATCGTAATTTTGGCAATAATATTACTAGTGTATAAGTGTATGAAGGGTAGGCAGCTTGTCCTACTGTTGACAGTCCATAGGTCCCCATACAAATTAAATCAATTATTACTTTTATTCCTACCAAGAACTGGGAGAGATTTAGGCGATGCGGCTGGCAACACTGCACTATTTTGATTCCTCTTTCTATCTTAACGGCCACCATTACGCCAAGCGTGGTCTTACGGCCCTGGGCTCTGTCTATCCCGTCAAGGATATGGACCTGATAATGTTTCTGTATTTGTAGTACCAAGAAATGATTTCCTATTTCATTCCCACAGATGTAATATCTTTATCCCTAACGGGGAAGAGCCAGAACCTATAACTGAAAGGCCACACCTAGCGCATTGGAGGGCGAGGAGATCGTAAATAATTTTTCAAAACTAAAAACCGACTTCACCCCCAAACTACACAACCAATTTTAATAAGATTTTTTTAAATCGGTCCAGGCGTCTTTGAAAAAACGGTGAACATACATAAAAAAAATATAAAGGATCGTGACGAATTGATAACCTCCTCCTTTTTTTTGAAGTCGGTTAAAAAGGGAATCAGAACAGTAATGGGTTGCTGCTGCATCAACTATTAACATGATTCAGATTCTCGCCCATTCTCTTGATTGGATTTTCCGATCTGCTCAAGAACACTAGCCTGGAAAAAATTATAAATGTAACAGATGTAATGATATAATTAAATCGAAATCTATGGAAAATTACATTAGTACGAATGAAAGATAGGATATACCTGTGCCACCGCACCCGTCGCGTACTAGAAGATTGCACAGGTATCATAAGGTATTGTGCGTACCTTAGTAAGTATAAAAGTTTATTTGCTAGGCAAATTAAAAAAAACCGACTTCTAATTCCAAGCGTTCACCTCACACATATAATAAACCTATATCATACGCTGAACCGATTGGCATAGAGATATAGTTGCCGAACGTCATTATTTAAAAAAAAAAACTCCATAGCCCGTTTCATTTTTACATTTAAAGATTAACCCTCAAATACATAAAAAATAATAAGCGATTGCTAAACCCTTTTTAGTTAAAACATGTTTTGTCCCTTTTCCTCTTTTGAATATTTGACGTTGAAAGAACGAGACAAAACATATTTTAACTAAAATAGGTTTAGCAAACGTTTAAATTTTTTTATGAATAAGGGGGAAAGATGATATCTAGTGATGAGTAGCGGAACGATAAGTAGCGCCATCTATTATTCGCCAAGAAAATAACGAAAATCCTGACTTTCAAGCGTTAAACCCCAATAACTTTTAAACGGCTGAACCGATTTCATCAAACATAGCTAAGAACCACTGCAGGCGAACTTGCTTTCACCTAAAAAAAACCGGATTGCAATCGGTCCATCCTTTCCATTCCAATCCGTTCGGCGCTACAATGCCACTGACAGACAGACAGACTTTAGCGTCAAACGTATAACACCCCGTTTTTTTGTCGCGGGTTGAAAATCCTCAAAAGCATAAATACAAAACAAAGCGAAAACGGCATTTATTTAAGAATAACATGGCAAATTGCGATTTTTAACGTTGCGTTCGGGTGGCCATTACTCAGGGTGGACCACCTCGTTTGCGGGCAGCTACCACTAATTTATGGGAGTTAAAGTGCCTCGACAGAACGCAGCATTTTGGTCAAAGGTAGAGCGCGGCATTTATGTAATACACTGACGTAAAACGGCGGTTGTTTGGAATGCGAGTAGGATGTAAATATATCACTCTCGAAAACATTATGGACTATATAAACACTTCAAATCATTGGTATTTTTATAGTGTCTTTTATGTAGAATTAATAGTTACATACTCATTCGTAAACACTAAGAAAAAAAAATCGTTGCTTGTAGCCACGTTACCAAAAACGAGTGACTCTGAACTCAATGCTACTACTAGTAGTGAAAAATGTATTTCTGCTTAATAGAACAAATTTTTGTATATGAAATAACCAAATCGCAAGTAGCAAAACTAGTTTAGCTATTCTTTTTTCTCAGTGTATAATAATCCTACTATTATATCCGTTTTCGTAGATTTACTAATCTGTGTGGGCTTTTCGATGCCTTTGTAAATTAGTTAAATTACCTATGTTTCTAAACTTTCAAACGAATTGATGCTGTTTTGAAGTAAAATACTTATTAACAGAATTTGCATAAATAAGTATCACTTATAAGAATCACTTAAAAAAATTCTTAGTGAGTCAAGAAAACAGGCATATTACAGGAGCACAAACAGCTATTACTCCCACGTACATACGTTCAATTCATACACAGACACGTACAAACTGTGTACATTAGCGTAATTTCGCGAAATTGTTGGTCATTTGTTGGTTCTTATGTAATAAAGGCTATATGTGGCGTTGAGATAACGTGGCTTTTTGCTCTGCTAGCCTACTAATGCGTTTGCTGTTTGATTTTCAGCTTAAATTTTACTAATATTTATTATTTCTTTATAAACGTTTAGGTATTAATACCATATCTCTTCTTTATTGTAACCGAAATCAATAGCCAAGTGCTTTTCGGGCCACGCCAGAGTAGAGTTCCGAAGTTACACGTTACAACATAGTGTTTTATTTTCCTACCCAAGTTACGATTACAGCTTCATCTTATGTAATAGGCTTTAAAGAATTACATATTTTGTAAAAAAATGGTATATTTAATAAATTAGGCGGATGTTACTCTTAAATTAAATAGTTTAATACATATTACTAGTACGATGTTTTCACGAATTTTGTTTTGATGTGATCAAAGTACAGTTGTCGAGGGGTGACAGCAGAGTAGAATCTAACCCGTCTGCCCAGCATGGTCATTATGGACACATCTTCCCTTTATTGAAAGAGGCATTTAATCCTGCAGAGGACTAAAGCAATAGATTGTAAAGAAGATCATAGAAGGTTCAAACGAGTCAATCTTAGGCTGTTCTTTTCATCGGCAGCTGGACCCCTGTCAAGGGTATCTGAGAGTGTTGTCAAGGGAATTTGAGAGTATGTTATGCTCGAAGTTTATAATCTATATGATAAGAAATTACTATTTGCAATGTGTAGTCAAATATAATATTCGGAACACAGCTTACACCTACCTAATATTTATTGATTCACAGAATTCCATGCCAATTCATATGTTCATATATATTGAGCCCAATATGATTTCATTTAAATGTCAAAGGGAAGCCATCACCAGAATAAATAATAAAGAAAATTAGTTTCGTCTCTGTACAAGTAACGAGGTGAAATATTTTTACATTTGCTCATGCATATTCAGTTTGCAATTGAATTTTCCATTTATTCTTCACTTAAAATAATGCTATCAAAAATAAAAATGCATGCATCAGACATTCCAATTTAAATTCAGGTTTGATTGTTAAAGTTATGTTCTTGATATTCCACAAATTAATCTGTTAATTTTTTTTTTGAAAATTAAAATTTGTTTACATAAAACAAAAGGCTTTTCTATCGTTTTGAGATAATGTTTGTAAATTTTGTCTGCTACTTAATTCTTCCTATGACTCAACATTTGGCTTACGTATTATCCAAGAATTGTTTGAGCTTACTGGCTCAATCATTTCAAACTTGGTATGAAAGAATTTTCTTGCATGTGTGCCTTCGAAAACTAAAATAACAGTAGCCAAGAGATAAAATAAAAACAATACTTAATACTATACTCTAAATTTACAATATACGAAATTATACAATATTAATGTGGTCATAATTAACATTTTGCTAACCTAACCAATATGTAATCACATTATTTTCGATTAAACAATTAATTTCAAATGACCACTTCTGCACAATATTCCCCATTATCATAAATTACCAGGTAACCACAACTTTTTTTTACAGCACTTGTGAAGAATGTTAGCCACTAAAAATACGCACGAATTACGTAAAAATGCTTAATAAGCGCGTTAATACTGCGTTTGGGGCACTATGGGGCTATTATTCAGACAAAAACCACCCCACCCACCTCACGCCTGTGTGGAACCAACTTTAATTTATGGCTTTTTAAGTGCTAGCCACTCGATGTTCCAATCCCCTTGAGACCTAATGATGGGTATAGAAAGAAAATGCTACTGCTTCAAACTCCGTTGCTTGATACGGCATTTTACATATGTGAATAAAAGACTATTTCGTTCCTCTAATTTTGTGCTAGACTATGTTCAAGCTGTTTAGTCAAATGAACCAAATTCATGGCTTTTTAAAAGTATACGCTAAGCAGGAAATGTTTTGTGTCCCAGACCTACCGCGTAACACTACAACTGCTGGATATGAAATTTAGCATTTGGGAATCAATGCCAGAAATGTACAGTTTCTTAGTAATTTTTCGTCTTTTATATTGTAAAATATACTTGACTGGTTTTTGTTTTTTTAGATTAAATGCGAAAGATGTTCAAATCCTCATGAGACCCAATCATGGATGTAAAAATAAATGCTGCTGCGATACTACGTACCTATCCCTGTTGGGAAATCTCAAGTATCCCCAGATTAATCAAAGTGAGGAATCAACTGGTTGCGGGTAATGTAATATGCATGAGCTTGTGTTATATTTAGAAAAACTTTGGATGCTCCACTGGACTACTTTTGATATTAGAATTCATTTTACTTAAAAAAAAGAGTTTGCTTGTTACTAGTTAAGTTCTTAAATATCTTTTGATTTTAAAGCAAAAATGACAAACGATGTAATTGATAGGGCTTTTCAATTCAGTAAGGTAGTTCTTACCTTACTTAATTGAATATATAAACAATTTTTTTCGTAAACCCTTGGGCAAAAACAATCTGATTAAATTTTAAAGACATTGCTTTTTCTTTCCTGTGCCTAAGCGAAAGTAAGCTATCATACATAAAAATTGGAATTAATTAATGATGACATCAAAAAAGAATATATACAAGTTAGCAAAGACATTATTAATGTTTATTATACCTATGAAGAAAAACAGAATAAAAGCCGTGGCACATAGTGAACATCGCTAACAATATTTGCTCATACGACGGTTAAACAAGCAAGAACTTTTTTAATGAAACTCGACTCTAGGACTACGAGGGGTGAGTAAATATTGTGCGAATAAATTGAGCAGGTAGCGAGAGCAAAAATATTTCAGTAACGATAAGTAATTACATAGTGACTTATTAAACAAACATTTGGAGATAAAGGTCAAATGAATGTTTATGAGGAAAGTTGTCAATTTGACTAGCTCCTGCCCGCAGCTTTGACCACGTGGCAAAATTTTTGATTGCCACACGTGAACTCTACATTTTTTTTTTATTTAACACATTTTATTTATACAAAGTAAAAAATACCCACTTTTTACAAATGGCGAACTTAATGCTAAAAGCATTTTCTCCCAGTCTTTTTTTTTACAATATATTGGTTTAGGCATTTGTCCTCAATCTCATGGTAAGCGACGATGAAGACTAGGATGAAGCATGCCTATCCAAAAGATACCCATTCAATCTACTTTTGAATGTCCCGGGACTGTACTTCTCTATAGACCGGGAATATAGACGCAGGCAGTTCATTCCACACCTTAGCTACTCGAACTCGAGTTAGTCAACCAAACGAATAAACAGAGAAAACATTTCCCCAGTGTAAAAAGTATCATGTACGTCCTATTATTCAAATTAATAAGTTATCTAATATATTTAGTTAGTTATAAAAATACTAGCTGATGCACGCGACTTCGTTCGCGTGGAGTTTAAAATTCTGGTGTATTACTATAAATACGAACTAACGTAGATACATAAGAAAATACTTTTAGCAGTGTTATACGTTAAAAGTAAATTCCCGAAATACTTGTCAAAGTTTTTTTTCTCCGAAGAAGAACTTTTACGTTCAGTATTTGCGGACCTTCACAGCATAACAAACTAGGAAGGCCTGAGGTCGCCTGAGCGTGTTTACGCATCTACGTTTAGGTCTTTACCAGTGAGGAACGTAAAGCGCGGCTGAGAACTGTGGTGCCATTTTTGAAACGCAGAGTCACTAATAGAACGGTTTTTTGTATGGAAAATCTATTCGTTTAGGTGACTCATTACTGATCGAAATCATCATGCATTGTCTCGCGAGTCGGAAACATTCACGGATTGAGAATCACGCTTGAGTTCCCAGCGTATTTACGCATGCGAGATGCGGCCTGATGTTCTTGAACAGCATCAAGTCTTGCCTGACGTTCTTCATTAGATTCTTGGAACCCTAATAATCCTCAATTTTTTGGCTGCTTTTGAATGTTGTGAAAGATTTGACCTCTTTCTAGGCATGGCTATTAGTAAAAAGAGAAATGGTGACAAAAATATTTTCTTTGCAAGTCTAAAAGTGACTGCTTCCCTGAGTTGCCGGGTTTGCTGCCGAGTCACGAAGATAAACGGAAAAGGAAATATGAAAACATTCAAAATAACATTAGCCCGACTGCATATTTATATACTTCCATAAATAAAAGTTTTAGCCAGTTTAGGCATGTTGATGAATTGTTCGATTTAACTTAGATTCTGCATCAGGTGTTCCAGATTTTCAATTTTCATACCTCAACAAAACATGCTCATCAGGCTGAACAACTAAGGCGTCATTTTTGTATTTCTTATAGATTAGGTAGATCATTCTGATTCTGCATCTAATGTTCCATTTTCCAAAATAATTATACCCTATATGTTGTAAAAAATGTTTCATTCGAATCCGTCCAGTATTTTCGGAGATTAACGTAAACAAACAGATAAACATACAGACGGACTCTTTTTTAAATTCTTACTCAATTACTATATCTCCATTACCCCAAAAAAACTTTTTGGCAATACTTTCAATATACAGACACATTGTTTACTGTTTTATTTTATGTTTTGATTGGTATAATTAATTATAGCCAAATGTCAACACAAACAAACAATCATCAAACATCCACACATGTATCTATACAAACTTTCGAATTTATTATAATGATAGTATTTTGGCTTCTTTTTTAAGTTTACGAGAGTTGGCGGCGGTAGTGGCGTTGAAATATCTGGCAGAAAATAAAATCAATTGCGGTCCCGTCACATGAACTACTAAGGTTATCTCGAATATAACGCATAATTATTCCGAGTAATAAATCTAATTTCTGAAAAGTTTTAATTTATATGTAGTTTTTTTGTTATCAGTCATCAATACATTTGCTAAGCCTAACATCGACGCGATGGGTTAATTTTCCAACGTCGATTAATTGAAGATTGTACAAAAAACAGCAATGATGATAATAGAAACATATGAAATTAAAATAAGTACTGGCCGGTACATACAGAACGGCAATTTTATTAACTTTTAGATACCCGTATGATCAATATATATTTAGTAAACCTTTTATTTGAGATAGAATAGTAACCAAACCAAAAAGTATTTAATTGATTGCAAAATAAAAGTACCTATCTACCTACGAGTACAGAATATTAATTATTGGACAGAAACTCTAATATTACAAATATTTTGTGATACATCAATCGCAGTTCGTCAGTCTGCCAGCGACCAAGACGGCAGAAGAGTCGTCGAAATATCTAACTAAAATTTAAAATTATCGCGATGAGTCCAGTAATACTAATAACATTATTTGATACAGAGTTTCTAAGTATGGACTTATATTTTTATTTACATAACACACGCATTCCTTCACAAATTTCCAATACAACGAATACTGGTATAAAATTTTCAAATTTTGCATTCGCACAAAAAAATGTTCGTACAAAAAATGAAATCCGCCATGCCATTGCCTGCATTCAAAATGAATGTTATTTCCACACGGATTAAAAGCCTTTGCGGAATACTGACTAGTCAGATTATCGCGATCCGTGGCTGAAATACTTAGACTAATGATATGTAGGGTTCCGTGGCACCCAAAGGGTGCCAACGACACACTATCAGATATTGAGACTCCGCTGTCTGTACGTCCGTCTGTCACAGGGCTCTAGAACCGAAATAGCCACTTGGAATTTTCACCAATTACGATTTACTGTTGCCGCTATAACAACAGATACTAAACGAAAATGTTTTTTTTTATAACATTTGTAAACACAACAAACATATTTTTGTAACATTGTAAACGGAGCCCCTCATGTTCGAGTCCGAATCACACTTGACCGGTTTTTTCTTCTCAGATCTATGAATTAACTCGCTTCGATATTGAAAGTTCGAATAATATTGAGTTTGGGATCGTGGTTTCAATATTAATTATTAACTTTCCAATTCTACTTCAGTAAATTGGTTTTCTTAAAGTAGATACGGGCTTTAATGCTTACTTAGGATTAATAGGAGTGTTTTTGTTAATGTAGTGACTTTTAAACAGATACAGATACATTATCCCTGACGGGGTACACAGAGCCCAGGGCGGTAGGACCCAAAGCCATGCTTCTCGATATGGTAAAACAGAAAGAAAGAGGAAGCACAATAAATTAAACAGGTAAGTCTGACGATTTCCATGGCGTCGTGTTCACCATGTTAGTCCGCCACTGAGAGGTCCCGAGTTCGATCTCCGGTCAAGGCAAGTTGGAAAATGGCCTTTTTCAAATCGTCCTGGGTCTTGAATGTTTATCTATATATGTATTTTTTATAAAATATAGTATCGATGAGTTAGTATCCCATAACACAAGTCCCGAACTTACTTTGGGGCTAGCTCAATCAGTGTAATTTGTCCCTGTATATTCTATATTATATTCTAAATACAGTATGTACACTTAATGATTAAACATTGTTGATATTGAAACTTAAACTTACCTTGTATTTATGCGTTTTCTAAAAGTTTCTTTTATAAAATACATAAATATAGATGCGGCAAGTCTTAAGCTTCAATTAACCTCTTTTTAAATTTTATAATTATAACAAATGCATTTGTCCTCAATCTCACCTGATGGTAAGATGGTAACATACCCAAGAAGGAGAAAGGTAAGATGCCAGGGGCCCCAGTCAAAGGCTAAGGATAAAACCCAGAACCTCCAAGAATACGCCACGGAAGTTATCAAATATTGAATGTTCATATAAAAGATACAGATTTATTGACGTTTAAGATACTTACTAAATTGACTTATTACCTCAAATCGACAGAACTAAAATTGATAGAAGTCATTAGGCAGTTCACTGAATAGCTCAATCAACCATCCAAACACGTCTGCTCGATATTCGAATCGAGTTCGCTCTCTCGATTACAATTATGATAATTTGGGCAGTTTGACCAAGTACCCTACATACGGCACGTAATTCCATCAAAGATAATGAAAAGCAACAAAAAAAAAAGGTTGGGTGATAATTAAATTTTAATAGCATTATTCGCCTCTAAAAATCTACGTTGCCTTCTAAACTACTAAGTCAGCCACAACCAACGTGCATCTGAATAATACTTTCCTAGCCACTAATTATTTTCTATGTAAGTGACTCAAAATCAACTCATGGTAGATATTTTTTAGCATCTAAATTTGTATCATGCGTTCAAGCTATAAACTTCTAAAATGTTAATATATGGCACCAAAAAAGTAATAACATTACCTTTTTATTTTATAACTCAGTATCTTTATAATGTGACTTATCCTACATTAATTGATAGTCAAACTTTAACTAAAATTGTCATCAAATAGTAAATGATGGCCACTAATATTACCTCGGAACTATTGAGGAGAGACAAAAATAAAAACTTTATTTTGGTAACAAATTCCATTATGGACCGTTGATTTAGGGGTTGAAAGGGGACGGCAGGGAGGGAAGGGGGGAGGCTAGGTTACTGATGTATATAACTAAAAACTAGCAAGCCGAGATATTGTTTTATTTCGTGGCAAATTTTATCTACGGGTATTTCGAAACGTAACACCTCCGGCGCTGCGGGAAGTGCAGCCCCTCCGCCCTTGCGTAAGAAAACGCAGGCACTCATGCTCGCCTCCGCAGCTTGCTTCGGCTTTTTGGACCAGCCTTAGCCATAACGGCTCGCATGGTGCCTGCGTTTTCTTACAGCGGGCGGGGGCTGCCCTCCCTCCGCGCTTCCGGCTATAAAAAAAACACTCGGGGTTGGCCAGTTCGGATTTGCCCATAACTTTCATGTAAATAAAATTGGTTCTGTGTTCTGGGACCATTTCTGTCATCTATCCTGTTCAAGTTGAGATACATATCTCTTCCGAGGTGGGGTTCCTCAGTCTTCCATTAGTGCCACCAAAAACTTTGGGTTCTCTAGTCTCCTCATCCTCCGATGAAGAACCAGCGGTAGCGGTGGATTTGGACGAAAACTGTTTAGCGATAACCCAACCTCAAAACTACTCTAGTCGTCTCGCGCACTCGCGCTAAATCGTGCAGTGCAGTGGCTATTTTCACGTTAGAATATGAAAGTATTTAATTTACATGCTATATTATGATATATGATGATGGCTATTGAGGCTTGAATTGTATTTTTGAGGAGCTTTTATTGAAGGTGTAAAACGTAAAATAGTGGTGAGCTGTGAAATCCGGGTTAGGTGAGTTAGTAAATTTAGTGGCAATGCATAAATCAGAAGGACAACTTAAAATAATTGCTGATCTTTATTTGACGGTTTTTTTTAGAATATTTAGTTGGCGTCGTACAAAAGATGAATTAGTTTATTAAAGGCTATCTCATTTTCCCGTTGCTTAGATATAAATTAAGAAACTTTATCACGTCGCCAAAAAAATATTATGTCGCTATGCTTATTATTTCTCGTTCTTATATTGTTCCAGATAAGCTAAAGAAAAAAGCATGTGACGTTAAATTTATTTAAAGAAAACAATACAAAGGAAACCAAACTCTTTAATTCGAATTTTAAAATTTAGATACTTAAATAAGAAAAATGCCACAGATAGGGGTCGTAGGTCGAAAGGCATTAGATTCGTTGATTCAGGGAAAAGAAGTACTCAGCTTTGGTGTACAGCCCGGCTTCCGAATAGCGGTAAGAGAGCGAGGTCCAGCTCGCTGCCGCTTTTATATGGTCAGCACGGGGTGCGATGCGGTGAGGTGAGGAAGGACGTCGTCACAAGCAGAAGGCGGAACCTTCAAAAGGATTTTCCGCACATTTACTTGCGGTACTCAAAACAGAAGTTTCCTGTAATGATAACACTTATCTAATTTCATGACGCAGCAACGCATCGATACGAAACGAACGTGATTTTGTGAGCTTTAGCCGATAAAAAAAAAACAACAAATTTTTAGTGCTTTTCCTGTAACGAGCACAAATTGCAAATAATGACCAATTTTCCGCTCCGTTGTGTGTTCTCAAAACAGGTTTTCTATATAGTGATGACACATAGTGTCTCAGCAGACTATGCCGAAGTTTAGCGGCTGAAATTAAGCGGCTAAATATCGGTGGGGATAACACACTATATAAGCTGAAGTTCAGCCGCTAAAGCTAGGTGGAAACGCCGGACAGTAGTGATGTGCTGATATGAGAATTTTCTCTGCGTCTTTCAGAGAACATACTCGAATTTTATCTGCGTTTTTCGATTTAATTATAAAGAAAAATTTTATTGAAAATGTAACGCCGGTTTGTAAGGTGGTAAGCGGTCAAGGGCCAGTTTATTTATGATTTAGAATCATCCACAATAGCAAAGTTTTAAATAAAACATAACCGGCCTACTGCGAGTCGGACTCGCGAACGAAGGGTTCCGTATCATTATCTATAACAAGTGACAACACACACATGGGATTGTATGACAGTCCCAGTACACCCAGTTAAATATGTAAGTATTTTATTCTGTTTTTCTTACTTGATGTTATAGCGGCAATATAAATAATATATCATCTGTGAAAATTTCAACAGTCTAGCTATCACAGTTCATGAGATACCCTGATGCTGAATTTCAGTCAAATCGGATGAAGACGATGATTGGCGAGCATTTGATGGCTCGGCCTAATGCCTCGCGGTACACACTCGGTAATTGACATTGCATGGCAGCTCTCATGAATTAAAAAAAAAAGACAGTTGTCATATTGCTTACAACAGCCAACATTTTTGAAAAAAAAAAATCACGCCCCTTATCCCATCCGTTCACGCAGGCCGTACCCTTTCCACATCATTATCTAGTAATCTTGAAAATGTCAGTTTTTTTGGTACTCACTAGAGCAACTTTTAAACGAAGTTTTATATCTGACACCTGTCATCCTGGAAACGGGTCAAACCACTACGTCGATCGATGAGTCAGTGAGTATTGTAAAAAAATTACGTAATTGAATTGTTATAGTTTTGTTAGTTTCCATCTAAAAAAGTTGCTAGATGAAATTTCACGCACACGTTGCTAGATGAAATTTCTCGAATTTCCCTAAATTCTTAAATAAAACGCCCAAACTTCACATAATTTTTATAAATAAGTACACCATTAATTCATTCTTACTTTTTCTTACTATCTTTTTTCGGCGCTCGAATCTGTTAAATCTATTACAGGATTATAGGAAATAGTCAATCCCAGGAGTTTTTGGCCGGAAGTCAAGGGGTTTTGCTTTAACTTATTTTGCAAATTGATTGTACTGGACTTTATATAATGAAATTATTGTAATCTGGTGTTATAAAATATGCTCATGGTCATTAACAATATGTATAAAAGTGAAAGTAGACAATCAAAGTACGGCTGTAGTGATATTTGTTTGTTTGACATTAGGCGCCATCCGCCACTCAATCACCTACACCACCCTTTGACTGAAACTTGCACGCGCCCAAGGCTACAATCAAGAAAAACAATCTACAAAGATATCATTTAAAAAACTGACGAGCGGTTTAAAAGACGCACTCCTTGGCAAAAAAAAAAAACTCCGGGGCTTGACAGCGTCCGGTCCGAAGTTCCGATTCAGCCAAAACGCATCGGAAGTTTAGCATAGTGTGTAATGCAGATAACATTGCAGGCATGCTTTGGCTGAATTTTAGCCGCTGAACTTCGGCATAATGTGCTGAGACACTTAATTTCATGACGCAGCAACGCATCGATACGGAACGACGTGATTTTGTCAGGCTGCGTCACAGCTCGTCGGATTAACTCAGGCGTAGTGGACGACTGGTATATGTTTGCTAATGTGCGTTTATGATCAGCTCTTTAGCCGATTATAAAACGGATTTTTTGTGATTTTTCTGAATCGAATGCTCGACTTGCGGAACAGTTACCCTATGTATGATTGTCGTCAAAGGCTTATGGGATATCAGACAGTATACTAAGTACCTACAAATCTAATATTCATAGACACATATCCCACATAAAGAAACAATCTACCTAGGTATGTATCTCATTTTCTTACAACTCACTTAGTTACAGATGTGTAAAATATATTTATAAGTAGTTTTAGTGGTCCTTATTAGTACTGGAATTGATAAATATGTAATGGAATTTGTTTGAGATGTTACAATCATATTACAATGAAAAGTTAATTGTATAAAGGGTAACCAGATGATTCGCTTGTAAATTTCCCTATATAAACAATGTTTGTGTGTCCTTAGTGTGTGCAAATTGCAAGGCAGTTAAAATAAAAAAAAAGGCAAAGGCAAATACATATACCGTAAGTATATATTTTATAATGAAAAGTTTTCTTTTGCTGTAGCTATACAACGATGCTGTCAGTTAAATTACACTATTCTTCACCGATATAGGTTACGTTTAACAGTTCAAAGCTTAGCAATAAAATCGATAGAGAACCGTTAGTTTTCTCAAAAGAAACAGCTTGACTTATATACGGATGCGTTCAGGAGCAAAAGGAAGCCAGGAAGCGAGGAATGGAAAAGGAAAACGACTGCTACATCCAGAGACGGTTTTCTTTATAAAAGTGTTGCTTCTTAGAAACGCGAGCATTCAAGCTGATTTCCGCTTTCTCTAGCCTTAATATAACTTTTTTTTTTAAGGCAGTATCTTCCAATTATCCAAAAAAATTACAAAAGGATTGCTAATAGCAGTTTCTTAATACAGTGGACCCCCGGTAATCCGGCCCCTGTCTAATCCGGCACCCCCTGTAATCCGACATGGTCTATTATTTATTATTGAATATTTTTTGATAATATGTATTCGCTAATGCATGACTGACAAGTTACAACTTGTACGCACCATCACTATTGTGCTCGACGCGTAGGGTATTGTTTTGATTCTGATTGCTTAGTTTGAATTTTATTTAGACTGAAGAAAATGGTGCATCCTACAACGAACTTCTACTTTTGAGAAGACTGAGGGACAAAGCTTTAATCTCGCGTTTCAACAATGTTAAACAAAAACAAATTGATGAATATTTTCATGCTTCTTAAATTGAATTCATAGTTTTTGATTATTTAAGTATGTACATTTGTTTGTACACAATTATTTCCTAATGTAAAGTTATTGCATATTTTTTGTAAGTTCTATAGCATTAATGACGTTAATTTTATAATAAAACGTAACCTCTCTATTGTGTTGTTTAATTTACTAAATTTGACATACATAATGCAGTATGATTTGTACTTCAGAGTACATATATGTATATAATATAAAAACTCTTATCATTGGATCTGTAATTTGTCGGATTACAAGGTACTCTTTTGTAAAAAAATTCGGACTATAGGGGGTCTTAGGCAGTACTCTATAATCCGACAAATTCGATAGTTCGACACTGCCCTGCAAAATGTTTGTCGGACTACCGGGGGTCCACTGTATCTTATTATACCTCTATAGACTTGTACCTAATACCAAAATTCTTTTAAATATCAATCACAATACAAAGAACTGTCGACGCGCCTCAATATTATTACAAACGATAGAAAAGCTCAAACTTATTTACAATGCACAGACGTTTCGAGGACCTAAGTATGTTAAATTATTTCCCATTGGCTGAATGGCCATAGATCTTGCAATAATGTCACATGTTTACGTATTAAACCCCCAAATTGAATCAAAAAAGCTAAATTATGCTTTTTATGTACAATAAAGAATTTACATAACGTTCGACAAACAGTTCATATTTTCGAACTTGTTCACAAAAAGGTTCCTTCTCTGTGGCAGCCGGACAAACGAACGAGTTTTTAGCCAAGCTCGGTCAATTAACTGTGGTGAGTACCTACATTATTTTAATTTGTTATTATTTCTCAATTAAATATTATTAAGATGTATCAATGAGCGACTAGGACTAGTAGACATTGGCGCTGATAGACATACTAGCTCTGCCCGCGGGCTTCGCTCCCCGTGGGAAATTCGGGATAAAAACTATCTTATGTCCTTCCCTGAGTCTGAAACTATATTCATATCAAATAACCAAATAGGTCCAGAGGTTGCAGCGTGAAGAGGTAACAAACAAACAAACAAATATACAAACTCATTATCGCATTTATTATATTAGTTGGAAATTGGATGGATAGTTGGATTAGTTGGATATAGACATATACTTATTTACTCACGTTTGCTTGAACTAGGCGACAACAGTCTCAAATATTAAGAACATTGTTATAAGAAAAGCAAATTTCAAGGTTCCTTGACTGAAACAGAAATATCGTCACGTCCTTTTTAAAAATAATTGACTTCAGTCACTTTTTATTCTATTAAAAACGTTGCCTCTTAAAAATCCCTTGCAAAAGAACATCGAAGTGGGTCGTGTTATGAATTTCATTAAAATAATGTACCTACCAAACTTTGACCCAAGTATTTTGGTCAGCGGACAGTCGGACTTATTAGCATTCCATTTAAGAAAGCCTTAAAAGAATCTGACTCACAAATAAATTGCTTAATTTTCTCAAGATATTCATAATTCATAGACGAAGAGTCGTCTCCTAGAATCTCATATTTTCGTAATTTCATTTGCAACCGAATCCATATTTAAAATTGTCTCGTACTACGTATTGAGTCCTTACAAGGTACACAGGGCGTAAATAGAAAATACTTACATGTATTAGCAAAATAGTAGGCGTATGTGTAAATAAAACAGGCCAAGTGCGAGTCGGACTCGCGCACGAAGGGTTCCGTGCCATTATCTATCTGTTTTTTTTGTATGGGATACAAAAAAAAAATTGTTAAGTATTTGTTTTATTTTTATTTGATTATTTTTTAAGTGAATATTTCATGAAATATTCTGTAAATGTTTCAAGCGTCTACATGTTGAGTTTTAATATCGAGCAATAAACGGCAAAAATCACGTTTATTGTTTGGGAGCCTCCCTTAAATATTTATTTTATGATGATTTTAGTACTCTTTGTTATAACTGCAACAGAAATACATCATCTGTGAAAGTTTTAACCGTCTAGCTATCACGGTTCCTGAGATACAGCCTGGTGATAAACAGACAGGACGGAAGGAATTAAAAGCAATGTTGTAATGTAGCCGCCTATTAACATGATTCAAATTGTAACCCATTAATTTGAATGGCTTTATAAATAAATAAAATCAGCAACTTCTACATTTTACATTTCTAACTTTCCTTAGTCCAGCATCGAAGGGTAATATAATATGAACGTATGCTTCAAATACGTTTTTACAAAATGAATTCCAACCTTTGGACACAAATATTTATTTAAATCACTATTACTTGAGTCCTAAACTAACAGCAGTCGGGTCACCCCACTCTCACCTATAACCCTCCAGTTAAAGCACGAACAATTAAATTAGGCGAACAAAATCTTTCTCTCTATTTATTTGACCTGGATTTGAGAAAATGATGACACTAAGCAGATTTTAGGGTGCTAGAATTTTTATTATAAATCTTAATTAGAGTAATTACGCTAGATATAGAATATAATAAGTTTTATATTTTTATATGTGTTAATCACAATCTTTATAGAACATGCCTTACCTACTGATAGTGCATGCTCCACAGAGAAAAGCGCGCGTGCCTCAGCGCTTGCGCTGTTAGAAGTGTTAGAACACTTCTGTGGTTGGCGCGCTGTTCTATATAAAAATTGAGATTTCTAACCCACCAGCTCAGTGGTTTGCATAGTAAGTTGATAAGGTGACAGGAATCGTTATATATGCAATTGTGACCTTTGGTGACCATTAACTCTACCCAAAGGTTGACTGGAAGGAACTGCTATGCGTAAGTTCCTACATTTCGATTTAAAGATTTTATTACCGGGAAACCTCCTTGCTCCCCGCTCCTGAAATTCACAAAGTGCTCTTTTATACAGCTCATTCAAATCCGAACTTTGAATAGAGCTCTTTATATTCCCGCTTTCCTATCACCATCGATTTTATTTATGTTGAAAATAGCGGACGTAACACTCAACTAAATCAAATGATTATCTATCATATTTTATTCTAGATAGGTACCGAGTTTAATATTAGGTTGGGGAAAAAGGCTTATCGCATATAGTATGTATGAACTTGTAATAAAACCACTTTGGCTATACTATTTGTACCTGGCTGGTTTTGGTATCATTTAAAAGTTTAAATTTTAAAGAAGATAATTCCTAATTCAAACTAGGAAAATACGTGATTTTCATTTGTTTTTATTACCGTCAAGATGAGTGAATGTAATGAAGAAATAAGATACTTTTTAAAATTTTACTACCAAAAAGGTTAAAATGCAACGCAAGCCGCGAAAAAATTTGCGATCTGTATGGACCTAATGCAGTGTCTGTGAGAGTAGTACAAATTTGGTTTAAGCGTTTTCAATCTGGAAATTTTGATGTCAAAGATGCACGTCGCTCTGGTTGCCCGTCACGGATAAAATGGATGCTATTTTTGAAAAAGTGGAGCAAGATCGGCATATCAGTAGTTACGACGGAGTTGAAGAACTGGAAATTGACCACAAAACAGTTTTGGCGCATTTGTAAAAAAAATGGGTACACAAAAAAGCTCGATATTTGGGTACCTCACGAGCTCTCTGAAAGAAACCTAATGAACCGTGTACTCATTTGTGATTCTTTATTACGACGTAATGAGACGGAACCATTTTTGAAGAAATTGATAACTGGTGATGAAAAGTGGATCACGTACGACAAGAACGTGCGAAAAAGGTCATGGTCAAAGGCCGGTCCGGCTTCACAGACTGTGGCGAAACCCGGGTTAACTCGCAACAAGGTGATGCTGTGTGTGTGGTGGGATTGGAAGGGCATTATTCATTATGAGCTGTTACCACTAGTCAGGACCATCGATTCAGAACTCTACTGCGAACAACTGATAAGATTAAAGCAAGAAGTTGAGAGAAAGCGGCCGGAATTAATCAACAGAAGGGGTGTGATTTTTTATCATGATAACGCTAGACCTCACACATCTTTAACCACTCAGCAAAAATTAAGAGAGTTTGGCTGGGAGGTGTTAATGCATCCGCCGTATAGTCCTGACCTGGCACCTTCAGATTTCCACCTGTTTCGGTCTCTTTTCAGAATTCTTTAGGCAGTGTCAGGTTAACATCACGAGAGGACTGCCAAAACTACTTAACGCAGTTTTTTGATCAGAAGCCCCAAAATTTCTATAGCAATGGGATCATGTCCCTACCTATAAGATGGCAAAAAGTTATCAAACAAAATGGTATCTATATACTTTAGTTAAATGTGAATAAACTATATTAAAAAATGTTTTGAATTTTCATATAAAATGCGAAAAGACTTTTTCCTCAACCTATTTATATAGCTTTTATAATAAAACTTAATTTATAACTCCACCGACAAGAGCGTCACTCTTTTAAATGAATGAATAATAAAAAATAATTTTGTACGTCAACTATTTGTGATATAAAGCATTACAGAACGTTATAAATTATATAAATCACTAGCCTAAGTACTTAAATATTTCTTTAAAAAATTATCGAGTGTATTATTCGCATTTGCATACTGATCTGTTGCCTTGTGTAATGAAAATATGTATAGGACTTGACATAGAATTAAATATTAGGGCTCTCTTTATAATCGTTGTAGCAATGGCCATGGATAATTGAATATATCATATATATCAACTTGCCTCTTTATCTACTCTGCGATTTCATCTGAATTATTTATTATGACATTCTCACTGATGCGTTTACCTATCGCAAATATAGTTCAAGCGCTTAAGGAACATAAAAAGGCACTTTAAGACGTCCCCTTTGTATGATTTCCAATCTAAGGTAATAGCAATTTATGTGGAGGACATCCGAGATATGAGCCGCATCTATATCTAAGTGGGCATACGTGATCGGAATACGTTCAGCCTTATATTCTTCCAATTAGAATTTATACTTCGCAAGCAATTTCGTTAACACCGCCATTTTGGGTTACACCTGAAAACGCAATAAAGAAGTAAATGTAAGAAGTAAATCTAAGAAAGCAAATGTAAGAACGGAATCAAGCGTAATCCAGGAGTTCAATGCTATTTTTTATGTTAACAAGGCTGTAACTTACTTTGGAGCTAACTTAATCTGTGTGATTTCATTATCATCATCATTTCAGCCGCATAACGTCCACTGCAGGACATAGACCTTTCCCAAGGATTTCCAAAATGACCGATCTAGAGCGGCCTGCATCCAGCGCTTTCCAGTGACCTTAGTCAAGTCATCAGACCACCTTATGGGTGGATGTCCTACACTTCGCTTGCCAATACGTGGTCGCCATTCGAGAACCTTTTTGCCCCATCGGCCATAGGTTCGTCGCGTATGATTCAAATCTGTGTGATTTGTCCGTATATATTTCTTTATCTCATAAAAAGCAATTAAAAACATGCTAGTTAGTTTTCTTTCGCGCACATCCAAGTTATGAATTCACCCACCCTAAATTCCTCAAAAAGAACATTACAAGACTTCTCGTATTTGCAAGATGCAAATTGGAAATATTAAGGTAGGTACTGTTACTTTACACGTGAAAAAATAATATATTCCTGGCTATGTTTTGTCCAACAACACGTAAAAGACGTGTGATTCGAGCCTTACGCACAAAATATGAAAAAATCCGTTCTTTTCTACTATCACACATAGTTTAGTGGGTCTCGAACCTAGTTTGGCTTTGACATAGAAGGCTTTTTACATTTTTGATTTGAATATAACTCCTGCCTGCACCTTTTGTAAGTCACATTCTCCGAAAGATAAACTACGTAGAGGCTTCTCAATTTAATGAGAAGGTACATAAGTATTTTGGTAAAAAAATAAGCCGCATTTTCACCAAATAATTATACGGTGCTTCAAAAACATACGATTACCCTACATTAGAGAAAGCAGGAACCTACAGCAGCTTAACTATATTGCCAACATATTATCATATTGTTGTGGTATTATGACCTCCAAAGCCTCTTAAGTGTAATTCAATGCTTTGCTTTATTCTTGTGCAAAGTTGGGGAAATTTGACAGTGTTACGAGTATTTATACATTTACCCAACTGCCCATTCACCTGATAAGAAGAGAATAAATGTCGAAGTCAATTTTTAAACTAATTCTTATGAAAGAGTTTTTATATTATTTAAGTTGGTCGGTCTATTACTCTGACTAGCAAAATAATTACAATGAAGAATCTAACAGCTAATTAATGTATTTACAAGTACGGTTTAAAATGCTGTTTAAAAAAAAAGAAAACAACAGCAAATTTAATGAGTTTTGAGCTTTTAGATTAGATTTTTCTTTTTACGCATAAAATAAACTTGTAGCCCCTTTCTTATTGTATCTATAACATAAATGTAAAATTCATGATAAAATCTTTTTGCTAACAGATCGTGCCCACCACTTTAGATATAACAACCCAATACATGTGTTTGATAGTAAAAATAAACGGTTCTATCATCGCGAACTTCGAGGATTCCGGTTGAGAAGACAACTTGGGCAAATGGGTGGACGGATATTGGCACCGGGCCAATATGCAGCCGATAGTGGCTACATGCGTAAACTAACAAAAACTGACCCATTAAAAACACGCCCTGCCGAATTCTGTGTTCCGTTAAATAGCCCTATAAAAGTTAGTAATATTGATTGTTTCCCATTATATTGCTGTTAGTTCCGGTGACGTAGGCTTTTGATTGACATTTTAGACCTAGGAATTATATATTTTATTTAACTTGCAATGTATCTTAATATAACTGTGTATGAAGGTATGTTTGTTTAGGTCGAGTCTTGCTTGCGACTCAATTTTCAACCTTGCGACACAATTTTCTTCTTCAACTGATTAAACTGAAATTTTGCATACTAATTTTTATTTTTATTTTATTTATTTAGGGAAACACAAGAGATAACAAACATAACAAACATATACATGAAGAAAATACTTATTTTAGACTGTCTCGTTATCCTAAGACGTGTTAACACAACATTCTATTCAAATGCAACATAAATACAAGTAATAATAATTGATGATTGATGCATACACATAATACTAGCAAAGAAATTATATAATATTAATATAATAAAACTATAAGTGTATTAACATATAAATAAAAAGAAAAACTGTATAATATGCAACTAAGAGACAACAATCCGCAATATGAACATATTACCGATCATTGCTCAGGGTATTCCTAACCTGTTTTTTATATATAAATTTATTCTGTTTTGAGTTAAGGATATCAAGGTTTTCCTTTCCAGCGGATGTTCCCACCAACTGGTTGTAAGAATTACACATTCTATGCAAAGGTTGATGTTGAGCAGTTAGAATCCTTTGGCCTGGTACGAAGTAAGTTTAAAGTAATGTAAGTCGGATGACAATACGATATTATGGAGGCAATGAGCTGTTCTAATTATGAAGCCGGGAGATATTCGACAGAACTTAGTTACAAAACAACATAACCTCATTGACTAGGACTCGTTTGATATGTCTTGACAAGCACTTTATGGTAGACAATATCTGATCACGGATTCGAAAGGTAGTCGATGCAACATAGCAATAAAACGACGCAACACCATCGAGTTTGGGCTAATTACGTTTGTCTTGATGAATACTTAGGCCTTACAACAAAAGCTGGTACGAAAAAATTATTAATTTTCACAAAAACCTTTAAATAAGTATTTAGAAATTCTGTGAAAAAATCTGCCTTGATAAAATGTAAGTATAGATTTTCATTCACGATTTCGTCTGGCATTTAGTTTCATGCTAGGTAAGAAAGAGTATTGTGGGCACGTTGGACGCGTTTTTGAGCTTCTGTTTCCTGTCAAACTTTCAGAGCAATTAGTAATAAATACAGCTTGACACCAGAGTTGGCCACTAACATATTCGAAATCGAAAGAACATATTAGAGCGTGAAAGACTTGGGCCTACAGATAGATAACAGTTTCGCCTAGAATGTGCAGGTTTCTGAGACTGACTACGAGTCATTACGGCCTAACCCATGTATGGATCAAAAGAAAAACACATGCTAGGTAGCATCTGAGCACTTTACAAATATATCATCCATAGAAATTAAATCTCGCCTTCGAAATTTCCCAAAAAGTTGTTGTATAAATAAAAAGGAAATATTTGTAAAGACCGCAATTTAGGAGCTCTCCACCGTAACCATTTTCTACCTCGTTTGCAAAGCCTCTTAAGTGTAACTCAACGTTTTGCTTTATTCTTGCGCGAAGTAATTAGACACTCGAGAATTCAACCTTTCAGGTATTTATGAAGTATGCTCTTATTTATATTGTCAACGAAATTATGTTATGATTATGAGTTATATGAAACATTTTGTTAATTTTACGCAATTAAGACTTTAAAAGAAATAACATTCATGAACTGTGGTTCGAAAATTAAATGAAACAATAATCGATTTATTTAAGATAACTATATACTTTTTCTTATTTTGTTAGTAGCTACTTAGTAAATTAAAATAAGTAATGGTATGTCCATAAATTTTCTGCCACTGGACATTCTAAAATTAGCCGTCTCAGACTTTTATCAGTATTTTTTTCTTAAGAGGTAAGTACCTATAATATGTGAGCACTCGTTCATACAAAAAGAGAAAACGTTTGTCCACTCTTAAATGTTATTTAATCGCAATTATTTTTTTGCATGTTATTTACACAATTAAAAAAGACCAGATTTATAGGTTATCCTTTTAAAAAATATTGTAAAACCTACATACATTGTCTTTTATTATGTTAATAACATACTATAAATCATTAAAATCCGGTGATATTTAGGAGTAGAAAAACGTTTTCTGCATTTACCTTTTTTGTATAGACGGATGGACTCTTAACATATAAAACTCTTTCAATGTATGATAAAATAAACAAGTAGACCATCAAAATTCTTTTACCATTTTGTCCTTTACCAACCGCATCGATTCGTCACGTATCTTTTTTCCCGTAAAGAGCGATCGTGACGTAGGTCGACGTACAATTTCCCGTCCGCACTAGCCTGACCGCTTCCTCAGGGATTCCTCTTTAGCTGACAACCTGCTTCTGAACGCCGGATATCGAAGCCTGGCTAACCTTTTCCGTTGAAATTGCTTCCGCGCGTCTTACAATGTTAAGAAGCAATTGAAATAATATTGAATTTTAAACTTATTCTACTTTTGGCCGTCATAAATTGTTGTTTCTCTACAAATAGGTGAGTAAAAAGTATGGAAGGTACCACACCGAGAGAAGTGAAATTAAGAGTCAGTGCGCACTAGTGAATTTTGATCGTTCTGTGATTCAGTACGGAGTTATTGACAGTGCACGCATGTAACCGATTACAAACTCTATACCTAATGAATCTTACTCCATATGAACTCCAAACTGATATCTTGTTGTTGATAGCAGGAACAAGCTAATGAAGCCAAAAGCGTGGGAAGATGTAATCAAAGAAGCTTTGTTTCTTACTGCCCGAGATGTGCATTATGCCTTTCACTATCCAGCAAGTTGTTTTTTGAATGCCACTTGCAACACCAGAACGTTACTGGTGTTGCAGTGGCAAAGGTTTCGTTGACGTCAAATGGTTGATTGTTTTTATCATTATTGTTAATGCCAATAATATCAGGGATTCTAACCCTGATGCAGATCCTTTTAATAATTAATAAACTCTGAGAAATTCAAAAGACGGCATTTTTGTGAAATTAATTACTGACATCGAATTAATAGAATAGACGATTGAAAAACACGTTCTATTAAAGAAAATAATATTGGCCAATATTTGTAATTGGTATTTATTCAACAAATAACAACAAGAATTTTCAACTGTTTTTAATAAAATAATAATGAATTCTAATCGGTCAATTTAATTTTATACTGATCTACTCTGATTCTAAGAACATTGGAATTGAAATTTTATAATTAATAAACACGTCCGTATATCAGCACTGAGAAATTCAAAAGACAGCATTGTTGAGACATTAATTACTGACATCGAATTAATAGAACACACGATTGAAAAAATATGTTCTATTGAAGAAGATCATATTTATGTATTTGTAATTGGTATTTATCAAATTTTCAACAAACAACATGAAGAAATTTGAACTGTTTTTAATAAAATTAAAATGAATTATTCATTCTAATCGATCGATTATACTTTCATACCTCTGATTCTAAGAACATTGGAATTGAAATCTTATTTCTTTCGGCAAAACCACTGAAATGACGGATATTCTGAGATTTTTTTTCTTATTGACGCTTAATAGAAACGAAATTAAAATTATGTAAATACCACCCATGAAGCGGTAGCGAGCAATTGTAGCGCTTTGTAACGCTCCCGAGATATGACGTTACTGGTATAACGTTACGAGTAAACAATATTACAACTTCGTAAAATTTATGAGGCGGTTATTCGCTATAACGTAAACATTCAACAATAATGGAACGTAACAACGTACTCAGTATTCGAAACGAACGTTCAAGTATTTGACGACTGTGAAAAATACGCTTCTCCAGAGAAATTTAATTTCGAATGTGCTGTTACGTGTTATAGCTTCTAAGACTGTTGCCGAGACGTGTCGCATTAAAATGCTGTTAACAAACTCGTAATACAGTTTAGAACGAGTAAACTGTATTTACATTCCAAAATTACTTGAATTTTATAAGAATATAAGAATAGGCTCTTTCGTTAAGAGGTTCCTTGGCTTTCTTCTTTACAGCCTGTATCAGCCCATTGATGTACGACCTCTCCCAATAAAGGAAGGGCTTCCCATAATCATCACGCTGGGCAGACGAGTTGGTGATCGCAAAAGATGGTATAAAGTCTTTGCCCAGAGGATGCTTCTGACGGTTCTCTGTTACCTATACGTACCTCAGTCGCCTCTTACGACCCTTCGAATTTCGAGGAAAAGGGAGGTGACAAATTGTTTTCTTCTCCACTGTCACTACGCGGCTTGTTGCCATTACCTTTGCTTTAATATATGTCTGTATTTCCGAACAACCATTTTTTTTTAGCTTCTTTGAATAAAAAGCAGCATTCAGGGTAACGTGCTATGAAGTGACATTGGCAATGTTCAAGAATATATTTTCTATGCTATGTAAACTTTCTTGTATTTTTCAAATTTCTCTTTTTACTTAATAACTTCGAGTACGTTGACAGGTAAATACTGTAGTCAGTACGTTGTGTTGCACTTCAGTTGATATTAAATAGTTCGAGCATATGTTTCAAACGAGTAAATAAATACATATAAACTTTCACAGTGCCAATATGTGCTCAGACAAAAAGGTGGCGACTGTATTTTAACAACTGAATTAAACTCTAGGTAATACAGGATACAGGTAAAACTAACAAACCAAAACCTAATAATAACTTAGGGTAGGTGAAATATACGGCACGATAATCTACGGAACTTTTAGATAAGATCCCTGTGGAACAACTAGTTAGGTTTGAACATAATATCTGGGCCATTTGTGAAAAATGTGATTGAGAAAATGGTCATATTACTGAACTTCTAGTCTCGACGTCATATGCTTGTTAAACAATATTATATTACCTTTCTATAATATTATGTCGGGTATCCCGCGTCTTGTTGTAGCAAATCCGACATTTTGCAAAATAGCTTAATTAACTTTTTTGGTAGATGACTATATCAGATGTACACAAGGACTACACTGTAAAAAAATGTAAGATGAGACAAACAGCAGTGAAGACGGCGGTAAAGCAACTGAAGTTTATAGCCTGCATACTTATTTATATCACAAATTTCAGGTCCGTATAGTCCGTGTGGAACAACTAGCAAGTTATGAATTATGATAGTTCTTTGTGCCGTTCGTAAAAGGTCTGATAGGAAATTGTCCAAACCACAAAAAGATTTTTCTCATAATTTTTCAAAATTGGAAACCGGTTTCATCACCAAATTACAACACCGATTTTAATAAAAAAATTATGGGACCACCTGACAAGTTTAGTATATGTAGTTTACAAACATAAAAAAAAGAATCTTCCAAATTGGCCCATATGTCTTCGAATAATTGGTGAACATAAATAAAAAAAACAAAAGATTATGACAAATTTATAACCTCCTTATATTTTGAAGACTGTTAAAAACAATGAGGTTTGAGGAATTTATAAAATCAAACATGAATTTCAAGTGGCATCGCAGTCAAACGACCAGTTAAATATGGTATTTCTTTGAGCCATACTTACCTAAAAAAAAACATAAACAGAAAAAGATTTTAAACGCAGGTCGCCTGATTTTTACAATATTGTGAATGTTCAAAGAATTTTAAATATAATCTTATCTATGTAGGTATGTGAGTTTACAATTTTGAATTATTGCAACACAGTGATAATTGGATATTCGTGAATACTCTGTAATTTCAGTCTCAGGAAAAAGCCCATACCATGGCATGGGCCCATACAAATAGCGAAGACCGACACAGCAACTAACGTTCAGGTCCAAACTCAGGCATGCGACGGCGATTTAAGGTGGTGCCTGTGGACGATTTCTCAAGCGAAATCTTTGCCAGTTTCGCTGCAGGTGCGACACCTAATTATTTTATGAAGCTATCCTCAAATGTTGTCTTTTTCTTATTCAGTTTTATTAATGGCCAGCGCTTGGCTTTTTAAGCCACCTTTATTTTTCGCTATATAATGGATGGCCTCATTGAGAGAGCTATTCGTATTCGTGAGAACATAGTTCCTTTTTTGAAAAAAAATCAAACGTCGCAGCTCTTAGAAACGCTCATACAAATGTCAGCGAAGGCGACGACATAGCAACCAAAATTATAGTGTACATAAATCACAGCGTTCAGGTCCGAACTCAGGCAGGCGACGGGGATTTCAGGTGGCGCCTGTGGACGATTTCTCAAGCAAAAACTTTGCCAGTTTCGCTGCAGGTGCAGTAATTATTTAACGAAGCTCTTTTGATATTAAATCTCTCTCAATGTGTTTGTTACCACCACTAGGTTTAGACTTTAACAAGTAAATACGTAAGTGGGTATATTGCCCCTCTTTCGTCTTATTTATCGTTCTAACGTTTTTGCAACAGTATACATACCTATATGCAAAAATACAACACGAATAAAATAGTCATGTGTAATTCACTTCAAGATTCCTTTCGAAATAAACATACCTTTCCTGAAAATGCCATTGAATTTTGTATGAAGGGACTCGGGCTTCTCCTTGTAAGGAATGGAATTTATAGCGCCTCAATTTCGCAAACATTTTCAAACAACTCATACTATGTCTAAAAGTATTGCACTGGAATTTCATAGGTATAAAGTTCCTTTTGCAATATAACGACTAACAAAAATATAAAATAAAATTGCATACGCAAATTGGAAGATATTAAGATTCGGAAACATAAAAAACTGAAATCTTTGCAAATAAATAGATTAGAGTTCTGCACAAAGAAAAACACAGCTTACGTCTTTACATCGTCAATATAATATATATAATGTTTTTTGTTAATTAAAGCTTTATTATCTTAAACATCTCTCTCGTCAACACATCAATTCATACAAAATTAAAAAAAAACTCAAATAAGCGCAAGAAACTAGGTAACACACATTTTGTACAGGTATAAAGGCTTTTTCGTAACTCATAATAGCAAGGATAAACTCATCTTTACGCTCCCAAGAGAGCATTGTTATGGGAGAATAAAACCTAGTTTGTTCCACGCTTAGGAACTTTATCCCCCTACGCGACGCGCATACACAGGAAATGCATTTATTTTTGCAATGCATTTCCTGTGCATGCAATCATTGCCTAAGAAACCGCTACATATTTTCTGCATGCATGTTTAAGACTTATTTTTTCTTTCAGTTGCAGTTTCAAGTTCAATTTAGACGTTCACAAACACAATTGCTTTGCAAAGTCTTCACTCCCTGCATCGTAGACCCTTGATGCTCCATTCCTTCTTAAACTGAGATCAATCTTCTACAGGTCAGAGTTTCTTGGTCTTCCTTTTTTCCACTCTAGTTTTATTTTGCTATAGACAAATGTAGGTAAATATAGATAATATTTTACAGAAACACATCCTAGATAATAGAGGTCTAAAAATTCTCGATGTGTAAAAAATATAGGAGCGAGTCCTGACAATATAAACGGAACAAGTCGTATAATTTTTATCTCTTGAGCAGTTTCAAAGAAGGAGTCGTAGCAAGACTGAAATATTTATGGGACTTTATGTCATCTTGTAAATTACGAGAGAAATTTTTGGTGAGTGCGCGACATAAATGATATTTTTAGGAGATCGCGCGTTACTTATTTAGGTACTCCCTAATAATGAAAAAGAAATGGTAAAAAAAGGTATTTAGCGAATACTTTAGTTCTGCATCTTGAATGCCTTAAACCTCATAAAAATAATTAAGGTACGTAATACATTTTTTTTAAATATTTATATTTACTAATAATACAAACAATGAGTATGTTATTTATAACTCTTTATACTTCTAAGGTTGTTTCCAATCTCATATGTAAGAGTTTTAAAATTATACTTTATTTCGAAAAATATCTTAGTTATTATATTCACGCAAAAAAAATAATAATAACAGAGTTTTTAAAATTATAAAATTTGTTGCAATTGAATGGTGATGGTAATTCATTTCTTTTCATTACAATGAACTAAGCCCAGTTTACATTCTCATCCAGTAAAAATCTGAAAGCTAGCGTCAGTGTATAAGTTGCGTCATATATAGCATTTAGGCATATCGTACCAGTGGCATACCGCCCTCAATTACATCAACGATTGATTACGTCTAAATCAGGCTGTGATTATCTCAATCATTCTTATTTCACGCTCATTAAAACTCAACGTCTACAGGGGTAAAATATCTAAGGAGCACGTTAAATTATACTGAGTAGGAAGAATAGTATGCATGAATATTTGCGGTGCCGGTGTTACATTATTTCATAAGCCGGCGGGCGTGCCTCAGCGCTCATGGTTTTACATGAAGCGCCCGATTGAAATGTAAATTGGATCCGAATTGGTCGGCAAAGCCAACGTATTACCAAAAAAGTTGCGAAGCGAAAACGTCGATTTGAATCAATCCGGAGCATTCCCTAGGCAATAATAATATTTCTTACAATTTTCAGACCAGTAATCCAACTGGTTTCCGTCGAAACAGACAAAAGGAAATTAAGGTACTGTATAGTAATAAAAATTCCGTAATTTAATAATTTTTATGAAGTCTAGTACGGTGATTATATCATTGGTACATTACCATGAGTCAGGCACGGACCATCCGACTGGTATAAAATTCATACCTGAAAATAAAATAAAACATCTAATTGACACAAAAAATATGACTGCAGTACGTCACATAAGTATACATCATTAATTCTGAAAGAAATTATTCACATGTCTCTGTCTCCCTCTCATCTTAACGCGTTACCCATAGCATCCTTTAGCGATGGACGGACACACTGAAAAGACAAAGACGTGGTGGAGACGGGTCGTCCGTCTTTTCTGTGTGTTCTGCTTTGCGCCGCTTCTACAACGTGTAACGGAATGGGGGTATCAAACCGAAAGGGAGTAACATACTAATCAATGTGAACATCTTTTTTACTATAGGACGATCCCTGAAATCGAAAAAAGTCTTCACCTCCATACAAAATTAAATACCTACCGTGCCAAAATGTATGGAGCTGCAGAATTTTTTTTAAGATTTCACGTATGGTCCCATAGTAAAGTTGTTCACATTGATTTGTATGTTTACTCCCTTTCGGGTTGATACCCCTTTTCCGTTACACATTGTATACATACCCCATGCCTACATTTTGTATGAAAAAGACGAGGAGCAGACATATGTCTGCGCCTCGTCCACGACTTACGTCTTTTAGTGTGTCCAGCGCTTTAGCTGTGCGGGATACAGAATACGTTTCCCGGATTTTTTTCCCCAAAGATTATAATAAAATTATGCATGTCAATGGTCAATTGGTCACTAAGACCAAAGACCGTGCAAAATGTAGAATAAAAATCCGGCACTAAAAACAGACATTACTTACATATTATTATATAAAAAGATGAAATAAAACAACCATACACTCACTAATCAACATATTGTTTGGAAACAGGTTCAATAATTAATTATAAATTAGCTAAACGGAAACCTAGGCGATTTTACATAACTATTTGATGAACAACCAAAAATAAGACAAGCTAGCTATCGCCAGTAAAATATCATTATATGGTATAGCTGGCAACACTCCAGCTTCCACAAAAAGACATGTCGCGGTCTATTCGTGTGTTGATTTTTCCTTGCTGTGTAATAAATTCAGCTTTAAACTGTTTTTTAATATACCTATTCAAATATATACTTGGTTAATTTTTTTATTATATTTCAAAGCCTATTAATATGTGTACAGCACATGGAAATTAAATCTTTGATAACCAAAAAAAGACGATTGACATTTCTGATAAGAAAGGGAAGGCGATATGGAATGTTGATTATATTCTGACACACAATGTGAAAGGGATATATACCCGTAATAAATCGAACCACGGGCTATATTAGATCACTATAGTACAATGAAAATAAAATAACAGTCAAAAAACAAAAACAAAGTTTGGCAGTTCCATACAAATTGCCTGGGCGGCAACCCAATTCAGTACCGGAATGCCAATTTTTTATTTTGATCTTTGACTGTTACTTTAATTTCATTATACTACAGTGATCTATTATCTCGTTGTGTTCTTTGTAAAATAATAAATTGCAATATAAAATGAATATAAAAACCCTATTAACTGCAAATCAATAAATTGAATTGAATTTATAATTTCATATGAGGTGTAGCTTCGGTTGACACTAAATATTTCAAATCCAATATCAGTTGAATACCCAACGGTACCTTAATGGTGGAGAATATCATATTTAAAACCCAGGCAGATATGAATTTATACTAGATAGGTGAATTCTTAAAGCATAATATTTTTCAGCCATTGACTTTTCTAGTTGATTTTCGTATTTGTTCTCTAGTTTATAGTTTTTTATTATGTATCCGAAACGCTCATATCACGAGTCCAATTTTCAAATTTCAATCCTTTTCTAAAATCATTTTTTTTTATTGTTTTCAAAAACATTTATACTGTCGTAAAATGTGATGTTGTAGACAAATTACGTTGTTGTTATTAATATCGTTAAGTGTTCTTTCTAAGATTGGCATTACAATGTAAGTATATGTCATTAAGTCACGTTACTATTATAAATGCAGTCCCAGTAATACATAAATACGTAAAAATTTTGTTTACATTTTAGTAATAAAAATAAAACTTTTCACCATTTTTATTTCTGAAAATGATTTATCTTTCTTTTAACTTCAAATAGCTCAACAAATGGTAAGACATTTTTTCGAAGTCACATAATGAAGACAAATATAATTACCTATAGTGAACTAGAATTCACAAAATAAATCCATTATTTCCGTGTGTCACAGATTTCACCTCAGATATTATTCACGTGGTGGTTCTCAGACAAGAATATCGACTATTGAACAACAAGGCACTCGGATATTCCTGGGCCTATGCCTAGGAATAGATCCAATATCTACCAAGTTAGTTTTAGTAGGAACCACGTACACTGTACCATGTCTACCTATCGCCATATGAACATTATTATTTATCTTTCTTGTCACTACATGGCGCTATCGCTATTTATTAATAAAATTAAATATGACTTATAGTGGGGCGCACTATAAGTTTCCGGAATGAATATGAAGAAATACTATTAAAGGTACAAAATTAATTTATTGTTATTCACAATAATCTCCCTTGGCGTCTATGCACTTTTTCATTCAATGAAACCAGTTTTGAAAACTTTTGTGCCACTCCTCTGTGGTGACCTCTGAAACGTGTTTTTCATACTCCTCGACAGCCTCTTCTGGTGATGAAAATCGTTGACCGCGTAATTGGTTCTTAATTTTTGGGAACAGAAAAAAGTCACAAGGTGCCAGGTCGGGACTGTATGCAGGATGACTCATGAGTTCTACATTTTTCGCCTTCAAAAAGTCGTTTGTCTGTCTGGCCGTGTGAGAACTAGCATTGTCGTGGTGCAGGATGATACGGCGTTTACGGTTATTTTTACGGAGTTCGTCAATAACTTCCGCCAAACAAATGGTCGTGTACCAGTCACTATTCACTGTACGACTATTCTCTAAAGCAACAGTAGCCACGTGTCCAGTTTTATTAAAAAAAGAAGCAATCATCCGCTTAGATGCACTTTTCACGCGCGCCACTTTGGTTGGTTTCGGCTCATCTTGAAAGACCCATACGCTCGATTGCTGCTTTGTTTTGGGATCGTAGCAATAAATCCATGTTTCGTCACCTGTTACTATGTCCCACACCAAATTTGACGCACCTTCGTTGAATCTGGTAAGCATGGCACTGCACTAAGTGACGCGGTCCGTTTTTTGAGCCTCGGTCAAGTTGTGTGGGATCCACCGCGAGCACAGCTTTCTTACACCCAAATGTTTGTGTAGGATTAATTGTATTTGACTCATGCCTATTTCTAAGGATGCGCGAATTTCATGGTAGGTCACATGCCTGTCTGTTTCAATCATACGGCGCACAGCATCGATGTTTTTGTTGGTCACAGCGGTGGACGGCCGACCATCGCGAGATTCGTCACTGAGATTGATACGACCACGCTTGAATTCTGCAAACCAGCTATAAACAGTTGTCTTGCATGGTGCTTCATTGCCAAAAGCTGTTTCAAGCCGAGCGATGCTCTGTTGAGCTGTCAAATTACACTTAAAATCGTAGAAAATCATACTACGAAAATTTTCCCGAGTTAAATCCATGTTGATGCAGACACACAATTTTTTAAATGGAGCCACAAGGTAAAAACAAAAGACAGTCAGATGAAACAAACTGCATTCTACAGCCAAAGAGTTCTATTTTCAAATGTTGCAATAAATTTTTAAATATTGTTTATGTAAGTGGCCAGTTCCGGAAACTTATAGTGCGCCCTATGTATATGCAGCTTGTGGGAAGATTACAGGAAACGAAGTTACAGTGCCCTCCGTGTTCAGTTTAATAACGCGCTTAGGGCATTATTGGGGCTGTCCCGTTTCTGCAGCGCTTCGGGTATGTTCGCAGCGGCTCGTGCCGACTGCTTTCATGCGACTATGCGCAAGCGGGCCGCAGGATGCGAGCCAGCTCCAACGCTGTCCTGGCGATGATTGCCGATGGTGTAAGCTGTCCCTATGTCTGGCATTGCTGTAATAGACACTTGAGCAGCAGTGCTGGATGGAGGGGTAGGACATTTTAATTACATTATTTAATTATTTTATATTAAAATTTTTGTGTATGTATATATTGTATGTTTCAGACTTTTTCTTTTTGTGCTTATATGGGTCTTGTAACCTGAAATAAACGTATTTAATTTAATATGAAATGCAATAAATATTTTTAAAGCATATTCAACACTTTCTTTGTAACTTTTTTGGTAGTAGTGTGTGCTTCCATCTCTGTGTTCCCGCAAACCCAGTTTTGTCTACTTACAAAAATATCTATAGCGCCATCTAGTGACAAGGAAGAGAATTATGTTTAAACGCATGACTCTACCTACAGTTTTAACTACACAATAGTGTGTTACGATGATAAATTATAGGTACCTACTACATATAAATTGAGAGCTAAACTGCTAGAGCAATTTGATAAGGTTTTCATCAATCTAAAAATATATATTAGGGAGTATATGATTTTTTAGGGAAAGTTTACCTATATTTATCGCATATTTGTTAAAAAAAGTCTTTCGGAAATATGTCTAGAACAATTATTACTGCAACCTATGGTCTATTAATCTTTAGTGGCTACAGTACCAGTATTGGTTACATAATTATAATACTTAAAAAACAAGAAACACACTCAAAAAAAATAAAATCCGATTCCTAAACCTTCACATTCGTTACATCTTATCAATTATATTATAAATTGTATTCTCATAGGTTTTAGTTTTTCTTTTTAACAATATCTTTAAAAGGAAACTATTAATGATGACGATATGTAGCCAAAAGTTGAATAAAAAGTCAAATATCAATAATTTTGAAGCCTAGAAGTTGTATAAAACGCCTTTTATTTTGAAGCTCTCAGATTGAGTTATAAAAATAAATAGCATACAAGTAATGAAAGACTTTTCCTTTATTAGTTGCGTTTACGGTTACGCTTTGTTTTACTTTTATTAATCCTTGTTTAAAAGTAAAAGGGATTGCGTAAAACCCCTATAAAAAGTTATTAGCAAGCAAACGTCGGTTGTAGGCGTTGTCAGACAAACACTGCAAACCTAATGACAAACATTAAGACTGCCATTTTACAGTACAAGGTAGCGGATCCTCTTCAGGAAATCGCAGTTGTGTTTTTATTATTATTTATAATAAGTGTAGTTGGCAAGACAAAGAGACTGCTTTATATCTTTTGAACATTATGATAATCTTCAGTCTACTTCAAAAAAAGAAGACATTCTCAAAACGGACCATATGTATAATTTATTCATTGATTTTATGGAGATAAGAAGACCTACTCATTTATGATGGCTCTGAGACGTGGTCTCTTACTATGGGTCTCATAAGAAGGCTCGAGGTCACTAAACGCGCTATGGAGCGGGCTATGCTCGGTGTTTCCCTACGTGATCGAATCAGAAATGAGGAAATTCATAGGAGAACAAAAGCCACTGACATAGCCCAGCGGATTAGTTCGTTGAAGTGGCAGTGGGCGGGACACATATCGCGACGGACCGATGGCCGATGGGGCAAAAAGGTTCTCGAATGACCACGTACTGGCAAGCAAAGCGTAGGACACCCACCCACAAGGTGGTCTGACGACCTGACGAAGGTCGCTGGAAAGCGCTGGATGCAGGCCGCGTTAGATCAGTCATTTTGGAAATCTTTGGGAGAGGCCTATGTCTTGCAGTGGACGTTATGCGGCTGAAATGATGATGACTAATTTATGAATTATTTAAAGAAGTGCTTAAGATAAGAGATTTGGTGTTGAAAAAATAAAATCACTAAAAACTGGTTTCGTTCCACACAATTTTAATGAAGCTATAATGACGCCCTTGAATCATCCAATTACAAAGGGAAGCGGACCGATACAGTTAACCACAAACGACTGTAACTTTGTTACTACTCCAACTGGATCGTAAACAAATAAACAGAATAAACAAGTTTCGTTGTACCGCCGTCTGGCTTTGAGTCTTTCGTCTTTTCAATTATTTGCAAATAACTCAATCGTTTTCAAAGAAGCTGGGATTGGAAGTCGAGTTGTTATAAGTTCGAGCTTCTAAACATGATTTTGGAAGTCTTTACCGCTAAGCTTTGTAGGTCAGATACTTTAATTTGGTTTTAAAGAAATATTTTCAAAAAAACGTATTTTTTATTGTTAAATATTTGTTTGTATATTAATTTATTTATATATTAAATGATTCTGAAGAAATTCATAACATGTCGATAAAAACCTCAAAATCACCTAAGTAGTGTTAGTAAGTCCCGTATTTACATATATAGATAGGTATAGGTGACGTGTATCTTTTTCTTCCTTTCAATACCAAGAACATGCTAAAATTATGATTATACATGTTCGGTTTTCCTTCACTTTTGGCATCTTTGGAGAAAGAAAACCTAAAGGAGACTTCCAGGTCCAAAGAAGCACAGCTAAGAAATATGCAACTATTTACATGCTATGAATGCAACTAGGAACATGCTAAGCAAAATAAAGCTAAAAAAATAACCTATGTACTAAAAAAAAATTTTTTTTAAGCAAAGCCAAAGACATGATTCGTTCAAATTTAAGAGTGACGCTCTTGTCGGTGCAGTTCCTTCCATTATAACGGACAAAATCTTATAGATTTCAAATTTAATGATTTGGATTAGGTCATATTTTAAGGTTTAGTTTGTAGATTAATTTTATCTTCATTTGATTTATTTTTCTCTGAATAAACACTGTGCACACAAGCTACGACTTATAAGTTATAACATTACACTTAAAATATGACTTAAATAAAATGTATACCTGGTGCTCTTATTTTATAAAATAAACTTCACTTCATTCAACTTATACGTATGAATTCGCCGACAAGCGCAAAGCCTGTTTAGCCTGCGCAAACGGAGTCGCTGCGCTCTCAGCCAGTTAATATTAACTCAAAAATCTGTTCATTTCACTTTTCTGCTACTTGTAAATGTTAAATATGAAGTTGAAAACTTAGTATATTTATATTTCAAAGCAATATGCTAGGGATTGTTAATAAAATAAAAGAATAGGGTTCTGTACAGGAGAATATGTTGAGAATATGTCGTTTTTAGGTACTTATATGATTTTTACCAGTCTCTCATCTAACTATGTGTTCAAGAAATAAACTTTTACTTATTTTTTTTTCTTGAACGAAGATTTACGCTGTATGCTGAAAGAATTTTACAGTTCACCGGGCGCGACGAGTTTAAAAAGGCGGGACTAACATTTGCCAGAATGGCAAGATGTTATCCACCAGCGCAAAGGGCTTCCACAGGATGGGAACGAACCTGGCTTTGGGCATCACTGCGATCGGCTTTGACTTAATGTCAAGCACCTGAAGGGCTGACTAGCGAAAAACGTCCGGGTACCGTTCCTGATCCGCACTCGAGTGGGATTTGTAATCGAGCTAATGTTTGTACTATTCAGCGTTGTGAACTTGCGCAGGTGACTCTGTTATAAGGGGAATCGCACGACTTATGGGGTCGTCCGGATCGTTGAGTACGTGCCTTGGTCTCCTGCACCTAAGGAAATCGGATGAGTTGTAGTCGGCAGCTTTCACTACTAAGTGGTTTGGTTATATGGAGGCTCGGTCAAAGGATCATGAAACGGAACCCGAAGCTAGTTGAAGAATCGAATGACGGAGGTTAGCTCCTATTCGCGGTGTAGGTTTTCTAAAGTGTGCACTGAAACCAGTATGCAAACATCCTCGGATTCAGTACTTCGGAGCACGAGAACTGTTGTTGTTCATATCATCACCATATCATGGTATTGTTTTTCAAGTCACGCATTGTCTGTGAGAAAGTTAAATACCGTTGATGTAAGCTTAGATGTTTGTTTTAGGTAACTTTTTCATCGCCTAAAATAAACTAATTGTTTTTTAATAAGTAAACAACGTAAAGAGTCGCAAAAGATGAAAGAACTAATTATGATAAATGGGGAAACAGAAATAAATAGCCGTAGCAACTTATTAGTTGCTTCTAGAATTTTGCCTATTTATAACAGATTATCAAATTTTACGCCCACGTTAAGTTATGAAAATATAAATTGCTATTAACACCCACGACCTAAACTTGTCCAAAAACACTTATTTTTATGGTATAAAGACATCACTATAGACAATAGACATAGACAAGACATAACGTAATGTCTCATTTCGTAAAAATAAGAAAAGTAGTAGTAAGACAAAAGTAATTTCACAAAAATGAGAAATTTCGACCGCAAGACATGTAGGTAATATTTTTCAAGCGATGAAATTTAAGTTGGAACAAACCGCGCCAGTGCGTTAATTCCGAGCTGTGTTAGTTTCAAGTTAGACAACATAAATTAAACAAGTTCGTCGCAAGTTAGCGCAATAGGGATGATTCAGGCACTACAACGTTTATCATCTAAACTTCAGGGTTTCCTGTGGTTCAATCTCTCAACAGTCTGGCTAGGCACTACAATAGCCTAGCTCATGTGTTTCTCTTTGTTTTAGTCTGATCGTTTAAAGTAGTGGAGTTGGGTGAGAATTTGGGCAGCTATAAAACTATGTGAATGTGAATAAATGAATATGAATGGAATATGAATATGAAACGAACGTATATAAACGTATACCCTACCTAATCATGTTCTTCAAAAGTTAATAAGCCGTTCAATGTTCGGCTTATAATTCGCATATTTTATTTGTTTGACTTAGTAATATGTTTGTGAGGCGTGTTTATACAAAATTTATTATTTTGAGTGTATTTGAATAACAGCAATTTTTTTTTAAATCTAGTTTACGGCTTATGAAAATTGTAAATAGAAATTTTATTCGCGGTGCACCGATACGTAGGTTATAATTTTGATTGGTACAAGTATCTAATAAATGCGTATATATTAGTAACCCCTAAGGGAACTCGATGGGAATTTCTAAGGAGACTCCGCGGCTGGTAGGTTCGAGTTTGTTTTTTAAATAAAATTACCAAAAATTATCATTGAAATACTTAGCGTAAAAGAAATGATTCAGGCAGTACAACGTTTACCATCTAAACTTCAGTTTCTTGTGGTTCTATCTACAAACAGGCTACTAATCGCTCACCTCGTGATTTTCTCTTTGTATTAGTTAAATCATTTGAAGTAGTTTCATTTAAGTTTGTTTAAAAAAATAAGGTGAATTTGGTTTTGCCGGGAGAAAGAAAACGACCGAAACCATTTTATTTAGACAAGTTTTTTTTTAAAAACTTCTATCCAAGAAAGAGTAAAAGCTCTGTAATAAAATAGTAAATCTCACCAGTTGCTGCTGAAATGTATCTTATATTGATAAGGAAAATTGTTGTTTTTATGTTCGATTTGGTACAGAACTTTTTTATAAAAACACAATTTCGACTATATAGTTATATCTTGCCATGGCCGTAACTCACTATGAATGCTTCAAAACGAAACTCAAACACGAAATTAATAATTAGGTAACTTACACAACCCACACAGAAAATCAACGGCAAATACATCACCAAACCATGATTAAAGCTTTACGACAGAACTCAAACGATATATTAACAGGTAGAAAGGCGATTAAATTTGCAAATGCCAAAATGCCGTATTTAGTATTGATACTCTATGGCAATAGATTGGATGCACCGAGTTCAAATAACACTGGACAGTCTCAGATAACCCGCACAAATTACCGATGTGACCAGAATAAGTAGGCAACAGCTTTGTTATCAAACATTTCCTGCTTTATCTAGGGGACATTTAAATTTAATGGGATAGTATACTGTGATTTCAAATTTGAAATGGCTTTTAAATGATAAATAATAACCTTTCTCGTTTTAGGTTTATATTCCGAGCATACACCCATGTTTAATTAATACATGTTTCTTTTCGAAAATAAGATAAATTGTGTATGAATAATACAAATAAGTCTGGAATAACGGCTGAACGTGCGTTTTGAAGCACGAAGGAGCTCGAGATAAATTATTTGGTCTCCACTTCAGTTTGCGGCCACGCCAGAGGTTACTTAACATACAAAAGCTCTAGTAATGGCCACCAATCCTATCAATATAATAAAATCAAACGAGTAGAAAACTCTTATTAAAGAACTTCTTTTAAATGAGAATAAGCCAATAATAAAATAAAGGCAAACTCCGGACGAAATTCAGCGATATTGTTCGAAACAAAATTGTAAGTAGCGAGTTAAATATAACGAGGCGAGGCATGAAAGCTCGGACCGAACGCCGTAATAATTACATACTAATTACAAAGTATCTGGTGCGAAATTAAATTAATAGAGGAACGAGGAAATTTCCTCTGTACGAAGTGGGAGTTGACATTGACATTAAATTAAACAGTCAGTAGATATAAAAACAGGAGATTGGAGTTTGGGTATAAATTTTTAAGATAGACTGATTCATTGTGTAAAGTAGTAGCTATACTAGTATTTTAAATAGTCGATAGACTAGCCACCAGTCTTTATTTATCAATCACGTTTTTGATCAGCGAGTATGATTTAAAATTTAAAACCTGAATCTAAATTGATCGCAACATATCGGAAGAAAATAGTTTTGTCTATTTTTTTAAAAACATGTTATAAAATGCAGGTTAGGCAAGTTTATTAAATTAATTTGTATCATATTTTAAGCCATAAAATTCAAACCGAACGCCGTATTAATTACTCCTAAAAGTAATAAAAAACACAACTAATATTACATAAAATGTAAATTGGATTAGGCTCTTTCGTTTATTTTGTAAGAAAATTAATTTTATGCAGCAATGTTTTGAGTACGTTCGCTAAAATAAAAGAAAAACCTTAGAAGCTTTTCATTTCTTAAAACTCAACGTAATTCAGCGGCGAGAAAGAAAAGAAAAATAGTGAAATGCCCTTTTCCCGTTTACGAATAAGTATTTTCTCGAGTGCCCAAAATAAAGGGTAAGTAGTTATCTCAATAGCAATGGATATATTGCTGTGAAACTAAGTGCTTCGTTACTTTACTTGCTGTTTTATTAGCCAGCTAGTCACTAGGCGTGTACGGTTTCTAGTAATAGTATATATTTTTCAAGGAACATTTTCTTTTAGCGAGAATTGAAAGAGTTCTTAGTATCGTGGGATCATTTCTTACAAAAAGGGAAATTTTAGTAAATGAAAAGTAAAACTTACTAAAAACATTACTTATGGTTGCCACTCGATATAAAGCAGGCTACTTCGTTGATAAGTTTTGACAAAAAATGTAATTAAATAATTTAAATATTTTGACATATTCTAATTCAATTTTCAACATATTTTGACTGATCTCATTTTTACTATCATTTCAGAAATTATATTAACAGTTTGATTTTTGTTTTGTATTTCCAGATGACGTGTAAATATTTTTTATGATATTTATCGATGACCCTTATTTATGTCTTAGTACTTTCATTACTTACAAATTAAAATAAGATATAATTTAACCACTTATACAGTAAAAATGAAATAAATCTTCACTTATTTTAGTCGGCTGTTGTCAATAAATTTATTAATAAATGTTACATAAATCTGCAAATTTATTTAAAATCAACATCGCACATACGTAAACAGTCAACATTACATACAGAAAGATATAACAAGACAATGAAAAGATCAATTTAAATAAGTACTCAAAAGAACCATAAACTTGCTGCAAAACCGAACTTTCCTCCTTTGTTCTTAAAGAACATTCTAAAACTGTTTAGTGTATCCTGTACCTAGTAACCTCCGCAGCCTACAGGCTTTGTTGTAAAGTTGACAAGGCAGTTCGTTACTTGGTCGTTTGATAGCCAAACATTTTAGCCATGACCAGTGACGAAGACGATGTTTGCCCGACTCTCTGCTGGATTCCCAGCAGATTGCAGGCGCATACCTATTTCGGAAATATGCGACCCATTCCTCAACATTCAAAGGAAGGCATTTGTATCACAGGGTTAACCTACTAGTAAATTCTACAAGCGCTTGTAAGGACACATGTCAATATTGTACTGCTCCAAATATTTGACACAAAATGTAATATCAATCATCTTCCACTTTTTCCCTTAATTACACTAGGTATTTTGGAAATGGTCGTTTTCTTTAAAATTAAGATTTGTTTTTCATATTCAAATCCCATAATGTTAAATGCTGATACTATTTTAAACATAGCTAACATAACGTCGAGGTTTTTCTCTAATAGAAATAAAATAATAAATAAATTGGGGGGTACAAATATCGAAATCGATTAATACCCCCTCCAGTTAGATTAATGTGCTTTCTCACATAGGTATTCTAAAATCATCTACAAGTATTATTTATGTATCAATCATTTTTGATTTCAAACATTTTTTATATATTAACTCGCTAGTATTAACCTTGTTATAGAATTTCTATTGGAAGGTTTCAGTATAAAATTAAAGTCTAGGTAAGTTCAACAACTTTCGTAGCCAATTATCAAGAAATTTTTTACTTATTAGAAAAAGGTTCTCAAATTTTCAGTTTATTTAGTAATGTTAAGGCATTAAATAAAGTGATTTACTCTTTCTCAAAGTTAGGAGCGTACATTGGATAAGTAAGTCATCTGATTAAAAACTATTGCATAATCTAGTTTTGTTATTTTTTAATAAACCTTTATGATTAGGTAGGTACATCAATATTGTTTACTATATTTTTATGAAATTTAGTATATTGTGAGCAGTATTCATTAAGACAGCTGTGTTCTTTTATGTTATTTGACTGTTTCTAATGATAAAACAGTTTGAAATTTGGTGAAAACTTAACAACAATTTTCTTACACTACCGTTGTTGAACGAGCAAACGCATCGTAAGTCTGGGTTTTTAGATAAATCAGCCTCTGAATGTATGAAAAATGTATGCATGTATGAACGAGTACGTTGTTCGGCGATAACTCGAATATATTTTTAGACTCGTGTTACCGCTCGCTACGCGGCGAAAGTAGGAAGTTTCTAGACAGATTGTTGTTTCATATTTATTTTTGCTTGCCGGACACAGGCTTTTTTTTAAATTATTGTCTCGAGTGATAACTGTTTCCCACCCTTAAAACATTATTAAATGAGTCAAATTGGTAATAATCGACTCATGATACTGTAACTATCGTAACGATACTTAAAACAATCAAATTACATGTCGAGTTTTGATTTTTTAAAATTATTCGTTTTTATTTTAAAAAAAAGGTGACAAAAAAATCAAGCCGTAGTCTCTTTTGCCCAAATGAATACCAATTATTCGACTTTCCAATATTTAATCGCAGATGTTGCTTAAATGTGAGGCCATAAGAGGAATCGCCAATTCACAGTACGAAGCGAGCAAACTGTAATAGAATGGTTACGTAATTTGTTGTTAATAAAATCTATTAATAGTTTATTAGTTCCCAAGTACACGTTCCGCAAATTGAAGCAAATGTACTTTGCTCGTAGAGTTCCAGCTAGTTTGTGTACGCTTACCGCTCGTAAACATTTCAATTTCGCTCATTGATTCCAATTGTCTCTTTCATTACGATCTATCCATGTCACGAAATAATAATACAGTGTAGTAAAATATACAGTTAATATTATTTTACCAGGATTTAAGGTTACTTTCACAAGAAAGTCTATCGTATTCATTGATTCCCTTTCGGGGAACGACCCAAAAGAAGAGAAAAAAATCTACGATACCCGACTTTAGTTATGGAGGCACAAAACAGTAGACACAAAACCTACACTTATCCAGATGAATACAAAGACTGGGTATCCTCTATGCTGAATTTAATGTGCTGAATTTATATACATTACTGTATTGGTACAATAAAGAGTTTTTCATTCATTCTTTCATTTATTCATTCATTTCATTTATTCATTTACGTTCATTCATTAATTTCATTCATTTAATTAATTTCATTTATTTTATTCATTCATTCATTTTAGTCATTCATTCATTCATACTGTATATTTGCAAGATCGGTCAACATTTTATCCTTACGAAACCAGCAATGTTTGTAAATTCAGAATCTAAACAGCAAATCTATGCCCTGAAAGAAATTGGGAATCAAAACTAGTGACAGTTGCTATCCGATCCTCTAAAAGGCTCCTCAGACTTACGCCTTATACAAATTCTCTTGAAGATGAATTCTTTGATTAGCAAGAAAAGAGACGCTGGTAAAATATACGATAGATATAGGATCTTTGATTCTAGATCAGCATGAAGGACTTGTTTAACTCTTGAGAAATTGGACATTATCCTCTACCAACCCAAGACTTCGCAAACCTTAGTTAATTCAGAATCATTGACCCAAAATTATGAGCAGTAAATTGAAACTTGAATTGTAGTTATAATACAATGGGTGGCCTTAACAACACTTGGAATATAGCATGGTTAACGAAGCCACATAAGTTTTAAGTGGCCTCGGGGGCCGCAAGTTTCGAGTCCGTTTATCCTCGGAGAAGTTATTTGTTACGTCTGCGTTAAGCGTTGATGCTCACATAACTTTGATGGGAGACTTGAGTGCCGAAACAAATAAACATCCAGATTTACTTTTCTTTTTGATTGAGTGAATAAAATGGTGGAATTCGATTTGCTACATAATATTCATACAGTTGGAGAAGGTAATGGCAGACCTTTCAAGTTTAATGCACCAAAAACTGACATTGTATGCAATGACATCGATATGAGTTGATCGCTCTTGACTGGTGGGGAAAAAGATAAAATTGGGCTAGACGATTAAGTCAAGGTACATGTGATGATACTGCTAATCATCACTTTGATTTCAGCTTAATCGTAAGTTCGAACAAAAATCAAAACCGACTTTGAATTGAGCAGTACCCCAGTATGAATATAGTACTGCGTACAGAGTACACAACGGAAACTTGCAACGTTCCCGCAATATGGCATGCTCCGTCCTCGTGTGCGTTAGATGGCTTTGAACACTGCAATTAATAAATAATAAATAAATATATACGGACAAATAACACTGATTCAGCTAGCCCCAAAGTAAGTTCTAAAACTTGTGTTATGGGATGCTAACTCAACGATACTATATTTTATAACAAAAACATATATAGATAAACATCCAAGACCCGGGACAATTTGTAAAAGGCTATTTTCCAACTTGCCCTGACCAGGGATCGAACCCTGGACCTCTGAGTCCACGGTTCGAACGCCATGGAGGTCGTCAATTGAAATATATAATTTCGTTTGTAGTTAATAGTAGACATAAATATTACTCATCATAAAATATTACTCTGTTACTATGAAACGCCATACCTGTGGCAGTGCGTAGCTCGACGCTACAATGTGCTACAAAAGTTTATGCCACAGAAGGCTACAACCAGATATTCTACAAACGGTCGTTTTCGTAGCAGGATTGTAATATTTTATAAATGATGCTACAATGCAGTAGTAACTACAAGTCTACTACATGTTTTGAGTGTCTTCAAACACTCAGTTTTGATAGTGGAAAATATGAATCATGATTTATCGAATATTATTTCTAAGTTACTCTAATCTACTACAAAACTCTACACGGCTGAGAGTGTTTAATGTTCATTCTTATTTCTAAGAAATACATAAAAAAAATATCTAAAGTTATATTATAACTCATGCATTTGAAGATGACAAAGAATCGTGATTGTGATGAAGAATCATATTTCGTTGCTAAAAACAACACAATAAAAAAACTGAAGTGTTTATTATGGAACATCATTTCGAAAGCTTTCTTATTTGTGTTATTATAATACCCACAATGTATTTCATAAAATTTTGGATGAGCTTTTTTTTCCCTCCACATACATATAAAAAGGAAATAAATAACGACTTCATATTGAATAACAAGCTTTGTTATTTATGTCACGGGGAAATCTTTTCTGCGAAGCCTTTTACGAAGCATTTGCCACTATTTGACTTGTCTGTTTTTATTTTTTTGGTTGGTTGTTTACGTTTACTTTCTCTTTTTATACTACAAAACATTTTTACAGAACACCAAAAATGTAGCTTGCTATTTAAAATGTGGAAGTAAAATGATTTTGTTTTTCGAACTAGCTTAGCTCCCGAGGAATAAGGAAAAAGGAGCAGTAGTAAAGAATCAAATAAAACGACGATACGATAAGCCTAAATAGCAACCTACCCAAATAAAAAACGATAAACAAATTAAATATTTTTATGTACGTATTTTAGTTAAATATCACGCCATAGAGTAAAATATTCCTTAATGAAAAGATAACATTTTTGGCTACTGTAAGTGCTACCTATATGTCGCGGTAGCTTACGTTACTTCATTAAACTGGAAAACAAAATGCCAACAGATAAAACAATTTTACTTTTTAAGAAAAAGAGCTCTTTCCGATGAAAAACAAAAATTGTAATAGCCTACCCAAATCGCCTATTTAAAGAGACTCACAAAGCATGTCAGAATAAACATCGTAAATAAAATATGTTTACCACACATAGGTAGGTACTGAAAACGGGCGAGGTGACACAACTCAAATATTTAAACCGTCCTTGATACATTTATATCATCCTGAACGGTGACATGGGAACAAAATCCTTTGGATGTGCGAATAAAAAGACGACCTCCATCGCTTCGTGTCATTTCAAACCCTCCTCAAGATCACAGGGAGACGTGAACAGCTTATAGATGTAAGATCAAGAGTAAGTTGGAAAAGTATACTTCAATTTAAAATATATAGTATTTGATGACCTCTGTGGCCTAGAGGCCATCATGCCAGGATGTCACACCGGGTTCGATTTCCGGTCAGGTAAATGTTTATCTATTAATGCATTTGTTATAAAATAGAGTATCGTTGAGCTAGTATCCCATAATACAAATCTCGAACTTACTTTGGGGCTACCTCAATTTGTGTGATGTTTCCATATGTACGAGTATTAATTATTTTATACACACTGAAGGTTCCGTTTGTGTAGAACCTTAAAGACTTTAATGATACCATTTAAGAGAAGGAGTAGACAATGGTACTAGAACAACTTTACTTAAAGATCATTTTATCAAATTTTGGAAAATAAAACATTGGCTTTCTATAGAAACTTGAATCGATCGACTGGCAAAATGGGTCAATTATTTTCCGTTTTTCAAAATATTTGAACATTTTAAGTTCGGTCTGAGTCTTCAAAATTTTAGCTAACCAATAAAATTATGCTTGGTACCACTCATGCTGTTTGTTCCATTCTATTTCTGCTTTTAATGTCTAGCAGTGGATGGTTAAAGTGATGGTAGTTTAACCAATGAGTATGTACGTGAGAGAAAAAGAGAAAATATTTATCTACTTATTACAAGGTAATATTCTTTGCTATAATCTCCATAAACTTGGAACTTTCTATTAGAGTGTGACCTTTACAAAGGATTAAAAAGTTGAGTAATGAATTTAATAAAGAGTACTTACAAATTTCGACCCTCAATTTGAATAAAACCTCTCCTGAATATCTAAAAACGCTGATTCCGTAAGAAAATCTCATTCTCATTGGGAAACATTAAAAGTCGAATGGCAAATGCGGGCTCGTGAATATTCTAGGTGGAGTGGCGCGGAAAATCGATTTCCGACACATATCATTATCATTTATGAAGATAAATGACACCGGTGATACGATCTTTAAATGGACAATGGTAAGGGAGCGATTAAATGAATTGTTCGACCATCAAGTTAATTTACCACGATTCAAGTATTGCGCAAAAGCTTGATTATATTCGGAATATTTTTTTATAACGAATTGACTAAAATCAAATGTACCTAATACTATTATTAATATACTAGTGACCACTATTTTGGAAATATCAAAATGTAAATTACTGAGTTAATATATACTTTTTCCAGTAATTTACTAAGGAACGTAAATAAGTATATTTTTTTAATGTGATACAATGTTGGTTTTACTTAAATAAAAGTAAACATTTCATTTTATGAATACAATTCAACATCTACTATCCACAATTTTACCCAACATTTTCTCTCCTGTGGAAAAGCCATAAACTTTTATTTTCGTAGTTACGAACACAGCAACAACTGTGTACTTTTTCAATCCCTAGCGATTGCAAATCCACTATAACGATAGGGTCTTACATACTTGTCAAGGCAAAGTTGCGCAAGTACTAGACAAATGGGAGAACTTGGTTCGTCCAAGGAGGCAACTAAACTTGGCCAATCTAACCGCATGGCCATCGATTAATCCAAAACTTGACGAATTTTCGGTTTAGACGCAAAATGATCGATTCGCAAATCGTCACATTTCGCGAAAACTTCACAAGCAAATAAATTTTTATAAAAAAATGTTTCATCGGGAATATGGCACATTCATTACGTCATAATGATAAACAAAATCGTTTTTATTACTTTACTGTATTTTAACATCGATCTGGAAAAGATATCGTATTAGTGGCATCTGTAAATGACAAAAAACTGAAGAATACGGCCTTTCCTAAACCAAAGTTTTCCCTAGGCAGTATTGAACTTTGTGGTCCTAATATGAGTTTTCAAAGTAGAGTCATCTGGATTTTTCATGAAGGTGGGGGTGTATTTAGCCCTAACGAAGTCCAAGCAGTTAATAACTTCGTAAGTTTGGGTACTAAGTAAAGTTTGGTATCATTTCCGCATATATCGAATATCTGGATTTCAATTCTAGAATAATATTTGGGTAAATATAAAGTAACAACATAAGAAATTTAAAAAATAAAGGTATAAACTTTAATTATTTATACTTTTCACTAATCTGTAACTTTTGAATTTTAGTTAAATTTTTATGGTATTAAAAAATATAGGGTGTGTTTTTAACACATTAATGGAATTAATACTGTAAGAAATAAATCTTGAAGTAAATTTTTCAATAAGTAAGGCAATCGTTAATCATCAATTTGTCAAATCTTTGTCTTCATTGTAAAGTAAAAAAAACTGTTTAAATAATCGGCTTAAAAAATTACACTTCGTGAAGCCCTTCATATTTAACTAGATCACGTCATTAAAATTTTAATATCTTTGATCCTTATAATCATTTTTAAAGCTTGACAAAAAAAAATATTCATCACTTGTGGCAAAAATATTATAAGCAAAGAATGATTTTTTTTTCAATTTTTTTCTGACGTTGTCTTCTAATTATGTTTAAAAGAAGAACTCTACGTAGTAAAATATTTATACGCCAATAATTTAATTTTTTCTTAGTTTTCACTGAAGAAAAAAGTTCGAGAAAACATTGTTGATTAACAATTGTCTATCGAAAATATTAATTTCAATATTTATTTTTAACAGCAACAAATTTATAAAGTGTTAAGAATATACCACAGTTTTTTTAATTTTTTTTTAGTCAATAGTTAAATATTAAGACAAAAGTTTCAATTTTAATTTTAAAGTTTTTTTTAGGCAGGATAGAATTTTTTTTTTATATTTTTTTTACAAAAGGATAATAGAGCTCTTTCGAAATGTTTTTCTTTTTCCAATATTCCAACTTTGTATTTTATAGAATATTTTTTCTTTAATCAGTCAAATCTTTTTTTTTCACATAATTTACATCCACTTAGTGAATCCAAATAGTCAGTCAAAACAAATATGATACCACCTAACATAGTAGCTTAACCAATGCATCTATGAAGATTGAGGTGGAGGCCAAGATCCTCAAGAAGCTTACATCAAAAATCATGGTGGCTCTACTTCTTAATTTAATCCTTAACCCTCAAGATCAATCCTGCCAAAGGAAATCTTTGGTTCACATAATGCCGCATATGTAAACTATATGTAAACCTAAGGGTTTTGCATAAAGTTATTTTATTACTAAAGATTTGCAAAAGATCCTGAATTCAAAATGAGACATTAAGAGTACCTATCGGACTGTTTTTATAAACCAGACATTGTCCAAATCCTATTATCCGCGTCTGACACCTTTTCCATAATCGTTCTTTCGACACTTGCATACGTTTAGCGAATCGGTCATTCTGCATCTAACCCTTATTTTCGACGTAACGTACCTATTTTACTCAAGGGCATTCATAACATAGTTTTGAAACGGCCTCAAATATCGGATCGTGTTTTGTGGAACGCCCGAGAAGCAATCGATCAGAATGTTTCAAAGGGTAAAGTAGAGGTTTGATTAGATATTTTGAATACACTTTAACTATGGACGTAGAGTGATGATGGGGCGTTTGGTCCTTGATCCCTTTATTGAGAAATTTCATTGAAATCTGTATAATTTTACGTCCGGCTGGTTTTAACACATTCTTTATTAAGGGTCAGTTGATGTTATCAAACAATTTATATACCAACACTTTCTGGCAAAACTCGTTTTATTCACCCCCGATAAAAAAGAAGGGTATCATAAATTTGACGCTAATGTCTATCGGTCTGTCTGTCTGGGTATCTATTTTGCGCTCGAACGGATGGATCAATTTCGATGCGGTTTTATTTTACGCAAATTTTGTTCACCGCAACAAAAAATTAAGGCTAAACTGATTTTCATCAAACAAAGCTAATGACCACCGGAGCGGTTAAGCCATTTGAAATTTATTGGGAGTTAACGCTTGAAAGTTGGGGTTTTGTTAATCATTTCCACAAAAAGTTAAACTAAAATAAACTTCAAAAACAGCCATCATTTCCCCCAAATTGTTACTGTATTTACGTAGTCGATGAGTATTTAGTTCCGCAAAATAAATTACATTTCATTGAGCATTTCCCGAGTTCCTGACAGCCCCGGATGTGGTCTCGTCACCCGTCATTCTCGGGTTTGTAGCTGTTGAGTATGATTTTCCACTTTATTTGATTTTTTTTAAATTATTAAACCTTTGATTTTGAGTTTTGAATAAAATAAGCGGCCAAGTGCCAGTTGAACTCGCGTGGAGAGGGTTCCGTACAATGTCAAAGATTTTCTGTAAGTGAAGATATAATATTGAGTTTACCACTTTATTTTCAATTAATAGAATTCTTATGGTTTTCGTGTAATCTGGAAGCAATGAACTAATTTAGTATTATTATTTTTTTCGAAATTTTAGGCTTAGTAGTTTTGGATATCAGCCCGCCCCCTCCCCCCTGGTCTGTTATTATTATATTATAGTATATTATCTGGTCCTGTAATGGTAAATTTTCGTCTTCTTTCATTAATAAAATCAAAACTATTTATTTTACAATAATAACAAAATATATTTGAAATCCTCATAACAAGTCCTTTTATTTGATATATATCACAGTAAAGTTTACAAAACTTTTGTTTTTAATTTCCTTATATGTCTCCCGAAAATGACTCTTATTTTTCAAAAATAATATTTCTTTACTTTGCACGTCTATGTTTGGGTCATAGGATTACATTATCCTACCAAATTTTACTTGATTTGGTCCAGCAGTTTCGGAACTGCTGAAATTCCAACTAAAAAGAAACATATTACTGATAGTTGTTGTAACTATAACAACACTCTCGAATTTTGTAATTATTTTTGCATTTATGTCTACTTTGTAGCAAGTTTAAAACCTCTAAGGGCTACCTGAGGTCCAGTGCTGCCCCCCATTTGAAAAGAAACTGAGATATAATTTAAACTTCAGCTTTGATATAACTCTAGATAACCCTTCTTACTAGTTTATGAACTACTGTTTACATAATTGAGAACGTGTAGCTTTTTAAAGCATTTTTTGCGTAAAACGGCCACTTTTATCAAAAATGCTATAAAAAGCTACACATTCTCACTTTAAAATATAAGCAGTAGTTCATAAAATAGTTTGAAGGGTTATCTAGGATTATATCAAAGCCAAACTTTAAATAATATCTCCGTTTCTTTTCAAATGATTTATTTCAAATGGGGGCAGCACTGGACCTCAGGTAGCCCCTTAACCTTTATACAAATACAATCTACTGCATACTTCGTCAATGGTACCTAACACCAATATTATCCGCAACAGCTTCGTCAACACATTAATCTAAGGGACTAACCCGTATCGTACCGGGCTAAAATGTTCCCATGGTACTGACGGCATTGCCACACTGTATAGCACTGGAAATTCTTTGAGCCAGATAATCTACTATCATTTGCCCCATTTTATCTTTGGATTTTGAATTTGTCTCATATTTTCTTACAACTTTAACAAACTATTTTTCTTTCATGACACTCAGAGATATGCAACTATTCTACTGAAAGATCCCAAAGGAAAGATCCATTTCAATTCGAATTGAGAGATAACCAACTTTCGAAGCTTTTGACGTCCCCTGAATCGAAATATGAAAAGTGCAAACAATATAAATGGAACATCGTAATAATATTTCATTGAAACAAGAGATATTGAACTGAGCGCTCTTGGATATCGATGAATGCCCTTGGAATATGCGATATAAGTATGAATACATCATATGATAAATATCCCTGCATTCATACTTTTATCCTGATATTTTCTTCATAATATATTTCACATTCATCGATTAAAGCGCTAATTTTAACGAGGTACTCAATTCATAATAATATTTAATATGCTCTCAGCTTCTATTAGCAAAAGGAAAATTCAACGAATGATATTACAAATTTATATGGAATCATGTATTTGAAAACCAAGTAGAGAGGAAGGGATCGAGTAGACTGACAGTGCCTTCGTTCAATTTATCTTCCACATAAATTGAGTGCATTGGAATGAGGAATCGAAAAAATGGAATACTGGCCACATATCGGCCGCACGTTTCGAAATGGCTATCCATTTGACCAGAAAATTGAATTCGCGATGTTATTTCACGTAGAGCAAGATTAATTAAAACGGTGATGCCCATGTCGTAATTTACATTTTGACATAAAGAGTGTCATTGAATGCTACGGAAATTGCGAAATGAACAGCAAATGAAATAAAACGATTATGGAAATATTTTAGACAGTAGCATAATCGTTGTTAAATCGATGCTGTTTTAATCAATGTTGCCTCATATTCTGACTATAATCCATACTTCCATCGAGTTTTTCTGTAAAAAAGTAAAAATTCTATTTGCGTTCTCCCCTCGACGAAAGATAATTTATAAAAAAGCTATTATTTGAATCTATGTTTTCTGCGGTCAAAGCTTCGTCAACTTTGGATTACCTAAAAATCAAAACATTTGATCTATGTGCAAATACGAGCAAGTTGGACGGTAAGCGTTTGCCTGTGTTATTTTTATTTCTATAAAAGTCGAAAACAACTTTGACTTCATTTTAAACAATAAAGTACCATACGCAGGCATTGCTGATTATTGTCATTTATTTTCCGTCATCCACATTTATATTATTTTTACCAGGGTTTAAATGATTTTTGTGATAAGCTGGAAATATTTTTTCAAACATTTGTAGAAAGACTTCTGTAGCAGTGGATTAACATCATAAGCCGAGAGTTCACTGTTCTTATTTCCCAAAAGGAAATACCGCTGGAAATATTTTTAATGTAAACAAAGATGAAATATAAATGTTATTATAAGAACAAACACAAAGCGGTCCATAAATGAGGTACTGAAATTTCATTGAAGACGACGATGGGAGAATTTGGGAAGGCTTTAGGTTCGCATGCCACCAGAACAAAGGACGTTCGCAAAAGCGAGCCTTGCGAATGGCAAAACAAGGGCAAGGAATTTTAATAAAATCCTTATTATCTATTCACAGCGGCAGTTACGTCCTTTTACGAGTTGGGACAGCGACGAAGTTTGGTGGGACCACTTCACGCTCCGTGTCCTAACTTTACTAATATCTTAAGGAATACTCGAACCAACATAATTGTTGGGTTACAAAAGACGGACACACTTGCTGCGTCAAGATAAAACGCTTGCAAGTTCACTTGTTCATACCTTCACTTTTTATTGGTGGCTATAGATCGTCTAATTTACAAGTGCTCGCCCCACGACTCCGTTTTTAAATAGATGTTTATTCTTAATACATGTATTTATCATAATTGGTCGTTTAACTGCTTGTCAAAATACCAAACCGCTAGATCCGATGACCAACTAGTGCATGACACGAACGCACGACAGATCTTGTTAATTTTAGGATAGAAATCTATCCCGAAAATGCAAACAGAGTAAGTATAAAAGAATGTACCTATTACATTAGGTACCTGTCACAAAATAAGTAGGTTACACTGAAATCTCCGAAAACCAATACCATATCAACACAATGTTAATTCGTTTTACTGTCTAGAAGCGAACATGCACTCAGAAAGAGTAAGCAACATAGATGTAGACTGAAGTTAATACGAGTACTCGGTAATACTCAGTTGGTATCGATGAAAAAAAATGTTTACCTTTTCTATTTCTTTTTCAACAAAGATTTTAAAATAAGGTATTTGATATTGCCGAATTTTAAAGTATTACATTACATGATGTAATAAATCTAAAATGGAATAAATATAATATTTTCTTACTCTTTAATATTTCAAAACTAATACTCTTCTAGGGTAATAGTTCCGTACCGTGTTAAATATGCATGAGGGCATCTTAGTTCAGCCCTGTTAACATAATGTCATGATAATCTCTCAACACCCTGTATTAAAGTTATTAGATTCACAAAAACTGTAAAATGCTTTTAAACCATGTTATGATAACAGAAAATGTCATGATAGAGTTATTTGGGTATTATAGGCACTTACTTACTTTGTTTCTAGATTATTTTTTACTGATTCTACCTAATAATATACTCGTTAGACGAACTACTTGTATATTCTAAACCTTTGGGTAAACGTATTCAATTACTCTTCAAACAAAACAAAATCAAATGACAGATGACAAATCGTGGAGCAAAATACGCTGGCTGTCGCGTATCCCTAATCTGTCAATGTCAAAAAATTCAACTAAACAAGCACAATTTTCGGACAACTTGCGGATGCGATGTGATTTTACCGTTAAAGGAATTAATTCCGTGAAAAGAGACAACTAAATCTAGTTACTGTCTAATTGGAGTAATTCTAATTATGAGGTGGCAATTTCCTCTCGCAACAGGAAAAATGTCTATGTCAAAGTTTGTTATTCGAGGAATAATTCATTTCCGCCTCCTTGATTCGACAGTCGGTGAAACGACACGGAGATAAACTCGTAAGCAACAATTTGGGTATATTTGGACCTGTATTCGGGAGCGGAATAAATTTTTGATTACGGTCTCGGCTTCATTGGTATTCTTAGGAGAGACTCGATACGACCTTCGACCCAGGCCTGCACTTAGCGGTAATTTACAGTTTAATTACTGGTTCTGCCACGGGTCCAAACGGTCTAGTGTCGAATTTATGCATCTCCCGCCATTATACACTTAACGAGTTTTATTCATGCTTCAGTCACTTTTTTCTCTCTCGAGCTTGGTAGGTCATATACCTATTTTGTGAAAACTTTAAATGAGATTGTTTTCTTTCTTATCCTGTTATGCTTTTAATATAACACATGAAAAAGTTTGTATCGACGTTTATGGATGAATGGATGTTTGTTTCGCTTTCAGGCCAAAACGGCGCGGATTGGGATGAAAAGCCTGTACAATGTACGTAGCTTAGTACCAGGAATAATATCCACAAAAATTGTTGTCCATCTGTTTTTTTTTTTTTTTTTTCAGATAACTCCGACCACGCGATCAACACCTACCTAGTCCTTATTATTGATGAATCATATTTCTCGCTCCACTTTTCTAGAAAATTAAAGAGTGTGAAATTATTTCATAATCATTATTTATCGATAGCTTCTACCTGGATCAGTTTCTAAAGCAATAATTCAATTCCCATGTACACATTTGTGATTACTTATTTATTAAATTATATTTTGAACAATTAAACTTACTAAATGTCTCCTTAATAATAATAGTTATTTATGCAACTGTTGTTTATTAAAGGGTATTAAAACACGAATGTGGGTTTAAGTACAACCATCATATGAATCCTTTAAAAAAGGTTCTGAAACCATAAGGGGTTTTACAGCGTTGTAAGAACTCTATGTTAATTCATAGTAAGTCTTGCTGAGTATTTAACAAACAAACTATGTATAGATAATGATAGAATTCTTTATTGTTATAATTATTTAAATTTTCGATCGTAATTCTTTTTTTCGTCACACCCCCCTAATCCATCGTTTCAGCAACAACGACAGGCCAAATTGAAGTTTTACAATTTTTTTATCAATATATCTGGATGATACTGTCATTTGAAAAAATCATTGCACGAACAATTTTTATAATATCACGTCTCTGTCCATTGCGGGGCAGACAGAGCCCAGGCTAATGGGCCTAAAGCCACACCCAGCACCGGAAACTGTCGCCCAGCGATGGACAGGGGTTTAAATTTAGGGATCAAATTTGCGATGCATAATGAAATTTAGTACAACATTATAACACTTGTTTGGTTGATATAATGGTTATTATGACACTGGATGTTTTAATGTGGGCAATAAGCTAACTGTTTCGAAACTTTTATAGAGGATTTATAGCATGGGTATAGATAAAAATATTTATAAAAGACAGTTGACATACAAACTGAAAGCAGTGAATGTTTGAGTAATGTTTTCAGGCGTGCCCTGATTTCAGTTCGTATCACTTCTAACCCTCAGTATATTTGCACCTAAAAGCATACATTACAAGGGAAAATGACCTTCAAAGCTCATAACCCATTTAACACCGACCATGCCAAACTGTCCCTAATCCTTATGTAAGTTGGCAGTTCACTATCTTATCTGTCCTGAGGGTCTTGCCCAGTGGTTCCCAAACTGAGAGGCGCGCCCCCCATTGTGGGTATGAAAGACATAATTATTAGGGAAGCGCGGCAGGTTTCTATTACAAATATAAATGCATATAATATATTTCCAATCAAGTGTTTTTTTTTTATGACTGACATAATAATCAGTAGTGAAGGTATGTACAATATACCTTCACTTCACCCATTATTATTAAGAATTACAAACAATTTATAATTATAAACTAAGGCTAAACAAATATTTTTTTTATATCTGGAAGAAGACGAAATAGCTTTATATTATGGTCAAAGTTTCGCATAGCATAGAAAATATATAGACAGAAGTCACATGATAAAATTACTAATTGTAAACTGGGGAGGTGGTGGGACGAAAACCTTTTGGGAATCCTTGGCTAGCCGTTGGTAAAACCGGTCAAGAGAGAAGTTTGCCAAGAGCCCTAAATTATGGAGCGTCTCAAGCCAAGGGTATTATGCTGTTTAAATTTTATTTGATAGTAAGTGAAGGAGGTTGGTAAATGACGAACCCTTCTCAAGTATTATTTACATTTGATAAGTTAAACAAAATTAAGAATTGGAGTGCCAAGTGCGAGTTGGACTAGTGCACGAAGGGCTCCGTAGCATTATCTATGAAAAATCATATTTGTTGTAGGGGAGCCCCATTTAAATATTTATTTTATTCTGTTTTAGTATTTGTGCTTGTAGCGGCAACAAAAGTACATCATCTGTGAAAATTTCAACTGTCTCACTATCACGGTTTATGTGACACAGCCTGGTGTCAGACAGAAGGACGGACAGCGGGTCCCGTTTTTACCCCTTTGGGTATGGAACCCTAAAAACTATTGCCGGTATAGATATTTCTTTGCGCACATTGAATGTCATGCTGCACCCTGCTGACTAATATGACAATTAAGAAATATACTTATTTACTACCTTAGAATTTGCGACTGGTTTTGTTCTTTGTGTTAATAAAAAAGCACAAAAAGGGTCACAAAATCTTAAAGAAGGAACTTGAATCTGAGTTCAAAGTTAATGCTTGCATTCATTGAAGTTTCCAAAATGACTGATAGTTATCTATGAAAATACTCATTAAAAACACTTGTCTGTGTTACAACTTACAACATAAGCTTTGAATATATAGCTCTCAATTCTATACTAGTTTTAGGATTTCTCTGTAAGTGATTATATAATATTTTCTTTGAGAAATAAATATTCTTTAACCACAATTAGATATCGATTCCAAGAATGAATCGAAAAATGCCAGGTCACTCCGAAAATTAAATGAAACTCCCAAGACCAAGGTCGCGGCAAAGTTAAATGGGATAGGGATCGTGCATGGAGGACGTTGAAAAATCGTCACCAATAAGTCTCTTTTCGCATTCGTCGTCCGTCACTGTCGCCCGTGACGTCACAACGTCGCCAATAAACGTCCAACCCACGACGGGACAATTTCGTGACATGAAAATATTTTTGGCTTTCACGTTCACTTGAATATTTCTTGTTTAGTGACGCTTCGTGAGAAAGGGATGTTTGGTAACAAGTGTGCTTGTGGGTTGGCATGTCGAAAGTAGTTTTCTGTTGCGTGTTTAAGCGCCTTTATTAGTTGAACAACATGATAAATACTTATATTTGCTTCCGTGCCGAGACCCTTGGGCAAAAATAAAACAAAGAATATTTATATTCTTTCGTCATAGTGCTTGTAACAGACTAGCACAATCAACCGTAAAGCTTCGACGGCGACTCGTTTCGTTAACCTTTATATTGGCACACGGTGGCATTTTACTTAGACGAATTCGATACGTGACCCGTAAACTATTCTACATTATTGCCACTCGAAACGAGAAGGTTCCGAGTGGCGGCTAGTGAGCAAACATTGTCTAGTTTAGTACAACGTCATCCAATTCGTCTTGCCTCCCAAGTAGGTGGCATCAGGCCACTGTAGATCCGGAGCGGAGGCATCTCAAATAAATCTTGCTTTGTCCTAGGCAAGTAAATGTATGCTAACGTTGCCCATTCTACTCAGGCGAGCCATCACATGTCCTCATTGTCCCTTGAGGACTAAATCTGTGCTTTGTGCTGACCACAGTATTAACTACTCGCAAATAATGCCGTAAGAGGCTTTTGGTTTGCGCTAGGTGATCGTTCTTTAAAGATTTTAAGGGATCATTTTATATATTTTGTTAATCAAAACAATAATATATTAAAATAGCTTTACCCAAGAAGAATACTTACAGAAATGATTACTATTTTAAATTAAAGGTTTCAAATGTACGGAGCATCTCGTCGATACTTACATTATAAATTTATGTACTGTTAAACTAGCCATATTGATTTTTGATAATATACGGTTAAAAACTTTTATTTTTTGCATTAATATTTGTTATGTAGTTTAGTAGGCAGGTGTCATCCGCTAAGGTTTTATAAGTACCTTTACAAGTACATGCATTTTCCTTGTAAATATTTAAAAAAGTCTTTCTACGGGTTTAACAAAGGGTGGCATGCATGTTCGAATGTTTAACGTTAATTTGTTAGACGAGTAAATTAGCAAAATTTAAATTCACTTTTCAGCAGAAATTTTTAATCCTTTGATATTTCGGAAGAAGTTTTTTGCAAACTTTGAACTGTTGAATTGTTCGAGCTATTTTCTCTTTTTAATTTAAGTAACATTAAATTAACAAATTTTGTTTGTGATTTTATTTATTTGTGTCGATTTATTTTTGTCTTAAATGTTTTAAACATTGTTGTCATCGTAACTACCCGTAAAAAAATACATATTTTGCACATAGAAGATGTATATAGAGATAACACTCAAATCTCATTAAAACTTTCTTATAAAAAAAATATATAGACGAATATAAAAAAAAAAATCTTTGTTTATAATAAGAGATTAGTTCAGAAAAACAGAATTGAAAATACGTCTCAAAAGTTTTATTGTTACTTTGAGTAGAACCCCTTTCCAAACTGAATAGGTAATGTAAGATAACCTGAATTATTTGACTAAAGCGCTAACTTCGCTCTATCTGCGAGCAATTATCTCGGATAGGGTTAAATCCTATCTTAAGGTAACAATTTATGTAATGACGTCAGCAGACCCGAGGTAAAACGTTTTTGTTATCTGTGAGGACTGCGCTTCCTAGTTTAATCTGTGGAATTATCTATTCTGAAACTTAAATTTCATCATCTAGTAACCTTGATTTGGTAATAAATTAAATTATTATTATTCGTGTGGCGGCAGAGAAGAATTATTAGATTGTGCTCCACGGGACAGAGGTAATATTTTTAAGGCGAGGGCACTACTTTGAATCCAGAGCAAAACGAAGGATTTCACAGTTGAATCACGAGCGTAGCGGGTGATGCTGCGGTGGAATCCTAAATGAAGCGAGGGATTCATGTACGCCCAAGATAAAAAATTTACCGTACCCGAGTAGCACACTCTACTTTTTATCTCAATCTATGAGAAAATCTAGTAAATATAAAACAAAATATAAAGAAAAGTAGATTACCTACAATGATGAATAATCGGACCAATAGATACTAACCTTTATTTTGTGTCGTTTTCCATCGAAAATACTTATAGTAAATTTTTCGAAGAGCACCAATTTATCAATAAAATATTTCCTCATAACACAAACTGTTTTCCTACATTCATCCATGTGAACGACGATATGTATTCCAAATTAAAAAAATTACGACGACTGTCCTAATAATTTATTGTTTTAAAACTAAATTCCCCTTTTTTTACTGGACTGTCAACATTTCTTTTTATTTTACATAGATTACACTCGTGTTCAGTTTTCAAATTGTTTTTAATCCCTAGAGATTTTCTTTTTCGCTGTTCTGTTGGTATAGGTTAGGTGGGATATACTCAAATTTTCCCTTCATTAAGAGAGACCGTTAGATTTGTACAATAAGTAGATTACAAACAAACAACCAACAGCTTTGTTCACCGCGATATGTTTTGAACCATCTGCAAACCAAAATAAATTTCATACTAAAATTTTAATCACCCCACATGTTACCGAATCATGTGCTTAAGCTGGCTTACTGCACATTTGCGCTGTAAAACTAGCTGTTAAGGTAATGTATGAGCCGATAGATGCGACTTTTATAACCTTTAAACATTATCTCGCCATTCTGGCCAAATGTTGGGAGCTAACTGCACGCGGATACTTCATAAATCAAAAAGTTTGAACTCGAGTTAAGAAACAGTGGCAGCTGGCTGTTGGGGGCCTTATTCTCATCCTTTGTTTAAAGACTGAGTACAAAAAACCATCATACACGACAATCAGGACCAACAGTAGCCCTCCGTTTTAGTCTTACAGAGAAATGTGTGTACGAAAGTTGTGTGACAATTTTGGTGGTCAAATATGGATCTTTAGTACTGTAAATCAGGATGTAATAATAATTTCACTAAACTATAATAAAAAATGTATAAAAATAAAATTATAAATATTTATATGTCGTGTAAAGTTTTTTTTATAAGGGGCAATTATTGTCCTTAATGCGAAAGTAACTCTGTCTGTCTGTTAACTCTTCACGCTTCTACCATTAAACCGATTTTGATGAAATATGGTATGTATATATTTTGAGACCCGGGGAGGGACAAAGAACAGCTTATATCCCAAAAATAAGTTATGAAAGAGGGAGTGGAACTTTGAATAGGGAATCCTATTTTTTCATACAAAAGTAGAGTTTATTACAAAGTAATTAATTAAGACAGAAGTCGCGGGCAATGGCGAGTAGCTAATACAGTTAATTTGTATCGTATTACACGGTATTAGATGACAAACCATGCCTTTGACAACTGCTTCATACCTAATTGCGTACATAGAGACGGTTTGACTGCCGTCTTTTGTAACAAACAGTTTACCAAGCTCGACAGACCATACAGCTCGACAAAGCTGCAACTCAAACAACTATCATGCCATGTATTGACTCATCATGTTTGTCAGAGACTTCCAGCTGGAATTAGTCATCTTATAAGACTGCAAATGTGTGTATAATATCATTTCTAATTTTATAGGAATTTATGAACCACAACGACCGCAACAATGTATTATTTATCGACTTTATGTTTTATTTTATTTTATTTTATTTTATTGGTTCATGCACACTTGAAAATTTACAAATAAAACCTTATAAAAGTTAACGTAGTACATAGGTGCTACTTATTTCTAAAGAAATTTCTGCCAGTAGACCCGCGAGAGGAAATGGGAAGAAAGAGGTAATTGGCGTGTACAATACAAAGATAAATAAATACTTATACCTACAAGAATTATCTATTCTGAAACTTAAATTTCATCATCTAGTAACCTTGATTTGGTAATAAATTAAATTATTATTATTCGTGTGGCGGCAGAGAAGAATTATTAGATTGTGCTCCACGGGACAGAGGTAATATTTTTAAGGCGAGGGCACTACTTTGAATCCAGAGCAAAACGAAGGATTTCACAGTTGAATCACGAGCGTAGCGGGTGATGCTGCGGTGGAATCCTAAATGAAGCGAGGGATTCATGTACGCCCAAGATAAAAAATTTACCGTACCCGAGTAGCACACTCTACTTTTTATCTCAATCTATGAGAAAATCTAGTAAATATAAAACAAAATATAAAGAAAAGTAGATTACCTACAATGATGAATAATCGGACCAATAGATACTAACCTTTATTTTGTGTCGTTTTCCATCGAAAATACTTATAGTAAATTTTTCGAAGAGCACCAATTTATCAATAAAATATTTCCTCATAACACAAACTGTTTTCCTACATTCATCCATGTGAACGACGATATGTATTCCAAATAAAAAAAATTACGACGACTGTCCTAATAATTTATTGTTTTAAAACTAAATTCCCCTTTTTTTACTGGACTGTCAACATTTCTTTTTATTTTACATAGATTACACTCGTGTTCAGTTTTCAAATTGTTTTTAATCCCTAGAGATTTTCTTTTTCGCTGTTCTGTTGGTATAGGTTAGGTGGGATATACTCAAATTTTCCCTTCATTAAGAGAGACCGTTAGATTTGTACAATAAGTAGATTACAAACAAACAACCAACAGCTTTGTTCACCGCGATATGTTTTGAACCATCTGCAAACCAAAATAAATTTCATACTAAAATTTTAATCACCCCACATGTTACCGAATCATGTGCTTAAGCTGGCTTACTGCACATTTGCGCTGTAAAACTAGCTGTTAAGGTAATGTATGAGCCGATAGATGCGACTTTTATAACCTTTAAACATTATCTCGCCATTCTGGCCAAATGTTGGGAGCTAACTGCACGCGGATACTTCATAAATCAAAAAGTTTGAACTCGAGTTAAGAAACAGTGGCAGCTGGCTGTTGGGGGCCTTATTCTCATCCTTTGTTTAAAGACTGAGTACAAAAAACCATCATACACGACAATCAGGACCAACAGTAGCCCTCCGTTTTAGTCTTACAGAGAAATGTGTGTACGAAAGTTGTGTGACAATTTTGGTGGTCAAATATGGATCTTTAGTACTGTAAATCAGGATGTAATAATAATTTCACTAAACTATAATAAAAAATGTATAAAAATAAAATTATAAATATTTATATGTCGTGTAAAGTTTTTTTTATAAGGGGCAATTATTGTCCTTAATGCGAAAGTAACTCTGTCTGTCTGTTAACTCTTCACGCTTCTACCATTAAACCGATTTTGATGAAATATGGTATGTATATATTTTGAGACCCGGGGAGGGACAAAGAACAGCTTATATCCCAAAAATAAGTTATGAAAGAGGGAGTGGAACTTTGAATAGGGAATCCTATTTTTTCATACAAAAGTAGAGTTTATTACAAAGTAATTAATTAAGACAGAAGTCGCGGGCAATGGCGAGTAGCTAATACAGTTAATTTGTATCGTATTACACGGTATTAGATGACAAACCATGCCTTTGACAACTGCTTCATACCTAATTGCGTACATAGAGACGGTTTGACTGCCGTCTTTTGTAACAAACAGTTTACCAAGCTCGACAGACCATACAGCTCGACAAAGCTGCAACTCAAACAACTATCATGCCATGTATTGACTCATCATGTTTGTCAGAGACTTCCAGCTGGAATTAGTCATCTTATAAGACTGCAAATGTGTGTATAATATCATTTCTAATTTTATAGGAATTTATGAACCACAACGACCGCAACAATGTATTATTTATCGACTTTATGTTTTATTTTATTTTATTTTATTTTATTGGTTCATGCACACTTGAAAATTTACAAATAAAACCTTATAAAAGTTAACGTAGTACATAGGTGCTACTTATTTCTAAAGAAATTTCTGCCAGTAGACCCGCGAGAGGAAATGGGAAGAAAGAGGTAATTGGCGTGTACAATACAAAGATAAATAAATACTTATACCTACAAGAATTATCTATTCTGAAACTTAAATTTCATCATCTAGTAACCTTGATTTGGTAATAAATTAAATTATTATTATTCGTGTGGCGGCAGAGAAGAATTATTAGATTGTGCTCCACGGGACAGAGGTAATATTTTTAAGGCGAGGGCACTACTTTGAATCCAGAGCAAAACGAAGGATTTCACAGTTGAATCACGAGCGTAGCGGGTGATGCTGCGGTGGAATCCTAAATGAAGCGAGGGATTCATGTACGCCCAAGATAAAAAATTTACCGTACCCGAGTAGCACACTCTACTTTTTATCTCAATCTATGAGAAAATCTAGTAAATATAAAACAAAATATAAAGAAAAGTAGATTACCTACAATGATGAATAATCGGACCAATAGATACTAACCTTTATTTTGTGTCGTTTTCCATCGAAAATACTTATAGTAAATTTTTCGAAGAGCACCAATTTATCAATAAAATATTTCCTCATAACACAAACTGTTTTCCTACATTCATCCATGTGAACGACGATATGTATTCCAAATTAAAAAAATTACGACGACTGTCCTAATAATTTATTGTTTTAAAACTAAATTCCCCTTTTTTTACTGGACTGTCAACATTTCTTTTTATTTTACATAGATTACACTCGTGTTCAGTTTTCAAATTGTTTTTAATCCCTAGAGATTTTCTTTTTCGCTGTTCTGTTGGTATAGGTTAGGTGGGATATACTCAAATTTTCCCTTCATTAAGAGAGACCGTTAGATTTGTACAATAAGTAGATTACAAACAAACAACCAACAGCTTTGTTCACCGCGATATGTTTTGAACCATCTGCAAACCAAAATAAATTGTCTGTCTGTCTGTTAACTCTTCACGCTTCTACCATTAAACCGATTTTGATGAAATATGGTATGTATATATTTTGAGACCCGGGGAGGGACAAAGAATAGCTTATATCCCAAAAATAAGTTATGAAAGAGGGAGTGGAACTTTGAATAGGGAATCCTATTTTTTCATACAAAAGTAGAGTTTATTACAAAGTAATTAATTAAGACAGAAGTCGCGGGCAATGGCGAGTAGCTAATACAGTTAATTTGTATCGTATTACACGGTATTAGATGACAAACCATGCCTTTGACAACTGCTTCATACCTAATTGCGTACATAGAGACGGTTTGACTGCCGTCTTTTGTAACAAACAGTTTACCAAGCTCGACAGACCATACAGCTCGACAAAGCTGCAACTCAAACAACTATCATGCCATGTATTGACTCATCATGTTTGTCAGAGACTTCCAGCTGGAATTAGTCATCTTATAAGACTGCAAATGTGTGTATAATATCATTTCTAATTTTATAGGAATTTATGAACCACAACGACCGCAACAATGTATTATTTATCGACTTTATGTTTTATTTTATTTTATTTTATTTTATTGGTTCATGCACACTTGAAAATTTACAAATAAAACCTTATAAAAGTTAACGTAGTACATAGGTGCTACTTATTTCTAAAGAAATTTCTGCCAGTAGACCCGCGAGAGGAAATGGGAAGAAAGAGGTAATTGGCGTGTACAATACAAAGATAAATAAATACTTATACCTACAAGAAACCTAAATAAATTAATAAACATACCTACATAGACGTACGTAAAATAAACTTACATAAATACATAAATATATACTGATATATACAATTAATGAATACATAAGATAATATTTCTAAATATGATGATCAGGATGATAAAGACAGATAGTAATCTTTTACTCGTTTCTTAAACGTGGTTATGGTTTTTGATTCACGAATTTTTAGTGGTAACTGATTCCATAGCCTAACTGCTTGCACGGAAAAGGAGTGGGTATAGGTAGCGGAGCTATGAATTGGGAATTGAAGGATTAATTTATGGGTGGACCGACAGTTCTGATTTTTTTAATTATCATAGAAAATGTAATCTAGAGATAGCCCTAGATTACATTTTGTCTGATACTATAGAAAATTTACTAATAAAATTCTGCAAAGAATACGGATTTAGGTAGCTAAATCCTACTTTTTGCAGAAATTTAATGGTGATAAAAAAATTAAATAAGTACTCTAAGTTAAACTCGGTTATTCACCTTAAAAGAAAAAATAGACAATATTACTAGCAACGAAAAAGTGTGTTTTTAAATCCAATAAATAAACTATATCGTCACAGGCAAATGTCACTACTGAGGAATAATCTAAATAAATGCTGGATCAAATCCGTCGGAAGGCGTTCAATCAGACTTTGAAGCGTCTTCCCGCGGCAACTTTATATTCGCTGACGATACTCAGCTAACATTATGCATGCAAAGTGATCGTGAGGTCCAGAAGACCTCTAAAGTCAGGGAAAAATTTGCAACTAAAAATGTTGGTATAATTTTCTGAAAATGTTAGCATACTTGGTTACAATAATGTCGTTAGATGCTAAACTTGTATAAGAATATTGTTGGGGTATGTTTTATAGAGTATTAAGCGGTATTTTTTATTGTAAATCGCCGTGTCGCCGCAAACAACTGCCTGTATCTAGAGGCATATTCAGTGAGTTTTTTACTCACAAAAATCACTTAATTATTTGTGTTGTAGCATACGAATATTTATTTCAGAAGAAGACATGTCTTACTCAATTTGTCTCGTGAATGAAAATGTATGTTATACGAATCTACTAATATATATGTAATTTTTTCCAGAGCGCCTATTTTAGCTCTCATAATTACCTAATCAATGAAACTGATTACTTTTCAAAAAAAACAAAATAGCGAAATCGCTATCTGCTTCTGAAACAAAAATAAACATTTTAAAAATATTCGTTCACTAACACTTCTAAATTATTCAATGAACACTCGGCGGAATCATGGAAAGAATACCAGAAAATATTCAATTAGATACGAGAAAGCTTTCGGCGAGATGAGAATTAAACAACAACAGGTCAGAATAATAGGGGAAACGAAGGCATCTCTTCAGCGGAAGGACGTTTTAATTGGCCTTGCCCATGTTGAAAAAGGTTGGATAAGTTACAAAGCAAACACTTCCAAGTTCTTTATGCATGAGAACATCCTGTGCAAATATTATTTTAAAAGGTGCTTAGTTCATCGTCACTTTTTAAATGTACTACTATTGCCATTTTGTAATGAATTTTGTTTTATTTTAATAAAAGTACCCGCGGGTGACCGAGGTTTGCGCATAAAAACGCGTAGAAACGAGGTCTTCTAAAAATGAAACCTAGCTAGATTAATTTTTTGGCCCTTAAAAATTTTCAACGAATTGTTGGAGCCATGTTCGAGATCCTTTTAGAATTATATAACGTCCAAATAAGGGGACATTCAGTTCATGATACTGAAAAACTTTCCTCAAGAAAAGACGTATATCGAAATACAAAAATATTTTTAAGCCTTCCGTGCATATTTCTATGGGAATTTTTATTTTCGTTTTCAGTTTATGTCCCTTGGGACAAGTTCAAAATAATTCCAGTATATTTTTTAGACCCTGTATATATAACATCAAATGTACCAACTGCCGCACAGGACTTTGGCTAAGGAATGCAATCAAACATGGGATCTTTTCTAAATAGGCGAGGGGCTAGCAATTTCTGGATTCCTATTTTCTTTTTTTATCTATTACGTAAGGAATAACGTGTGTTTGTGATGAAATAATAATATTTTTTAATTTTGTTAACGCAGTAAGTTCTAAAAATATATCAGTACCATGACGGCTGCTAATATATGAACACAAATAAAAGTTCTTGAAATCACAAGAACAAATAACACAAAATTAAAATATTCCTTTCTAAACAATATTTTTCTATGAAGGTTTTTGCCAACAAATAAATACTTAAATAATGTACAACAGTGTTTTTATAGGGCTACCTTTTTCTAATGTAATGATGTAAAAAAAAGCTTTTTACATTAAAGATCCTTCGATTATTACAGAATTTTTACTATACGTAGGGTTCGAAGCAAGTTTTAATATCGGCTTTTTCAGTTAAAAACAGATTTTTTTTTGTATCTTTTGGGATATCGTATCGTTTTTTTTTGTATCTTTTGGGATATCGTATCTTTTTTTTCTTACTTATATCCTCTTTTACAAAATCCATATCCATTTTTTCTTTGCCCGTTCACTGTTTCTGCATTTAAACGTTAATTTCTGGAGTCAAACAATATTCATAAACTTCTGTCTCCACAAAAATATTTAAGGCTCTCGAAAAATCGGGACAAGCAACTCGAAACTCGAACAAGTCCGGTCCGTCCAGTTTTTGATGTTAAAATATTTGGCGAGTAAAATTTACTGCATCCTGACTGCCATCTCGTTCATTCTTCTATTTTTATTGCACTGAGTAATTTTGCTCGCATCTCCTGAATTGACATGGCTTAAAATTCCTTTCCAATTTTTTGTACTGCTGTGGAAATGTGCGGTTTCGTGAAAAAGTTACTTTTTTTCTATTTTCTATTTTTAAGGACTATGTAAGACGATACAAAATTTTCACGGCTTTCGTTTTAGTTTAGGTACAAAAGTTAGCATTATTCAAAAACGGAAAGGTACTTTACGTAAAAATATTGCTCAAAGTTGGATAATTAAAATTCTAGATAGTACTCGACTTCTGTACAAAGGAATTCAGAGAACTTGAAGAATGTTGAATTTTATTTTTCACGTTTGATTGTCAAAGAAAAAGCGATAATTTGTTGGGATTTTTTCATCAGTAGTTACTAAAATTACTTAGCTTAAAAAAGGTACATACTTCATATAAAATAGTTTGCCAAGTCTTTACAAATCCTCAAACGAAATTTTGATTCATTTCGTAAAAATCGTTATTTTATCAAAGATTTCTCTTTTTCATTTATTTAAAAACTTTATTGAACCAAAGCTACAATGAGTAGACTTACTACGGCAATTTTTTAAACATCAGATTTTTTTAAAAAAAGTTTGGTTTTGCCCACCTTCATGACAACTCCATCAAATATTAAAAACATAAAATTTAGATTGTAAATAACAGTCGACACTGCTGCGACAGTTACTGGAAGCAGCGACCAGTTAGATACCTAATATTTTAACCATTTTTGTATGTGATCAATGCTGGAATCTCATTAAAATTGTTCCCATAAAATCCGGCTGAAATTTTTCGTATGAAAAGACGAAAAATTCGAGATCCTAATAATGATTTGGAAAAATTGTTCGCATTGACGGACTACATGCTTAAGGCACAGAGTTGATACGTACTACGTATAACGTATACCGTACATATATAATATATGTCGACCGTACATTTGAAACAAAAGTGTTTTTAGGAACTGTAAATTATTGAGTCTCTTTTATTTATTGATAGAATATTTAGTAAGTTGGTAGTTGGCATCCAGTCGTGGCCTGCGGGTCAACCCCATTATTCCTGGAATGTCTCGGGGCGTGCTTGAGCTAGGGCTTCGCTTGTTCACTGATATGAATCATCTTTAGATGAACGGTGTCCTTTGTGACGACTAATGAATAACAATTTGAGTCTATTTTACTAACTTAAATAAATACTTTTTTGTTACCTACTATGTGTTTTGTATTGTGAATTCTTGGTGTTCAGAACTTGTCACATGATATTTGATCTTTCTTTGTGCATCATGGCAACACTATTACACATAGTGTGCAAGAGAACTCTTTCCATTTGATACTGCGTTAGAAATAATAAATATGTAAATTGAAGCCTTCCAGCTCTTTCCACAATAAAGTTACAGGGGTCAAAATTCCGTAGGCCCTTCGAGAAAGTTTATTTATTTTTCCTCATCTTCAGCAGTACAGATATTTTGCCACAATAAGATATTAATTCTGAAATAGAGATACACTCAATTTTAGTTTTATATTGCTCTACCGCTGTCCATATGATTTATGCCCGTGGCTGGAGGCTCCGTCTTAATGGACTAAAGTTTGGATAGGGACTATCTAGTCTTGTTATCGGCAGGTGCTCCAAAACTTTATCCTTTAAACTATAAGATAAGAACTATCCGATAATTTTGATTGTTTGTTTCAAAGTACATGATAATCGCTTAGTTTATAATTGCTTTGAAATATCGCTTTGCTCCGGTTGAAATAATTTTGGAATCAATGTAAATTTAACGCCTACGGTTATTTCCCAATGGACTACATGGCTTTGTTGCTACGTGAGATCCGGAATACATATATTTCATATGTATACATACATATGTACTCTACGTAATTTATCCGTGCTTGTTAATAATACAAACATACAATTTGAAATCAATATAAGCGGATGATTTGACTAAACTTGAGTAGGAATGGAGGGTGATATCAAAGGACCGGGACGTATAGAAAGAAAACAAAAAGAAACTTGTATTAGTTAGCAACATTTTACCTTAACATTTTTTAAGACAAACTAATCGGTTGCTACTACTACTATTAAACAAAGACTTTACATTATGTGCTGTTTCGTTTAAACCAATACCAGTTTATGAGAAAATTTACATATCAGATGTCCAAATTAACCTATCATTTTTAGATTTGCTGAACAGTTAAGTGTCATGTCAAGTTTTCATCTTTTATTTTACTTTTTCCATTAAAATGTCTCATTATGTTATTAAGCGAAGAAGTAACACGTGCGGACACTAAATATTTAATTCAACATAAACTGCATTAATCCCAGCAAAGTTTGGCCAACTATATTTTACGACTAAGAAAGTTTTATCGTGCGGTGAAAGTAGTGTTAAATTATTTTAGCTGCGATATTAAAAGAGAGGATTACACAGACATTTTCAATAAAATTAACAAACTTCGAAACAAAGCAAATATAATACGTCGGAATTTGAGTGTAAAATATGTTATAAGGAAAGTAGAAAAAGACATTTCACTATTTATACAAAACTTGTAGTATTATCAATACCGCATTAGCTCTTCATGTCTCACATTTAAAATGTTCTTACGCTTTGCTTCTATCTGCAAGTTATTTAAAACTATTTAATCAGTAGTACACTACAAAAATGTCTATATTGTTCATAATTTGAGAGCCATTACATAGATAGAGTGCCATACCACATCCATAGTAATTTAGGTAAGCCGTTTTTTTTCGATAAGTGAAATTCTAAAGTAAAAGAATTCATGATTTTGATGAATTTCGTTACAAATACACAGCTTTTTACACCGCTGAGACTTCTTGACATTTTTTAAATAAACAAAACGTCCATGTGTACACTACAGAACTAGGGCGCACATTCTGTTGATCTCTTTAATTTAGGCATACCCATGCTTTGCAAAGTATACCCACAATTTTAAAGTTGGAAGGGTATGATCCCTTTTCGCAAATACTGTTATTAGCCTTTTCCGTAAAATATAGAGGTTGACCGCAAAGTTGAGGAATAGTTCGGCCACCCATCGTGCAGTGGCAGTGGTTGGGAACAATTCGACTAATGCAGTGCGGTTCGGTTCGCCACTTGACGGCTGAGTCACGGAGGCTGAGGTTGTGGTTACAGCTACAATAGGTTTCGATGTCAATATATTACTATTAGTAATGTGACGTTTCACTTCAAAAGGAGTCACTCCAATCTGAACTCGTGACTCTTCATATTACTCCTTTAATTTAACCCTTTCACCGCGAGACTTTATCAGTTGTCATGCCCCCGAGGTGTAGTAAATCTAAAATAAATACCTACAACCAAAAAAGGGATGTGGATACTTCAGTTATGTGAAAAACGGGCATTTTTTTGTCGGAAATATCCGACGCTCGCTGAATGGGCACGACAATGTTGGTCGGATAAATCCCACGTTCGCGGTGAAAGGGTTAATTTAATGATTTGGCTCACGGTTGAACTTATTCAATTCGTGTACAGAGCCGAAAATGTAAGTTTATCATTTACTACATAAATGTAAATAAACAAAATTGATTACGACTTTTGACCTAAAAATTAATTATATCACATCTCACCACCTCTTCACGAAATTCTACAAAATATTGTTTTATCTAAAATGTCAAATTGCCAAAACAGAACATGGGATAATACGAAAAAAACTTATATCAACAAAAAAAATTCCAAGAAAATCTAGTGACTTTGTTGTTTCTCTCGCCACCCCATAAACCAGCTCCAAATTCGCTTATATGAATTATGACATAATTTTGCATGCAATCTTCGTTGTAGCACACAAAGTTATGATTAAACGTATAATTTATTGCCTTAACCGCGGAAAGCAAATTCGCGGAATGGGAGCTATATCTAAAGTTGTTAAAATTGTAATGATTTAAAGAACATGGAGAACTGATCTTCCATACAATCCACCCCACATTGTCTACCTCGTGAGGGATAAAGACGTAATATGTGTCAAAGTTGTCTGAAAGAGATCTCTTTAAGAGACTTATCGCTTAAACCAATATCAATATCGCTCAAATTTTTTCACTGTGTTACAATTTTCTTTTTGGTGTACAATAAAGAGTTATCTATCTAACGTTTTAATTAGAAAGAAAAATACTTAAACCCATGTCAATTCATTTACTTACTGTATTAAATGATTTATAAATACTGATTAACACAACTATATATCTACAATTCGCCCTTCTAGAATTTTAAATTAAATAACTAAAATTAGTAAGAGAAACTATTTACTTCAAAGTAAAAATCATTTCCAAGTTACAAGCAAATAATAATATGTCTAAGCCAATTACGTGAAAAAATTTAGCTCAAAAATCCGTTTGATCTCAGAATACTAGAGCTACATTTGAAAGATAAAAGAATCGATACATCGATGTGAAACAAACAAAGCGCTTTCTTAGCTCTCATCTCTATTCTAAACAGTGAACCGCCAGCTGCCACCAAATTTACAGCAACTGTGTGACCAGACGTCGGAAAACTGTGTGTCCCATCACTCGTTGGACGATGCATCGAATACAAATAAACCTTTGCAACTGTATAGACAGAATACCAACGCTGTTTTGTCAATTACGGACTGCGATTTCAATTTATTTTAATATTGATAAAACTAGATACAAAATATTCATGTGAAAAATTTATTATGAAATTGGAACAGTTTTACTTACATAGTAAAATCTATTTCTATTTTTTTAATTAAATCTGATTTTCAGCACAGAATTAAGATAATTGTTTAAAAAAACACGGTTCATTTAATTAGACAATTGTCATCTTTCAGAATTCTGATTTAAGCAATCGTTGACTCAATTCGCCAATATTTTCCTCTAGGTGGTTAAATAACTACATTATAAAACTATTTATGTATTTTAGATAATATGTATATTGAAAGGTAATTTCACAAATTTGATGCACAACGGAATAATGTATTAGTTACGCAAATATATGAAGTAAACTCTTCAATCCAAGCGAAAAATAGATTAAAAAAATTCACCAAACGTTTTCGCAAAATGAAAAGATACCATACATTCCGTTATGAAAGAAATCCCTCACGCGCTAACACAGAATTGAATATCTTAGTCATGTTCCCGGGTATAACAGATATCTATCGTGTTACGAAACGCCCTACAAAGGTAAGGTCGTCCTTGAATGTGAAAGAGCGTAAAAACTTTAGGTAAAATTGAGATAAAACTACTTTTAGGTCCAGAATTTACCTTGGGACGATCTATTTATCAAAAAAGAGTTTTTCTAGCAATAACATACGAGAAGTTGAGGTACTGAATGTAGACGTTCCTGAGTATCTACGTTAGATTAAGGTGATGATTATTTGAAGAAATATTCGATGAAGGTTGGCCTTCGAACTCGTCTAAACGTAAGCTCTTATTGGAATTCAATACAGTCGGTTCGGAGATCTTTAACTACGAGTATAATTGTGAAATATTTTCCTTTCTTGAATGACTATATATATTATGTTGTATGTGTTGAGTCAACGTTTTTTTTTAAATAATTAAATATATAGGGACAAATTACACTGATTGAGCTAGCCCCAAAGTAAGTTCGAGACTTGTGTTATGGGATACTAACTCGACGATATAATATTTTATAACAAATACATATATAGATAAACATCCAAGACCCAGGACAATTTGAAAAAGGCCATTTTCCAACTTGCCCTGACCGGGGATCGAACCCGGAACCTCTGGGTGGCGGACTAGCATGGTGACCACTACGCCACGGAGGTCGTCATGCTTGTAATAAACTACTTGCATGTAATAAATAAGATTCAACTGCAAATAAATGATCTGAAGTCGACAACTACCTATTATAAAATCGAAAGAAAAATTGACAATTATCACACGATACAAACATCCATATTTATACTAAAAAAATGAGTTTCACTTTGACTTTTAGTACATTTATAGTACCTAATGATACATGTTGTACCAAAACAATATTGAAATTTATATTTAGCTACAAGTTCCAGCACTTTCTAGTTCTAGATACAGCTATAGTTGTTGAAAACTGTTGTATTCAGTTTTATATATTATATTATATAATAAATAAATTATCATTGTTTTGGATTTGTACTATAGATATCTGGGTTTTGGATTTTTATCTGTATATGTATTTGTTACTTAATATAGTATCGTTGAGTTAAAATACCATAACACAAGTCTCGAACGTCATCATTTCAGCTCCATTACCCAAAATAAACTCGTATTATCATACCTCAGACCCAGGATCGAGATATTATTCTAGTAATACTTTCATAAAATCAAGTGAATGTAATTTAAATTTCCTCTTAACTAAGTACTAGAAAGTGCCAATTAAACTTAGTACCGTACTTGTATTTACAAAAACTTATCGAATGAATAATAATTTCTCCAATAAGTTCCACACATACGCTTTATAAACAAAAACTTTGATCAGATATGGGCTTCATTTGTGCGGCGTAGCGGACGTGCCTTGAAATCGTAAGGGAAAAAATAAACGACGACACAGAATGGTAACTCAGAGGTATGACTCAATTTTAGATCTCCAAACATTCACTTCTATTTATTCCTGTGACAATTCATTACGAAGTCAAAGACACTTATGTTTGTAAAACAAATTAAACCTATACCGTCTTATTATAAAACCCAGAATAACTTTGTTACTAAGTTAAAACCATTCGCCGTCAAAATCAGGTTGACGTCTAGTATCACACACTATCTCACCTGTCAATGTCAACTTGATTTGAGCAGAAAATGGTTTTAATCTAGTAACAAAGTTAGTCCTGTTTTTATAATAAGAAGGATACTGTATATTTTTTAAGTCATCGTTAGTACTGGCTTTTAACATCATTATTTCGGGTTTTTAAAAAACAGCCACTGGTATAATTTAAAACAGTGCAATGTGAGTTAGGCGGACTAATGTCAACGGTGTTCGCACTGACCGTCTTTACTCAGTCTGATTTATGTTCGGTATAGTTTTTAAAACCGCTGGTAATTCTATTACATAGAAAAGGGCAGGTATAATGAAGTGCTGCATCTGTCACTTTCTTTAATTTTTGGTGAGGCGGCTGGACGAAACAGAGGCAAAAAGGCTATATAATTAAACCTCATTAATCCCTATTTATGGCGTGGACTAATCCCTGTGGATAGTTCCCGCCGAATTTATTTGCATTACGGCGAATGAGCGTGACATGAATGATGTGACGTCAGTGGTAAATGATCGTGTTGGCCAGTCTTTAATTATACTTATGTTTAATTAGGTTTTTGGGTTATATTCATTTCGGTTTTTTTTTATCGTGCTATAATATTTTGTGTTAAGAATCCCCATACCATAGACTTTTCTATACAAACGTAGTCTAGCTTTTATTTTGAAATGACATGTGAGATTTAGGCAGTATTTTGTAATTTTAAAGAAATTCCTTCGATCTAGGAATATTATTAGTTTTCGACAGTCAAATATGAACTAGGAAGAAAGTATGAGAGTGTAGAAGTTTTCCATACTGGTGGTCAAAATTATATGATGCGTTATGCTTTAATATACGCAATTTCTTTGAAATTACATAATTTTGCCAATATCTGATATGCCGTTTCAAAATAAAAGCTAGACTACATTTGTATTGGAAAGTCTGTTACTGTCTAGTGTAAGCGGACTCTTAAGGTCAATATAATAAAAGGAAGATAGGCCAATTTTATTTACTAACTCTCATATTCATAAAAAATACAACTGTTTGCTAAACCTATTTTAGCTAAAACATGTTTTGTTTCTTTTCCTCTTCCCAATATTTGACATTGAAAGAACGAGACAAAACATATTTAAACTAAAACAGGTTTACCAAACGTTTTTAATTTTTTATGAATTTGGGGGTAAGTATATAAGAATAACAGGGGAGTTTTTAAAAAAACACATATGAAAAACGTAGAAAGTGTAAATATAACTAAATATATGAAAATGGTTTTACTCACGTAATGTAGTCGGTAAAGGCCGACTAGTTTCGAACTGTTTAGACGATCGTCATCATCATGGCGAGTGTTCATATATTTAGTTTTATATATTTATTCATGTCATCTTACGTTACTTTTAATAATATTACGTGTAAATATGTTTTGTTGATATATTTCGAGCCCTCACAAAGGTCCAACTAGGTACTTGTATTAATACATTAAGCTGCTAATCAATACGTAGCAGCTAAATAGTTAGTGTATATTCAAAATACAATAGGAATTATATTACATAACTAGCTCTCTCCATACAAACTTTGGATCCCCATTTCAACCTTTTAGGGGTTGAATTTTGAAAAATCCTGAAATATATACTTACTCATTTACCGTCAGGAGTAATCCTGCAAAATTTCGAATAAAATGGTCTAACTAATCTTGTCTCTCCATACAAACTTTGGACCCCCGTTTCACCGCCTAGCACTAAGAAAGGATTTTTCAATACTCACCCTAGTTTTGGAAAATCCTTTCTTAGTGCACCCCTAGACCTCATAAGAAACCTATGTGCCAAATTTGGAGTCTAGACCCTGCGGTTTTAGCTGTGCGTTGATCGATCAGTCTCTATCTATGTCAGCCAATCCGTTTCTTCTTTTATATTATATAGATTGTTCTTTTTTCAAAAAACTATTTTATGCTTTGTAAAAACTACACGTCTTTAAAAACATTTAAAACAGAGTATTTATCACCAGTGTTAACAAAATGAACTGTGTCTTTTGTGCATCAGCTCGCGTTTTAAAACGTCAACAATATGTTTTGTTAGAAGACAGAGAATAATTTTGAACCCTTCAGGGTGCAGAACATTCATAAATTGCGTCAGATTTTTTGTAATTCAATCTTGCTTCAGCTATACATGGCATGGCGTGCGAAGCCCCAGGCAGCATTTTATTTTGATTAAACGACACACGAGCAAACTGAGTGGATTTCTCATACAAATTACAATACCTTTGTCGAAAGATTTACGATATGTTTACTTTAAAATGTTTTATGAAAATTCAAGCAAAAAACATGGATCTTCTTAATTTTTAATTTTGTTATTTTGATAAATTTCTAGTGACCAGAATTTAACTACAATTGGCAGATTTTTTCACGCGGCAAGACGCTAGTGGCATCACCTAGTTTTGCAGATGTCCAAAAACTTTCCGTAAGATGAGTAAATACTTCTTAGTTAATGACTGTGGTAATGAAGTATTTACCTTCGGTCTCTTCATTGTCTTTTGTATAATTGATTGATACCACGCGATAAGTCATGATATGATAAATGTTTATGAAATAAAAAAAAAATATTTGTTTAAAAGAAATATAACTGGTTCATTCCTTTTTATTTTTATGGAAATAGGTTAATTAAAAGGTAAACTACTTAAAGATCATTAATGATTTTTTTTTACAGTTTAAATCAATATATTATGTACTATAATATTGTTTTCAATTAAACGATAAGGTTTTTAGATACAATTCTCATTAAAATACATCTAACACTTTAAAAGAACAAGAGATTCGTTACCAAACATCGAGTTTTATTTCGCCCAAAGACAATGGCCCGACGCCCGCCGCCCATACAAAGGAAAATAAATTATTCTGAAAAATTCCCGCCTTTGAGAAATTACAGTTGGATAAACGAGTTGCCACGACTGTAACTGAAATTTGCACATCAACAACAGCCTTAATTTTGTCAAATATGTAGGTCAAACTAAAATTTCGCTGTCGGAATTCTCTTCGTCGATTATTATTTTATAATTTAAATTTTTAATAGCTGTCTATTCTTTTTCTAAGTTTTACTGATACAGAAACACTATCTCGGCTTATTAGCTAACGGGGCAGATAATGCCCAGGCCCATTTTCAATTATTTCTATTCAGCAGTGGTCGGAAACCTCTTGACCGATTTGATCAAAAGTAAAACAAAAATTTCTTTGCTTTGCTATGTGATTTGTATAAAATACAGGCAGGTGACGTCACAGTTTCTTGAAGTCAAATATCTAAGCTCTTATTATCAGTTTTTCTGCAATAATAAATCCAAAATTACGTTAAAATAATATGTTCATGTGACATTATTTTGCGACGTTTTATTTTATTAACAGCATTAAATAATTTATTTTAGAGACAGGAAAATAACCAGTTGCCTTTAGTCAGCTTAAAAAATATGACATCTGTATTAGCTAGTAACATCCTCGATAATAAAGTTTACCAATATCCTGTCAAAGATAGATATTTGAGTTGATTTTAAACAAAAATACAACGCGATTCACTCGAACAAACACGAAAAATTGTGTTCTTAAATTCGCTGTAGGCTTTTTTACTTAAAAAATAAACGGTAAATATTCAAGGGTGGCTCTTCAATTTGTCCCTAGCGACCGCTCATATTGCGCTCCGTTAGTTATTGCTGTGTTCTCACATATTTTAGTCGCCTTTATGTTTTATTTCTGTTACAACTTTTGACCTACTTCGAGATTTTCTAATACAAATTCGTAATAAATGGAAAAAAAAATAGTACGGTTCAATATTTAAGAAAAAGTATTTTTTTTGTTGAGTGAGACTGGTAAATACTCAAAGACTAACCATTTAGTGCTCACCGATATTATGCATCTAAAACATATTTATTAGCTTGCAACATAATACATTATGTATAATTTAGATCCACCACCTTGCTCTTCATTTCTGACACATGTTTTGGTTGTACATGAAGATATATCTTGAGTTTGTGATTTTGCTTCCAGTTTCCAGACATAAGTCTGTGAATCAAAAATATCTATCAACATTAGTTAAACTCTGTTAAAGAAATTTGAATTTTATTATTTATTAAGACAAAATAACATAATACTACCATATGTCTAACAAATGCTCAATTTTCAAATGCAGCAGTTTCCATTCCCACTATTTTATCTATCTAACTTCCAGCTTTGGGTCGAACAAAACAATAATAACAGGTAGTCGTAATATCCATAGTGTGGTCTGAATAGCGTATTCAAATTTCCAAACCCGGAGCTCTAACTCTGAAAATACAAATAGCTCTTTGACCTTATTGTTGTACAGAGAACGCGTAAATATGAAAACAAAATATTATACTATAATTAAATTTTATTGTTACAGATGTCATTACTTTTTATTTTATAACTCATCATCATCATTGTCGACAGTCCTTCACTACCACGGCTGGGAATAGGCTGTTTTATAACAAACATAAAAATCTTCAGCAGAATTTCAACGTTTCGAATGGAAGTAAAAAAAATGACTCATTAATCTCATAATAGGTGTAGAATATAGAAAAGCAGAATAATTGGCCGATGGGGTGAAATAGTTTAAAAATGCACCATAGAGAAGAACAATGTGGTACTACTCCATATCAATTTATCACTTTAATGAAACTGCATCCTTACCAACTTCATAAAGATTCTCATTTTCCTTTTCAGTATTGTATTTTACCTGAAAAAGAACAAAGATAAAAATTAATTACGGTTTAAAAGGGTTAATTATTTCTTATTGCAAAGCTCCATTTATCAAACAAACCAAGGGATGTCCAACGAGGAAAAAGTGGCAAAATGAACAATGATAATAAATTTCTTCCGCAAGAGGGAAGTCTCAGAAAAAAGTTACAAAATAGGTAGTCAGCCAAATTATTCCGGTAATGGACAAAAAATAGCAAGTTTGTGTCAGTGAAGCCACAACGTTGGTTGTAATTTTATAGCTCGCTTACTTTTGGTTTTTTTTTTCTGAAACGATTGACAAACTATGGTAACATTCTTTGCTGTAAATTACACAAGGCATAAAATAAAAAAAAGTAACAATTGAGTTAAATCTTTATCCGTAGTAGGTTAATAAATTGTTATTTTCCAAAGAGTCAATGTGTGATATATGTGTTGCAGTCAAAACTCTTAACCAGTCAAAAGTACTATTGACTAGCAAAATCAGTCAAAAGTACTTTTGACCGTTTGCTTTAGTCAATAATAGTTTTGACTAAAATAACTGTTAAAAGTACTTTTGCTCAATGGAGCTGGTTAAAAGTACTTTTGACTAAGTGATTCCGTCAAAAGTGGTTTTGACTGGTTGTATCAGTCAAAACTCTTAAAATGGTAATGTGGTCGATAAAAATAACGACAAACGCACATATAACTTTTATATTACTCATTATTAGTGGAGAACGTGCTGATATTAGAACAAAAATTAGTGACTACGAAAAGAAAGAACGCTTTTTGCAAAGAATTTTAGCGATAGAAGATATGAAATACAGTCATTTCAATGTGATGACAAAAGAAAAATTCAAAAGTTTGCAATGGATGTGGAAGACGCGAAATTTGATGAAAAGAAAACACCATTACGCTACAGTAGACTAAAACGCTTTAACATTATTGAAGTTTGTGGTATTAAAAAAATTGTTACAAACACAGAACCTGTCAAATATTTTTTGCCGGCTGAGGAAATCTACGACATTATTGATGCTGCTCATTGAATATATCTATAGGGCATGATGGTCGAATCAGAAGTTACTTGTGAGCAGTTATACGATTGGGACAAAGAGTAGAATTTTGAAGAAATTGTACTGCAGGTATACGTACCTACTAATTCAAATTTAATGTGCGTCTACTTAGTGAATTTGTAAATATAAATGAATTTGTGTGTGCGTGTGCGCGTGTGTGCGTGTGTGCGTGTCAGCGTGTGTGTGTGTGTATTTGTATTTGTCTGTAGGTTTTAATCTGTTTTTAACATTTTATTTTCCAGATCCAATTTAATGGCTGCAAAGAAAAATTTATCCGGCAGGATGAGGTGCCCAGCGTAACAATTACATTAGGAACAGCTGCAAAGAACGCTGCTATCGGAACAGGACAAGGTTATGCACGATATGTATGTTCTACGGGCTGTAAAAACAATAAATGTTTATGCAAGAAAAAAGGATTGCTGTGTAATTTATAGTGCCATGATAGTTTGAGTTGCATGAATAAATTATTCGTCATTGTAGACCGATATCCTTGTAAAGTTATAAAAAAACACGTATGTTGCTTACGATGCATAAATAATGTGAATTAAGTAAAACATATATAATTTACAAGGTTCTCTCAATCACAAATTATGTTTTGATTTTTTAAATTTCAATTAAAATTAAAAATAATTAAAGAAAAGCGATTAACGTTATATAGGTACTGTGCTCTCATTATTTTTTATTTATTTATTTTATTTTATTTACTAACATATTACAGAATAAATATAACATATCATTACACAACATTTCTATAAACCACTGAGGTTTATAGTGAAATGTTTAAAAGTTATTCTACGTCTTAAAAGTATACAGGTCTTAAAAAGATCACACAAATCGAAACTCATTAAAACAAATACATACCTACCCAACTTAACAAGTTATAATAAGACAGTAATTTTATAGTTAGCTGGGCAACCACATTAAAAGTCAAAAGTTAATTTGTCAATATTTTCTAAAAAGTAACGTTTTAATTTGAACTTTATGTTTTTTTCGGAAAGTTGTTTCTTGATGTCACCTGGCAATGAGTTGATTAATCGCGGTACCTGATAACGCGCGGTCCGCCTACCGTAGACGTTGTTTGCGCGCTCCGTGCACAACCGGTTTTGAGCGATGGCGCGCGTAAACACAGCATGTTCAATTTTAGTTTGCAACTCGTTGTTAAAGAAGTTCTGTTTTAATAAAGTGAATTTAACGTTTAACTGAATTGGTAAGACTCCACAATGTTTAAAAAGGCCCAGCTCATCGTCATGGTATTTTAATTTGATTTTATTAGATACAATTGTTTCCAAAATTTTTAACTGGAGTCGATACACGTTATTTAGATGAGTATTATATGTCCTCCCATAGCTACTTAGGCCATATATGACATGAGATTCCGCTAACGACTTGTACAGTAAAAGTTTGACACTATAGGGAATTCGGTTTTTAAGAATATGCATGTTTGCCAGAAAATGCCTCAGTTTATTACATACGTGATGTATATGAAATTTCCAATTGAGCCTGTTATCAATGATGAGCCCAAGGTAAGTATGAGAATCGACAAGTTCTATAGATGGACAACAACAATTACCATTAGTCGCTGTGTTGTGCAAACATGCGTGCTCATGTGCAATTAGGCTTTTATCATCTATAAAGGGCCTTATGTACGGCGATCTTACGTGAAGTAATTTGGTTTTATTTGTATTGAGTACAAGACCGTTATCGTGACACCACTTGCATATAGCATTAAAATCCGTTTGCAGATACTCGTAAGCTTTCTCAAGGTTGCGATCACTGATTACTAAGCACGTGTCATCAGCAAATTGGTAGCAGGTACAATTTGTGACGCAGTTACTCATGTCATTTATATACGAGAGGAAGTGTAATGGACCAGCCACCGACCCCTGTGCTGTGCCTTCAGTAACGTCTACAGGTTTGCTGAGTGTATCGGAAATTTTTACAACAAAGGAACGGTTCCTGAGATAATTTTTATTCCAATTTAGCAAAGGGCCGCGGACGCCACAAGTGTCAAGCTTAGTTACGAGTATATTATGGCCAAGGGTATCAAATGCACGAGAAAAATCTATGCAAAGTACCAAAACATGTTTTTTTTTCATTCAAAGCGGAGTTAACTTCATCAGTGAACTTTGAAAGAACTTGTTCCGTGCCCTTTCCCTGCTGAAAACCAAATTGATTTTCGTATAATATATTATTGTCTTTATAGTACTTGTGTATTTGATGACAGATATATTTTTCTACAATTTTATCAATGCTAGAGAGTAGCGTGATCTGACGATAATTACTATAGTCATTAGTTTTACCTTTCTTAGCAATAGGTCTTACACATCCTTTTTTTAACTCATCTGGGTAAACACCAGATTGTACGCTCTCATTAATTAAATTAGCCAATGCCACTGACACACCACTCTCCACCATTTTAATATTTGAGACTCGAATACCGTCTATACCTGGGGCTTTATTCGAATTTTTTTGAATAATTTTACTTATTTTGCTACTTGTCGCTTTTTGGTAGTAGATACTCGAATCAACTGGTTCTAAATTACCTGTCAATTTTCTGATTACCTATTTTAATGACAATTTTTAAGTGTATGTCTTCTTTGTATTGATTGTAATGCCAAATTATTCATAATAAACGATTTCACATTTAATAAATATCTTTTTTATTCACATCTAACGAGTTAATATTGCTTTGTTTTGGCGCTTTATTGCAGTTAAAACTACTTTTGACGAAGAGCGTCACTCAAAAGTACTTTTAACCTCAAATTTGCATTCAAAAGTACTAATAAGCAATAATTTTCAGTCAAAAACACTGTTGACCAGCCTGTTCAGTCAAAAGTACTTTTGACTGATTTTTTTAGTCAATAGTGCTTTTGACTGGTTAAGAGTTTTGACTGCAACATATGTAAGAGCATCCAATACTTAGCAAGATTTAATACCTAAGTCAGAAAACAAACATTGTCGTTTCTCCAAAAACAGTGCAGAATGTACCAGCTGGACGTAATATGGATTTTCTACAAATAAATACTGGTAAGCGATGTCATTAATACTAGTACGTTTTCACCAGTAAGGCTTATCATCTTCCTAGACTTTGATGTCGTGAAATATATTGGTCTATCTGCCTTGAAAAGATCAACAATAAATTCGTTATCAGTCAAAATAAAATGTAAAATGCGAAATCCCTCACGGACTCACGGAATTGTATCGTTGTGGATGTAACATTTATCAACGTCGAGTTGTGAAGCTGCGACTTACGTCACAATAGCATTTAATACATGCAAACGGGAATGAAACTCAGCTTGGAGGTATGGATTTTCCGATTCAATTGCAGTAAATATTAGTTGACTATCTATCTATTATTCTTCTAGTAATGAGTAATGTACTTAGTAGCTAATAAATAGAAGCATCGAGATTTACATTGTCTAAGAGTTTCTTTCTCATGAGGTTACCTAAAATCATCTACCATAATTCTCTCGCACTTTATCAACGCTATCGATCTGCTAGAATTTTGTCCTAATGTCTAATACGCCATATTTAACCTATAACTAATCCTCTTCCCGTTTCATACCGAAGGCCGAAGATCTCGGTAAGTCTATCCTCTTCGCAACCCTCGGTTGTGTCTACCCCGTAATGAGTAAATACGTAGTAGTATGCATGATATAATCTTGTATCATTTATCAACGTCAGGCTGAGGCTTGCCTCACAATAAACCGCATTTAGACATTCAAATGAGAATAACGAACGCTTGTTCTATGAAATATTCGCTTGTTAGGCATTTTGAATTGCACTCTGTCAAGTTTTATTACTTTAGAATACTTCGAATATCTCTTTGAAAGTAATCAAAGTTAAGGTGTGCAAAATCAGTATGAACAAAACTGAATAATCGGTACAATTTATGTTTATGACAGGTACCTACTTCATTTTAGTAAAAAAAAGTCGTTTAATTTATAGTTATGGGTAAAATACCTTGTATTTACTATATTACGTGCAATTCGTAATAAATAACATTTGAAATAATTAATAATTAAATATAAACTTTTAAGTCACACAGATTGAGGTAGCCCCAAAGTAAGATCGAGACTTTTGTGTTATGGGATACTACCTCAACTAATAATTCTTATAATGCGAGCAATGTGTTATGCAATCTGCTTCGTTTTGAAGGATTAAGGAGCTACCTAAATTTTCCGGGGTCCAGCGCTAACGCAATAGGGGCCTATTTAAAATAAATCAGTTGAAAGGTAACGGAGATACCAAAAATTTTTCTTGATCAGACCCTAGATAACACTTCAAATGATTTTGTGAACTAATGTTTACAGTTTTGAGTGGGACGTGAAGTTTTTCTACGCACATTAACCCTTTCACCGCGAGACTTTATATCAGTTGCCGTGCCCCCAGCGCGAGGGTATGAAATCTAAAATAATACCTACAACCAAAAAGGGATGTGGATACTTAAGTTATTTGCAATACGAGCGGTTTTTTTTTTGTCGGAAATATCCGACGCTCGCGGAATGAGCACGACAATGTTTGTCGGATAAATCCGACGTTCGCGGTGAAAAGGTCGAAAAACATAATTTGGCTAATGTGCGTAGAAAAGCTTCACGTTCTCACTTTAAACTGAAAATTCAGATTCCCTTAACGCTTTATTTTTTTACATGGTGAAAATAAGAATGAAAACTAAAGTAGAACAGAAAAGTAAGTAGTGAATTTTATTTTATGGAACACATGACCGAGTCGCAGAACTCGCAGATCGCAGAAATCAGCTCGAGAGATATAAAATACAAATAAAAAAGTTCGCACGTGTCTCGCAACAGTTTTTTTACGTCGTATTTATTAGTATGAGGGTTGAGTCTTACGAATTACGTGACATCGTAACGTGGCCTCGTGAAGGGACCAAGGTGCGCTCTTAGGGCCAGGTTGCTGGCACAGATACTCCCCTAATCTATTTATACTTACTCTCTGTTTAAAGAGAGAAGAAATACTGAGTTTTTAATAATGAAATGTATTTGTAGCGACCTCTACGCCACTTTAGAGACTCAATAATGAAGACACAAAAATAGTTCACAAGAAGAATTTGAGATGGTGCTGTCAGTATTCTACATCTTGTTATGACAGTTCTGGTTGCAGCTTGACATATATACAACCTCTGTCAATACACCTCGGAGCCGTGGATCCCCAGGCGCAACACCATACCGGCGGGAAGATCTTCCCTTTGTGTTGGTCAAGCATATCAAGTCGCTCCCACTACATATTAGGTATATGACGATAAGGCGACCAACAAGTACTGTCTCAATGTGTTTTTTCTGCGTTTCTTATGTAGTGTTACAGTTTCAGCTTGGGCAAAGAATATTTCGAATACTCGTCTGCTCTCCTCTATAGCTTGCATTTCTCAATTGATTCGCGTGTGAAGTTTTGTGAGCGGGTTCATTAATTTAATTATATACGAAATGTTTAAGTCGTTACAGTTTTTAGATTATTTTCTAAATGGCAGAGCGTTGCCGCCTCGCGTTGCTAGTGTTGCCATAGATACGAATTTGTTTGTATCTGTCGCGTCCGTGCCTCGTCTCTTCTATGTAATATTTGTTTTTAAGTCGCAACGGCGCCCCGTCTTTTCCCCGTCCATGCCCCGTCTGCATCTTTCGTCTTTTCTATGTGTTCAGCACCTTTATCCTTACTTCCTTACTAATATATAAATGCGGAAGTAACTGTTTGTCTGTCGGTTACGTCTTCACGCTTCAACCACTGAAACGATTAAGATGAAATTTTGTATGGATTTAGTTTGAAGTAGGATATAGGATATTTTTTTGCCCGCTATAAGGTTCCCTGGGATTGTAAAAATTAGGGCCATGCGGGCAACACCGCGGGCATTAGCTACTAATAATTTAATTCAATCAAATAAAACAAACTGTTGCTGCAAAAGTGCCTAAAAAGGCCAAGTTTCTACTTATTTCTTTGCCAAACTGTATTATAGTTTTAGAGAAAAAAGTTGTATTCGTTTTAAAATGATTAAGAAAAAGATTGGATATATTTGGTGCAATACAACCTAAGTTTATAAACAACATAGTCTGTTGCAAGATGTACTAACTATGCAGGTACGGCGTAGGAAACCAAGCATTTGTAATCTAGGATGGCTTCGTTTGAAATCTATTATACCCTGTTAGTAGCACACACAAAGTAGTAGCCTGTTAGTAACACAGCTATCTAATAGCTCTTTGTCTTGGTAACAAAGGCGACAGTATTGAACGAATTTCCAATGCGTTCATCAGTTCCGGCTTGAAAGCGTTACAAATATACATTCTGAAAAACTTACACATTAAAAAAAATGTAGGATAGGAACTACTCAAAGCGAGTCTCAGTTGCTGTGAGAGTTTGAATGCAAACTTTAAACAATGTAATAATTTCGTGCATCATAAAACTTTCCCGTTTCTCCAACTTAGTAACTATAATTTCCAGCTAACAGTTACCATTTGTGCTGCACTGCAACCTGCAACTGCAGTCACGGGTCTTTTCATCCCGCGTGAATACAAAACACGCGAATACCTGAATTTAAGCAGGTAACATGAATATTAATGTAAGCTCATATCTTACGGGAACAAAAGTTAGCAAGAGCGCTGTACTAAGTGTGCAAAGGAGAACAGAGTTATAACTCTGTTCTCCTTTGACTGTCCTCTCTTTATACTTATATTAATAACGCTAAATCGTTTACGTGCTTAAAGCTTTGTTTAGTACCACTTCCATATTTTATAGACAGTTGCTTAATGTTATATTTGAACTGCACAAAGCAAGTGAGAACCGTGTGGCTTTGGATTAAAACTTTAAACAATATAATAATTTCGTGCATTATAAAACTTTCGCATTTCTCCAACTCTGTAACTAATTCGAGCTAACGCTCACCAATTGCGCATGAATGCAAAACACCTGAATTTAAGTAGGTTACTTAAATATTAATATAAGCTCATATCTTACAGGAATAAAAAGCAAACACTGCGCTAAGTATGCAATACCTTTTTTTCTTACTATTTACCTGCTTAAATTCAGGTTTACTACTATCGCAGTACTGTCTTGTCAACTTGTAAATAAATAAAAAAATGTTTATGATTTTAAGGAATTGAATCTGTTTAATTTGCCCACTTATTACATGGCATTGCTAATAAATGATGTCATAGAACTGGTTACTCTTACGGGTCTTTTGTTTAAATAAACACTTATAAATTTTATTCTTACATACAATTTGTTGTCCTTGATTAATTATCATGTTTAATATTACCGCATGAATACCCTAAAAACTTCTATTCACCTTTTACGCTAAAATAAACATGAAAGGGAAATCCGCTTTTATCTAGGCAACTAGTGTTTAAAAACATCAGCAGGGAGGGAAGGCTTCCCGACAACCTCTGTATTGGGAATAACACACCGAAACCTTTCGAGAAAGTTTCTCTTTTGTCCCGAGGGAGTAACTCGACGGAACACAGGTAACCGGGTTAAGATAAACTATTTCCGAATCCCGTATTTTAACACTACAGCGTCTGTAAAAGTGATAAGTATTATATTGAGTTCTTTTTAGAATGTTTTACAAGTTATTATGTTTTGAGTGCGGTATTGTTAAGGTTACAATGGGTTTCCGAGTGCTTTGAGATTGTAAAGGGTAGTTGGTATAATACAATTTTTTTGAATAAAAGTTTATGTGTATCAAATACGTTTTTACAAGCTCTAAATTTGAATGAGGTACTAACATTAAATTCAGTGACTTAAGCAGTCTTTATCGTTAACTGTGGTTGGACCAACTTATTTAAAAATTAAAAATTATAATCAAGCAACGTCTAAATAGGCAATAAATTTTCAAAGGTTTCAATATCACATAGTAAATAATGTTAACATTCAAAAGAGAAACCATTCAGTCTCAGAATAGACAGTCTTTGAACCATCTATTCTATAAATAGTCCGGTCCTAAGACCCGTGATGTTAAGCAGTTTCCATTTTAAGCCTCAGGGTTGAGCCTTGAGCCTATTGTCCCACGGATTGAAATCTTTGGCGATAGTCAACTAAGAGATTTGTGCAAACCATTGTTACGTTCATAGGATTAATTTTGTCAAATAGCCGACTGAATCTGAAAATAAACTTTTATATACTCTAATTAAATCTAGATATTACCAGAACAAGTTATTAATACCAATGTGGGATATTTTGGGGCTGAGGGAAATTCAAAGAATTTTTATACGAGAAATAACTGCTATACTTTTCTTCAAAACTCTTACAAGAAAAATAAACGAATTTCCCTTCACACTTTACATCTTTTCGTCTTACCTATAATCTAATCCTATTTTTCACCCCAGCGTCTTTCTATTTCACACCTTTCTTTACTTACATTGGCTGTCCATCTCTTTCAAATTGCAAGTTTCTAAATTCATGTTTCACAAATCCTACACCTATAGGTGTAATGTGGTAGGATTTGTAATGTATTCAACGTGGAAGGGAGATACCCGTTATCCGTAATAAATCGAACCACGGGCAATACTATATTATCTGTAGTATAATGAAATTAAAATAACAGTAAAAAAAAGCAAGAAAAAAGTCGACATTCCCATATAAATTGCCCGAGCGGCTGCACACTTTTGTATGAAAATGCCAATTTTTTTTTGTTTTTGGCTGTTATTTAAATTTTATTATACTAAAGTGATCTAGTATAGCCCGCATGTATGAGGGCAGGAAAAGGGCTTACAAAATTTTACGAGAATCGGTTGAGAAATACGACCTGTAGAGGAAAACATCCGGACAGACGCTGCAGCTGGATAGACAGACATGCTTACGAAAGCATTTTTATCAAAGCTGAAACGAACACGCTTTGCTCGCGTTTCGCGCGCTCGTATTTAAACCCCAGCAAAAAACAGGTGTGTTATTTATATCTTATTTGACGCTTATGTCCGTCTGTCAAATAGTCAAAGTCAAAATGTCTGTCTGTGTCATCGTAGCTCCTGAACGAATTCACCGATTTCAAGGCGGTTATTTTTACGCGAAAGCATGTTTTTTTGCGGTGGTTCTTAGCTATGTTTGATGGAAATCGGTTCAGCGGTTCAAAAGTTATGGAGGTGAATGCTTAAAAGTCGAGGGTTTGTTTTAATTTTCCTGGCAAGTAAATTTGTATGTATAAGACGGGTAGTCACAATTTGATATCCTTATTTACTCCTAGCCAATGTGATGAGCTAGCTATAACTCATACATTTTTTATCACATCTTCCATTTTATTTACGTCCGAAATAAACGGACGTTATCCCAGAGCAGGGATTAGGTGCCGTCCGCATAACAAATGATATCAATACCCCGTCCTTACTGATTCCCACCTTGTTTATTACAAAGCTTAGTTACCTTATACTCATAAACCGTGTTTTTGCAGACCGTAGATCCCAGGGGACTAGGGAAAAAATTGCGGCATTCAAAAATATCGGAGAATTTCGATTAAATTGAGATTTTTGAGTTGGTATGGGATCAAAGAAAAATTATGTGCTTACAAAAACTCCTCCTAGATAATTGGGTTGATGGCGAGAATAAATACATACTATCACGTCTTTATCCCTAATGGAACAGAAAGAGCATTTTGGGTCTTGCGGCTCTAAGCAGACAGAGCCTAGAGCTAAAATACTCAAAGTCCACTTTTAGCCTGTAGGCAAGAAGGTCGAAAAAAGATTCAAAATACCTAGTGATGAGTTCCTAGCCGGATCGCTCATTACCAAGATTCACATTATCGCCCATTCGGGCTTTTCATGCTCACTAAAATGTCCAATCTGGTGGTGGCGTCGCTGGTCGGGTCGTTGGATTCCCTCTAATATGTTTGAGTTTAACGATGGCTGATCCGTGCGCTAACTCGTGAACGGGTGCTGCCGGGAGGGACTGGTCAGCTCGACTTCGTTTTTTTGACTACTTAGTCTTTCTTATTACGTAATTTATGTTTGTTAACCCGGTCGCAAGTATTTAATGTTATAATGTATCAACACAATATGATATTATGAGTATTTATCATTAAAAAAAGACAAAATAATAATATGACAAAGCCCTTTTGGCGAGTAGGCGAACAAAACTGTGAAAATGAGTTTTTTTCAGCGTTTCTTCTCAGCGCTGGTATCGGTAACTTTTCTTTGAAATAAATTAACTTTTAATATAAACTACACGTAATGTAAATTATACTTAATGAAGTGTTAAAGAGCCTGTAAAGTTCTAATTACTGAATAAACATAAGAATTTTGAATTCCTTCGATCGGATTCGCCGACTTGCACGGGAAGATACGTATACAATAGAATGGTTGTAGTTTATCTGAGATTTCTCTTCGCCTCCTTTTAGTATGAGATTAATAGTTCTCTGCTCAGTTTGTCTTTTATTAATAGGTATATCAATTATGATAACAACAGCAACAATGAAACATACGATAACAACACACTATTAATTAAAAAGGGTTATCTAAAAGAATATTCCAGAATTAACTTCTAGTAGACTAATCCGCCCACTATTTTGAAAAGGTCACGCCCAATACATTGATTAAACTTTACCAACCTCGTAATTAAATTCGCAAAGTTTTCAAAGTCAACGCTGAGATCTATTTATAATTAAACTGAAGCAAAGAAAAATAATCAAAATCAATTTTTGAGTCACGAATGTTTATAATGTAAGTTCAACAAGCGCGCAGTTTGCGTGAAATGTTTAAAGTCCGCAAACTCGCCTCGTGCTTGCAAGGAGGGAAAAAGCTCGTAAATTCACATTTCCGTGTCACTCCAGTAACAATGTCAAAACTCCTGTTACGGGCGTTATTTCGTCGTAACAAAAAATTATGCAAGAATTATGCACAATAGAAAAATGTGTAAATTGGAGCTTCCTTTTTTTCACATTTAATATTTATTAACTAATTTCTCTTATACTCAAATTTTAGTAATCGGTAGACTACAAGCATTTACATAATCACATTATGTCGGTCAGCACTAATTTATGTAACTGATGATGAAGAATATATTTACTGTCCATGACGGTAGACCAAATATATATCATGTCCACGACGGTAGAAAGTAGACGGAGACCTGGCGACCTGTGTACTAGGTATTGTACCTACTTACGATTAACAAGAACAATAATCATAGAGAGGATGATTTTTTTGTATATACATGTTCTCATGTAACCTTGTGGAGTAGAAATAAACTTACCTATATATATTTTTAGGGTAATGTACAAAAAATAAGTAACGGAACTCATAGGATCACTCGTACGTCTGTCTGCCCGTCCGACTGTCAGAGACAATGTGCTCTGAATCTACTAGACCAAATCAGGTGAAATTTAGAAGGATGTTGTTATCCTACGACTTCGACCCAAATACAAATGTCCAAAGTAAATATTCTTACATATGAGGGTGATTTTTGAGGGCAAATTAGGAATAAAAAAAATATTTCTGCAAACCTTACTGAGTCATATCACGAGGATCTCAAGTATATTTTTGTTATTATTGTAAAATATATAGTTTTGATTTTATTCATGAAAAAAGACGAAAATTGACCATTCCCCCTGATTTTTGCCACTGAGCCTAAAATTTTGACAAAATACAAAATATAGTTCTCTTATAGTATGCTTGTAGATTACACGAAAAATAATATGAGAATCATATTTATTGAAAATTAAGTGGTAAACTTAATATATACGTTCACTTATGGACATGAATGGAAAGTAGTTTACTAAAACACCACTAGATATTGCTATCATTAGTTAACTCGGGTCTAACTATGGCGGTTTAAAATGTTGATGTGATATTTTTAACCCCCGACGCAAAAAGAGGGGTGTTAGAAGTTTCACGAAAATAAAACTACGGAGCCTAAAATTTTGAAAAAGGTACAAAATATAATTCATTGCTCGTAGATTACAGGAAAATTTATAAATTCTATCAATTGAAAACAAAACTCAATAAAACACGGTCACTTAGGGAAAAATAGTTACTAAAACAACACTAGATAGCGCTATTATTAGTTAACTCGCGTCTTGCAATGACGATTTAAAATGTGATATTGTAGTAAATTCAAAATTCACATTCAGTAAGAATACCTATTGTAAAACATACCACAAATGAATAAAAAAACATTTGACTCTGGTATTGTACTGAACCCTCTGCACGCGACTTGGTCGGTTTTTTTTATTAATATTTGCAACACATTTTCCTGTAAACAAGTTGTGACTTGTGACATGTTATACGCCGCGCCCTAATTTTTTTGTAATACGAGTACTTACAAATTCCCAATAAGGAAAATGGCAGCAATTTTTATTTCTATCTGACAAGAAAAATTGGTGTTTTATAAAATAATTTAGAAATATATTATGTAACTTAACTACCTCGGGAAAAAGGTGAACTTTAAGGAAAACCGTCTAAACCTTATGCAAGTCCTATTCAAATTTCAGAGCTCGTAAAGATTGTAATATCTAGTAAAAGTAAACCACAATACCCTCAGAATGAAACTAAAACATACCTACCCTTTCTTTACAACTTCACTAAAATGTTACAGCCCGGCCATTCTGGCTTCTAGGGTACATCACGTCCTTCGAAAAATACTTTTATAGACAGACGAGGCCCAACAAGGACACATAATACGTCTACGTGTGGCAGGATCATGGATTATAAAGTTCTGTACGTGCACGTACATGTATGCGTTGAATGATTATTAGGGCAGTAAACAGAACTTTTATTTTTATTGTAATGATCAAGACTATGCAAATCCAGTTTGTAACATATTTCGGGTCACTTAAGGCTAAGGCTACAAACCAATTTTCATCTTGTATCATAATTTTCAACACTAATACAGACGTGTATTAGTGTTGAAAATCATAGGAATCATGGCAATACGGAATGCGACAATTTAACGAACGAGTCACCATTTTAATTTCAATTTCCATCTATATGACTACAATCTGGCTGAAAGTGGCCGTTGAGTATTAATGGTCGTCTCAACTTCGGAATAGATAAAAACGTGTTTAGTATGTATAATTGTATATAATGTATGTAAGTATTGTTTAAGGGCCGTAACAGACGCGGCGCAAGTTGCGCCGCGTAACAGCTAGTGATGGGCGATGCATAAATACTCAATCAACCCATTTGAGTATTTAGTCAGTAGATTGAGTAGTAATAAATATCCTTATTTATTCATTTGGTGAGTAGATTGATTGATATGAGTTGCGACTCATATTTAAATTCATATTCGTTATTTCATGTTTTCATGACAATTTTGAAACTAAAATCTAGTATACACTTGCAATTCTTGTCGAAAAGTGTGTACGTACGCCATAATATGCTTAAAATGTAGGTAAACGTTATATGCGACGCTAAATTATATGAAAAAACCATACTAATCATACACTATAAGTAGACTTCTTTGACTAATTATCATTTTTTGGAGGGAGGTATGCATAGACGTAAGTTTACGTAAAAATAAGTAAACAGTCATCAAATGCGATGTAAATACTTAAGCATGCTCTATTTACTCTATTTATTAAATCTAGTGAGTAAATACTCAAATGGGTAGATTGAGTAATATCCACTGCCCATCTCTAGCTGTAACGCGACGCAACTTGCGCCCCGTCTGTTGCGGCACTAAAGTTACCGATACTCTGTGAAGATATGTATTTTATCTGATGTACTTATGTGAGTGACGTGCGTAATTTATTATGCCAGTTGGTAAAAATATGAAATCCAGCCATAAATCTGAGGGCGTGTGAATTTTAGGGCACCCACATTTGAATAGCAAAGGGTAGCTCTTTGAATAGAAGCAGTAACATTCATAAAATAAAAGGTGTATTCACAGTAGGCTTTAAACTTTTTTTTCTTAATATATTTACTTTGTAAATAAATAAAATGTAGTTATTTTTTCATATTACATTTTAATTTGTTCATTAACTTTTGTGTGCCTATTTGTTTTGTAGGCTTTTTAGTGAAAGGTTGTCACTAAAAAGCGTTAGAAGGGAAACGTTTATAACGTTATATAGATTAAAGGTCCACATAAGTACTTGATCCCCCGTGGCACACGTGCCTGTCCGCTACTCAGGCGGTCCCGGGTTCAATCCCCGTCAAGATGGAAAATAATCTTTTTTTGATTAGGTATTGTCTTGGATGTTTACAGACATATGTATTTGTTCTAAAATGTAATATCGTTGAATTAGTATCCCATACTATAACACAAGTCTTTAACTTACTTTGGTGCTAACTCAATCTGTGTGATTTATCCCTCTATATTTTATTTATTTATTGCTAGTTTTCCACCAGGTAAGGTAACCTATCATACTAACGATCTTTTTTTCTATTCGAATTTCATTTGTTCGAAAACGGTATGACGAAGATTTAAATGACAGATACTTTCTCTTACGTATTTTGTGATTCTAGAAACTTGATTTACATATGTTTCTTTTCCTAGAAAAACCGTTGTCCGATTATCAAAGCATGTAATTTTATTTTAAGAGAAGTTTTACTAACAATCATTTAAATTTCTAGAAGTATTAAAGATAAGCAGTAACCTTTTCCATATTACACAAAAACAACTTGACCTAGTGAGTAGATTAGTTTCGTTAGGTTTTCTGAGATCAAAACACGAGCGAGCGACTCAAGCTTAGGGCGAAAGAAACACAGACACAAAACCAACTTTGCCGTGGAGTGTAGGTTAGGTTTGTTAGGTTTCTTGTGACCAAAACACGAGAGAGCAAGCGAAGCGAGCGAGCGACTCAAGCTTAGGGCGAAAGTAACACAGACACAAAACCAACTTTGCCGTGGCGTATAGGTTAGGTTTGTAAGGTTTTCGGTATACTGAAAATTCTCCTCTTATTCTTTTCATAATTTGGGAAACGTTTTTCTTTTTTGAAAATAAAGCATCTAGTAATAATAGCTGCGGTTATAAGTTAGGTTATAATTCAAAATATATAGCATTCTAAAAAAAATTTTAATCGAAAATCGGAATTATCTTTCAGTCAAATGTAAATATAGAACAAAAATTAAAAAGCGTTTTCGGTATAATGAAATTCGTCCAAAACCTTTTCGCCTTTATGATAGGTAACCTTTCCACCTTTGTCAGCCAAACGTAGCCTTTAATCTTGCGTTTCTCGGTACCGTTTCCACCTCTCCACCGTAACCGGATGTGAATAGATGTGGATCAATTCACATCCGGTTACGCTGGAGAGGTTCTGGGAAACGGTTTGCAATGCAAGTTAATCCCTTGGGAACACGTTACCTGCGGACTTGATTGTCGTTAAAAACTGAGCTTCATTGGAATTTGATAAATGCGAGTATTTTAATTGCACTTGATTATAGTTACCTGATTGTGGGAATTAGAGATTATCAAATTATTTATATGTGTAAAGCGATTTTTTAGTAAATTATTAACTGTTTATATTTTAGGACGAAAAAAAAATCTAAAAGAATGGTTGCTCTAACCGGACGATGATAAATCAAGAAGAAGTATATATTTTACTTTTATAAAGAGAGAAATTCCATTTCCTTTACAATTTGTTCAATCGACTCTCTGTAACATGAACAACATTATTACAGGATACACTGAGAACACAGGAACACTGTTGAATTAACAATAAAACTTTAATCCCTGAGAGCCGTCCATAGTGAATTGTTACCATATAAAAGTTTTTATTGCCAAATGAAATTGATAATTGGGTTGATTCGGCAACAATAATACATCGCTAAAGAAGCAAGGTGTAATCTTGTCATATCAAATACTCCTATTAGTTTCCCTAACAATTTAACTTTGTTCCCATACATATTTCCGTTTGCTATGCTAACAACCTTTGTCTCCAAACCTGTTTCGGTTTTGCTTTCCTGGCAATCTGACTTTGTTCCCAGATGCATTCCCGATTGTCCCCTACCTATTTCCGTTTGTTCCAATACCTATTTCATTTTGTTCCCATACCCATTCCGGCTTTGTTACAGTAACTATTCCCCAGTTGTTTCCCTAAAAATTTAACTTTGTGCCTGTAGCTATCTTCTTTTTGCTGCCTCAGCAATTTAACCATCCCCTTTCGTGACCGTTCTTAAATCTGCCACTTTTGTAAATTATCTTTTCTTTCTTTTAAATTCGTTGACATAAGCAATACAAAAGTAAGTTGTGTTTTCTACCGTGATCAATATCATGGGTATGGGTTGTCATTGGTGCCTTTGAGCATTTTTAAGGAATGTTACAATTACTTTTAATATTCATTGCAGTAGTATTACACAGCATATTTTTGTAGTACTTTTTTATGTCAACGAATGTAAAAGCAAGAAAAGATAATTTACAAGTAGTGACCAGATTTAAGAACGGACATGAAAACGGTTGGGTAAATAGCAAAAGAAAAATAGGAAGAGCTTCAAATTGAAATAGGCTAATATAATGTATATCTACTCTGCCTAATTATGAATGGCGAAACAGGTAAAGCTGAAGTCTCAAAACTGACATTTTGTAGCAAAAAATGGGTGTTATGTACAATAAGGGTCGCAAGACAATTATATAACTATATAAAACATTTTAACTTGCATTTTATTTACCGCCATCCTTGTATAGACACGGTAAATAGTCTTCTCGTAAACCTTATATAGGTAGGAAACAAACATCTAGTTTTAAATAAATTTGACTAATGACGTACTTATTTAAATTAATAGATTTGGGGCAACTTATTACTAAACAACGTTAAGACAACCGCTGACTGAAACAAAATTATTTTGACACTATATTTTTATTTGTACTGCAGTATCAAAGTATTAGGTACAATAATAATTATGAAAAATATTTATTTCTTCTCACTAGAAATAGCGAATTCCATCGGGAAAATTGGTGAGGCTGCTGGGGAGTACGACACAAAGTAATAAAATAATCAAATAATCTCACACTTTGACTATATAGAACATAAAAACCTCATGAACCAAAAAATATATGATGTGTTTTCTTTAATTAGTACACGACCTGTCAAGGTATGAAGGATGAAATTTTGATACTACGACTGCAGTAAACGCAGCCACGCGGTCGAACACTCGCGAACAAACTGATCGAGCGTCTGGCGCCTGAGTCAAAACCAAGTCAAAACGGCACTAGTATTTTGTCACGACACACCAGTTTACTTGCTAAACGAACAACCTTTTGTTACTTTTGAGTATTGTTGACCCAGCGATGCGCTAATTTAACATGACAAAAACTTTAGTTTTGTTAGAAGTGATTTTGTTATACTATAAACACATAAGTTAATATTCGAACAACAGTAACGGTTGTTACCTTATCAACGTTATTCAACATTCACGGTAAAAAATTCCGAAGCCGCAGGTACAATAAATATTTGACCATAAAAAGATTGCCTTGGGCATAATTTGCCCTATGTCAGTGTATGTCAAGTGTTTAGTTGCAGTAACTATAAATATTTAACAACGCTTTTATTGACGCTTTGCCAGCCTATTTTTTTCTCAGTGTAGGTAGAGCGTCGCGCTTTAAGACTCGGAGGCTTCTTATTTTGATGATTATTGTGATAGTAGGTTGAGAAAAGAAACCCAACGGTCCCCAAAATATAACATATATAGCTTATAAACTCTACTAAAGTTATCTGTGGTAACCTTTATTGCTGGCCTTATTACATTTAAACCACCTAATACCAGCAGCTGGTGGCTAAGTGCCTCTTCGCTGAAGTTACAAGCACAGTTACAGCCAACTAACATATTTAACCCCTCGAATGAGCACTTATAACTGAAATTAGGATAGGAATATACATGGAAGGGACGATTCAACTTTTATAATCAATATTGCTATGGCATATGTGATCTTCTATTTTGGTTGAGTTTTAGGTCTTTACATAAATTTTAAGTGCTTTTTGTATTATTACATACCAATTAATTCCATATAATCTCTATAAGAACTTGCTTACATCAGTAGAGTTAAGTAGTCTCCATTATCCCCCTTTGTCTAATATGTTTCTGGTAGGATCTTTTTCCTTACATTTTATTGGTTGATTTTTTTTTATCCTAGATCTTCCCCTCCCTCGGTTTTTTTTTATTTTTACATATTCTCTTCTATTTTCAATTGTTTCAAAAACTTCCTCGTTCTTCTGTTCTTTCTAATAACTTCTCATTGTTTACTGTATCCTATTTTTATTTTCTATTTTCAGCCTATACTGTCCCACTGCAGGACAAAATCCTCATTTCTAGTACTTCAACTCTCTCAGTCGAGGGCCAGAGTAACTAGGACGAGGATCTCGGACGAAAGTCGAAAAGTACTGAATCCAAATTTGATACACCTATTTATAAATAGATAAAAACTAAACCATGCTGATATTAAGCTACGTACAGAAAGTTGTAAAGACTACTCAGAAAAATCTATTTAATTTGAATAACCGAGGCGAACCGTCCAAGGAAATCCGCGTCAAAGCAACCGCTTTGTGCCTACGGTGGCTAATGGCTTGTGAAATTTGTAACCGTTTAGATACCGTGATACATCGCTTTGGTTTGCTGATAAATAAATGGCTGGATTTGTGTTCATCTAGATATAAATACAAATATACGTACAAGCACAGAGTTACAGTAAAAGTCACTTTTCCACTCTTTCTAATACCTCCTCATTGCTTACTGAATCCAAATTTGATAAATCTATGTAAAGAAATAAGTAACTGAATTATGATGATGAAAACTACGTGTACAAAGTTGTAAAAACTACCCAGAAAGATCTATTTAATTTGAATAACTGAGGCGAACCATCCAAGGAAATCTGAGTCAAAGCAACCGCTTTGCGTCTAGGGTGGCTAATGGCTTGTGAAATTTGTAACATCACTTTGTAACATCGCTTTGGGTACCGTGATACATCGCTTTGGTTTGCTGATAAATAAATGTCTCTAGACGAATACAAATCCAGCCATAATTTTTTTAACAAATATATTTTTTGTTGAAAAAAATATTTTTTTCTTACAAGCTTTTACTATAAGGCTTTATGTGTTTATAAAGATAAATGTAATAAGCCCAAATTAGATTGGGTAGCGTCGATTCATTACGAAATTCCTAGGGCAACCTTCTAGCTCCATCATCAGATCAGCTCCATGTCATCATAATATTTACGCGATATATGTATATAGGTACGTGACAAATTTCAGGTCAATCGGGAACCGGGAAGTGGGTCAAATTGAATTTACGAGATTTGATTACAGACAGACAGACAGACAGACAACGGGACAATAGCAACTAAATAAAAAAAAATAAAAAATAAAAAATATGTAATATACATACGGATAAATAGATACGGACAAAGACAAATCACACTTATGAGCTAGCCCCAAAGTATCTACGTTCAAATTTGTACGAGTATTAAGGGATACTAACTACAATACAATTACTTTAATAAATTAATCATCCAAGACCCAGGACAATTAGAAAAAGGCCATTTTGGAACTTGTCCTGGCTCCTGGCTGGGGATCGAACCCAGAACCTCCGGGTTGGCGGACTAACGTGTTAACAACCACGGAGATTGTTATAATTATTTATTTTAGAACACACTAGCTGATGCATGTGCGTCTTAATGTTTGGAGATCTTGTTTTTGTCTAGTCTGTTTTTGAAGCTGTTCACTGAAGGTGCAGATACAACATTCTCTGGTAGCTTGTTCCAGTCTGTGACCACTCGATTGGAGAGAAAATTATTGGAGACTGTCAAATAAATACAAAAGTTACCTTATTAAAGTAAAAGTAATTTTTAATTCAATATAGAATAGTTTTGTCTTACTTGCTAGCTTATTTTTCATATTTTAGTACTCAAAATCTGAGATCTGAGAGAGTTACATCTCAAAATGTGAGTTTCCGTTTCGTATTCGTTATCTCTCGCACTCTGCTTATTATACGGAAATTCACTCGTGCCGCCCATTACACCTGAGAGTAGTTATCATAGCCATCTCTTTACCTAGAATGTTCAAGTTTGAAATGAAATATGCTCTAATAATAAGCTACGTTGACACGATAGGAGTCTGGTTTTTGTAAGTTTAGAAACAAGATTAAAAATTAATGCCAACAACTTGTCATTTCCATTCAACAAACATCAAGATATTATGTTGCTGTTGGCGACCGGCTGATACGGCCTCCTTTTATTCGTTTTTAGGGTAAAAAGGGTTAAAACGGGACCCTATTACTAAGACTCCGCTATTCGTCTGTCCGTCTGTAGGTCTGTCACCAGGCTGTATCTCATGAACCGTAATAGCCAGACAGTTATTTTTTTACAGATGATGTATTTCTGTTGCCGCTATCAATAACCCGGAGTACTTACACCACATGAGTAAACTCATGTGGAACTATTGCTAATTATAATAGTGCGGCTTTATTGTTCCACACAAAAAAATGAGAAAAACGCAACCCTGATAGGATCACTCGTGCTTCTGACTGTCCGTCTGTCTGTGACAACCAACTTTCTCCAAATCTACTGGACCAAATAAGGTGAAATTTGGTAGGATAGTGTATATCCTATGACTCAAACACAGATGTGCCAAGTAATTTTTTTTAATAAGAGGCGCCTTTTCCGGAGATAAACTAGGAAATAAAAAAAAGTTAAACCCTACTATTTTATATTATATTAAATTAAAGGGCTCGTTATGAGAATCTCAAATATATTTTTGTTAAATAAATAGTTTTGATTTTTATTTATGAAAGAAAACGAAAATTGACCATCTCTCCGATTAAGCTCCGAAACTACTGAGCCAGAAATTTTGAAGAAAAAAAAAACGAAATATTGTTCATAGCTTGTAGACTACACGAAAACCTATAAAATATTTATCCATTCAAAATAAAGTGGTAAACTCAATCAATACGTTCACTTACCGAAAATAGTTCACTAAAACACCACTAGATAGCGCTAGTGGTAGTTAACTTGCGTCTTACTGTGAGAATTTCAAATGTGATATTTTGCATTAATTTAACAACTTTGGCATTGTACGGAATTACCCTCTCCATGCGAGTTCAACTCGCACTTGTCTAGTTATTTTAACTCACACAAGTACTTCGCGTTAGTCTCCAAGTGGTATTTTTTTTTTAATTAAAATAATCTGTGCTGTCTACGGTAAAGAATAATGACTTTCATGGTTTTTACACTTGAGGAGAAAAAAGGAGGCTCATGCAAAAAAAAGGTGATGACTGTAAGTGACATGACCAAAGTAAATACGGAAAGAATGCATAAGAAATGAAATGAAAGTCCTGCGAAATATGGGAATAGATAAAGTGTTGACTCGCATTAGAGAAAATGGAAAAAAGAAAAGAAATTTCGCACCGACCTCATACATTATACATTAATAAATAGGAAATGCTAACGGAGAAAAAGAAGAGACGCTAATGAATGTAGTCATCATGTTAAAGTAGCTCGTTTAATTCGCTGGGTTTCAAAAACGGACCTCTTGTAGAGGACGCAAATAAAATTAACAAACCCAAGTTATCAGTTTAACAGTTGTAATTCATTCAGAATGATATAACATTAATTCAAAGATAACAAGGCCCACGCAATTTCGTCTGAATCGCCGCTGTTTGTTTTATTTTTATTATTTTCGGGCGTGTTTACTTGATGAAGCCTGATTGGTCACTCTGCGATGGCTCATCTTTATGAACATTTATTTGCATTCTTTTCATCTCACAGTCGTAACAAATTTCGGCTTTTTGGCTGGTTTTATTTTATCTGCATTCTCGATGTTTACACTGGCAATAAATATTTAAAAAAAACTTGGAATGAACAATATTTAAAAAAGAGATTCAATTAATCACTGCTCTTTTTGTTACTTAAAAGGTAAATTTATACAAACAATTAAGTACTTAAGTATAAGAAACAATATTGCTAGTGATCCCATTTTTTACATATAGAGCTATCTACGTATATGTGAGCCATTTCCATCTAAAGGAACACAGAAAAAACCTCAAAATAAATAAATACTTATTTATTTACCTACGCTTAATTTAGCGAGATCGAACGAAATACACTTCTTTTCTAAATGCAGACTTCTGTTAGAAAATAAATATATTTAAAACTAAATTAAGTAGGTTCTACTTTTCTGACATGCCAGTAAGACATACTCCACACACAGTCAAACCTATATATTACGAGCTTTTATTTTTATGTACTTATCTTAAATGTGTTTGTTTAGGTTAAATCTTTAAACTCAATTTTTAACCAGTCATCCTTAACCGGTTGAGCTTAAATGTTGCACACTTGAGTTAAGGGGCTACATGAATTTTCCGGGGTCCAGTGCTGCCCCCATTTGAAAAAAAACATTTAAGAGGAAACGGAGATATCATTTAAAATTTGGCCTTGATCAGACCCTAGATAACCCTTTAAACTATCTTATGAACTACTGTTTACAGTTTAAAGTGAGAACGTGAAGCTTTTCTACGCACATACGCCAAAAGTGGCCGTTTTTCGCAATTGTGCGTAGAAAAACTTCACGTTCTCACTTTAAACTGTAAACAGTAGTTCATAAAATAGTTTAAAGATTTATCTAGGGTCTGATCAAGGCCAAATTTTAAATGATATCTCCGTTTCCTATTAAATGATTTATTTCAAATGGGGGCTGCACTGGACCCCGGAAAATTCATGTAGCCCCTTAATTCGGATAACAACACAATATTATGTAGTCAATGGGCTGTTCCGATGATAAAGTTGGGATATATTTGACAAAACTCGGTAATAAAACAATATAACCTTAATAGGATTCGTTTGATTTGTCTTGACGAGCATTTTATGGTAAATGATGTTTAGGGTCTGATCTCGGAGACGGAAAGTGGTCTATGGAACCCAGTGATAAGACGACGGAGCTCCATCGAGTTTGGGCTTATTTCTTTATCTCAATAAGAACTTCGGTCTCAAAATAAAAGCTAGTAAAGAAAGCTTTTTTTTTAATTTACTTACGTAACTCTCATTCTGTAGTACATATTTAATTCTTATTTCATAAAAGTTATGTAAATAGACATACATGAATAATTTACAAAACACAAACTTATAAGAAAGATAAGAAAATTACACCGTATGTACCTTCGCGGAAGAGTCCCTACCTTGGTGGTAGAACTTAATATAGAGAACAATATTGCTGGTAATCAACTATTGCTTACATTTTGAGCTATCCACGTAAATGTGGGCCCATTCCTTTTAAAGAAACCACAGAAGAAACTTAAAATAAATATATACTTATTAACTTTCTTACACTTAATTTAGCAAGATCAAACGAAACACAGTCAGTTTCTAACCTATCTATGTATTTTAGAAGGTACTCAATTTGAAATAAATCAGAAAGTTATAAGGGCATATAGAAGATTAATGCCGCTACGTACAAAATATTTTTCAGAGCCACCGTTGATGTGCCAGCCGTTACCAGGAACTTAGAACAAAAAGGGCCAGAGCATTAGCCCGACCCATCAGCTTCAGGAAATTAGGCTGAGATACTCAGTAGCCTGTTGGGTGATCCTGAAGTTAAAATAAAAGTTCATTTGCAAGATAAATAAAATATAACCGGCGAAAAAAAAAAGGAGCGTGTTGGAGTCGCGCACGAAGGGTAAAGAGTACCATTATTTATCTATAAGAAATCACGTTTGTTGCATGGAACTAGCCTCACTGAAATATTTATTTTATTCAGTTTTTAGTATTTGTTGTTATAGCGGCAATAGATATACATACATCATCTGTGAAAATCTCAACTGTCTAGCTATCACGGTTCATGAGATAAAGCCTGGTGATAGACAGATGGATAACTTTAATTTTGCAGGATAGTAATGTCTCATTAATTGATAAGTGGCTGGACAAAAGTTATACAAGGCTATCTAAGAACATCACAATAAAATTAAGGATACGAAATCGCGAGTGTACGAATTTATCGATATTTTTTCGTTTTATGACCAGACTATTATCCAACAGCCAAATTGTTGGGACAAATTCAGTCGATAATACTGAATTACTTTCCAAAAAATAAATTCAAGAAAAGCAAAAAAAATATTTAACCATTGCCATAGTTCCCACACAAATCTCAGCCGTACCATAGATTATATACTAAAGTTACGCCGTACAGAACTTACCCCAAAACGTCTCAATACGTAACGAGGCAGACATAGCGTTTTGGTTTTGTTTGCGGCTCTGTTCAAAATTTAAAATTTAAGTGCGGCTCTGGCTTAGATCCTCTGCAGACAGAGCCTAGGGCCGTAAGACCCAACGCTGCCCATCGGCCATTCTTAGCTTAGATTTGGGCGAGAAGTTAGTAAAAGGAATCAAAATAGATAGTGATAGGATAGGTTGCTAGCTGCTGATTCACATTTTCATCCTTCACTAGATCGGCTTTTATACGATCCGCGTGGAAAGAGAAGATATTTTTTTATGGAATAATCCAAAAATCTGGCTGATGTTTTAACCTGTTAAAAGCACAGTGAGTGTCGCGCCGTCTGGTACTAATTGACTTCGAGAAGACATTCGACAGAGTGATAATGTTGGGTTAGCGGCTGCAATAAAAATGTCTTGAAACCGATGACAAGACTACTCAGGATTGTAGCCTCCTTTCATGAGGACCGAAGGTCACAGTGGCGGTCAAAGATGCCAATCCCGTTCGTCAGAACGCGCTGTGCGACCTGATGGACTCCACGATGATATGCGTCGTACAGGGACGAGACGAGACGAAGTAGATCCCCGTTACCGAACAGGCTCAGTTGGCGCTTTTCACCGACAACATGGCGATTTTTGCAGTTAGTTTGAACTCAAAGTACTTAGCAAATAACATCCAGACAGGCCTAGATGCCCTGCCTGACATGCTCTTTAAATGGAGGTTTTTAGTGAACGTCAACAAGAAGCAGACATTGAACTCAGAGAACAACAACCTCCGCCACCCTTAAAGCTCTACGGGGAAGATGTGCTGAGGCACTCGCACGTCAAATACCTGCAGTACCTAAAGTTGGGCAGATGCCTTTACTTGAAGGCCACATCGATAGGGTAGTGAGGATAGCAAAGATGGCCCGGGGAAAGCTCTATCCAGTACTTTTCTCTCGCTTCCCGCTTCGGACGCGGCTCAGGATTAAGTCGAATCTAAGAAAACCTATGTTTTAGAGGCCTTTGAGACTTTGATGGCGGGTTACTAGCCGCATAACTTATAAATGTGATTGAAATCTCGCCCATTCTCTCAATCTGCATGGGAAGAGAAGGACTCTCAGACCTGCATGGAAGATAAATATAAAATAATGAGTCTAGGCCTCTCTTCGTCAAAGCCACCCATCTCGGTCCTCTGCTGCTTCTCATTCAGATGTGACCCGCGACTTTGATATCGTCAACCCATCGCATAGGGGGACGCCCGACGTTTCTCTCACCCGTTTTAGTCACCATTCGGTCAAGTACTACGTAATTAATAAATACTTATGTAGATCAATATGGGCTAAAGAAGCAACGAGTAATAAATTATTTACCAATTGGGTCCTGTATCAAAAATAAATTAGTTTTTGTTTGTTCTGTGTATCACTGAAATAATCGTTACAAAGTAATGTTTGATTATTGGTTTTTAAACTATCACGCTGTGAATACTACTAAACTTCTGGTGCCACACGTCAATCAAAATTATACTTTGCCGACTTTTATACGTCTTTGACACTCAGCAGTATCTTGATTTTGCCCGTATAGTCTTAAGTACTCATCACTACAGTGGCTTTGCCTTTGTCAGCCTTAAGCACTAGATGTCGCCCCTTTCTTCTAACTCTTTGAGAGCTGTTCGTTCGGCTGTAGTAACAGTTTTCTGTGATATACTTTGCGTTGAGTGTGAACTGACCTTATGTCCAGATTTATTTTTATTGATTTGAAGTTAATAAAAGCAGATTAAAGATTTGATATGGATTTAAAGTATCATCTGCATAGAACCCAATGGTTGCAAAAATTAAAACGTCTAAGTCAGTGTCGAACAAAATAGATACAGTTAGGTAGTGTAGTGTGTACCGAGGTAATGCGTAAATATATTATTAGGTCTGTACCTATGAAATAGCCGTTTTGTATGAAATAATTTAAACGAATTTTTTTTATGTATTTTTTATTTGTATTAATCGAAGTATTCACCCATGCAATCAACGCATCTTTGCCAACGCAGTGGCAGTTTATTGATGCCCTTCTTTAAGAAATCAGCTGGACGGGAGGCAACAAATTCTTCAAAGGCATTTTGTACTGCCTCTCGGATATTGAATTTTTTTCCCGCCAAGAAGTTATCCAAATTCTGGAAAAAGTAGTAGTCTGTAGGCGCAAGGTCTGGTGAGTAGGGCGGATGACGGAGAGCTTCCAACCCCAGTTCTTGCAACTTGGAGACCGTCTGCTGTGCAGTACGAGGTCGCGCGTTGTCGTGCAGGAGCAGCGGAGAGGAGCGATTGACCAATGCTGGTTGGAGATGTGCCATGAGTTCTTCATAGTACACATCTGCAGTAATGCTCACCGCGTTTGGTATGAAGCTGTGATGAATCACACCGGCGCTAGACCACCAAACAGTGACCATCATTTTTCTAGGGGTAAGTTTCGTTTAGGGCATTGTTTAGGTGCTGAACCAGGATCCAACTAACTTGCTGAGCGCTTGCGGTTATCAAACAGAATCCATTTTTCTTCGCAGGTAACAATGCGGTTTAAAAATTCCTTCATTTGTGTGTCTGTTGAGCAGTGCAAGACGCATACTTCGCGCTGGCGATCATTGAGTTCGTGGAGCACCCATTTGTCAAGCTTTTTTACCTTGCCAATTTGACGCAAATGGACCAATATTGTTTTGACGCTAACGTCGAAAGCTGCTGCTAATTCAGCCGTAGATTGTGTATCATCAGCTTCCACAATCGCCTTTAATTCGTTATTGTCGACCAAAGTCTTCGGACGACCGCGAGGTTCATTTTTCAGGTCGAAATTTCCAGAACGGAAGCGAGCAAACAAATAACAGGTGGTGCGTTGGTTTGTAGTGTTAGCTCCGTAAACGTCGTTGATGTTGCGTGCCGCTTGTGCCGCGTTGCTGCCACGTCGGTACTCATATTCCATTATTACTCGAATTTTTAACGTATCCATGATGACGAAAAAGATTGAAATGCAATGAAAATGTAACACTAATCAATAAACAAATGACTACTTTTGGAAAAAGAATTCCATGTTTTTAAAATAAAATTAATTTGAAATTAGAATTCTTAGCCAAACAAAAATTATTTTGATTTGAAATGGCCAGTACTGCAGAACGGCAATTTCATAGGTAAAGACCTATTATTTACAAAGACAATGAAATGACATTATGAAATGCGCGTAGTGACAAAAATATCAAAAATCTGCGTTCACCATCAACAAGAAAACACCGCTGCACTTCAGCCAGTCTGTCTGCGCCCACGAAGGATATATCTCCCCGTTTATAAATACATAATAATAATTGGCCAAATGCGTGTCGAGCCACGCGCAGTGTAGGGTTCCGTAGTTACGAATGCCCACTTTGAGTTCATGCCATTAAAGACGTCCAAAAATAAATTTTCTATTGAATTTGTGTGATATTTTCATTTTGCGACTATATTTTATAAGTTGATCGCCTATAACTTTTTAGTTTATAAACCCTACTTAGCTCTGATAGTTTTCCTTTAAATTTCGTTATAAATACTAAAGCTGTGAATTTTTTCACGAATTTAAATATAACTGTTTAGCAGATAGAGAGGGGGGGGGGAGGGGGGACACTTGACTCAATCAAAAATTTTCACTTTAAAACCAAATATTTCAGAAACGGATCCCTTAATCGAAAAACAATGTTTACAACCTCTAATATTTTTAAAAGACCTATTCAACGATACCCAAAATGAGTGGATAATCAAGAAAAAAAAAATTGCCTTTTCACATTAATGTAGGAGTGATAAAAAAATTTTTTTCACTATTTTATTTTATTTATTTATTTTTTATTTAAAAACTTTATTGAGCCAAAAGCTACAATAGGTGGACTTAATGCTAAAGCATTCTCTCCCTGACAACCTTAAGGAAAAGATAAACAGATAAGAAAGTTGGCGTCTTAATAGTAGATACTTAAAATATATAAAGCCAGATATCTTAATTACTTTTATTATCATAAATATAATAAATACATATTTAATACAAAATATATAAATATATAACTAAAATATAATATATACGTACATACATACATACACTTATACATATATGGAAAATAGTAAGTAACGATGAATTCTGCTAATTGATTATGCTTTCAAAAAGTAAACCATGCACTTTTTTCTTAAATACATGTCTACTAGAGATTTGCCTGATGTTCTCGGGCAATGCATTGCAAAGCCGTATGGCTTGAGAAGTAAAGGAGTCGGTCATGAAGCTAGTATGATATACGGGAATTACAAGTTTAAGCTATTTTATTTTACCACTTTTTTCGCCTAATAAATAAACATATTCATGCCAAAGCATAGTTTTCTAGTACTAATAGTCGCTAAATAAAACCGCGGACAGACAGAAAGACATGGTGAAACTATATGGGTTCCTTGTTTACTACGGGACCCTAAAAAATAATGTTTTTTTTCAAAAATTTATAACGTTTAGATAAAAGATTTTGATTTGACAGAAAAATGTTTTTGATTTGACTTTTTGGTCGCTAGCGGATGATACATATTAATTACACTCTTCATTTATTGTTTTAGCGCCGATTTAAGATTTTGTAAATTTCAACTAGAGTGGCTATTTAGTCGTAATCCATTGGTATATATCTGAAGTTTCCGTCGGCATATTTTGTGCACTCGAGTTGAACAAGGGACCAGGAAGCGGTAGTTAATAACGATTTATGGCACCCTTTTGTTCCACGTCTCGTATCTGCGTCGCGTGTGCTATTCACGGTTGATTTATCGAGCCAGGATGTCAGGAGTGAAAGAACATGAAGCCTCTTTATTAGTTTCGTACTTGTAGACTACCTATATATGGTCATCTTATTAGTATATAAAATTTTTCGCGGCTCATTTGATTTGAATAGCTGTTAATACTCGTTCTTGAAAGCGGTTATAGAAAACCTGTTAATTGTTGTTACTAGATGTTTGAATACTATTATTTATGTACATATTACAACTAAGATTTTCTAAATAACATATAATGGATACTTAAATGGTGAGAGAAAGTAAAATTGTACGAGTATATTTTGAAATAGAATTCTGCCCGATCTGACTTGTAGTTTTGTTCTGATCTGAATCTGATCATATGCCTATGAGAACTAAAAAAATTTTCATTGACCACAACTTAAGTACTTCCAGTTAGTAAATTTCGGTACGGACAACTTATTAATTTACCCTAATTTCAAAAACAATTTACGTCTTAATTTTGGATCCAAGTGGATTTACATCACGAAAAATATTTTGATCCATCAAACCATCAAAATTTTCCATCAAGCGATTACATCATAATTCAAATTATATCTCTTACAATCGCCAGTCACCGTGAATTTCAGAAGGAATCCTGCCCAAGTGAGATGATCCAAAAATAAATTACACCTGGGCATCCCTCCGGAGAAGTCGATACAATGTTTATCGGTAAAATGATTTGCCGTCCAATTATATGAATCTGCTAATAAACAGAGCTCAGAGCCAAATGTACTATAAATATAATATACCTAGTAAAATGAGAATAGGTATGGGCGAATATATTTAGTAAAAGTTCTACTAAAATGGACTAAGCATGCATTATGTATATAGGCTATAATTTGTTTGTTATTCCTTTATAATAAATAATAAATGAAAAAATATTTTATAACAAATACATATATAGATAAACATCCAAGACCCAGGACAATTTGAAAAAGGCCATTTTCCCACTTGCCCTGACCGGGGATCGAACCCGGGACCTCTGGGTGGCGGACTAGCATTGTGACCACTACGCCACGGAGGGCGTGTGATACTAACTCATGGGATACTAACTCAACGATATTCCTGTTTCCCCATTTCACTTGCAGTGCTTGATGTGCAGTGCGGTGCGCAGGACCTCAGTGGCTCGATGGAAGTACGCATTAATAGCGCTTTCGCAAGTTACTCGAGTCGAGCGACGTCGCCAATTTGATGGGTAACCACAAATAGCACAAAAGTTATCTCAACCTTCTCCATGCTTCGGAGGTATATTGCTGGGATTGGGATGGTATGGAACCCTTCATGTGCCAGTCTGACTCGCACTTGGCTTCTCTCATAAAAAGATTTTAAAAAATGTGATACGAATATAATATTTTTAATTAATCTGGCGCACTTAAAAATATTTGATTTAATCTGAGATTAAATCAAATATTTGGTTGGCACTAGCATGGTTTCTCTGCAAAAGAAACATTCTATGAAGAAAGCCATTTCGTTGGCACATAAAAGAAATAAGTATGAATCAGAGATGTCGCCCATTAGGGCATGGGCCGCGTTATTGTACTACGTCACGTTTTTGTAGGGCGAGTGTGACAAAATAAGCGCAACACGACAAACATTGCCTTGCGTTTACGATTATTACACACTCATGTTTTAAAGATTTTAGGTAAGTATAACTGCGTATATGTTAGTATATATATGTTGACCGTATATTTATACCAATATATGGCTGGATGCAGGCCGCTCTTGATCGGTCGTTTTGGAAATCTTTGGAAGAGGCCTATGTCCAGCACTGGACGTTATGCGGCTAACATGATGATGATGTATGTCAACATATACTTGACGGGGTGACTCAGTCCTTGAAAACTCTTGATTTTTTTATGTTGGTTTGCAATTTGGATTATTAAATTGAAACAATAATAAAACAATTGACTCGTATATGCTTCAGGTGAACGTTCCGTGCACACATTGAATCGTTATCATAAAAAAATATTTGTGAATAATAAATTTGCGATGCATACAAGAAGGGAACATTTGATGCATTCGATCGTTATTTGCGATGCATAAAAACAAGAAATTTCATCGATTTGCTGTGGTTTATGCTTCTGTTAACAGATGAACGTCATTATTTTAAACGTTACTTTGTGATTAATAAATTTGCAATAATAAATAAATAAATATATAGGGACAAATAACACTGATTGGGCTAGCCCTAAAGTAAGTTTGAGACTTTTGTTATGGGATACTAACTCAACGATACTATATTTTATAACAAATATATATATAGATAAACATCCAAGACCCAGTAAAATATAAAAAAGGCCATTTTCCAACTTGCCCTGACAGGGGATCGAACCTGGGACCTCTGGGCGGCGGACTAGCACCACTACGCCACGGAGCTCGTCACGGAGGCAATGAATACAAACAAGAAGTAACCGTTTGTGTTTCTATAAAAACAAAAAACGAAAATTTCCACCAATTTGTTTTGGTTCACAAATAAGTACATAATATAATAATAGTTACTTGCGATCGCTGTTACGGTTCGCTGCTCTTCCGAGAAGGGTCGTATTTAATTATATATTTAATCCCTTACTGAAAACCTAGTTTACGCGCGTGGTATTATTTTATAAAATTCTTTCCTTGATTATAATATCGCTTCCAATGAAAAGAATATCACGGGTTTTCTGAAATTCAAGAGCATAATAAAATAATTTGCAATTTTCCCCGCTTAAAAACATCGTTTATTCAGGAGAAATTCCTCTAGTCGGGGTAGGAATGGAAAAAAATCCATGATTTACGTTGCTCACCAAGGGCCTTATTAGCATACGATCGCATCTGAAAGCTGAAAAATACGGATGGCAATCCTTAGGGTGTTGTTTTATTATACAGATAATATTTGGAATTTCGAATTGGTAATCGTAAGATATTTCTTTTGACCGACTTTTATAACAGAACGATGTTCTCAATTCAAACCATTAAGTTTTTTATGAACGAATTTGGTGCATAAAAATGTATTTTTGATTAGAGAGCCAGCTTGAAAATTTTTATTTGTAGTCGCCGAAATTTGATCCCAATTCTAAACCGAAGTTGTTTCTGTTTTTTTGGACTTTTTGTAACTGCTAATGTAACCGATATTCACAACAAAGCAGATACATATAGTCAAAATTTGTGATAAAACGAGATGGGTGGGTAATGGTTCCGATTATACTTAAGTACGATTTGCTGTCGAATACACGCTGCCTCTTATGTTTCTGAGGCAGCATCCTTAAAATCGGCGCAAAGACCGACAACAGCGGCCATTGAAACGCGAATGCAGAGCTCATCCGCTTATAAATTATGCAGCGAATACGGAAAACAATCCCGAATTCGTGGCACCAGCGTTTTTGACGCACACCTAGAGTATATTTATTGAATAATGAAACAGCCATCGGCGTTGTGAAAGGTCAAAGTATTGCTTACAAATAGAACTTTCAAGTTTGTTTAGGGAGGGAAATGAGGAAGTAATACGAGGGAAATTATGTAGGAATAACGTACACAACTGGAAGAAGTCAACAAAAATATTTGGAATATGAACAAAATATAATGAAAGGCCTCATAAAGCCACCTTCTTATAGACAGCGGGTAGAGCGTAGAATAAAAAGGTAGCGTTTAGCGTTTTTAACTCGCCTGTCACTGGTTCGCTTGTCATTGTCTATAGTCGGGTATTTTTGCCACTGCATGAAAATATATTAGAGCAAATAAAATTCTAGAATTAGCTCTATCTACCGGTAAATTTTATGGTCATTTAGTTATAATGTGCCAGAAATGGAAAAAGGTACTTAATATATTTATATTTTAATTCCAATTTTATATTTCCAAAAAAAAGACAAAATGTAAAATTGATGGTGACTTAGCCATCTGCTCTTGCAAAAGATGCTGTACTATTGCTTACATTGCTTACAAAGCACAAGTTCACGTCAAGATTTCATGTTTTTTTTTTAATCTATCCTATAGGATAGGCTTTTTCTAGGTCCTTGTAAAATATCTATTATAAAAGCATGTTATTGTTTAACAAGTTTGTAACCGAATAATATAAACAAAAATTCTGCTATCACCAGCATTAATATAGAAATCGTTTGTCCTTCTCACCTTGAACTACACTTTAGTTCGCAATTCTCAGGAAGGAAGACGGATGGGGAGACCCGCGGCGGCATATATAACTTAATTTATAAGACAACGTTCATGCCGAGTACTCCTATTTGAACAAATTTCCTCCAGTCAAGCAATTTTAAAAGAAACGTGAGTGGCATCTTTATAATTTTTCGTGTATTTTTTTTGGAGTTTTACAGATTTGTGTCAATGGTTGACGATATGATATTACCTACATTAAATAAATATTTGTTACAATTTTATCTGTATTAAAGCTTAAATTCGACGTTGCACATTTCATTTTTGGTTTTGCCCGCTTTTTCCGAAGGAAAAATTTAATTTAATTAAAAACATTTAATTTGAAGAGTACCTAAATTCGAATTTTAGAGAAAAATCATAACTTTTAAAGTTCCTAGTTGTCAGTATATAGTGCAACTAGCAATATTTTTTAGTGATGTCGCTCGAGCTGCGGATTGGCACGGCTCCAAAACTGCAGTTATCTATCGCCACGCGAAGTTTCATTTTGCTTTGAAAATACTTTAGCAAGAAAATCGTTTTTTTCTATTTATTTTTTTCCGTTTTTTAGCATTAAGGAGCTTGCATGATGACCTGGCTAGAGTACGCAGTCAAGCAATCCCAGCCATTTATACTTAGATTTGGGAAAAGAAGCATCAATATCATTAGCGCCTCGGTGCTTCGAAAGGCACTTTAAGCCATTACACCTGATTGAAGCAGTCGTGAGGTTATGTCAGATGCCTTTCGTCATCTTGAATAATCCAAAACCAATATTGGCTCACAACCAAAAAACATATACAGATCTCTGCGCAAAGCAAACAAAACACAATATAGTTTTAAATACTGTTATGTTCATACAAGTTCCTCAATGTCTAACGAATCGTTTAATTTATTATAACTGTGGCAATAAAAAAAACGAGTCTAAAAATTATAACACTTAGTAAAACGGAAGGGTTACTTTATTTATACTTAGAATCCAAGGCAATAATAGCTTTAAAGAGTATGACGATAATTTATTTACATTATCACGCAATAATAATTACTTTATGCAGAATTAAATGTCAGCACAACTCATCACAAGAAATGTTCATGTCAGGAAGGATCAGCATTCAAGCCTCAGAGAAACCCCATTGACGTCAAACGCGTGTTTAGTTACTGCCACTGACGTGTTTAATATAGAGTACATAAAGATTATGAGGGCAGCATCATTGTGTTGTGTATTATATACTTTTCACCGTTTTGTTATAGATAACTCGTACGGGACGGTTATATATACTTATATCCTGCCTTTATAAATGAACAAAAATTTTCAAAATGTGTAAATCTTACTTTAAAAAGAAGAAATTAAAATCGCTAATCTCATAACCCATGGTAACCTGGGGTAAGCCTGTGTCACTCTCCGTAATATACCTACATTATAACTATGCGCGCGGTGACCACTTCGAAGGGGAATATTCAGTTACATGAATCGTATGCCTAGAGTAATAAGAATGAAATTAGCTTACAATGGATGTCTAGGTATCTAAACGAAGAGGTGAGGAGTTCTGATGCGAGCTAAATTAAACCAAAGCGCTTACCACATTGAGCAAATATTTCTTTGTATTTCTTTTCTGAGTGAGACTTCTGTACTTGAGTACTCGTACTTATTCTGTGCCTGGGGGTACAAAAGTGCCCCGACAAGGCAAGACAACCACAGGTGACAACGGAAGTGCAGGGCACTACCCACCTTTTCTTGAAGCGTTTCGTCGAATTTTGCGTATGGATCCAAAGGACAAAAAATATTTTTTTTTCTTAATGTATGGATTATAAAATGACAAATGTCTTTAGGAGATAACAGACAATAGATAGGATAGAATTAACAATTCTCAACTTATTACACTTAGTATGTATAAATTGTAAAACTAATAAATAACTTACACAAAACACCCAGAATAATTTCGAGTACCTGCAAAAGAAATATAAAAATAATTCAAAACGAGTTTGAAAAAAAGAAAAAAAAGAAAAGAAATGTGGTGTCGTGGGACACCAGGTAGGAACGAAGTTCCTTCGGCTAATGTAGAATCGACACAATTTGCAAAAGAAAAATCGTGCTCAAAGGAAGAGAAAGGTATTATAATACACTACTCGCTTGTGTATACGACTGTCGCGCCTGCGCACGTCTCATTTAACGGTTTTATTTAACGAGGTCATCCTTACGGTTTTACTATCACATATTTTTTAGTTCGGTCGCGCAGCAAAATCCCTATCTCCTCCAAGCCTGCCGTAAGGAACTTCGTTTCAAAAAAAACTTGTATTAAAAAAAAAGAAAAACCAATTTATCTTTTATTTTTGAATTTTTAAAAAGTAGCATATTTCACTTGGAAAGTTGTAGTATTCCAACGACATCCCTCCACTGCTCAGGCATTTTGAAGTTATGGCGGAATAAAGAAGATATAGATCAACCCTTAAAACATTACACTCCTTTTTTGGCGCTGTAGTAAATTGTTAATAAATATCAATCACTTCCAACGATTTTTTCTGTCAAGTGTATATTTCTATCTGTGGTCAGAGGTTATGACACGACTGTTGTTTACATGTTATGCGAGCGTATTCTGTAAGACAAGCTTTTGTTCTTATTGAATGGAATGTCTATTAAAGCAAAAAAATATCGCTCCTTAAAAATTCCTGTTTGTTTATTTCGTGTGTCTAAGTGAGAATCAATAAATTTATTATTATTAAGAAATTCCTGTATGGAAAAATATCACATAGGCAAAATAAAGTAAATGACTAAAACTAATGGAACCTAAAAGGTTTTATGGCACACGTGCTTAAAACATTTTATTATTTTTTCAAAGGCAATATGTTTACTGGTTAAAAAAGTTAGGTATGAGCACATTATTTGATAATATTGACCTCTTGCAACATTTGATATTTTCTTGTTATGTAATACAATAACGATATAAATATCCGTTCTGATATAAGTACTTTTACTTGAATGGTTTGGATTACCTATTACAGAAAAAAAAGCAATCATATACGTATTTACATATTAATATAATACGATGTTTTTGTAAATGACGTTTTGTTTCTGTACTTTAATAAACTTTTTTACTTGAATAACGGGTTAAGACCGTAACCCGTAGGACAACATAGGTTATACAGACGCTTACTACAGGCTTTTATGGACGAGCAACATTATATTATGCTCGCGAAAGTTGTCGGTGACAATAGGCGATACTCGGCGACAGTAGATGATCGTATGCGACAGTCGGCGACCGTTATGCGACAGTTTTTGATAGAGATTGACATGTGTCGCGCGACCGCCGGCGATCGTCGTGGACAATCGGACATACTGTCGCTCGTCTGCTAGAGCTCAACGTACTCTTTAAACACTCATTTTCTCAAATTTGATGAGCTTTTATAACAAAGCCCCAGTTTAGGACGTTATAAACATAAATGTTTCATATGGGCATTATCGTTCTTATCCGATGTGGCAGCGACAAACAAGCTTACAACGATGAAAATTTTATCCTGCGACGATATAGCCTCCGAAGAAAAATAAAGACCAGTCAAGCGCGAGTGTGACTTTTTCAACGAGGTAGACGTACATTTCCTATTTATTCCATTACATTTTATCGCACATTTTTAAGTGCTATTAAATACAAACTTTTATAACAAAAATGTATATTTTTTTTAGTTACCGAGTTTTTTTTTTTTACTTTTTTGGTTTAAAGGGAACTTATGTAAAGTTAAAAAAAAACCTGCACGCCTTACAAAATCTGTGAACAAATGATTATACAAACTAAGTAGAATTATGTCAAGTATGATCAAAGAAATAAAAAACATAAATGACTTCAGTAACTTTGACTTTTAATAATATTTATTTCAAGTAAAAGTAATATTTTGACAGTTTAATTTCAATTCTATATATTTATTTTCTTTTCTTTAAATAAAGCAGTCTTACTAACTATAGAAAAAACTTTCACCTTTTTTAGCAAGTTAAAGAAAATGATTTTTGATGATAATAATAACAAAGTGTTGAAGTTAAAACGTCTTGTGATAGAAATCAGTGTCACATTATTCATTCACAAAGCGGCATAATAATTATAGTTTTACTACTTTTGGCACGGAACCCTAAAAACAACGTGAACAAGCCTGGTTAAAATTGGGAATGGGATAGGCCAATAACAATAAAAAGCGACTGTTACGAGTATTTTATCGTCAACCAAAGCAGATAATACATAAGGAAAGAAAGTTCCCGTTTGTTTTGTAAGCCTTGGTTATATGAAGGTCTATGTCGTCGAAACTAAAATGGTTTATAAGTATATGAAGTACAATAAAAACACGCCTAATACTTATAGGAAAAATTTCACCTTTAAAATCACAATTTTCAGACAATGATATTGATTAAATTACCTAAACAGAACGACTTTGTCGGAAAGAAATCATATGCCTAGTTGAAACTAATTTCGTTTTTTTTTCTGTGTGATCCATATGAGAAAACGGGGTGTGTAAAGTTAAGCCTAATCAGGTTTTAAACCTGTATGTTGCTAAAATGTATCTTTGCTTGTATACTAAGTTTGTGCTTAGTTGACATATAATATAACAGTATTAACGCTCTATGGTACGGGTGTGTAATATATGTAATAATAACAGATAATATAATTTCAATTGCAATAACGCTCAAATAATATAATTTTCAATTTATGTAAAAACGCACTACCTAATTTCATTTCACGTAACATTTTATGCCATATAACCATCGTGTGCTCTAATAACTTTTAGTTTAATGTTCATTTTATATAATTATCACTTGTCATAATCTTCTTTAATATAATTATCCCTTATCCGAATGCTCTTTTCATATTACGTTAATTAATTAAAAATTGGTAACTATAATAATATAAGTGTTTTAGTTATAAGGAAAAAAAATAACATTAATTAATCATATTTACGGGTATTTATTTTTTAAGAAATAATCAGCTACAATAGTAATGATTAACTAACTTTATTTTAAATTTAAGTCTGAGGCCAAAGCTCGAAGATATTTCAAACAATTAAAAAAAAAGGAGGGTTATGTATGTGTTTAGCCGCACATAACCCTTCTTTTGTTTTAATTGTATGTAAGTACGTTCATCTGTTCCGTTAATGTTAAAATAATATTTGAATTAAAAAAATTCAAATATTATTTTAACATAACAATTTGCACATTTTTTTTTCATCTGCTCGATATTAAAAGAATATTTAAATTATATTCAAAAAATTAAATAAAGAAAATTTGGTTATGTCTAACCAAATTTTCTTTTTATATATTATTTTTTATTTAAAATTTTTGTGAATAACATTCAAATATCATTTGTATTTAATGCTTTTTTCACCTGCTCCCTCGATTTTAAAAGAATATTTAAATTATATTTACAATAATTTAAATATAAAAAAAATAAAAAAAATTGTTAAATGTAATTTTATTTATTTGTAAGTATGTAATAATATATTTTTTATCTGCTCCCTCGATATTTTTTTTTTTTTTATTTACAAACATTTAAATATTACTTTTACATATACATAATACTTAAATTTATGTAACCAATTTCTTTTTACCCAACTGCGTCAGAAGGAGGGCTATGTTTTTCTAGTATATGTATGTATGCATGCATGTATGTATACTTCTATGGAACGCTCTGCAGCCTAAACGGCTTAATGGTTTAAAGTTTGAGAGGTGTCGTTAAATTCGTCTCAATTCTGAGAGTGACACTGGGAATATATAAATTCAGTCGGTTTTTTTAATAATAGCTTGCTTTTTATATCATACTTTATGCGCATAAATAAATACAGGCGTTTTAAAATTATGACATATGTTACGTATAGATTATAATAATAAGAGCAAAATAATGTTATAGTAAGCAAATATTAATGTAAATGTGCATTATATATAATGTTCATTATTCCACATAAAATTATGTCATATACGGTATATCAATTAATCTTTATATAAAACAAAAGTATATTAAATGACATTAGGTTGTATGATTATTAGAGGATTTGTTGTTATTACATATATTACACACCCGGAAAAGTGTATATCAATTATCAATAGGATGCAATGACATTGATCTAAAATTTTGTATTTAAAACAATCTTGCACTTAAGAATCTTGGTGTACTTTGAATTCTTAATACTAGAGTTACTCGTGTGTGGTTGTAAGTATTATTACTAGAATCAAGGTAACATTCAAAGTTTACTGTGCGTTTTTCGCATTTAAAGTAACTAAAGATCATAAACTTGCCTATTGGTGTGGTATAAATGTGTTAAATCTTCAATTCTTACAGTACTTATGTATTTTATACGATGATAGTAATCTAGATACTTAATGTAAAAAATTATTACCGAAATAAATAATCACTGTTTTCAGCTTACAGAACATCAACTTACATGGCACATTTTGCCAACGAAATGAACATGAGAAGCCTTAATAAATGTTCTCAAAACCATTTCTGCCGACGTAGTCTCATATAGACAGCTGTTCCAAATCCTTTTGGTTAAATAGAGCAAAACAAGAAAAACGAGTGGGAGTGTTGTACCGAAGGGCGTAGGCGCTAGCACACACTGTATATATGGAATTATTTCACAAAGCATCTGAATTTACATTCCATTATGAATATTGAAGTAATTTGGCGTCAAGCCTCAAGCGCCAGTGATAATGTGACTGCATAATCCACGTCTCAGTGACTCTGTAACCATTGGCGCAAAATAATGACAATACAGAAGGGGATCTCGAATTTTACAAGTTTCACGTTTACAAAGATGCAAACTATTATATTTTTATAATGTTTTCTGTGCTTAACATATGAGCAGTTCCTCTATGAAACATATACACCTAATTGTATCCAGTGGCGTAGCGTGCATTGGCGGGGCCCCGTATAAAAAAAATTGGGGGCCCTTAGGAAGGGTAGGTAAAGATTTCTCACAAAAGAAAAAAAATGTATGCATAAAATTAAAATAAATATTTATTCATCATAATTATCTATCTGTAACTTTTCCAAAATTTTGTGGGATTCCCCCGTTGAAGTAAATGACTTAAACGAGGAAATCCCGCGATAACCGATTTAGAGTGTTGGCAACTTTTGAATGCACGTTTTACGCAAGAAAAAAAAATTTTTTTTTTTACTTTTGTCTTTTCTGTAATAATAAAACATTAGGAAGTTTTTATAAATTTTTGCTTACGCACGTCGGGGGCCCTCGTGGCCCGGGGGCCCCGTATAATTGATACGGCATATACGGCGGTAGCTACGCCCCTGATTGTATCTATCTAATCTTACTTATTAAGTGTTTTACTCTGTCTCGAATGTGTTAGTGATGTAGTATCAGATATCTTAAAAAGATGTAATGAAATGCATATCTTCGACGTTTTATCTTGGTATCTAAATCGCGAGCTTTGAGAGCAGTTCTTCTACAATTTGGCTATTTTGAGGTAAAGATTGTAACCATTGCGCAGAGGGTGGAATATTTCAGAATTTCGCGCGTCATTTCCACTTCATGTTAGCCGCGAGCGGAAAAACAAACCGCCACTGGTTGTACTTATTCTTCACTTGATCATTTATGTGCGAGAGTTAATAAATATGTTAAGGAAACAACTTGTACCTTGTGCCCGTCACTTAAATACTCTTAATATTAGTTTTGGAATACTATAAACACAAAATGGTAAAAGAGAAACGTCGTCACTCATAACCTTGGCCCATTGAATTTAAATATATTATTTTGTTAAATAGAAATGGAAACAATGCGGTCATAAGATCACAAGTTAACAAGTACTTGTATTGCATTATTCATCTAAGGCTGTCTAATGTTTCAGAAAAATGCTGCGATGGTTTTTGCTTTGCTTTTGGTTTGATCTTGATACTTTAAAAAAAAAGATTTAATCTCCTACATTTATGAAGTATATATAAACGTTATTATGGGTAATAAAGATTAAAGAACAAATCAAGTGTTGACAGTGGGTTTATAAAACTCTATCATAAAATACATTTCAGTAAATTAAAATATAAACCAAATATAATCAAACTTTATTCGTGCTTAATGCATTTTTATTTTTTGTTTAATATCAAAATTTCTTCAACGTTCCCATAAAGACTCGAATACGTAAACTATAGAGTACAATTTTGTCTCATAGATCAAAAGATCACAAGTTAACAACTTCTCGTATTGCATTATTCATGTAAGGCTGTCTAATGTTTCAGAAAAATGCTGCGATGGTTTTTGCTTTGCTTTTGGTTTGATCTTGATACTTTAAAAAGAAAAAAAGATTTGGTCTCCTACATTTATAAAGTATACCTAACGTAAATAGGGGTAATAAAGATTAAAGAACAAATCAAGTGTTGACAGTGGGTTTATAAAACTCTATCATAAAATACATTTCAGTAAATTAAAATGTAAACCAAATATAATCAAACTTTATTCGTGCTTAATGCATTTTTATTTTTTGTTTAATATCAAAATTTCTTCAACGTTCCCATAAAGACTCGAATACGTAAACTATAGGGTACAATTTTGTCTCGAATATTGTTAAGTTTACTTCGTCAATTACTTTGATGAGCATAAACAAAAATCACATAATCCTAAGGCTTAAATTGATTCAAACAAGTCCAATGACATTTCCTTAGAAAGATTGTTACTAACAAACGTCAGCATCAATTTGTAAGGAGAGTATGTACAAGAAAATCTAATCTGATCGTGAAATTTTCAACAGACCCTCATTACCGTCAGAACACAAAGAGAAGGAAAAAATGACCATGGCGGAAATTTCATGTAAATTGTTGGATGCACGACTACCCGGCCACGGCTCCCGGAGTTTTATTGTGGCGAGGAGTTCTTATTAGAATTGGGATTACTCTTTCAACATAAAGGTTAGATTAACTTACGCCTTTGTTGGAGTTACGGAAGCATGGTTTACGCGTCAAAATGTTATTAAAAATTTTGACACTGTTCGCATACGTAGCATGAAAATTTAAAAGATAAAATGGATTAATATGTTGTTACATAAGTTGCTAAAATAAATAAATAATAAATAATAATAAATATATAGGGACAAATTACACTGATTGAGCTAGCCCCAAAGTAAGTTCGAGACTTGTGTTATGGGATACTAACTCAACGATACTATATTTTATAACAAATACATATGTAGATAAACATCCAAGACCCAGGACAATTTGAAAAAGGCCATTTTCCAACTTGCCCTGACCGGGGATCGAACCCGGGACCTCTGGGTGGCGGACTAGCATGGTGACTACTACGCCACGGAGGTCGTCGACTTTATTCGTGCTTAATGCATTTTTTTTTGTTTAATATCAAAATTTCTTCAACGTTCCCATAAAGACTCGAATACGTAAACTATAGGGTACAATTTTGTCTCGAATATTGTTAAGTTTACTTCGTCAATTACTTTGATGAGCATAAACAAAAATCACATAATCCTAAGGCTTAAATTGATTCAAACAAGTCCAATGACATTTCCTTAGAAAGATTGTTACTAACAAACGTCAGCATCAATTTGTAAGGAGAGTACAATATCCTGATAGTTAGGTATTGTTGTGTCCGAATGGGTCAGACGTAGGTGCATGCTGATATTGAAATATAGAATTATTAAATTCGTAGTTTTAGTATCACCGGATTGTTCCCGTAGATTCGGAGAATAGCTTTACTTGCTTCGCTCGCTCGTTCAAATTTGTAAATAGTTTGTATCGAGCTGTGAACTCACGAGCTCCATATTTTGGCAACCCTGGGAACGGTTTGGCTTTGCTTAATTCGCTCACTACTTCAATTAAACCTATTTTGGTCTTTCCAAATTTGGTTAAATGTAAAAGTTGCTTTCCACAATCTGGTTTTCTTGCTATATCTGAATTTATTGTTTAACACATAATTTGGTCTGGAATTAAAAAAAAAACATAATAAATAATCCTCGAAAAGTCATGACAAAATAGCTGCATCAAAGCCCAAAAATGTCCACAAAATATTCACAACAACACACGTATATTTTCCGCACGAGCCTTACTCCGATCCCACCTAATCTCTCCCGTTTCATCATTTATCCTTATCACTTTCCTGTACCCTTTGCTTAGTTCAAATAATACGTTTTTTCCATAAAATGACGTACAAAGTATTTGTACACTATCGCGTCTTTATCCCTAACGAGCGGTTATGAAGCGGTAATGACCAGGCGGTCTAAAGTTTAGGCATTTGCTCTGCGTCTGTGAGGCATGAGTTTGATCCTCAATAATCGCGACTTATATACCTCTGAGTTTGTTAATCATGTACCGTTTGTACCGCCACCAGCACATAACTGAGCTGGTCGCCTTTTCGGCAATTCGTGGTTGTTATATTTACTGTAAGTACATGTAAGCTGTGATGGTTTTGATTGCCGAATAAAGCTTATCTTTCTTTCTTTCTTTTACGGCCAAGAGAAAATTATCAAGTGATACAAATAACCAAAGATAAATAAATGGTTCTGGACTTTGACTATGGTCATTTTCAGATCCTTTTTTGAGCTACGTCAGATGCCTCGCTTGAAATTCTGGCACCAAAGTGTTACCTATTAAAAGATTTGATAGATACCTAACAAGGCAGACAGAACTTAAGAGCCGTAAAATTCAAATGCCACATATAGCGCATTATTAGGTTTAAATATTGAAAAAAGGAATGAAAATTGTAGCTAGCTTATTTTTGATATTTCGATTTTCGCCTATTCCCTCAACCAGCTTTTACCATCTGCGCGAGAATAGCAGCAGCTGGTACAATTTAAATTTTTCTTTTCACCTAGATAGCAGAATCCAATGTTCCCTCTGGGAAGTTCAAATAATACGTTTTCTCCATAAAAACACGTCGCTGCAGTTTTATTTCGATGGCAATAAGACGCCATGGTGCGGGTTCGTTTGTGTTGAAATTAGGATGGCGTCTTCCTGAATTCGCCCAGCTGCGTACAATTTTACAGCATGCCAACACTCCGGATTACGTGACCAGCTTGCTGATCCACTCGCTGCCTTGTTATTTCACCCCTTATCTTTAAACAACTACATCTTGTATTTTTAGTTAATCCAGTTTGCTACAAGCATTCTTATTTAAACGCTTTACTTGTCTAGTTTTGGCATTACATTTCTCAGTGCCACTACATTATAGTAACTTTATTTTATTATTCAATCGCTTATCGTAAAAACAACTATATCTTGTATTTTTAGCTCATCTAGTTTGCTAGAAGTGTTCTTATTTAAAAGCTTTACTTGTCTAATTTTGGCATCACGTGTCTCGGTGTCACTAATATTACTTTGTTTTATTATTCCACCTCGTATCTTAAAACAACTTTATCTTGTATTTTTATTCTATCCAGTTTGCTAAAAGTGTTCTTATTTAAAAGCTTTAACTGTCTTATTTTGTCATCATATGACTCGGTGTCACTAATTACTTTGTTAACTAGGAGACTGTTGTGTTATGTTATGTATGACTGATGGTGTTTTGCTAACCATTTGCGAAAAAGAGGTGATAGTGTAGGTATGTATGTATGCATGTATAACAAAACCTGATTATTTGCATAAAAACTGATGAGAAATTACCTAACCACGCAAATCATTCCAAATTTCTTTTCGTACCTTCTTCAAACTCTAACTTAAGTAAAGGGAGACAATAGAAAACTTAACTGAATTTCAAACATATTTCAGAGACATTTACAGGAAAATGTTATTGTTCTTCGCTAATTTTGTTTGAGAACAAAATATTACACTTTTATCGCTGCTTCAAGTGATTTCTAAAAGGAATTCCAAACAATAGCTCGGAAGTGCTTTTCGTTTCCGGTCCTGCTTTGAGAAATGTTTGAAGGTTTCAGTAAGACAGTTCCAGGTGCTTTTCATCTTTTATTGCTATCGTTGTGACCGTTCAGTTTACCGCTTGTACTACCTCTTCAATTCATCGGTTTTATGAATGGAATCCGACTGCGATTTGCTAAAAAATATTTCTGCCATATGGGTATCAAAGTCTAGATTACTTACTGACCTCCTTGAAAAGCGAAGACCCATCAATAAAAATACTTGATTATTACTGCCTAAAAAATAAGTCGTGCTAGAACGACTACTAATCTTACCGTGCTTTCTAGTCTTAAAGATAATTCCAATAGTTCTGACCATACATGTTTAATACTGCTGCAAGTATCATCGCTAATCAATGTTTACCCTCTCTAAGACTTCTTGTTCCTCAGTCTTGTACTTACTACCGTCTGGCATATCCTACTCGTCCCCCTCGTACCCCTAATTACTCTACTAGTTACTAAGATGAAGCAGAGTAACGTCTGTTAGCCACCAACATATTCGAAAGAAAGAATGCCTCCATCCATTAGCACATCCAGACGTTTATTAGATATCTCAGTAACAGACAGCTAATATTCGGCCTTCGTACAGATTCTGTTCCATTTCTCTCTCAGACATAAAAACGTAACGAGTGTTGCCAAGCAGCTTCTTTATTAGAGCTTAATGATACAGGCAATATAGGGCGGAATTTCTAACTTTTTTCAATTATCAGTAAATTCTTATAAAGGAGATTTCTGAATTTCAATGTTAAAGAATAAAATATAATGAAATGTTTTCTTAATTGAACGTATTTACGGTGCAAAGAATTTAAAATGCTTCAAGTGGACTAAGATTATCCTGATTTTGCAAACTTATAACATTAAATACCTATTTATTTACTTACTTCGTTAAGATATGGAGAAGATATTGTTACCACAAATAAATCCAAAAAGCAACGTTCTTGTATACTTACTTAGTTGATTTTCCAATATTGACACAATAGCAAAGCTTTTGTAAAATAAAGTCCGGAAATGCACTTTATAATAAATAATCCACGCATAATTATTCAAATACATCAGATTTACCGGAGTACAATACGATTATTACTGCTAGGAGCGCGAAACACCGTTAATCTATTTAATAGCCTGAAGCACTTTAGAAATTGAATTTAAAAATAAATGAGAGACAAAGGAATCGATAAGAGAAGCAAATTACGTCAAGTATACTTTCTCAAGATGTCGTTTTATATGCTATATATAATACATATATATAGTCTGACGCTAAATACTGGTTGGGTTTCAAATTCAATTTCATTGCTGAAATATAAATTGTACTTAAAAACACGTTTCCAATTATATTTGCCCTCCAGTATGAAATCTTCGATGAGATATAATACTATATAGACTGGACACATTGAAATATAAGTGTAGATGATCCAGATATTTTCGTTATTGGGTTTCCTTTTGGCCATTCTTGAGAAAGCTCACATTTTACGGTGGGGACTGTTTTAACGTTGCACTACATCTACAAAATCCTTTATCAAAGAGTTTAAGGCCAAAACTTGGGGAAGTAGTAAAATTTAATATCGACCTCACAGTTCAGAGGACACCACAGTTTATGGCGGCAATTACTACCCTTCATCGTGGAAATACGGGAGATTGGCTCGAGCTTTCATAGGGTTTCGGAACGGTATTGATAGTATTACTCAAATTCTTTGGAATCGATTTAGTTTTCATGGACTTGTACTTGAGTAAAATAATTAAATTACAGATTGTAACAGAGAAGGAAACTACAAGGTTAGAAGCTTTCGAGATGTAGTGTTGGAGAAGGCTAGAGAAAAAAAGTTAAAAGGAAAAAGTAACAAACATAAAAGTCCTAAATAGAATAGGTGAAAAAAGACACATCCTAGAGGTCATTATAAAAAGGCGAGGCAATATGTTAGAACTCTTGATACGGCATGACAATTTTATGCGCATTATTATAGAAGGCAAAATAAAAGGAAGAAGGGGAAGAGGAAATCCCAGGCACAACTGTATGTAGCAAGTCAAGGAAAAGATTACAGCAGTGTCGTATTAAGACGTCAAGAGATTGCCAAAAAACATGATAGAATGGAAAAAAATCCACCGACAAGAGCACCGCTCTTAAATTATGAAGATGAGATTGTAAAAGCCGATCGAATCGACAGAATGGGTGAGAATCTAAATCATAGTATAAGGCTAATGAGCTCATCACTAATTTGATTTCATTTTTCCATCTTCACGCCCACCATAAGGAGCTCGGTGGCCCGGAGGGGGTGCGCATTACAAGCGCTTTCGCGAGTAAAGCGACACCGGGAATGGTCCGCACTTGAATGGGTGACCACAATTGGCATAAAAATTTTTTGAGCTCCTCCGTGCTTCGGAAGCACGATAGAAGAGACGAAGCGGAGGCGTTGGTCCCGGCTGTCATCATAGTGTGGCAGTCGTCAAGCTATGTCAGATGCCTTTAGGCAGCCTGAAAAATCTGACGCAGTGTTGGCCACTTACACACACAAAAACAAACAAGCAGCCCTCCATGCTATCACGCTAAATATGGCCTCGATCGGCCTTCGACCTAACGACAGCCGTAGGCTTTATCTACTCTGTCAGGGATAAAGACGTGACAGTGTATTCGTATCGTCCACGTTTCACGAAACTTGGACGATGACCAAAAAGGATAGAGCGTTTGAAATGTGGTGCTGGAGGAGAATGAAAAAAAAATAAGTTGGACAGAAAACGTTTCAAACGAAAAGGCATTAAAAAATGTGGGAGAGAAAAAAGACAAATACTAAAAATTATAGAAAATAGAAGGAAAATTTTCCGGTACCTACTGCGTCACGCTGCGTTCATTTAAACAATAATGGAAGGGAAAAGAGGGGTAGGAAAACCCAGCAGAAATTATTTCGAACAAATAAAAGCAAAAACATACGGAGATTAAGAACTCGGCGGAGAAAAGGGAGGCATGGAAAACACTCCACCAACAAGAGCCTAGCTCTTTAAATATAAGAAGAAAAATAGTGTATTTGTTTATATTTACCCTTTTGAATACTTTATAATCTTCTTTACTAGCTGTATCATCATAATTTATGACATATTTGAAAGAATAATATTTTTTTATTTGAAGAGTTCCATCGATGTATCTAGGATCCCAACATCAGATCCTGACCTGATAATCATTGAATTACCTGGAAAGTATACCCTTTCTAACAAAAAATAATTTTATAAATCGGGCCAAGCGTATTTGAGTAATTGGGAAACATACTTACTTGAATAATGAAATATTTCGACAAATTGAGAACCTCTTCTTTGAAGTCGATCAAAAGTACTTCACATAAATTCTTAAACCCTTCTTTTTGGAAGTTAGTCAATTATGCTTTTATGAATGAAACCATTGTCTTCGTAAAGGGTCTACATAACGTGCAATTCAAAACAGACATAAATTGCAGGAACTCCCGTTCCTACCTGGAAACAGTCGCACTTTTGACGAGATTCTTTTCAAACTTTTGTACAACTGGTGACCCTATCATCAACAAAAGTGTCTACCTTCTATGCCTCATTACTTGTACCTTTTTCAAAGCTATATTGGAAGGAGACACTCATATATTAAAAGAGAGGTATCAAAGGAAAGACGATTTTGTTATATACGTTTTAAGAGCCAATATACTTTGTGGCAGTCATGGTGAGGTGATCCTTAGAAAGGGTTGTCAGTTTGTATAAAGCTGACGTCGCCGCAAACGACAGTTAATGGCGCATAAAATTCACAGTAAGGCTGAGATAGTATATATGTATTCATATTTACATTTCTGTTTTTAGAATAAGTATCAGAGATTGCTTTCAAATTGCGATGCTCGGCAAACGCTTAAATGAGGCAGATTTCACAGTATTTCATTTGAAATGAAGTTAATATTAACTCCTTATTACATTATGTACCTGTCTTCTTAGGAAATTCATCTTCTTGAGTAAATGAATTTCCTGTGAGGCTTCGTTCAATTACATTTTAAAAATATATGATGCCAATTTATTTAAACGTAGCAAACACATTTCTGTTTCACTGTGCATTCCATGCTAGAAAATAAATAATTTACCAGCTGCTTCACTTCCCTGTTCTTCGAATCATTGTGAAACCGGACGCGACGGAATTTAAAAGGCGGGACCAACATTTGCCAGAATGGCAAGATGTTGTCCACACCGGAAAAAGTGACAGCGCAAAGAGCTCCCACAGGGTGGGAACGAACCTCGGCTTTGGGCGTCACTGAGATCGGCTTTGACCAAGTGTCAAGCGCCTGAAAGGCCGACCGGCGAAAAGCGTCCTGGTACCGTTCGGTACCTCGTGAACGCGCCAGTCCTACTCCTATTCTTGATCCGAACTCGCCGGCGAGTGGGATTTGCGATCGAGCTAATTGTGATTCTGTGCCTGCGTTGCGCAGGTGACTCTGTCGAAGGGGGAATCGCACGACTTATGGGGTCGTCCGGATCATGGAGTACATGCCTTGGTCTCCTACACCTGACGAAGTTGGATGGGTCGTAGTCGGCAGCTTTCGCTACCAACTGGTTTGGATGTGTGGGGGCGCGTTCAAAGGATCGTGAAGCGGTCTCTTTGAAGAATCGAATGATGGAGGAGAGCTCCAATTCGCGATGCAGGTCCACAGTGCGGGTGCCCCATTCCGCCTGGGTGGCCTTCCTGAGGAACCTGTTTTGTATGACTTGGAGGGAATTTATGTGCGTTTTGGCAGCGTGTGCGAAGCATACGCTGGCGTACGACATTATAGGGCGGATGCACAGCTTGTATAATATCAACTTGTTACGGAGTGACATTTTACGATTGCTGATCATCGGGGATAGCCTGAAGAGGCAGTGGGCTGCGCGATTTCTAACTCTCTTTATGTGGTGACCAAAGGTCATACCACTGTCGAGAGTTACGCCTAAGTATTTGGCCGTCTTTGCCCATTGAATGGGCTAGCCGAACAGGGACAGAGTTCTGAGAAGTGGAGTGGAGCCCCCCCTACGAGGGCGGGTCGTGGCACCGTGATCATCGCTAAATACACTGCGGTACTTTTGGACGGGTTCACGGTGATTCTCCACTTCTTGAACCATTCTCCAAGTGCTGTGACAGCTCTTTGGAGTTTGCTGGAAAGATAATCCTTCCGCTAATGGGAGTAGTAGATTGCCGTATCGTCGGCATATAGGGCGTGCTCCAGGTTTGGAGCTTTGGGAATGTCACTGGTGTACAGCGAGAAGAGAGTCGGAGAGAGTACGGAGCCTTGCGGGACTCCTGCTCTGATAGGGTGCGGCCTAGATAAGCAGCCCTGTAGACGATAGTGGAACGTCCTGTTCGACAGGAAATCTCGTATGATGCGCACGAGATTGATTGACATGCCCATGCGGACGAGTTTGGAAACCAAACCCTCATGCCAGACCTTGTCGAAGGCCGTTGCTATGTCAAAGAAGACCGCTCCGGTTGGCCTATCTGAGTTTTTGTGGTGAAGGATGTGCTCCGTGAGGCGGTGCACTTGCTGGATACACGAATGTTTGGGGCGGAAACCAAACTGTTCGGGAGGTATTATGGAGGGCTTGGAATCTAAAAATTCCTTGAGCCGCGTCAGGATGATGCGTTCGTATATCTTCCCCAAAGTGCTAAGTAGACTTATGGGTCGATATGAAGAGAGGTTTCTCAGGTCTTTGCCTGCTTTTGGAATCCCTATAACCACTGCGTCTTTCCAGGCGGCTGGAAAAGTGCAGTTTGCTAAAGCTGCATTGAAAATGCATACTATTAGCAACAGGAGGGTTTCGGGGAGGCGTCTGAGGACACCGTTAGAAATGCCGTCAGCTCCGGGAGCTTTCCGGGGGCTATTGGACCTTATGATTTCTTCCACCTCCTCGAGCGTGGTCGGTCGGAGGGGAATGTCAGGTAGGGGGAGGGAGTCAGGTGAGAGGCTGAGGGTTTCAGCTTGCTCGTTGACTATATCTGAGTGCGCTTGTTCTATGGGCTCGAGACAAGGGGAGCATTGCATCTCCAGGTTGTTTGCTAAGCATTCAACCTTCTCGTCGTCGTCAAAGGCGACGGAGCCGTCGGGGTGTTTGAGAGGAGGGGTTGGTTCTACCCTATCGAGTCGCAGTGCTCTCGCAATCTTCCAGAAGGTTATGTGAGCAGGTTGGAACTCTGAGAGAGTGTTACCCCATCGTTCGTCTCTGATCTCGGCTAGTCGATCTCTAACTTGACGTTGGAGGTCGCGTAACTCTAATTGAGCGTCTTCGGTGGGGTACGCATCGTAACGTCTGGTCGCGGCACGCTTGCGTCTCAGTAAATCGCGCATATCCTCAGGCAGTTCAAACCGATGACTAGGGTCAAGCGATGGGACCTGCCTGGAGCAGTCACTGATGACTTTCTGCAAGTGATTTGTGAGACCAGCGATAGCCTTGTCTGTATCGTCAGGGGTCACTATTCTATCTGGTATGGTGTCTAGTTCGGGAGACGTGGGTTGGTCTAGAGCGTCTTTCAGCTTTCGCCAATCCGTCACCGTTCTCGTAAAAGCTGTCTGTCCGTTTGCTGTCGGCCCTAACTGTAGGAGTACAGGACGGTGGTCTGAATGGAGTTCCGAATGTACTTCTAGTGATACCACCTGAAGAGCGATATTTCTGAGAAGTGCAATATCAATGACGCTGGGAGTTTGACCTACTATTTTCGGGTAGTGGGTCGGGGCCTCCGAAGCCACAACTTCGTACTCTAGGTCCTCCCTGAGGTGGTCTAGTGTAATCCCGTTTGTGGATGTGGAGCTGGAGTGCCAAATGGTGTTCCTCGAGTTGAAATCTCCCGCCAGACTGGTGGAGTTTCCTAGTTCAAAGAGAGCGGCAAGATCAGATCTGATCAAGCGTTTGTTCGGAGGTAAATAGATTGATGCGATATTGATGGCTGGATGGCCAGCCATGCCAATCCGGAGGAGTGCGCACTCGATGTTGGTGAGTGTAGCAGGTTCCAAGGGAACACAGTGGAGAGACCGTTTGAAGTAGATAAGGATGCCGCCTAAGCCGCCATCTCTATCCCTGCAGATTGAGTCGTAATTCGCCATGCGCGGTGTGCGCATGCTAGGCTTGAGAAAGGTCTCTTGCACTAGTAGAATGTCGACTTGGTATTTGATGAGATACTGGCGTATTTCATCCCGCTGGTCTTTGTTTCTGGTTTTAATTCCGTCTGGGTTAAAGTACGCTATCGATAGTGAGACAGGCTTTACTCTACGATTGAGACTACCCATTATGGTCGTTTTGAGAGGAGTTCGCGCGGAATCTGGTAGGAGCCGATCTGCTCCAGGAAAGCCCTGTGTTTTGCTAGTACGCAAACACGGCGAAGTTGGTCGTTGCCTGCCTCGATCAATTCTCGTCCGATTGTGTCAATCATCGAGAAGTCGATGTTCTGGAGACTATCCAGAACACCCATGAAAGTGGCGGTGGCTTCGTCGGTGGATAGATAATACACCGTATTGCCGTCCTTTTATACTATTAGAGAAGAGGGTGGGGAGCGGAGTTGCCCGAACGTTCTATAGTAAAAATATTTAATAAAGGGGAATTATTTACCTCACGCTGTTTATTTATTAATTGAATATTAGATTTTGTAAATTTATTTATTTCTAGTTGCTCCCAAATACTCAATCTTAACCCTTTTTCTTTTCGGTGTGTAATATTTTGTACGTATAGCAACTAGAAATAAATAAATTTAAAAAATCTGATATTCAATTAATAAATAAACAGCTTGAGGTAAATAATTCCCCTTTATTAAATATTTATACTATAGAACGTTCGGGCAACTCCGCTCCCCCACCCTCTTCTCTAACAGTATAAAAGGACGGCAATACGGTGTAGTTTTATCATTTGACGCTTGACCGCCGAACGATCAATAACTTGTTTGGTGCCTGAGGATGCCTCGTGGAGAGGCGAAACACGTGTCGCGTATGCGGTATCCGATGTTGCTGCAGCCGCAGCGGATGCAGCAGTATCGGAGGAAGCATGCATCAGCTGTTGGTGGCGGGTGCACACGGGCTGTTGGTGACAGGTATGCTGGGACTAACACTAGTGGGTGAGCGCCGGCCGGCAATAGTTTGCATGAACTAACTGGTGGCGGAATTGCACAAAGTAATTCAAAACATGTAGTATGTAACTTTGACTTCCGCAACACCTGAATCTATAAACTATCTTAAACAGTTGTAATTTCACACATGATGTATTTCTATTGCCACCATAACAACAATTACTATAAACAAAATAAATTGAATATTTAAGGGCTCCCATACAACAAACGTGATTTTTATGGATACCACTGATACGGAACCCTTCGTGCGCGAGTCCGACTCGCACTTAGCTGGTTATTCTATCTTAACACGGCTCTGGGCTCTGTCTACCCAGTCAAGGATATATACGCGTTAATTTATCTGTAATCTGTCTGTGTCTCTATTTACTTATAATCGTCCAGATCGTAAAAGCCTTTAGGTCTTGTTGTACTAAGCTCTATATCACATCACACTAATATTAGAAAGGCGAGACTTTGTGAGTGTGTGTGTGTATGTTTGTTACTTCTTCACGCGCAAACGGCTGGACTAGTTTCGATAAAACTTGGTATGTAGGAAGCTGACACCCCGGCGTAACACATGGACTACTTTAGGAGTGGGTAACACCGCGGGGCGAAGCTAGTAGACATAGACATAGACATAGATTTATTAGACCTTAAAACACACATAATACATAATAAAAAACATTATACACAAAGAGGAAATAACATAGTTTTTATTTTTATGTGCGCTTTAGCAGATCGAATGGGCTGTGGCTCAGTGTATAGTTTACTCATACTTAATATGAGTAAAACACAGATATTCTGCCACACCACTTGTAGGATCTGACTAACAAATATTTACTTGTAAAATATAATATGATGAAAGTATCTCTCTAAAGGAGAAACTACTGACTGAATCAAATAAAAAGCAACCCAATAAACATTAACCCATATTTATGGACAGTTGTCGGAACGCAGAAAATACGCACCTATCCTATATTACACGTCACCATTATTCATGTACATCCAGAGATACGGTTTCCCGCCGGTTATCCGGCACGTGACCGGGTTGCGGACTCTCCCCCGACTTATTACGAATATATACCGGTTTGTAGCGTGGCGATATTTATTTGGAAGATTACTCCATAAGTTATATTATATTTAGCCTTGAAAGTATACACGTGCTGAATTATACGCTAATAGTATTATTATGTCACGTTACTATAACTTTACATTAGATATTGATACATCATCAATATTTAAGCTTTACTCTCGTTTAGGTATGAGAGGAGTTTGAATTTTCCATTTGTCTCTCGTCTGCCAGCTGTTTTACTATTGTACTACAAATGATATTAAAACAAAACTACATACATGACGAACTCCGTGGCGTAGTGGTCACCAGGCTCGTCTGCCACCCAGAGGTTCCTGGTTCGATCCCCGGTCAGGGCAAGTTGAAAAATGGCTTTTTTCAAATTTTCCTGGGTTATCTATATATGTATTTGTTATAAAATATAGCATTGTTGAGTTAGTATCCCATAATACAAGTCTCAAACTTATTTTGGGACTAGCTTAACACGGAAAAAAATATCGTTGCCCAAACGAGAATTATTGTTAACTATACAATATTTATAGTCCTATTTGTGACAACCCTCACGGTTAGTAAGGTCTACTACACAGTTATAGTTAATGTGTTTTAGTTACAAGTACGATTAATATAGGTTTTAAAACAAACATATATTGTAAACTCAACAATGTGATATGTTGTCATTTTCAGTAGGTTCAACAAGATCGTATTGTAGCAATTACTAAGCTTTTTGTAACAATTACAATCTTTTGTGTTATGTGTCCAATTTTCTTTGTTTTTGTTACTAAATTATTTGTTGTACCTACTGCATTTAAATGTTGTAATTATTATGGGTAGATTGCCCTTACTATATGACAAGTTGTATCAACTATATAACTAGTTGAATCTACTAATATTTGTTGTGACTACTAAACAGGTGATTTGAGTAGCCGATAATATGGTCGCAGTATATTCGTATCTAAACGCTAGCGACTAGATTCAACTATGCTGCGTGCCCTGTACGGTGGGAGACATTTTATTCATCCCATCAATTGTAGTCTCGGAGACCTTATATCTAAGATGAAAAAATCTCTATAGCGAGTTTTAAAATTTCACGAAACTGCACAACACCATCTATCGGATTAGTTGTGAATATAGGCAACAGTTCATATAGTTTACAAACAGTTCAGTACAATTATAATTAACAAATTACGGTTTGTACTAACAACCTATTGAGTATTTATTACTTGTTATAGCTGTGTATACAACAAATCATTTATTTAACTTTACAAACCATTTAGTACAATAAACTTTCAACAGATCATGAGTTCCTGGAACAACTTGTTATGTTTTAGTACTGTTACTGCTGTATAGGCAACAATTCATATAGTTTAATTTACAATCTGTTTAGTACAATTATATTCAACAAATTACTAAGTTCCTACCACTATATTTATTGTTAGCGCTACATATTACGTCATCTAGAAACGCATCGTACAGACTACAAATACATAGTATTAGAAACTAATCAAGTCGTTGAGGGAACGAATAAATCTATAGTATTAACATAATTATTGTAATATCAAAAAAAAATAATCAACTATACATTCTGGTAGTATAGTAAACGTTCATTTCTTTCCGTGAACCTGTGCAATTTCTCCCTATATATCATTATGTGTCCTTATTTATTTTATTTATTTATTTTTGCACATATATTATCACGTCTTTATTCCTAACATTACGAGTGAATTATAATAAAATTAAGAGTCTTGCAGCTCGCAAATAGAGCCTAAGGCCGCAAGACTCAAAGGCCACATTTAGCGTCACGGTGGGCGAGGTTTTTTTATTGATACAATACTATTTTATACATTAGTATCTAATGTGACCAGCGGCTCTAAGCAAATAGAGCCTAAGGCCGCAAGACTCAAAGGCCACATTTAGCGTCACTATGGGCGAGGTTTTTTTATTGATGCAATACTATTTTATACATTAGTATCTAATGTGACCAGCGGCTCTAAGCAAATAGAGCCTAAGGCCGCAAGACTCAAGAACCACGTTTAGCGTCACGACGGGCGAGGTTTTTTTATTGATACAATACTATTTTATTATTGTATCAAACAAATAATGTGACCAATGACGGTTTATTGACCTTATCTAATGGATTTAAACTATTTCCACCTCGACTTCACTCCTCTTCTGTTAAACTAATATTTTTTGAGAAATGCTATTCTGGGCACATTTTCTACATTGTTTTATCTAGGAATATTTTATACGCCCCCAATGGAACAAGAATTCTCACTCAACTCATCGGTCGCCCTCTAGTCGTTGGCCCACGGCTAGAGGGTCCATGGCATGAGGGCTCAGGAGGGTTACTCCATCAAATAATACGTTAGTCGTACGATAGTGAAGTCTCTCTATTTCTATTTCAAATCAAATTAGACTTTATGATCATACGTTAATGCTCAATGTTGCCTTACACTAGAACACGGATACGCTGTAACGTCCGTCTTGCGGACCGCTTTTTGAGTAACCCCCCAGCTATCAGGCGAAGCAAAATTACCTTTCACTTTTAATACTTTAATCAATCACGAAATGTCAATACGTGTGCGTCACGTACGTAACGTTTATCGTGTAACGCCAAATGGGTATAAGGTTTCTTTCACGTAACCTGCAAGAAATAACTTCGTTCTAACAACAAAAACATATTTGATAGTACCTACCTGTATAGTACATTCAAAAATACAGTCGATTACACGGCGTGACATTTTGCAACCGCGAGCCGGTCGGTGGCCCATTTCATTTATTCCACCAAATAAATTTACTGGCTGCCCAGTCCCGTTTGTGGTCTGTCTTTTACCTTATAATTAATTATTGGTCGATCCAATATTCTACTGGATATATTCCTTATGTTTAAAAGGAAACACTCGCACATACGTATTTATTAATAAGTAGCTGATGCCCGCGGCGTTTCCCACGTGGTCTTTTTGTGAAAATCGTATGGGAAACTCACATTTCCCCGGAATGAAAAGTCAAATTTCATAACAATCCGTTCAGCTGTAGTGACATAAAAGTTGAACAATCATCTATACATTCATACAAATGTTCGCATCATAGAATTACTTAGCCGATATTTTATTTGCCTTTTTTGCCTTAAATTTAAACTTTACACCTTTTTTACATGTTTCTAAATTTACTCAAATCTGTAATATTTAACTTACCTATTTTGAATATTATTAGTCTACTATATAATTATGTGAAAGTAATTTATTTCAAAGGTGAAAAGCGGCAAAGTGTCAGGTTTACCTTAAATATTTAGAACACTCCTTACACAAGATAAGAAACAAAATAGTTCAATAAGAGTACTTACACGATTTATATCTCTCGTGCGCCATAACGACGTCGTTACCCTGCACTATGAGCAAACACTTCCGCTGGATACAAATATTTTCTGGAAACCGAAAATGGAAAGCAAAACAAAGTAAACGCTATCTTATTTAGATAAAAGCAAGTCCATTCAACGTTTTCGCAGCGACTTTGTATTCTTTCATACAAATAAATATACAAAGAAGTTAGTGTTGACGGACCACAGGCTTTTCCTTTTTCGTTTTTTCATGCCCTTATATTATATGGATTGAAGAAAATAGAAGTGCTTTCTTTTAAAACATTAAATAAGAAAGGACTTTTTGGTTATATTTTTACTGCCATTATGGAACGTAATCAATTCTATTGTGTGCAAAAAATAATAAAAAATAATTTTATTAGGTAGGTTTATGTATTATTAATGTTGGTTATATGATCTAAAGTTAAAAATGAGGGAAGTATAAAAACAATTGACATGAGCCATTTCAAACCTGTTCAAACAAAGTATTTTTTAGCAAAGTCAAGTCATTTTATGCGTTTTGTAATTAAGTACCGAAACAACCATTAAATACGCAAAGTTTTATCAAAATTTGATGTGAAAGGCTGACTTGTTACAAGAATCCGTCGGTAGCCCTAATGATTCAAATTTCAAAGAAAACTTTCCGGGCCATTCGAATAATGTAATATAATTAAAATATCGGGATTCAAAGGCAATTATTTAATATCGCATTTTACTCTCAAATAATTCAAGGGAGGGTAAATACTTTTGATTATAAGTTTTAATTTGAACACGCTTTAAAGAAATACTAATCAAATATTCTCGAACAAAATGCTTAAATAAAAGTAAAGAAAGTATTTCATTTCAAATACTTTATTATAATTAAATATTAATTTAACATATTTATATTTAACATATTTCTATCTCATCATAATGAATATTTATTCGTTTATGTTATCTAATTAAATGTTTAATTTCGACTCGATAAGAAGAAGAAGAAGAAGAAGAATTAAATGTTTACTAAAAGAACAGTTTGGCTACCATGTCACAGAGGCAATTTATTTATTTTTTCTCTTTAAATTATACCTTTGATGAAAAATTATAAAAAAAAAAGTTTATGCCATAACTACTTCTACAACACTTAAAAGACAAGCTCTTGCCTGTGTTACTTGTGTAAAAAGTGACGCTGGTAATGACAGTTTTTGGCAGAGAAAGTAGAATGGTTTGACGTTCCCTTTTCCATTCAAGACACTAATCAACTGAAAAATCATTATGTGAAGGTTCTTTTATATTTTCTTACACCCGAAGCAAGTTATGGTACAAACACGAGTTCAAACCGAGAGGAATAAGTCACGTCCAGTAAGGATCGAACCCAGTGCCTAAACCGCTTGGCCACCACCGCTTCGTGTGTAATAACTTAATGTTATATTTTTGTGTCACACGCAATTTCCTTCCAGCATATCAGATTGGTTCATTCCATCCATCTCGTCTATTCCCTGAAGTAATCACTGAACTTGCGAACAACTGGAAAACAAAGCTGAAATTTTGATTAAATTCTAAAGTACGCTTACGTTCTGTTTCATTATAAATCAGGCTGGATTTGAATACGAAGACAAACATTGTTCAATTTAATCTTTTTGCTTAAGTTTATTGAGTTAAGCTTCCGATATTATTTCTTTAGTGCCTGTGTTAGTAAGTGGCTAAAAATCAATCAAATTTAATGTAGCTAATCAAGCTTTATGAAAACATATGGCAAGACGCGGCGACTGGCTATTTCTGCCGCATAAGACGACCTCTGTGGTCATCATGCCAGGCGTCACTTAGAGGTCCCGGGTTCGATCACCGGTCAAATCAAGATGAAAAATGATCTTTTTCAGATTGACCTGGATCTTGGATGATTATCTATATATGTATTTGTTATTAAATAATAGTTCCGTTGAGTTACACAAGTCTCGAACTTACTTTGGGGCTAGCTCAATCTGTGTGATTTGTCTTTATATATTTATATTTATTTATATTATAAGAAAAAAAGACGTGATTCTGTAAGAAAATATAAAAATTAATTTAGAACTACTTTTGAATAATACGGTAAAAGTTACATACCACAATATTATACTAAGGATCGATTTAAAACAAACTTTACACAACGAAAAAATCTGAATTTTATTGCTGATTTAAATGATAGATTAAGTTTTTTGTACGAAAATAGACTCTTTACATCGGAACACGCGGCAATCGAAATGAATCACGACTGATTTCTCGAAAATGTATTCAGAGAAAATTTTCAGTGAAATTAATTTGATTAAAAATAAACTCTCCGGAGGATACGCGAGACCGTGCGTCTCGTGTTTGAACCGAACCTAGTTTATACAATTCATCTTTGTTAAAAGGTCCATCTAATTGAAATTGATTGCATGACTAGCTTTAAGCTCATGTTTTTGCTACGTATAAATTTTATTTTAATATATAAGTATTTTGTTATACTTATGACATAACTATATGTGCTGTAAATTTGTCAATCAAAAACATATTTACTAAAGTAAGTACGTGTAATTCATTTATCAACCTTTTCACAATCAACGAAGTTGACACAAAAAAAAACCTGTTATTTCAAAAATAACCATCCTGTCAGTATTTATTTTATTTTCAGTGTTTAGGTACTTAAATTTTCCAGTAAGCAGTTTTTTTACAGAAAGTGCAGAAATAATCCTTCATAACTATTTTCCGGTTATTTTCATCCCAACATGAGTACATACATACCTAAGTAAAAATGGAAAAGGATTATTTCATCTCGTTTTCATTGTTATACAAACACATGGTGTATGTGTCTAATGGCCCCCAAAGCAATTGTTTACTCGTATCCAGTTTACAGCATGTTTTGTTTGTAATTATGCAAATGAAATGAGATTACGATCCGTCTGGAGATGACCCATTTCCATTTGTCCCTTTCATAACTTACGGGATGATATTACTTGCTTTTCCTAGTCTAGTTAATTAGAAGTACTATCTTCCTCTTTCGACTGTAGATATCTAATGCATCTATATCTTAATATTTTTTGTATATCGTGAGATTTAATCTTTTTTTTAGAAAGAAATAACTTCTTTTAATAACTCTTTGGACTAACAAACTTATGTGTTATCAAGCGGAAGTTAAATTTATATGAATTTTTATTACAAATTAATAGTCTAATCATTATTGGCAGCATTTTATCTATACAGGTGTTTCAGAAAGGCGAACTTCATACTGAATGGCGTGTCTAAGGCCCGAAAGCTCTTGTGTCGCTAAATACGCTATCGAAGTAAAGGTTGGCAAATAAGTTAGTAAACCTTGCAATAATGCAGAAAAAGATCGAAACAATATTAAACATAAAGCCCTCAATTGAAAAGTATTTGGTCGTTCCAAAATTTCAGTAACACGAACATGATTATCGACCTATAAACTCATTATAAAAAAAATAGTACGGGCAATTAAGTAAATCCTCTATGTTAAAAAAAAGTTAAAAACTTCTTACCGTTAAAGCAAAATTCGCCAAAGCTAAATTGTCAGAGCTATCTTGCTATACTTTTTGCAACGTGATAATTATTAAAGTAAAAATGAACTATAAAAGGTATAGTTTCATTAATTGACTTCGTTTTCATGTTCGTTTTGATAGCAGATTTCTGATTTCACTCAATATTAATTTGAGTTATTGTACTTTCTTTGGAATTATTTAATTTCAATTTCTGCCTATGAAAAGTGGTTCCTTTATGTCTTTTAATAGATCAATCCAAATTTTCCATTTCACTTTACACACTATTTCTTCTTTATTAAATTCTAGATCATGCACTCTATAATATAAAAAATAGGAATCTTTTTTAGTTTAATTTTGATATTTAATTAAATTTATAGTAATTATTAAATTTATATATATTAATGAAAAATTGGTCCTCAAGCTCTGCATCCTGATAAGTATTTCTTTCAACACTTAAATATTTTTTGGGCAGTTTCATTATTTTTCTTTGTAATATATCTAACCTCCATTATTCACCATTACTATTAAGTTTTTTCCAAAATGTACTTATTAGGGTAAAACACTTACCGAACACTGGATGGGGTAATAGAGTTATTAAAGTTACGTTATAAAGCGTTAACGATCTATAACTGAGCAGTAAAGGGGACGATTGCATGTTCACTTGATTGGTATTTGGCTTCTTTATTGATGCGTGATGACTTGTGACGACAAACTGGCGCCACCATCATAGGGCGTCTGCGCATGCGTCGCGTGATTTAATAGTAAATTAATAGCAGAAGATAGTACGTAAAAATTTACTACAACATTTAACTTGTTCTGTGTGTTTTTTTTTACACAAATAGCGATTCTTGTGTATGACTGATCAGAATTAATCAGTTATGCAAAATAGGAGCACTCGAAAAGAGCATATTATAATTATATATCTATCACACATAAGTTTTTCAAGAGACGCGAGATATGCTCGGTATTTGTCAAAGTTGAGTACGTATAACTATAAATACGAGTCCTAGGCGAGAACAAAACTAGTATAGTAACATTTTATCAATAAGAAATTGGTTGAAGACCCTGAATAAATTAGATGTCATTTCCTACTCATATTCAAGAATTCTATCAACCTTCGATTCCAATATTCTACGCAGTTCAAAGGGTTTTGGAAGTAATAATTGGTTGGGGAAAAAGTATTTTCGCATTTTGTATGAAAATTCAAAACATTTTTTAATAAAGTTTATTTACATTTAACTAAAGTATGTAGGTACCATTTTGTTCGATAACTTTTTGCCATCTTATAGGTAGGGACATGATCCCATTGCTATAGAAATTTTGGGGCTTCTGATCAAAAACTACGTCAAGTAGTTTTGGCAGTCCTCTCGTGATGTTAACCTGACACTGTCTAAAGAATTCTGAAGAGACCGAAACAGGTGGAAATCTGAAGGTGCCAGGACTATACGGCGGATGCATTAAGCCAAACTCTCTTAATTTTTGCTGAGTGGTTAAAGATGTGTGAGGTCTAGCGTTATTATGATGAAAAACCACACCCCTTCTGTTCATTAATTCCGGCCGCTTTCTCTCAATTTCTTGCTTTAATCTTATCAGTTGTTCGCAATAGAGTTCTGAATCGATGGTCCTGCCTGGTGCTAACAGCTCATAATGAATAATGCCCTTCCAATCCCACTACACACACAGCTTCACCTTGTTGCGAGTTAACCCGGGTTTCGCCACAGTCTGTGAAGCCTGACTGGCCTTTGACCAAGACCTTTTTCGCACGTTCTTGTCGTACGTGATCCAATTTTCATCACCAGTCGTATTTGTGAATCTTTATTACGTCGTAATAAAGAATCACAAATGAGTACACGGTTCATTAGGTTTCTTTCAGAGAGAGTGTGAGGTACCCAAATATCGAGCTTTTTTGTGTACCTATTTTTTTTCAAATGCGCCAAAACTGTTTTGTAGTCAATTCCCAGTTCTTCAGCTACGTCGTAACTACTGATATGCCGATCTTGCTCCACTTTTTCAAAAATAGCATCCATTTTATCCGTAACAGGGCGACCAGAGCGACGTGCATCTTTGACATTAAAATTTCCGGATTGAAAACGCTTAAACCAAATTTGTGCTACTCTCACAGACACTGTACTAGGTCCATAAACATCGCAAATTTTTTTCGCGGCTTGCGTTGCATTTTTACCTTTTTGGTAGTAAAATTTTAAAATGTATCTAATTTCTTCATTAGCTTCACTAATCTTGACGGTAAGAAAAATAAATGAAAATCACGCATTTTCCTAATTTGAATTTGGAATTATCTTCTTTAAAATTTAAACTTTTAAATGATACCAAAACCAGCCAGGTACAAATAGTATAGCCAAAGTGGTTTTATTACAAGTTCATACATACTATATGAGAAAAGACTTTTTCCCCAACCTAATATATCAATTTAAAATTTATTTCTCGTGTCAGTAACACAAATTGTATTCCCATCCTTTGAAATATCCACTAAGGGTTGGCAAACAAAAGTTTATCCGTTCGCTATCTATCGATTAAGAATTTCATTATCAGTGGATAAACCTTCGAGTCATGGTATAATTAATTTATAAATCTGCGTGGGGGAACTCGAAATAAAGAATATATTTTTAGATAAATTCAACATAATACGTAATACTTTAAATGTGTCCATAAAAAAATTTATGGTATTTAACCAACTTAAGACTGATAATGACCATAAAAATGTTATACCGGTTTGAAAAACTACTAAGTACTAATATTTTGTATATTTAAAATTTCCTACATATTGTGAAATATGCGGAAGTTAATCTGCCGTTTGAGAGAATGGATATATGGTATATACATGATACATCTTTGCTTCACTTATTTGAACCATAAGGGCTGAACGGATTAGCACGACATTTAGTGTAGCATATCTACAAAATCTGCACGCCAAGCTTATTACTTGGATTAATACATAGGACTTTAAATATATTTTTGTGATTGCACATTATGTATAAATCTGACCAGAAAACAAATTCTATTAATAAAGACCTGACATCACTAAAACTAAATAAGCTCACAATAACAAAATGTAACAAAATATTCTGATTCAATAAAATTTATCATACAATATTAAAAATATTTTCCAATACCCATCTCATTATAAATAACCGTAATATTTTCCAAAAGTAATTTCGATAAAATTCAATTGGATAACGTCTGGAAAGTAGATATGAGAAACTTTGTATTCTTCACTGAAATTCTTATTTTATATCAGTTTGTATGTCACATTCCCGATGTCGTTACGAAAATATTGAAATGATTTCGATTCAATCATTATCAATGCCGTTTCTTCTCGACTTTTATCATTTACTTATTAACTGACGTGTCATCATTTGGTCTGTTTGTTTCATTTAATTGACTGGTTACCTAGATAAGACTTGATTTTATTTTTGTTTACTTTGGAATAAGCATTCAACGTGACTTTGACACAGTGAATGTGTATTTAAACGGAATTTCAGTGAATGTGACTTTTGGGTTTCATAGTCTTTGGCCTTATATCACACAAGGAATAAAGAAGTGATAAGTATGTGTGTAAAAGAAAAGGAATAATAGGTTTACAAATGTCAGTGGCAACCTTATTTGAAATTATTTTATTTTATAAAAGAATATACTAATAGTGACAAGGTTGCCTATGCTCAGCAGTGGACGGAAGAAGGGCTGGGATGATGATGTTGATAACAGGAATTTTAAATTTTATTTTTAACTAACATGATGAATCTAGCTCTACAGTGCGTCTTTTTATGCATTTGTCAACGTTTCTGGCGTGCCCGCCAAAAATGACCCATTTTGTGTAAATGCATTTCCAAGCTTTTGTTTTTAAGTTTGACGTAGAAGCAATAGTCAAGTATCAATTGTTTGGAATTTTACGGGAACCTTAACTCAACAATAAGCACTATTGAACTTAGATAAAATAAAGTTACATTTCAATGATGAAAACCGGAATCATTTAAATCGTCCTTTCCAATCATATGGCATGTAAATCATCAAACTCATTATATCACCATAATATTTCAATACGAATAACAACGCAAACGGAAAGAGTCAACAAATTGATCTCATCAATGCTGTACAAGTTTCCAGCCGCAATCAATTGCAAGCAATCAATTGATTTGTTAGTAACCATCGCTCACCTTTTTTGCACTCCTCGATGTTTTCATCCGAGTTGTCGCCGCAGTCGTTCTCCCCCTCACACACCCAGGCTAGTTGTATACACTTCCCGTTCGCACACTGAAACTGCTTCAATGAACATGCTCCTGAAACAAAATACAGACATCGCATTATGTTATTGTTTTTCATAATTTGCAGAAGCCTATAGTATGACCTGTTGTTCCTTGCAAAACTTTTATGGAAGCCGTATAAACGAACGATGATGAATCTTTTTTCCTTTGGCAAACGTTATTCGTCGAAAAACCGGCCTAACGATTTGGTGATGAAGAGATAATCGGACATGGCTTATTTGGAAAACCGTTGTGAACTCCAATGATAGTTGATTTTTAGGCGCTGGGTCTTCAATTTTAGATTTCTTCTCTACAATGGCATCTATTTATATTGGACTTGAAACTTTCAATCTAATAATTTTATACGATAAGATATTATGGGCTATAAGTGGATTATTCAGCAATAAAATAAATCATATTATTATAGGTGGTTGATAAGAAAGTAACGTAGGTATATAAATTATAATAGCAATAAGGGATTATACATATGATTAAATACAAAAGATATTCATTCAAAGATAGATAACATGGTCTTAAGATATTATTGCGATGTTAAAGCGATAGTGATCTAGTGGTTTTTAAGCGCATCAACTATAACCAAAAGATGCAAAAATGGATGCATGCCCTGTTAGGGTAAAATCATGAGGAAAACCTGCTTACTGATATCACTAGATTACAGTGATTGAGCTACGTCAGATGTCTTTAGGAAGCTCGAAAAAACTGACTTTAAAACTTTTATGACTAACTGAAAACCTCCTAGTAGGTAGGTACTCCGGTACAGTAAACAGGACTTAAACCGAGATAAGTAATGGTGCAATGCGAATACTTAGTGCGTGAACGGTAACTCACCTTGCTATTAGATTATACATACGAGTAATGAGCAAAGGCATAAGTATTTTGTTTCCTGTTCTGCCAAAAGTAAATTTTATACTCATAGCACGACTAGCTGAAGCCCACTGCCTTGCCCGCGTGGTCAAATTTTTGCCAATCCTTACACTTTCCTGCTGTTTAGGCGGTTTTAGCTGAGTTTCATACAAACTTTCACTCCTATTTTATTCCCGTAGAGAATGTTTTTGAAGTGAAAACTTCTTTAGCTCCGTTGTACACTTTTTTTGTAATGGGTAAAAAATGATAAAATCGCGTCAGGGCGTCAGGGCGTTAGGACACGTGACCTGATCGAAAATTCGTAAGACGGATGGAGAGTAGACAACCGGCGCTGCGCGGCGTAGGAGAGGAAGTATCCCCCTCTCTTTCTACGGCGCGGCGAAAATGTATGCCTGCGCCTGCTGTTTCGTTTAGGCAGCGCAAGGCGCTTACGCGAATGTTCGTGTGTGTTTATGTTACAGCGTGCCACGCGCATCCATGGAAATGCACAACGTTAATATTCAAGTTTTCACTTCTGCCGGCACTCCTGGAGTGCAACCCGTCGTTTTTTTTTAAATAGTGATACAGTAATCTTTTGTTTTAAACCTTTAGCTCATACACAAGTCATTTTTTTAATTTTTAACTTCAAAATTACCAAGTTTTATACAAACTTTTAACCCCTTAAGGGATGAATTTCCAAAATCCTTTCTTAGTGCACACTTACGTAATTGAAGGAACGTCTGTGCAAAATGTAATGCTTCTAGACCCAGCGAGCGGTTTTAGTTGTACCGATCAGTCAGTATTTATACATATAAATATGCCAGCGAGCACTACGTCAGTGTCTTCTAATTTTTATATAATATAAATATGTATGTATATAATAACGAGAAGTTTGACGGTATACGCCAAGTTCAGCATGTTATTCTCATCACGGTAGGATCCAAATCTGATAGGACAGTACAGGTTCAAATGCATACAATTGAAATAAAAATTACTTGCACATATTGTCCGCACTGAGTAAAAATTTACCATTATTTTCCTTATACGACACAATAATTTCATCATAAACATAATGGAAGGAAAGATAGAGTCGAGGAGAGGAAAGGGAAGGCCAAGAAGGATGTTCATGGATGAAGTAAACGAAAACGCGGAAGTCGCTTCGTATAGGGAGGTCAAGCATTTAGCTGAAGATCGGGAGACATGGAAAATACTCCACCGACAAGAACATAGTTCTTAAATAAATTGATGATGATAGTAGCTGTTATTGTTATGAACCATTATTTTTGTAAGTGCCTTGAAAGTGTATTATTACTTATCAGAGATTCGTCTCTGATAAGTACATATTATTAAACTCTTAAGGCACTTACAAATTAAAAGACAAATTCAGTCAACAATTCTGAACAACTTTCCCTTTAATGAAGTCACTCACTATCTCGATTTACAGAATTTAAAATAAAAATGCAATTCGTTCAAAATAATGAAAAACTGGAGAATTCCATTGCATTCTGCAGAATATCAAAGCTCGCAGAAAATAAACGATTATTTCCATCTTCCCAGCAGAACACGTACGGACAGTAAAGACTTTCGAATTTGATTCAATATTGAGAATATATTCTATAGAAGTTTTACACTGCCGTGAAATTCCTGCTAAATAGATTTATTTCCCGAGCAAGAAACTTTTTTTGGTAGTATTTTTTAAGCAAGCAGTTTTGGACATAAGGAGGAAAAACCACACTGTGTTATTCATAAACATCGATAAAATATGACCTTTTATGGAAACACCTCAGTTATTCCGATCCCAAATAATGTATTCAGTATAAAAGCTCATAATAACGATACATTTGAGAGATATACACACAATAAGAGAAATAGGTTATCAAAACTTGGCATATAACTCAATACGAAAAGAATACAAACCGTACATTTCCACGACCCTAAACAGCCTTTATAAGTCCATTATACTTATAATGGCTACAAAAGTCAAAACCCGCTATCATAGATTCTATCCCTTGTTGATTTATATGGCAATATTTCCAAAGAACCATTCAACTACATGACTACGTTAGTTAGACTATACCAATGCATGATTTACTCGCTGCCAAACCTATGAAATAGTAATATACCCGAGCGTCCACTCTATACAGAACAACAGAAACAAAAGAGTTTTTGTTCGAGTTAATAACGAGGCAGTTATTTACAACTTAGTGACTAGGCTTACGTATTTTACAGGAACGCAATATTAAAATACGGTAATATTCGAGACCTGAAATAACCCTCACCTTTTTGCTCTGCATAATTGAGATATCAAGTCCAAAATTTGCAAGGCAGACATTTTATGACCTTATAAAACCCGGGAGCGCTGAAATGACTTACGCCATTCTATGAAATAAGGTATGCCTAGATAGGTATTTAAAATATAATTTAGAGGCAGCTGTAAATCATAAAGTGAGACCGGGACTGAAATACTTTTTTTCTCTGCTCAGTAAAATTGTAATGCCATTCCAAATTGCTTTCTCTTGTAAAAATGTCACTCGCTTCATTATTCATTAACCGACTTCCAAACAGGAGGAGGTAATCAATTCGTCGCGATCTTTTATGTTTTTTTCTTGTGTATGTTCACCGATTATTCGAAGACGCCTGGACCGATTTGAAAAAAGGGGAAACTTTCCAGGTGGTCCCATGGTGGTTTTATCAAAATCGGTTATGTAATTTGGGGGTACAGTCGGTTTTAAGTTTTGAAAAATTATTTTAACTCAATGCTCGAAAGTATTATGAAGGTACAAATTACTTTTGCATAAACATTGGGAATAATATTCAAGCTTAGTTATTATTAACGGATTTTTTTTTCAGATAAAATGAATGGTATATTTACATAAGATAGTAATAGTAAATCTACATCTCTTATTGTAAATACTATAAAATCCAAAGGTCAAGTTAAGCGCGTAGGCAAAAAGCTTATTTGCTGGCAAATAAAAAAAAAATTGTTAAGAACACCATCTAGTGTGTATAGTGGAACAACCGAAGTCGTATCGGTAGTTTTGCTAGTCATCACTAGATGGATATCCGTAGCGCCATCTATTATTTTGCTAGAGAAAGACCTGACTTTCAAGTGTTAACATCAATAGCTTTTAAACGGCTCACCCGATTTTCATCAAAAATAGCTAAGAACCGCATCGTGATCGGTCCATCCGTTCGAGCGCTACGATGCCACAGACAGACAGACATTACCCGTATTTTTTGTCGGGGGTTAACAAAGAAAATCAAAATAGAGACAAGCTGCTGCCGTATCGCCTATTCGCATGTAACCTCGGTGTTTTTACCCATTTCTACGATTGGCTTTAACAATATTCTACTTTTATCCTCCTAGAACTGTATTGAAGTTAGCAACTGTGTCTGTCTTGTAAGTCCGAAACTGAAGTATTTACTAACTTTTTAGTACTTTAATCTAGGAAAACTAGTAATTTTCACGACTATCTCTTTATGTTATTTAAACTGACGACGTACATGAACTGCAATCCAGAATCGCGAGAAGTATCAAAATTATTAAAATACATGTCTATATCCCACTGAGTGGTTTTGCTGAAAGGGACACTAATTTAATTCCATCATTTTACGCGAAGGGGTTCTTGTCTAGTGCTGACTGGTGAATGGCGTCGTGCAATCTGCGCAGAGGGCCCTCGTGGCGTCTCATTGAGACCAAATCACCCGCGCGACCCGAATTTCATGTATGACGGGATACTACATGGTACTTACGTTTGTGTGGTTTGGGCTATCTCTGCGATGGCTGGTAATTCATTTTAAGAACTGTTTACTTCTAATATTATAGGGTATGAATACCTTTTGTTCATACATAGTGTTGAGCAAGCATGTTCAAATACCATCTCTTATAGTTTTCTTTTTTATAGCTTGCTGGACAATTGCTATAAAATATGGCATGGTAAATTACCAAAGAACGCCGATGGTTAACCGAAAGGTACACAAATTTAATTCCATCATATTACGCGGAAGGTCTAGCGGTGACTGGTGAATGGCGTCGTACAATCTGCGCAGAGGGCCCTCGTGGTGTCTCATTGAGACCAAATCATCCGCGCGACCCAAATTTCACCTATGACAGGAGACTACATGGTACTTACGTAAGTGTGGTTTGGGCCATCTCTGTAATGGCTGGTATTTCATTTTAAGAACTGTTTACTTCTAATATTATAGGGTATGAGTACCTTTTGTTCATACATAGTGTTGAGCAAGCAATTTCAAATACCATCTGTTATAGTTTTCATTCTTATGGCTTGCTGGATAATTGCAATAAAATACTAAAGGTTGAAAGAGACACAAATTTCAGCATATTACGTGGAGGGTACTTATCTTGCTGTGACTTGTAAATGACGTCGTCTCATCTGCGCAGAGTGCCCTCGTGGCTTCTCATTGAGACCAAATCACCCGCGCGACCCTAACACGACGGGAGATATTGTACTTATGCTTGTGTTTGTTTGGGTCATAATCATAACTGAAATGGTTTCTAATACATCTTGTATGTAGAGATGAGCGCGTATTTTCAAAAACATCTCCCTATTGGGGGACTAAACATCTATAAATCATGAATAAATAATACCTATTATAAAGTATTCATTAATTTATTACACACGTCAAAATCAAAATAAATTGACAATGTTGACGGCTGTTAAAAACAATGTTTTAAATAAATATAAATATATAGGGACAGATTACACTGATTGAGCTAGTCCCAAAGTAAGTTCGAAACTTGTGTTATGGGATACTAACTCAACGATACTATATTTTATAACAAATACATATATAGATAAACACCCAAGACCCAGGACAATTTGAAAAAGACCATTTTCCAACTTGCCCTGACCGGGGATCGAACCCGGGACCTCTGGGTGACGGACTAGCATGGTGACCGCTACGCCACGGAGGTCGTCAGGTTTTATGCATTGTTTTTTAAAACAACGGTCGAAAAACTGTTTAACCTTTATTTATTATTATTAACATATTTATATATCTAACATACTTTTTAGTAGCAATATTGAATATGAATTTATTTTTGAAACAATTGTTCCTATCACGAACTGAATAAAACCAATTCAGTATATTTAGTTAAACTGTATAAGACATAGAACTAATGGACAAAAAATACATATAAGAGAAATGTGAATGAAAGAGCAAGACCGGTGAACGATCTGCGACCAGATTGCAGACTTTCTGAAAAAGGAGAAGTTGGAAGTACCCGTAACAGGAGGACATGTATAAAGAGTGATGAGTACAGATGAAGCGAAAGAGGTATGTTAAGATCGTATCAATCGTACTTGTGCGAAACAGGCGTGATAGTATCTATGTATAAATCATGTTACTTACAGATCAAAGATGGCAAATAACTACGCCGTGCTACTCACACTCATAATTACCGAAGAATCAAAGGGTAAGAAGCAGTATGATAATGCAGACGTTCCGAAAATGAGTAACTAACGAGAATAGTTAAACGGACCTGTGATTTACATACAGATTGGCTTTCAGGATAAACGGGTCATTTGTATTCAAACACAGAACCCGGCACAGTGGCCGGACAGTTAGCCGGTTTTGGATCCAAATCGACCGAATTCTACTTATCAAAATTGACAAAAATCTGTAAATCCGTAGAAGCATCAAATCTCTATCATATTTGATATCTAGTCGAAGGCTGTCTCAATTTTGTATCAAAAGTCTGGATCAACACATATAATTATTATGAAATGCTTTTAGTATTTTCAGCGCTACAGTAAGCTCTCAGTGGTGTTGTAGAAATTGTATCAAAGCGTCTCCCCATCGGCTAGTATAAAATGCTTATGTACAAACGTATCTTACTGTTTATTCGCTCAAATAGTTTGCAGTACATCCACAACTTCATTTGGAACCTTTATTAAAAATAAGTAAAGTATCACTTTGAGTGTTAATCATAAAAGTTAGCTGTTAACATTGATGTTTATAACGAACACAATCAGTCGGCGCAACGCACCAATGTACTCTACGAGGGTACAGCACGCGCGCAGGCAGTGTCTTTGAACGAGCCAGCACCGCCTTTGTCGTGCCGCTGACAAAGCATTACTAACCATTTGGGTGAATAGACTGTACATTCTCCTGGCATTTCCATTATGTCAGACCACAATGACTTTATCCCACCGCCATCAAAGTGTGAAAAGCTTAAAAGAAGTTAAATGTGAAGTGTTATTTACAGACAACTCCAATATACTCGTAGTTGTTATACGATCTAGCCATCGGAGAGACAATAGATGGGTTGAATGACACGTAACGACAGGCGGGGGAATTGAAGTGAAGCATAAATAGACCAAATGGTCGCGAATTATTCTGCAGACCGTCCTGTGGCTTAGAAAATTGCTACTTGTAGATACTTCATAATTTAGATCAAAGGAGACGTATATTTACGTTATATGGAGCTGTTTCTTCTTAACTAAATGTTTCTTTCTATTCTACAGATCGTCAATATCATTAATAAAACGAGTGTAACACATGTCGATCATACATATATCGGAAAGAGAGTACTTGTCTTATTTGTCTCTTATGTACCTTAATCTAAGAGAACACAGTATCACTTCTTTATCTTTAATGGGGGAGACAGAGCCGGCTGGGATGAAAACATCGATTTTAGGGTTCCGTACCCAAAGGGTAACAACGGGACCTTATTACTAAGACTCCTCTGTCCGTCTGTCTATCTATCTGTCTGTCACCAGGCTGTATCTCATTAACCGTTACTTAATAAATAGACAGTTAAAATTTTCATAGATGATGTATTTCTGTTGCTGTGATGTTAAAAAATACTAAAAACAGAATAAAATATGTATTGAAGGGGAGCTCCCATACAAAAAACCTTGATTTTTATAGATAATATTACGGAACCCTTAATGAGCGAATCTGACTCAACCTTGACCGGTTTAAATCGAATATATGAGATGAAAATTACCTAATCATTATCATCACAGTCCCTTTCCTGCTTTCAGTGTTTGAATCACAATAGGTTCCTGTCATATTATTAGCATAATAAGTTCCGACTTTAGTCTTAATTTTAGTCGCCACTTCAAGATGTACTTATCTAATATTACACAAGGTATTTGTCTCTTGGCAGCCTTACCCTATGCATTGTTGATATACGACTATAAGCAAAGACGATACAAGACAACCCACTTAATTGTCGCTATACTTGCTTTGAAACCCTATTAAATGTAAGTACAGTTTCAAATTGTATATAGATAACAAATATGTAAGAGGCACAAGCTAAAATTAAAATAGGATGAGAAAGAATAAAATAAGATAAACGTTTAAAAAATGAATACCCGACCACGGGAGACATATATGGCAAACAATGTATATATATTTGTGGAATGTGCTAATTAAAACCTTTCATTTGATACCCCACATTAAGGCTAGGTATTCCCAATGTAACATCACTTTGGCTGAATAATAAACTAACAAGTAGAAAGTTATGAAAGTCAAAAAAATATATACACTGTAGTTTACTTTATGTACTTGGACTATTTGTGGTTCAAAACATGATATCGATAACTTTCCTCGATCAAAAAAGAAATCGGCAGCGGAAGCTAATTCGACTTTTTGGATGTTTTATTGATTATTACAGAGTTTATGAAAACTTTACTTACAAAAAAAAATATCAAAAAATAGTACATTATATATACTATTACTATTTCTGGTCACTTTCTGGAAAATTATTATTTTATTATAAAAAAACCGATAAAATCTACATTTCGCGTCCTTTCACGTTAATTCCCCGCCTCCCGTTCCTCAGTAAGACGAGATATGTAAAAGTCAGCGGGGGGCCTCGCAGATCGCTCCGCACCTCATCCGAGTGGGCCGTTGGACTACGGGGCCTTAAAATAACAGCCAAAACACAAAAATAAAATTTCGGCGTCTCCAAACAAAAGTGTGCAAACGCCCGGGAAATTTGTATAGGAATGTCGGAATTCTTTTTGGTTGTTATTTTAATTACATTTTACTATAGTGATCTAGTAGCCCGTGGTTCCATTTATTACGTGTCCCTTCCACGTCGCATAAACAAAGAATGTTTTTTTCGACTCTAACTTTTTTTACTGGTATGTAACATTCGTTATATACATTTCTTGCATTAAAATTGTAGCCTATATCACCCGGACAACAATAACAAATTGATGACATTGCTTCGGTCCAGTGCTGCCACTGGACTCCGAAAAATTCATGTATCCCCTGAATTAAGTTAAAAGAATGAGAAACAAGTTGTCATTATTTAAAAAAAAACAACCAACCAAGCTAAATTTCATCAAACCGTTCAGGCTGTAGATCGTGCCGACCAATTATTCATGCATACATACTTATCATACTTACTCTCGAAAAACATAACCCTCCTTCTGGTGCAGTCGGGTAAAAACTTAATACTTAGATACTCCAATAAATGTAAGAACCTACCTGCTGAATATTCTGTTCGTAGGTACTGCATATTACTGATCTATACCCACCTAGGTACGAGTAGGTAGGTAGATAGGCTAATACTTAATATGAGTATCTACGTGACTAAAAAGGAGAACAGTAAAATTAGAACACGATTCCATTACATAATAATTAGCATACGTGAAAGAAGCAGGAACTAAACGCATTATAGCACTTGCTGCCTCGAATGCAAATTAGATGAAACCATAGATCAAAGTTAGGAGGAGATTTAAGAAACACTTTAACACTGTCATGATTTACATAACATGTCATGGCTATAGTAATGTTAACCGAAACTATTTCAAGTGCCATCTTCCAATAAATGAATCGGTTTACATATCAGTATTTTAGATAATATATGTATCACTCAACAGAGCCCAGAGTGGCAATTATTTATTTTTATTTGTTAATACGATCAAATTCTTCATTTATATAGAGTCACTCCAAATTAAATCATTTTAATTAATTATGATCTAATCTTTAAAAAAAGTGTTCTAATCTAGTACCTATAATATGACATAAAAATAAATATTACCCACCCGCACATAGTACCAAACTACTTTTCCTTAAAAAACGTGTATATGAACTAAACGAATTTATTAACATCATCGCTGCATTCACGACTACATTTACCTACGAGTATCACGCGCATCTGTCCAAAACATAATTCATGTCAATTCATTAAGGGGCTACATGAATTTTCCGGGGTCCAGTGCTGCCCCCATTTAAAATAAATCATTTGAAAGAAAACGGAAATATCATTTAAAATTTTGTCTTGATCAGACCCTAGATAACCGTTCAAACTATTTTATGAACTATTGTTTACAGTTACAAGTGAGAACATAAAGCTTTTCTACGCACAATTGCGAAAAACGGCCACTTTTAGCGTATGTGCCTATAAAAGCTTCATATTCTTACTTTAAACTGTAAACAGTAGTTCATAAAATAGTTTGAAGGGTTATCTAGGGTCTGATCAAGACAAAATTTTTAATTATATCTCCGTTTCCTTGCAAATGATTTATTTCAAATGGGGGCAGCACTGGACCCCAGAAAATTCATGTAGCCCCTTAAAGCCGCATTCACTGCATTTATCACACGTATGCCAACTTTGAACACATCTCTGTGTTTCGATATCAGTGACGGCAACTGTTGTATGAAGCAACGTCAGCTGGGCGTTGAAGGTTGCAATCGAGTTATAGCTAAACAGCTACTTTGTTTCTCTTGAGGAAAATTTTAATAAGTAGATATTGTTCTGAAGTGTAACTATATGATTGAAATATACTTGCTGTTAGCAAGTGCTTAGTTATCTTATTAGTTACTGGATTGTAATTTGTGTCCATTTCTACAAAATATATATTATGTAAATAGAATTAGGTATGAGTAGTAGGCTCTAGGTAAGTATTAGTATTTGATTGTCTTTACTGTCGCTCCGTCTGTCATATATGCAGTGTGTTCGGTCATGAACTAGTAATAATTTAAGGACATGCTGTCGTCATCTATACCAGCAACTTTTACTAAGGGCAAAAATAGAAAATGGCGAAAAAAAAAAGTCGCTGCTCCATAGTAATTACATACCTATCGCATAAAATGTATGGAGCAACAAATATTTTTTCGCGATTTCCTAATTTTTCTCTTAGTAAAAGTTGTTCGTATTGATGACGACAGCATGTCCTTAAATTATCGCTAGTTCATGTCCGAACACACTGTATAGTTTAAATAAAACGGCCATAAGGTATTACGTACAATATAATTATTCAAAGTTTGTGACACATTACATTAATTAAAAAAGAACCACATTTTTTTCAGCGTAGGACTGAATGTCTCAGGCTCTCAGCAGACTATGCCGAACACCATGAGGCGATTATAAACAAATACTTACTTTGAAAAAAATGGCGTATTGTTTTGATGAAAAAAAAATCTGCTAGAATATTACATTTTTATCAATTTATCTAAAATTTTACCCAACAAATTGTTTGAAACATTCAATATTGAACGACAGGACTTGCTACAACTGTAATTAGTATGCCATTCGCTAATTAACTCGATTAACAAATTTTGCTCGCACTTTCTGTTATATTTGGCAGTGCAACATACTCAACTCGCTAATCCAAATGTAAAATTTATGCATTGAGGTGACCCAATAAAAAATAAACCTTAGTGTCATTTGAATCCACAATTTGGTTTAAATATAAATTTAATTTTTGTTCATAATTTTTTACACACAAATACATTTACAAGATTTATCCAAACAGATGTATGGTACGAGTACCTACTAACTTACCAAACGGTCAAATTACATATTATTACCTCCAATTCTAATATTTTATTGTTCATATTATTAATCATTCTGATTATATTTTCAAAATATTAAAGTAAGTCGTGAGTTCTTAAAAATTTTTTGGTTGAAAAAATTCTTAATAACACCGAAAACACCATCTGTCTTGTAGTACAAAAAATATATATTAACTTGATTTTTAACGAGTCAAGCTTAAAAGTTGGTTAACTTTTCTCTTCTGCTTTTTCCCACTTCCCTAATGCGTAAACTTTTGCGTCTGTTGGTTGGTGGTTGCCATGATACACATCACGTGCCTCAGATTTCATAAAAGATAACTAAGGGTGTTCATATACTATGGGTGGATCCAGGAAAAGCGGAAAGCTGGGCTGGTTCGTTGCCCTTACCATTCTCTTTTTAAAGTATAACTAGGCGATAAAAACCTGAGACAAGATTTTTAGGACGCAGAACATGTTTAAGCTTGCTTCTTGCCCATAGAACTTCTTATAGTCAGGTCAGCGAGGCAAGTATGATTAAAGAAATGAATTTCGCGTAATTTACCGCAACAAATATATACAAAATTAAGCGACAAAATAACTTTCATTCATAAAACGTATTTTATCTCATGCCTAACTCCCATACGAGCATGGTTTTGACAGGTCAAAGTAGACATATCGACGGTTGGCAACGTGAAATCATGTAAATTTGTCGCCGATTTGCAAGACTTACATAAGACTCAATTAAACCATTTTTCATCGTATTTTAAACAGTTATTCCATTGAACTAATATTAAATGCATATTTACATATTTAATTGTAGGCAGACATCTTTAAACAATGTGTTATTGAAGTTTACAAACTTAAAAATATATTTAATTACGAAACTATAGCGTCATCTTTTGATGAATCCTACAATCACTCCGCGGGGGTGAATGCATACGTACTCGGCGGTGGTATTTGCCTTTATGTTGGTTGTACGGCATGAGTCGAAATGTTCCGTTGCACATTCATTTTAATAAATTTAAATACTCTTTGGTTGCAATATTTTTTCTAGAAATTATTTCATACTAATATCATTCTTTTATCTATGGTGATTGTTTTACAAAACGCGTGTTTTAATTTAAAATTATTATATTTTCTTAGCAGACATTAGAAACACTGTTTAAAACCTGCCTGCGTGTGACGACTCATTTTACTACATGTCCATTCATGAATTTCATCTTGTTAGTAACAAAGGGAAGATACGTAAAGACCTCTAAGATCCGTATTTGTCAACAAAAGGATTGTTAGCGATCTTAGATATGTGAGGCAGAGTTTTTATTTAATTTAACAAATAAAACATGAATTTCCGACTTTATCAGACAAACAGCACAAAAAGAAGGTAATGAACGTGACTCAATGTTACTTTTAGAATTATTTCATAAAAATAACTATTTAAAGTAGGTCAAGTGATTATTTTCTTATCATGCAAGTATACATCTATCATTATATTAGGTTGAGGAAAAAGGTCTTTTCGCATATAGTATGTATGAACTTGTAATAAAACCACTTTGGCTATACTATTTGTACCTGACTGGTTTTGGTATCATTTAAAAGTTTAAATTTTAAAGAAGATAATTCCAAATTCAAATTAGAAAAATGCGTGATTTTCATTTGTTTTTCGTTAGAAAAATGAATGAATGAATCTAATGAAGAAATAAGAACCATTTTAAAATTTTACTACCAAAAAGGTAAAAATGCAACGCAAGCCGCGAAAAAAAATTGCGATGTTTATGGACCTAGTGCAGTATCTGTGAGAGTAGCACAAATTTGGTTTAAATTTTTAAGGCAAGGATGCACGTCGCTTTGGTCGCCCTGTTACGGATAAAATGGATGCTATTTTTGAAAAAGTAGAGCAAAATCGGCATATCAGTAGTTACGACGTAGCTGAAGAACTGGGAATTGACCACAAAACAGTTTTGGTGCATTTGAAAAAAAAAATGGGTACACATAAAAGCTCGATATTTGGGTACCTCACGAGCTCTCTGAAAGAAACCTAACGAACCGTGTACTCATTTGTGATTCTTTATTACGACGTAATGAGACCGAACCATTTTTGAAGAAATTGATAACTGGTGATGAAAAGTGGATCACGTACGACAAGAACGTGCGAAAAAGGTCATGGTCAAAGGCCGGTCAGGCTTCACAGACTGTGGCAAAACCCGGGTTAACTCGCAACAAGGTGATGCTGTGTGTGTGGTGGGATTGGAAAGGCATTATTCATTATGAGCTGTTACCATCAGGCAGGACCATTGATTCAGAACTCTACTGCGAACAACTGATAAGATTAAAGCAAGAAGTTGAGAGAAAGCGGCCGGAATTAATCAACAGAAGGGGTGTGGTTTTTCATCATGATAACGCTAGACCTCACACATCTTTAACCACTCAGCAAAAATTAAGAGAGTTTGGCTGGGAGGTGTTAATGCATCCGCCGTATAGTCCTGACCTGGCACCTTCAGATTTCCACCTGTTTCGGTCTCTTCAGAATTCTTTAGGCAGTGTCAGGTTAACATCACGAGAGGACTGCCAAAACTACTTGACGCAGTTTTTTGATCAGAAGCCCCGAAATTTCTATAGCAATGGGATCATGTCCCTACCTATAAGATGGCAAAAAGTTATCGAACATAATGGTACCCACGTACTTTAGTTAAATGTTAATAAACTATATCAAAAAATGTTTTGAATTTTCATATAAAATGCGAAAAGACTTTTTCCCCAACCTATTATTTTGAAATAATAACACGTTTTTAGTTATTAATATTCGGGAAAAAATATACTTTTACATAACTCAAACAAAAAATGGTCTTGCATTTGCAGAACTACGTAGCGATTAATATCACATAGGTACTTTTTTAGGCCAAATATTTCAATTTCAAAAACATAGCATCTTCCGGTTCATAATATTGCTTGCATAAATACTAATTTACGTAATTTTTTAATTGGCCTTTTCGTTTTCGAGAAACTAATTTATTTAAAATGAAGGCAGCACATTCGTATTTGCACAGCGTTAAGGGATTCCAAATTTAGATATATTACATCATTTTCTTCGAAATTAACATCAAAAGAACCTTGTGGTTGAGACTCCATTAAAACCAAGTAGGCCGTTGGAAGTAGACATTAATTCGCAAATCGTGATATTGTTTTGCATTTTCGGTATGTCTCATGGGTCTATTACGGTAGTGTGAATTCAAATTTTCAACTTCGAAAAACATGTGAATACTGATAAATTTGAGAGAAACTTCAAAAATTTTGAAGTTTTTTCTCTATTAGCTGTCCAGGGCCAAAACTACGCATTTTTACGAACAATATTTGCTACACTTATAAACTGTATTAAATTATACCTCTATTGACTCCAAAGGAGCCAAGCTATGGTCCTTCGAAGATGACCAATTTTTCTCGAAAATTGAAATTTTCAGGTGAAATTTTTACTCGCCAATTTCGCGAAATATTGGCAAAAATACTTGACCTACGAAGTCCTATTAAAAAAACTTATTTCAGTGACCGTTACAGAAAATATTTTGTACATTTATTGAACTTTTAAGAATCCCCTTACCCTAGACTTTTCCATACAAACGTAGTCTACGTTTTATTTTGAAATGCCATGTCAGATTTCGGTAAAATTTTGTAATTTTTAAGAAAATGCAATTATCTAGGGTTATAACTGGTTTCCTACGGAAATTATGAACTGGAAAGACACTATAAGGGTGTAGAAGTTTTTCATACTGATGGTCAAATATGATATAATACACTATATTCTCTTTTAAGTTGATAATTTTACCGTCGGAAACCAATTATAACCCTAGATGATCGCAATTTCTTTAAAATTACGTAATTTTGCCCATATCCGACATGTCGTTTCCAAATAAAACATAGACTACGTTTGTATGGGAAAGTCTTATTCTGTCCAGGGTAAGGGGACTCTTAATTGCTAAAAAATAAACGACAAGACGGTTAAATGGGTTATAGAGGCAAAAGACTCAATGTTTGTAATAACTTTATTGTACAAAAAAAAAAAATTACTAAGACAACGTACGAAAAAGCAAATATACAAAGGCGGACTTACATTGTATGTATAGAAGGTTATTATAAATTAGGCAAGGAGCAATTTTGGGGTCAATATTGTTGCAAATGACCTTCCTTATTGCCCTTTATAAGACTCTAGTGTAATTTTTTAATAAGCCATTGTATACATTGAGTCTTTTGCCTCTATAAGCCATGCAATTTCAAATTTCGAGAAAAATTGGTCATCTTCGAAGGACCATAGCTTGGTTCTATAGAGTCAATAGAGCTTCAATTTAGCTCAAGTTGAAGATAATTTAATACAGTTTATAAGTGTAAAAAACATCGATCCCAAAAAACGCATATAGTTTTGGCCTTGGAGAGCAAGACGTCGCAAAAAAATTCCGAAAATTTCGAAGATTTTGTCGATATTCTCAGTTTCCACAGATTTTTTTAAGTTGAGAATTTGAATTTAAACTACCCTAACACATCCATACTTACAACATACCAAAAATGAAGAATTACATCACGCTTTGCGAATTTACCTGCCTAGAGTGAGGCTGTGATTTCGTAATTGACACAACGAAAGAGAAAGAGATATATCTGTATAATAATAATAACGGAATCCAGTTGGTCGTCAAAAAACAAAAGAGCTCCGCTCGGCTTCTGAGGATGGCCCTTCTGTTTGATGAAATATTTAGCATAGATAAATTATCAACTATGTCAACAGGTACATAGTTTTTTAGACGGTTTGGAATAAACATAACAAGAAATCTCCAATCCCCGACTAACGAGGAAATAGGGATAAAACGCAGTCTATTCAAAATAAACAGTAAAACAACCAACTTAATGGCCGAAGTTCAGCTTTCCGATTCGCGAACGATATCAAGTATAATATAAACGCGGTTGTACGAAACAATACAAACTACGATTGAAGGTGGTCACTTCAATATCCGTAGCATTCACAATTAATATACGCTCGAGTCCAATTGGCGTCTAACAAGAAAAGGAGCTTATACAGTACAGGCCTCTCAAACGAAAAGTGATTCTACAGTTGTAGGCAAAAGATCCGGAATCCGTTGGATGTGTTCAAATGGTTTCCAATGCTCCCGATCTAACCCTCGTCTATTGAACGGCTGTCTATCTGTATCATCGGCATAGCATAGCCACTGGTAGTAAGGCTTAATGACAATGGTCCAATACAGGATTGGGGTCAGAGTGTCGCAGCGAACTTGGCAACGGATGTTAATTGAGAGGTTATCATGCAAAATGTATCGTTACTGTCTGCGACTGAAATGTTAATGTCCTCGGAGTAATGAATGCTATCGCTTTTGTAATTCGTTTGAAGTAAGTAATATCTTTAGAACTTGAGCCAATTAAGTAATGAGTTTATTTAGTTGATTCTTGTCTTTATTAGCTTATTTAATAAACTTTTTTTAAATTTGTCAACATCAAGACTCCTTTTTGCAGATCTTTTTCTTGCTTGTGGCAAAACTTCCATTATTTTGTCGTCCATATTTTATACGTATTATTATTGTTGTAAACAGCAAAATATTAATAAATACAAAATGCAGCCCCCTGCCTGTATCGGACACCGGAAGCAGCGTCATCCATTACTCGGTGACGCGCGATGAGGGTCCAAAAATTAGTAATTCCATCGTGACACTGTCCTGGTTGCGAGGGTGGGGAAATTCTTTTTGTGGTCCGCTCAGTGTCGCGGAATTGAGTTAGTAAATTGGCATCGTAATACAAACACTTCATACATGGCTAATTAAAAGCAGCGGGCTTACTGCGGGTATGCAGTAAGGATAAGGTCTGGGTGAAATTGCGATTTCTAATTATTCATGTACGAAGTATTTGTAGTAACAATTTTAAATTAGCTTTTTTACGCGCCATACGTGATGATATTTTACGTGGTATTTAAACCACAATCATCCTGCTGTTTAAAATTGTTATGATGAGCGGTTTAACACTATCTTTGAGAAAAACAGAAATAGTTACTTGTTTAATCACCTACAGTGACAGTTTCCCAGTATAAAAATGCATTAGAAGGAGAATAACTTCAGTGCAGTCACGGGCGCAGTTGTCTTAAATAAAAGAAACATGAATGATACGTTTTGTCACCTAATAATGAGTCGTTAAGTATAATAATGCATTGGAACGTGGATTCCTTAAGCACTGTTACAACACACACCTTACTTCCAACTCTTAAATTAATTGCAAGCAACTTCCACACAAGTTAGCTAGTTCGACATGCGTATAGCGCCACCTCATTGTTCAACTCCGAACAATTCTCAGACTTGCTCCAGGGACATTACAACTTCAAGATGGAGTTCTTCATTCATTGAATCAGTTTAATGAACTGCCATTGTGAAGTCGCTGATTGAATATTTCTGAAGCGTTAATACGACGAGGTCTATTCATGAAGGATCCGTCTGCCCTCTTGTCATCAATCCTTCACTCTCGATCTTTGGGACGCAGTAATCTATGTACGAGTAGATAGATTCCTATTAATTGGAATTAGAGCATAGATCCAAAAGCGTGTTTTGATCTCCGACGTACTAATTAACCTGGAGGCGAAATTCAGGGTTTAAAGCTTAAGATATTGGTAAACTGATATTTGACTATAGGTACATATTGATAACAACAGATATCTGACGAGGGGTTCCTTTTCTTAGAAATGTGACACCTATGGAATTCTCCTTGGTAATTAGATAGGCGCGAGTAATTTGATGTCAAAGGGAAATTGAACTAGGTGCTAATAATATTGTTGTTATTTTCTTAGAATTTAAGATGATTTATAAAACATTATTGTTGTTGTAGGTATACAATAGAAATGTTAGTGAATAAAGAAATAAAATACATCAGTTTTAATATAAATGTTTCACACTTTTTTTTTTTGTAATCTCAGCTATCATTTATGTAAATCTGCAGAGTCAAATCACGTTTATAAATTGTACTAGTTGGCAGGCGTGTTTCCAAAAGGTTTTTATTTTTCTTTTTACGATCGCGCTGTCTCTGCAAACTTTCTGACCTTCATTAAAGTCGGGGTCACAAAGTCAGATAGCCTTATCTTATCTATCGTCCGAACTTGCAGCTGGTGCCTTTTCACTTTAGAGCCTAATGGTTTTCCAAATTACTAACCCTTCGTATCTATTCATCGAATATAAACTTCATTGTTTTTGCAAATTTCTAGAAATAATATTTCTCAAATGACTTTCAATAACCAAACGCTATCCTTGTTCAAACAAATGTGTGCGTAAAATATGTCTGATATCAATTTCTCGACATCTGTGGCCTACTGGTCATCATGCCAGACTGTCACACCGGAGGTCTCGAGTTCGTTCCCCGCTCAGGTCAAGATGGAACATGACCTGTTTAGATTGACCTGGGTCTTGGATGTTATTTATTATACAATATAGTATCATTAAATTAGAATACTATAACACAAGCCTCGAACTTTGGGGCCAATCTGTGTGATTTGTCCGTACCGTACATATTTATTTATTTTCGTGGATATTTAAATTTCTTTATTATGTACATTTGTGTGTCTAACGAGGTTGTATTTTTCTTAAAAGCATGACAAAAATTCGTCTCTTATCACATAAATCTTCGGACTTTCATAAAATTTGTAGGAATCAATCTCACAAAGCTTCGCCTGTTTCCAATAAAATCTGAATATGACAAGTGCGATTCGTTTTTCATTTTTCACGTAATGACGCGTCTTCGGCACAAAGCCCGTTTTATAGCCATCACAATGCGATTGTTCGCTTTCATCAGCGGGACTTTTATGGACGTCGCGCTCGCGTCAGCTGCGAACCGCCAGCAAATTGAGACAGCCATAACTAAGTACAGGACCACCCGTTTAGATCCACTTAAATCTTCACAACGACTGTTCGTGTTATGACTCAAGCTTCATCTTGTCACATTTTATAGAATCGTTTTGATATTGCAACCACAGTCATCTTATCCATTGTCTTTAGGCAAATGTTATGGATAGGTTTATTTGTCTACATCCTTGGTTTATATATGTACTTCCTAGTATATAGATATGTTTTTATCCAAAAGAAAGCATTTTTTATTTCTTTTGCTTTTTGTTTAACTTCGTGTTACTCACTCACAATCAGATTATTCACTTTGATCAATAAACTATGTACAGAATAATAGTACAGTACCCACGCACATAAGCCTGACTCAGAAAAGAAATTTAAAGAAATATCTACTTAATGTGGTTAGCGCTATGGTTTAATTTAGCTGGCGTCAGAACTCCTGACCTCTTCCTTTAGATACCTAGACATCCTTTGCAAGCCAATTTCATTCTTATCACTCTTGATAAACGATTCATGTAACTGAATTTTCCTCTTCGAAGTAGTCGCCGCGCATAGAAATAATGTAGGTATATTTTCGATACCTAAACGGAGCATGACACAGGCCTGGTACATACATTCGTGTACGGGACTACCGCTTTAGATGCACTATATTTTTCACAACGACTGTTTCGGTTTGATACTTAGAATGCTCGTTTCTCGTTTTATGCAATCAATTTAATATTGTTATCAATAAGGCTTATACCTCATACAGCTGTCTTTTACCACAGCCTACGCTTCTTCAATGCTAGCAATTATAGCAACAAACTTCTTTTATGCTACTTGTATTGCTTTATGCAGGTTTTCCTAGTGATCTTGCGTTACACGCGAATAAACCACAAAGGGTCAATAATATAAATACATTATATTATTGACCCTTTGTGGTTTATTTTTGACATGGTCACGCGACAATAACATATTAAGGAGTCGTTCTGAACTGTTAGTTTTTTTCTGGCTTTGAAAACGGTTAACTGTTCCTGTAAACAATTATTTTACATTGTATTCTGTGTCTATTGCCCTATGATTGTCATTTAGTACATGCGGGTGAATACAATTTGCATAAAACTGGCAGCATCCCAAGAAACACACATTGTTTTATTCAACAGTAGTGGCAAATACTGTTACTGTTATGCATAGAAATAAAATTATAACATTAGATTATTATCATACATATGTATGTATGAGAATGCATATATTCAAACGTTTTATCTAGTCGTCTATTATAATAGACTAGATAAAACGTTTGAATATATGCATATTTTAATTGTCGGTAGTGATACAATCTTATAAGATTGTATCACTACCGACAGTTAAAAAGCTAATTGTTACATTCAAATAAAAAACAAAACGACAATCTTTCAAAAGAAAAATACCTACTACAGATAAAGCAAAAGATCTTAGTATACATAGCTAGGCAAAAAAATAAGCCGAGAAGATTGGTAAGTACATAATCCACCGACAAGAATATCAGATCGTATGAAGTTTACAGGAATAACAGAAAACATGAAATCACAACGAAATTCTAAACCATAAAATAAAAGTAAGCAAGATCAGGAACAGAAGAATATTATGCAATATATACTTTATCTACACCGAAACCTCAAGGGAAGCCAAAGGGACGGTATTGTTAACTTCCGTAAATTATGATAACACGCCGAAGTCTCATAAAGCCGAACAAAGGGAAGATTAAGGTGTAATCTTGTTTAGTACACTTGTAGCAGTAATTGAATTACTCGATATGAAACTCTAGGAGGCAATGTCCATAAAAATGCAAAATAGTAGGATAAGTGACGACTTGAAATTGGCTTTTCGCCACAGATACTGGACTTTGTACTGGTACAGGAAAACTGTTCATTCAGTTTCGCTGTTTACATCTCTATTTTTGGTATCTTGGCACGATACGAAATTTTTGAGGTATAAGTATCGATCATCTTAGCGTGTATTTTTCTTATAAAATGAGTGTTACTCGTGAGGTATGCTACCACCCGACTGTTGCAGTAGTAAGTGATGCGCGCATTAAAAGTATAACACGGGAGGGAAGTGATGCATGTTTAGTAAAGATTCAAACGTTTATTAAAAAAAGAGGAGGCTCTGTTCTCTTCAGTTTACATAAATAAGTAATTTGTCATGAAAATAGATTTAGACAAGAGCTCCGACCACTTAACATCTACTACTTGTTAGAGTACAATCATTACTGCATTGATGTGTTTGAAGCGAAATATCATTTGTGAGGTAAGAGACAGGTATATTTGATTTTCCATTGTGTTATCTGGTCTTAGATGCCTCGAAACCCCTAACTTTATTGTATTTCTGTAGTCGTTACCGACATCCTCGTTAATATAGGTACTTATATGTGTACCTTTTATATAAAAATTGCTCGTTTAAAATAATAAAACTATATATAACCCACAGATAGGTGAACCAAATTGATCACAGGATTGATTCTTGCAGATGGTGGCAGAAAACCGGGCAGGCCTAGGAAAGGTTGGTGTGATGACATCAGATATTTTGAAAAGAACTGGTCGCAGGTCGCACTAAATCGCAATAAGTTGAAGAATATGGGGGAGACCTTTGCCCAGCAGTGGAACAGTAAAGGTTAAACAAAAAAATACATTGTCAGCTAATAAACGGGACATAGTCTTAATAAAAGCTAGTACAAAAATATAATTATCGACTATTTACTTTTACTTAATTGCGTTTGACGCAAATCTGTATTGTTTCGGCGTGTAAAAAATATTTACTTTGCAGAGTGTATTTTAGAGACATCGCCGGTTACGTGTTTATTTCAAGACATTGATAAATGTCACTGAAGTCAAACTATATTTTGGTAAGAATCGTAAATAATGGTGACTTGTTAACTAATTTATAAAAAAATAATCTTATTATACACGAAAACTTGACCCACAATAATAAAAAATATGTATTTTATTATTGTGGGTTAAGTTTTCGCGGGATTTTAAATTGTCCAGTGATGTCAAATATTTATATAATAATTACAAAGTATATATTATATACTTTGTAATTAGGTATTATAAAATATAGTATATTTAAGTTAATAACATAAGTTCTTTCTTTGTATCTATTTTTTTTTATATTTTCTTTATAATAGCATCCACATTTACGATAGATAGCTCGTAACAAAATAATACAGATATGGAATATTTAATGTACATTTATCAATTTCGTTCAATCCAAAAATCACGAGTTATACCAGTCGTAAGTTTGTGTAGCGCTTTTATAATTTTTTTGGAAAATAATATGTTTAAAATTATTAAGTTCCAAATGTTTCTAACAATCACGATACTACCAGTTCTTTTGTCTCGCCATCTACAGTAGGCCCATTGTAAGAAATAAACAAATCCTTGTTTTATATAATTGTATATCAAGGTTATATTTACTTTTTATAATAGTAATTAAACTCTTCCAACACCAAAACATGTTCTCACACCTTACAGGTTTATTGTAAAAACATACATAAGTTTATACTCGATTAGATCATCATATACGCCATCAAGTTTTTTAGGCGCTGCACACTCAGAAAGGCTTGTCTGTGCCTGTCCGCGCCCCGTCTTTCCTGTGTGTTCTGCATCGCGACGCTTCTATACATTTTAAACCGACTTCCAAAAAAGGAGGAGGTTATCAATTCGTCGCGATCCTTTATTTTTTTTTTATGTATGTTCATCGATTATTCAAAGACGCCTAATTCTTTTTTTGTTTGAAAGGGTATACTTTCCAGGTGGTAGGTACCATGGAAATTTTATCAAAGTCGGTTGTGTAGTTTGGGGTGAAGTCGGTTTTTAGTTTTGAAAAATTATGCATGAAAAGACGCGGAGGAGACATATGTGTGCGCCCTGTCCACGACTTACGTCTTTGCAGCGCTTTAGTCTCCACTGCAGGAGCACGCTCTGTACTACTAAAGCCATACTTTGTTTATTAGCTTTGTTTAGTTAGTATTTCCTAAGTCGCCTTCTACGACATCCACCGGAAGACATGGAGTGGTCCTATTCTTTTCTTCCGGAAACCACAGGGCAAACATGATTATATACATCTTAACTCTACTACTACTTAATACAACTGTAAACTGCTACTTGTGTACATAAATCACGTCATGTACCTAGTGTTAAGTTGTTACATTCATACTTGTTTACATCTTTTGTATAAGTATCTACCTATTCAATTACATTGAAGAAGTGGTACTTCGAGGAGCTCAGTGGCCAGGCGCGCATATACTTATTTGCGCGCGTTAGGGCCGTAACAGACGCGGCGCAAGTTGCGCCGCGTAACAGCTAGTGATGGGCGATGCATAAATACTCAATCAACCCATTTGAGTATTTACTTAGTAGATTGAGTAAATACCCGATAAATATCCTTATCCATTTGGTGAGTAGATTGATTTATATGCGTTGTGACTCATATTTACATTCATATTCATTATTTCATGTTTTCATGACAATTTTGAAACTTAAATCTAGTATACACTTGCAATTCTTGTCGGAAAGTGTGTGCGTACGCCATAATATGCTAAAAATGTAGGTAAACGTTATATGCGACGCTAAATTATATGAAAATACCATACTAATCATACACTGAAAGTAGACTTCTTTGACTAATTATCATTTTTTGGTGGGAGGTGTGCATAGACGTAATTTTACGTAAAAATAAGTAAACAGACATCAAATGCGATGTCAATACTTGAGCATGCTCTATTTACTCTATTTATTAAATCTAGTGAGTAAAATACTCAAATGGGTAGATTGAGTGTTATCCACTGCCCATCTCTAGCTGTTACGCGACGCAACTTGCGCCCCGTCTGTTGCGGCAATTAGTTAAGCAAATCTAAGGATTTTTCAAACTAGGATTTGTGATCACAAGTGGCATAAAATGTCATCTGCAGACAAAACCTGTGAAAATGTATAATATTTCCAACATTATTATTGTAACTTGCACATGAAGAGAGTGATCAATGTGGATGAAGCGAAAGAGGACTGTCTGTCAGGATCGTAGCAAGTGGAGGTTCATACTCTCTGCCTACCACTGTGGGAAACAGGCGTGATAATATGTATGCCGCACCCAAATTGAATTGCGGGTTATAAGGTAAAAACAATAAGTACCTAAGTAATATAAGGCCTAAATAAGGCTACGAATGATGAAATAACGAATGATTAAAAAAGCCTATTATATGAGTAGAAAAAAATATCAATTGGTTATATATTATAATAGCCAAATAATAAAGCAGTTTATACTACACATGTAAAGGTAAGTGCCTATATACATATACGTATAAGTAATAAACCTTCAGTTTGACAGAAAGTATTTATTTATATTAATCACTGATAAAATAAATGTGAGTCAAAATATAAGTCGCTACGTAGTAAGTAGTATGTGGTAAGTTTGTAAGTAGGTATTTATCGAAGGTTTACCTACATGGATACTACATTCTTGCTAGTCATGCGTATCTCTTCACTATAAATCTACTGTATATATAATATAATTCGGTAGCAATTTTTTTTATTCTAGTACACTACAAGCAATAGAAAAATCACCTACAAGCACTAATAGGGTTAAAGCATCAACTGTTGACACCCAACCAATTACTGTTTTATATTTTATAAGCCTGTTGTTTTTTCATTTACGAGAACAATAATTATCCTTGTAGGTACCTATTATAAGTTTTAATTCGATAGATGCATGTCGGTTTTATTGCCTTTTTTATTTGCATAGGTACTGCAAACAATATCTACCTATCTTGAAATGGCGTGACATTTAGGGTCTTATCTTATCATTTTCTATCAAATCTAGAATGATAAATTTCCCTTGCGATATTGTATACAATGTAAACAACGCAGGTACTTACGTGACGTGATACTATATTAAAAACTAGGCGTATCACACGTGTACGTAACAAACCTGTTCTTGGCATAAATAAACTGCAGCAAAACAGTCATTGAGCGAAAAAAATCCATTCTCGAGTTCTACAATGGGTAACAAACAATAGAATATCTTGGTTTAATTTTTTTATTATTTATTTACATTAAGAAGTTTAAATTTTATCATACTTTTTGTGTGGATAATTTCCCGAAAAATATAATATAAGTACTTGAAAATTATATTTATATACATATTTCTTTTTACCTTGAACTATTGAGGATACTGGCTGTTGATATCTGGTGTAATTAAAAGCTGACACTCCAAATATGTTGATGTTTAGAACACAAAAAATTAAACACCACCACATACTGGCACAAAATTTGGGGGCTGCCCGATGACAGCCCACCAAAACGAACATTTGTCTTCTGGTAACTTTCGATTTTGTCAAATTCACTGTTATGTGGGAGCACTAGAGGCCAGAAACCGTCAAAAGGTTGTTGTAAACACTGTGATTTTTTATTTTGAGTGTACGTCACTGTTAGTAATGCACTGAAGGACAATATTTATGTGATTGGTCGTCCGCGACCAAGGTTTTGAGGTTATTTTTACGTGCACTGGTGCGAGCGTGACGGAGAAATGTGCGAAGCAGGCAGGTGCGAGACGACTAGTTTACATCGTCGAGCCCGCTAGATGGCAGCAGTCGCGCACGCGTGACGTACGTTTAGTTTCGGCGACCGAACCGTGGCGCTGCGACGCTGATTCTAGCTAGAGATTTTTCCAACGCACCAAACGGTCGACGTAACATTAGGGAGCGCTCACATGCCATTTCAAATGGAACATATCGGGCAGCAGTTAAAATAATAGGCAAACCGTTAGTTTTTACGGCTATCGCTTCAATAATATCGGTAAATTGATTTTCTTATGGGCTCTAACGCCGCACAGACATAAGCTTACCACGCAATTTTATCATTTCCTTAAATGATTGATGGTCATTTTAAATACCTACCTACCTACCCATGAAAGATAGAATCTTTCTTAGTAAAGTAAATAAGCACACATAAACTAAATGTTTTAAAATCTGTTTTATAACCTAATAGGTGTTAAACGAGAATAATAGCCATTATAATAAGAAAAGTATTTGGTACAGTACAGAGTAAAATAATTTTGATTTCATTTGTATTAAATTTATAACGGAAGCGTTTTTTAGCGTTTTTTTCTTTTTTTGTCAGAAATCAAATATACAAATTTTTCCATCGATTGTTATATTTTAAAAGAAATATAAATAAGTCAGTATTTTCCCCTTAGTATTTGTCATACTGCTCTAATCATTTAATGACGAAAAAAAATTTTTTTTTCATTGTGCTCCTACCTTTACCCTGGACTAGGAATGCGCGCGCATCTTAACAATCGGCTATAGCGGGAAGACGTGGGGGGGCGTGGTCGAGTCGTTACGCACTACCACCACGCAACTGGGAGATAAGACACCCGATTACCCTACCATTTTTAGAAGTACTGTACCCGATATGAACAACTTCTCATTGCACGTTTTCTGAAAATAATCGCATTACAACGGAATCACAAAGCCCTGAAATATCTTTTACGTCGTCATCGGTTTATAGAGGCAAAGGTCTACTCGCAAAGGGTTGATTTAAAAATCTATACATATAATAAAATCGTTACCGATCGCTGTCTGTATATGGAAGATAAACGAGAAAATATAATGGAAGATAAACGAGAATATATAAATAAACGAAATATTGCTGGGGGCTCTTATCAACGCAATAGAACTTATTAAGTATATTTTAGATTTTTGGTCTTTTTGTCTGTGCGTTTTTGCACGCTAATCTCAAACAGCACCGATTTGGTTGCAGTTTCAGTTCATTTATGTATTATCATAAGCTTCACTTTAAATTTAATGTTTGTTTCATTTTAAATCCGGTCATAAATAAAAAAGTTATATCAATTTAAAAAATCAGGTCCAAAAGATTTGTTTGAAAAAAATGCTATTAAATAACTGTTCCGTAGCATTGGCTAAAACTTTTGTTATAAATTGAAAGTTAATATAAAGTTTATAAAACCTGCAAAGTGCGATTCGGACTACCGCACGAAGGGTTACGTACCTTAATGTATAAAAAATCACATTTGTTGCATGAGGGCCCTTAAATATTTATTTTATTTTGTTTTAGTATTTGTTGTTATAGCGGCTACAGAAATACATCTGTAAAAATGTCAACTGTCTAGCTATCACGGTTCATGAGATACAGCCTTCTGACAGACAGACGACGATCAGGATAATGGAGTCCTAGTGATGGGGTCCCGTTTTTACCCTTTGAGTACGGAACCCTAAAATTTTACAATTTCCATGGTTTTGGAGTGTTCTTCAAAATTAGTTTTTTCGGTCACCAATAGACGGTGCTTTCCAAAAATTTATAATTTTAGTGCGTGCGAGCCTAGGGCCACAAGACAAAATGACGGGAAGATGGCAAAAGGAATCAAAATAGGTAGTGATAGGATAGGTTCCTTGCTGCTTATTCACATTTCCGTCCATTCACTTGATCGGCCTTAACGATCTGCGTGGAAAGAGACGATATTATTTTTTTTCTTTTCTCCCAAACCAGCATGGAATCCAAAAGCGTGGCGAATGCCACGCCGCGTGCTGCTCTTGACTATGAGAAGACGTTCGACAGGTTAAGTTAGGTTAAAAAAAAAAAAAAGGTAAGGTTCACATCCTGACGGACTGCTTAGCCTGGGCCGCGCTGAACCATGCATGGTAGTGTGGACGACCTTCCGCTGTCGAATGCGGTTCGTCACATGGTCAACAGCGAAACGTCGTGAACAGAGGTGGAACGAGGTGGTGCGAACTTTTTCAATTAGGCCGCCTTTTGCGCATTTCCTAGTTTTTGAGATAATTATGTCCTTTATTTATTTATTTTCTGCAATATTTCTACTGTGATGTGTATTGTACGATTATTACCTATGCATCGCTACATTAGGAGTGCGGGGGAGGGGAGGAGATACTTAATTAGTATACGCGGTGGCAGCACTCCGCAGAAGACAGCTTAAACAGAGCTGTGGAAACTCCCGAAGACGGAGTCATTGCCTATTGCATAAGCATTCAGTTTTTGAGAGACCCACGGCGTAGCAATAACACAATAATAGAGTTTACATGTTGTTTCCAATGTTAACATTCCGATTGACTTTGACTACACAAATAGATAATTGTGTGATCTCATTAAGGGTTACGTAGTAAACAAGAAACCTTATAGTTTCCCTATGTCTGTCTGTACTTAGACACTGTTAGTACTAAAAAGCTTTAATTTGCTATGGGTATGTATATTATTACATACACTATGTAGTTTTAACCCGCGACCTCGTCCTCGTAAAATTCAAAAATGGTTCTAACAAGTTTTTTTTTGGATTTTTACTTTATTAATTGTGTTATTTAAAACATATGAATTATTATAGTTGAATGTCATAATACTACTTGTAATAATATTTATAAAATAAAACAAGTGTAGGGATTCAAAGTTAAAATGTTAGGAACCTCAGATCCAGGCTAGGATACCTAGCTTTTGTTTAAATGAAATAGTAACGTAAGTTAGATACACAGTAGCGGTGGGTACTTCTTACCCACTTAGTAAAGTAGAAACATACAAATAGGTACACTATCTTGGAAATAAGTATATTACTTAAGTACATAAAGCATAGATAGATTTAAGAAAATGGGAAAGTGTGGTAGCCCAGTCGCTCGCATTAGTGATGGTAACACACATGTCAAACATGCAGATATTTAAAGGGTCCTCCCGCTCGTGGGGTGCGGGGCGCTGTACGCTTGGGCGTTACTATTTATAGTCGCGAGTTTTCCGCGGCTTTTCCTCGGAAAAAAGATGTCTTGGCATCCAAACCACTTTAAAATGTATGTAACATAACGTGTGAGGTATGAAAAGATTGAATGCTCGCAGGAAAGCGAGAGGCAGGGTGAATGCCCACAAAAGTATAAATATAAAGCAGCTGGCCAGCAGTTTTTGACCGAATTCGATCGCGTGCGTGGAGTTCTAAGAAGAAAGAAGAAGCCCTGAGAAGAAACTCCGGCCTCTCGCTTCCCGTGGCGTGCTGTGTTTGAACCGCCGTACTGCTGTTTTACGGTCTCTAGCCCCCTTCCCCAGTCACCACCGACAACAGACCGATGGGTGCGAGGAGATTCGTCGTGTCACATCGAAGGGTCTAAACTGTAGATATTATATTTGTTATCTACAGTTTCGACTACATAGTACATGTGTTATTTAAAACTTTATAATGGTTTTATATTTTTATTGTTATCGCTTACAAGACCCTAAGAAATGGCATCATCTAGTGTCAGAGGCTATGATCCACTTTGGATCGCTGCGCCACCTACCACCTAAGTAAGTACTTATCGGCAGACATACCAACTTCCTCCTACACAGAAAATATAGTTTTAAACTGGTTGATACCACATAATTTTTTGTTTAAATTGAGTTTTCTTATCAATACCCGCAGCCCGCAGCATAATATTGGTGGATTACAAACACAAATCCCTTGCAACTACAAAGGTACTTTATAATCCAATAATCCACCACCCTGGCTTAGGTTATTCGATTTGAGTAGGTACGATTTGACTAAAATTTTCAGAAATAAAATGATTAAGTGCTCACATATTTTGTCAACTGTGTTTAGAAAATATAAATAGATTTTTTTAAATTAGATTAGTAACGTATCTAAAGTTACTGTTAAGTCCTTTTTCCGTTTTTCCAAATCCTGTTAACATAAATTAAACTACATTTCTACACAGTCCCGACTGGATATTTAGTAAATTAGACTGCCTGGATATGTTTTATAAATAATTATTATATGACCTCAAACGTTAACAAATTTTATTTTAATTTATGTAGGTATTTAGAAGTTTGTAATGCTGCTATATAAACTGGTACTGGTACCGTCTTATTATACAAAACGGAATCTAGGTTTATTAATTTAAACCATTATCCGACCTAAATTAGTTCACATATAATAAAATTGTACTATCTGTCAATGTCAAGGATTTAAATCTAGTAGATAATCAAGTTACGGGTAGTTGCGACAGCCTCTCAATGAAAAGACTTCTTTCTTTGAGCAGATTTATTTTTAGCGATCACAATGGCTATTCATTAAATTTACGGGTCGAACCGCAATTGAATTTGGACCAAATATTCGTATACGACGTCACAGGCGTTATGGTCTCTGGCAGACTCAACGGTCCAACGCTCATTCAATCGCGATTAGACCCGTAATGTTACTAAGTACTAGTAATTTAATTTCAAATCCGGTTATCATATCATTCCTACAAATCCTGTCACCAATGACCTTCCCACGATTAACTTTTGGTAGATAATGGTAACTAAGTGCAAACTAGTTTTTCGATACTGTCACAGATTTAACATACCTAAGTACAACTTACTTAGATTACACTTTTCATAATTACATTACACTTTTCATACAGGTACTCTGTATATACAAAAGTAGATATTTGCGTGATTTGTGTTATAAATGATGCATAAACTTTGTGTATCTCGCGTCGTTTTCGAGTATAAAATTTGTAACAAGTAGTTTCGTTTGCTCATAAAACTGTAAATCGTACTTCATTTGACATTTCAGCAATAAATATATTTTATTGCCCATAAATAGCACTATTTGACAGATACGCTGGAAAGGTAGATAGTCGATAGCTAGTTCTTAGTAAGAAACTAACGTAAGTATTTGTCTTTTGGGTTTATTAAGGGGTTACATGAATTTTCCGGGGACCCGTGCTGCCCCCATTTGAAATAAATAATTTGAATAGAAACGGAGATATCATTTAAAGTTTTGTTTCTAGATAACCCTTCAAACTATTTTATGAACTACAGTTTACAGTTTAAAGTGATAAACGCTATTGTGCGTCAACGCTATTCTTATAATTTTTTCAAAACTGGTTGGTAAATATCTCTTCTGTTGTTGTTAAAGTCGGCCGAGGGCACAATTTTGCATTTTAGATTCATACGCTGGTTGTTTTCTTCTAAATATTTTTATTGCTCGTAACAAGCAAACTAGCAATGCATTCGCAGTTGCGCTCTACAAAGACTTCGCTTCTAGGTTTTCTAGTTAGAATACAAAATAATATATCTCTACATACATTTCGCAGCGTTGTACATGTATTTAAAACTACTCGTAAGTTCATGTACATGACTCACATATGTTTATACATTCATCAAAGAGTTCAAAACGAGTTATTCCGGTCTGATCCCCAAAATCTGATACCCTAGTGGATCCATTTTATTTTAATAATTTTTTATTTCAAAACTACACACTGAGCTGAAATTTATGTTATTTCGGTATATTGTAATAAAATTGATTACCTATTCCCTAATTCTTTAAATATATTAATGGCCGTGCAACATAAAATAATTTCTGTGATCATCTAAGGTTGAATTGTCAATGATCTATTATGCACAATGGCAATATTGACTTTACTTTTTGGTTTCGAGAAAAGCATTTATTTGAAAAGGTGGTACTTATCACCTAGCTGATTATCCTTATCGGCAGTATCAATCTTAAAATGGTGACGTAAATCAAGGTACGTTTTCATTCAAATACGACATAATATAATCATTAATGCCGTATTTAATCAGGATTCAAGCCACCGCGAGTTTGCAGTGCGTTTAATTATTTCATTGTCCAATATCCGTTAATACCTCGTGGATTTAATATTTAATTGCTCATGTGGATCGTCGGTATGAATATTATTAGCTATTTATACGCGTCGCTGCCAAATCCTATCAGAAACTGATTAATTGTGGATTCTGATCACATTTCACGGTATGCTTTTGGGAGTTGCAGCCTGTCGCGTTTTGATAATTATAGATACAGACACAATCATGTGTTTTTCTCTCAGTGGATGTATTTGGCAGGAGAACCACACTACAACACGAATTGATATTTATACCACTTTCAGCTGTAGATATAATAACATAGGACACTAGCTGCAATTTAGTCAAAATAACATTTGAGACTACTTCACTTAGACGAGTTGCATTTTTTTTTATACGAGTTCCGAATTGTGTTTTAGACGAGTTTCTACGTAGACCACTTACACTTAAGACCATTCGAGACTAACTCGTCCAAGGGAGTACGTTTTGGAACTGTATCCCCACGCATGCTTTCTAAAAAAGAGAGGTGCAAATACCCGTGAATCCCGTGATTATCAAGGAAATGTCTGATAACGACTGAAGAAGTCAACATACAGAACCGAACAATCAAAAGCGAACATGAAAAATCCAACAAAAACTTAATTTTTTAATTGCCCGTTTTACAGATATCGGTCCTACCCAAATCTTCAAGCCTTATGTTCCCTTTGAATTATTCAGTATACGAATATAATACCAGCTGAACAAAATAAGATAATAAGAAATAACCAAAACAAAATAATCTCGTTAGTCTCACAAATGAGTTTCATCCAATTTAGAGCTGAGAAACATCCGGTACTGTAATAAATGGATGTATAAACCGGGGCCGGGCTGTGGTCACATTAAAATACAGTTGCCATGTGATCCATACTGCCTGCGGCCCTTATTTATGGCCTACGGATTTTATGGCGCAAATGGAGCTATCTCGTCGTTTGGCTTTTGTTTTTTCTGGCCATTTTTACCAGATAATGTAAACAGAACAACGTTGCTTGTTGTTTCTGGTTATCCAATATTATTTGCCGATCTTTATTTTAGTAATACTTTGTTTTTTTGTTTCTATATATAATTTAAAAAACTTTATTATGATAACTAAACGTTAACCACAATTCTTTATTATCTTAAAAATCAAATTTATTGGTTTTTTGCACAAAACGTTTAACTTACTTATCCTCGGCCACTCTTATCAACAAGAAAACCCTATTTCGGAGTCAAAGCAGAAATAAGTAAAATAATTTAAAGGCTCCTACAAATCTAGTTTTTATAAATGATCATTGCGATGTTAGTCCTAAAATAGAAATAGAACTTATGAAAGTTGCCTCAGCTTTGCTTTCAGCTTTTGTGTAAGACGCCGATATGTGAAACCATTACAATGGGCCTAATTTTGTATGTACTGAATTCAGAATTCTGTATGTACTGGATCGATGCTTCAGTACTCAGTTCTATGGTGGTTTATGCTACAGTATAATTTTTATATGCCCTTGAAAAGGTTTTGACCTGTTTAGCTAGTATACTTAAATAGCTGATAACAAAAAAATTAAACGCATGACTAACACTCTTTTCATATTATTTGCATTGTTCTCACAATAGTTCTCTAATACTTTCTCATTAAAATAATTGCAGCCATTCTGAAAACAAGTCTGAAATCGGACATACTATGACACAAACATTAATTATTTTGAAACTGGCAGACTATGACTACACGGACGAAAAAAGCTCCAAATAAGATCAACTGGAATAAACTTTTTTAATTTGTTGCGTGTTACTTTTCCAGCTTACAATGTCATTCAATCTACACCGGAGAACTAACTTGTACACTTTCACTTTAACAACTACAAGTCCCTTGGTAGTAAAAATCCAATTTTATATTCTAGATTTACTGCCTCTGTATAGTCAACGACAGAAGTTGATAGACAAAATCTGAGCGATTCTCACAGTTTCATCTTTCAGGGTTGCTATCCATGTCCCTTATCCGGATTCGCCAGAAAATTATATCTTGGGTTGTTTCCGTTATTATTTTGACATCGTGTTTCTCTTAATAAGCCTCATTTACGTAAGCGTGCTACATATATAATAAAACAGAGACTATGAAATTAACCAACTTTTTACAATGCCGACACAACATGTCGACCTCCGACACCTGGCCGACAGAAAGCCTTGTACCATATTTTTCAAAATAAGTATAATAAGTATACTTGTATTAAAATAATTACTTGTTATCCAAAAATTAAAGTTTAAATACAATAAATATGTTTCATAAAAAGTACCCAAAATTCTGGTCCACAAATCGGCAGTTTCCTAGAAAAACCGATAAATGTAAAAATAACCTTGTGAACATTTGCCACTGCCGTGTGATGAGAGCAAAGTAGAATACATTCTGTAACCACCCTCTTCATCTCTCAAAGGTAAGTACTATACTATCACCAACCCGTCTGCCGGTGATTATGGTCAAATCCTACCTTTATTGGAAGCCTTTAATACAGCAGTGGACCAATTTAGGCTGTAAAAAAGAACATATTCTACCTGTGCGTGCAACTGTCAAAAACCATTAATTACGTTTTTAGATGCGCATAATGTCGCCTTGAGACACACGTTATGTATCTCGCGCGCGTCTTCTAGTCACATTTGCCCTGATGAAGACCTCCGGATGATATAGAAACCCATAGCTGACTTTCTACGTGAGCAACTTCTTTAATTCATGCTAATTATATCTGTTTCTCACGTTACTTTTAATCATAAATTACTTCTGAATTTTCCGATTTTTATACAACAATAATCTGGTTTTAGAGGAACATATCAGATTACGGACAATATTTCTTCGGTTTCCGATCGGTCCCTTTACCGGCTTAGGCCGGAAGGTAATTACAAGGATAAGTCTGTTTTTTTTATATTTATAACTTATTGTAGGGCTCAATCGCGAAAACAGCTTTCAAACGTTAGCGGATTAACTTCGAATGATATATTGTGTATCTTTAGTTACGTTTAAGCTAAACTTATTTATGACATTTTAACTAAGCCTGGACTGTTGGACTGTCGGACAAAGGGCTCCCCATTTCTTATATTGGTTCGGTTATAATTCTATGATTGCAACAATGATCGACTTTCGAGTGATAAGTAAGTAAAAAAGAAAAAATGCATGAGTTCCGTCGAACACTCGGTTGTAAGAGCTGGAAAGAAGCTTGAAAAAAAATTCTTGACGGAAAAAAATTACGGTAAAATCTTACACTGTTTTTTCGCCTAGCATCTAGGCGAAAAAATAGATTTGAACATAGGTACTTGTCGTAAACACCAGCTCTTACTACGCTATAATATTTTAGACTACAATATTTAATTAGAAATTAAATACGTGGTAGTAAAAACCGTCGAAGAACACCAATTGGTTTAAAAGAATTTATCTTTTGAACAAACGACACATGGACAAGAAAAACTTCTTTATTCAGTAATACAACTTGATAATAAACAGTGTAAAATAAAATCAAACAACGTAAATAAATCTAAAACCAACTTCAGAATAATTATAAACGTCAATACTTCAATATATTTTCCTATAAGTACCACAAAGTGGCTTCTACGAAAATTCCGTTTGCCACTAGGCGGCTTTCCTTCCGACGTCAGATCAAACAAGTGTTTTCTTTTCCCTCGTCGAGCCTTCCCACTTACACCCCCGTAAATGCTATTAGAGAATGTCGAATGAAATAATAACGAACATTTTCACATGAAACGGAACGGATGTAACTAATATGGAACCGAGCGGGAGTATTTTCTCCATTAAATCAATTATTTCCATTTTCTCACCTTACACAGTTTCATATATCTAAGTAAGTTGTTTATTAAATTGCGTATTTTCCTGGGTCAAAAATAAATTATTTTATACTCTCAAAAAAAATAAAACGTCGCAAAATAATGTCACTCGTCATTGAACATATTAATTTTAACGTGATTTTAGATTTATGATTGCAGAAAAACTGTTAATAAGAGCGCTATTTGACTCCAAGAAAATATGACGTCATCTGCCTGTATTTCATACAAATCCAATTTAAATGTTTGTTTTGACGTTTAAAAAAAAGTATCTGATTTGACTGGTTGGAAAATAGATTGAATAGTTGATGACCCTTTACTAACATTAAATCTTTTACGTACAAACTGATCAAATAGAAAAATGTCTTTATTTCTGATATTATAATGGTACAAAAGTAAAAAAATGTTCAGAAGTATGAAATTAGAAAATTTATTACATTAGGCGCGTAGTAAGTTCATGTCTTGCAGAGAAATAATATTTTAAATGTATTCTCTATTAGGATTGCTGAAACAAATTATAGTACTAGATAAACATGTAATTATGGCTTCACCATAACAACCATTAGAAAACTAGGCTATCAACGACGCGATGCACTGATTCAGCAAGTCAAGATTATATGTAGTAGAAATAACATTCGTAAATTCAGTTGATGTGACAAATTATCTGAATACAATCGCGTACTCATTAAAGTTTCACCAGATAATCGCCGTCAGACCTCACAAAAGGTTTGCTGACGGCGAGGCGCTGCGTTGACTCAGCAATGTCTAGATTCCGTGGTCTAGATTCAATTTCTAACACCTTTTATTGACCGAGCGAGCGAAGTTCTCCGAATCTACTTGAACAATCCGGCGTTTGTATCTATATATGTGGGTATGTTTGTTCGACGAAAACTTAAGTATCTCTGATCGGAACTTCATGAAATTGTAGGCGTGTCGATGTAACCAATTAAGTTTTATATTAATGGTTAGTTTCGAACTTAATAAAACCAAAATTAAAGTTTGAACATGGCTTTGACATCGAGTTATGGGGTTCGCGAGCTCACGGTTTGAAGCGAACTACCTACTAGATTATTAAAGTTAAATAGAACAAGTTTTTTTTGCTAGGCAAATGAAAAAAAACACCGATGTCAAAAACACCATCTATCGCGGATGATCGGAACTACCATATCACAATCGATATCCGTAGCGCCATCTATTATTTGCTAGATAGAACACTGACTTTCAAGCGTTAACCCCCAATAACTTTTAAACGGATGGACGGATTTTCATCAAACATAGCTAAGAACCACCGCAAGAGAACTTACTCTTATGTCAAAAAAACTACATCGAAAGCGCTCCATCCGTTCGAGCACTACGATGCCACAGACAAACACACAGACAGACAAATCGACAGACATTAGCGTCAAACTATAGCACCCCTCCTTTTGTCGGGGGTGAAAAATTGCCGCCATTAAATAGTAAACACAGGTTTACCCAATATTTTCAAATAAATAATAATTATTAAATATAATCGGACATATCACACAGATTGAGGGTAAGTTCGGGACTTATGCTATGAGATCCTACTCAACAATACTATAATTTATAACAAATACATATATAGATAAACGTCCAAGACCCAGGTCAATCTGAAAAAGATCATTTTCCATCTTGACCTGACCGGGGATCGTACCCGGGACCTCAGGTGTTACAGCGTGGCATGATGACCACTAGGCCACAGAGGTGGTCATGCACAATCAGCCCCATCTGACCAAGCCGTCTCTGCAAAAAGCTCTAAATTATTATGCTACGAAAACTACGAAGCCGGCTACAAACACTGCTACGAGTTCTCTACAAGCCGTAGACTACCGGAATATACCACTGGGCAGGGCAGTATTTACTGATTCTGTATTTAACTCGATTTGTTTTCTTTTTCATATCAAAAAGTAACATGATACGATACCGAAAGAAATAAATAATAATTTTACTCCGCTCAAAAATAAGCAAGTTTTAAGCCTTTCAAATCCGGTGGAAGGGGAAACTGTCAAATAACAGAAAAAGGATGCACATACACCCGCGTGACGTCACTGTCATTAGGTGTCACGCTTACGAAAGAGATAGCGAGTTGACCCCACCACGCTCCCACTTTTATATTTAAAATTATAATTGCTGCCTCATTTGAAAACCAATTTACTCTCTATTTTTGAAAAACGGCTTTTTGTTAGTGTTATTTGTTTTTCGTTTAAAATATTCTCCAAAAACAAACTAAGTCAAATAACCTACTGGCCTTTTCTACGAATCTTTGAGATGTTTGATACTTAATCTTCCATTCTGATGTGGAAGAAAGGAAAAAACTTAGATTGTATTAGCTGCTTCCCGTACAGACCATAAAAGCCTAACGAGGGAATGGGCGAGATTTGAATCATGTTAATAGGCAATGCGTCACTATTTTGATTTCTTTTTCCATCTTAACGCCCACCATTACGCTAAGCGTGGCCTTTGGATCTTAGGCCCTGGGCTCTGTCTACCCCGTCAGGAATAAAGATGTAAAAATGTATTTGTATCTTTGATACTTTTGGTGTTATCAAATAGGTAAATCATCTTTTCTTTATTTCGTGTGTGTAAACAACACTGGTGACAGATTTTTCAAACCTGACCTTACTGCCTTACATTGACGACAGCTAGAATCAACTTAACGAGCCGTCCGAAGCACGGAGGAGTTCGAGACATTTTATGCTACTTTTTTCCTTACAAATAACACTGATTGATCTAGCCTCAAAGTAAGTTTGAGACTTGTGTTATGGGATAGTAACTCGTCGATGCTATATTTTATAACAAATACATATTTAGATAAACAACCAAGGACAATTTGAAAAAAGCCATTTTTCAACTTGCCCTGACCGGGGATCGACCGCGCGACCTCTAGGTGGCGGACTAGCATGGTGACCACTACACCACGGAGGTTGTCAAAGTCACGGTCGTCGCCAATTGTGGTCAAACTCCCTCGATACTAACTCACTGCGAAAAATGTTCTCAGAAATAAACATAAACTGTAAAACTACATTTGTGTTCTACACAACACGGTAAGAAGATCGATTTTAGCTCTAATATTTGTAGCATCTATTCTAATATTTATCATGAAGTAAGTCGACGTTAGATGTTCAAACGGCAAGTCTCAAGCAGCTCATAACAAACCGACGACAGGTTCCCGCGGCGCCGCCCCCTGGGAAATCAGAGGAGGCGCTTGACGGGAGACTTCTTTAAAATTAAGCTGATTTCAGACAGGATTCGACATACCTACCTGGTACCTGGTGCGTCTTAGAAAAGACTTGTTTTTGAAGTATCTCTTTGAATTATTAAATACTGTAAAAGAGGATATAGGTTACCCCGATCAAAAAGTAATAATGTTGGAGAAAAAGTCTTTTCGCATTTTATATGAAAATTCAAAACATTTTTAAATATAGTTTATTTACATTTAACTAAAGTAGGTATGTAGTTACCATTTTGTTCGATAACTTGTTGCCATCTTATAGGTAGGGACATGATCCCATTGCTATAGAAATTTCGGGGCTTCTGATCAAAAAACTGCGTCAAGTAGTTTTGGCAGTCCTCTCGTGATGTTAACCTGACACTGCCTAAAGTATTCTGAAGAGACCGAAACAGGTGGAAATCTGAAGGTGTCAGGTCAGGACTATACGGCGGATGCATTAACACCTCCCAGCCAAACTCTCTTAATTTTTACTGAGTGGTTAAAGATGTGTGAGGTCTAGCGTTATCATGATGAAAAACCACACCCCTTCTGTTGATTAATTCCAGCCGCTTTCTCTCAACTTCTTGCTTTAATCTTATCAGTTGTTCGCAGTAGAGTTCTAAATCGATGGTCCTGCCTGGTGGTAACAGCTCATAATGAATAATGCCCTTCCCATCCTACCACACACACAGCATCACCTTGTTGCGAGTTAATCCGGGCTTCGCCACAGTCTGTGAAGCCTGACCGGCCTTTGACCATGAACTTTTTCGCACGTTCTTGTCGTACGTGATCCACTTTTCATCACCAGTTATCAATTTCTTCAAAAATGGTTCGGTCTCATTACGTCGTAATAAAGAATCACAAATGAGTACACGGTTCGTTAGGTTTCTTTCAGAGAGCTCGTGAGGTACCCAAATATCGAGCTTTTTTGTGTACCCATTTTTTTTCAAAAGCCCCAAAACCGTTTTGTGCTCAATTCCCAGTTCTTCAGCTACGTCGTAACTACTGATTTGCCGATCTTGCTCCTCTTTTTCAAAAAAAGCATCCATTTTATACGTAGCATTTAGACCAGAGCGACGTGCATCTTTGACATCAAAATTTCCGGATTGAAAACGCTTAAACCAAATTTGTGCTACTCTCACAGACACTGCACTAGGTCCATAAACATAGCAAATTTTTTTTGCAGCTTGCGTCCCTTTTTTACCTTTTTGGTAGTAAAATTTTAAAATGTATCTAATTTCTTCATTAGATTCACTCATCTTGACGGTAAGAAAAACAAATTAAAATCACGCATTTAACTAATTTGAATTTGGAATTATCTTCATTAAAATTTAAACTTTTAAATGATACCAAAACCAGCCAGGTACAAATAGTATAGCCAAAGTGGTTTTATTACAAATTCATACATACTATATGCGAAAAGACTTTTTCCCCAACCTAATATACAAGGACTAGCTGAAGTCGGCGGCGTTGCCCGCGTGGAACATTTTTAAAAAAGTATCCTACCAGTTAATCCAGGTAATAAGCTACCTACATGCCAAATTTCATTCCAATCCGTACAGTCGTTTTTGAGTGGAAGAGTAAAATCCTTTCTTAATTCACCCCTAGACATTATCATATTATATATTATTGGATACAGAAAGTTTCCCGTTGACCCCCGCATATTGCACTCGCCTAGGTAGTGGTCTAGTGGTAACCCCATTTCATCCCTCTAGGGGTTGATTTTTGAAAGATCCTGAAACACATACGTAATCATTTACCAACATTAGTACTTGCGAAGTTTGGAATAAAATATACAAATTAATCTTGTTTATCTATACAAATTTAGGCCTCAGTTTCCGTTGAAAAATCCTTCCTTAGTCCACATCTAGACTTTATAAGGAACCTATGTGCTAAATTTGGAGTCTCTAGACCCAGCGGTTTGGGCTGTGAGTTGATATGTCACTCAGTCCGGCAACGCTTCTGTTACATCTCTGGTGTTGCAGTTGGCCATGGGCAGCGGTGATCGCTTACCATCAGGTGACCCGCTTGTTCGTTTGCCGCCCTATAACATAAAAAGTCATTCATTCAGATTCTTCTTTCATACAGGGTTACTTTTAATATAACTGCAACATTTCGGGAGCAAGTTCAGCCCATGATACTGAACTACTTTCTACACGTATAAAAAAAGTAATTTAAAATCGATAAAAAAAATTTGACCTCCCGTACTAAATCTGTTTAGCCGAGCGGTTATTGTATGGAAAGCCGATTTTTTTCGCTTTTCCATAATTGTTTTTATGGAAAGTAGTTCAGTATCATGGGCTGAACTTGCTCCCGAAATGTTGCTGGTGTATTAAAAGTAACCCTATATACAACGTTGAAGGGACATACCCCTAATAAATCTAACCACAGGCTATACTAGATCACTATAGCATAACGAAACTAAAATAACAGCCAAAACACTAAGAAGATTTCGGCATTTCCATTCAAAAGTGTGCAGCCGCCCGGACAACTTGCATGGAATGTCGAAATTTTTTTTTGGTTACTTGGTTGTTATTTTAATTTCATTATACCTACTACTGTGATCTAGTACAGCTTGTGGTTCGATTTAATGTCTCTTCTACGTCGTCTATCGATAGATAGTATAGTGGGCCGTAGGATATTGTCTATTAAAAAAAGTTTAGTAATCAGTCGCATTATTCTTTCGATATTTTCACTCATGTAATTTTAGTAATATATAAAATCTAAAGGTCCTTTCGGTAGAGGCACTGCCGCGCCCACAGATAAATTAATAGAAAAAGCGCCTGTTAATGCTAGGAGCTGGACTTGACTTAACCTTTTTACTTTGTTGAGCAACAAAGCTTAAAGGTTTAACAAAAATAATTTATTTCTTTGTCAAAAGCCATTACGTGTAATCTTTTTTTTTCATGTTTTTTGGACAAATTACACAAAATGAACTAGTCCCAAAGTAAACTTAAGCTTGTGTTATGGGATACTAACTCAACGGTACTATATTTCATAACAATTACATATGTAGATTAACACCCAAGACCCAGGACAATTTGAAAAATGCCATTTTCCAACTGCCCTGGCTGGGGATCAAACCCAGAACCCCCGTTTTATCGGACTAGCCTTTTAACCATTACACCACGGAGGTCGTCTATAATCATCACTAAACATTTAAGAAATATTTGAGAATATATGAACAAAAATTTTTTATTATTAATTAATGCTAAGAATAGCGCTCACAGCACGTCCAGCGAAGAAACGAGAATTCACAAAGTAAACTCTTCCAGTATTGGATCTCGTCTTTAAACTAACTTTGTACCTACTTAAGAATTGTTGGAACTGAATTTTGCTACGAGAGATTAGAGAAGATAAACTCTGGGTATTAAGAGATTTCTTTATTTAAGGTTTGTCTAAGTATACCCGTCAGTTATGATGCAAAATAAAAATTATCACCGGATAAATTACAAACTTGTTTTATATTTGAAGATATGTCGTTTGATTGGATTTATTTAGAAAAAGAAACATAAAGACAGAGACAACAGGGGTTTTAGACATTATACACCGACTTCAAAAAAGGAAGAGGTTTTCAATTTGTCGGAATCTATTCTTTTTTTATGTATGTTCACCGTTTATTCGAAAACGCCTGGTTGGTTTGGAAATTTTTTGAACTATCATACTAGAGGTACATCTGGTGGTCCCATAGAAATTTTATCAAAATCGGTTTATTAGTTTGAAGGTGATGTTGGTTTTTTGTTTAGAAAAATTATAACATAATTGTGCATACGTTATTAACTATAGCAAAGTAACTAAGCATTCGTAGCAACCAAAAGAATTAATCGATTGTCATAATTCGTTTTTTGTGTACCGATTTAAGTATATGTGTACTTCATGGGGAGTTTTATTGGTCTTAATTTTGTGTATTTTATTTATTTATTTAATCTTTATTGTTCATCAAATACAAATTGTACAGAACAATAGGCGAACTTAACGTTAAAAGCGTTTTCTACCAGTAAACCTTTGGGTTATAAAGATAGTACTATTATGCATACATACATATATACATACCTTCACGTCTGTATCCCTAAAGGTCTTGGGACTCTATGAAAACGTAGCCTAGGGCCGCAAAACTCAAAGGCCACTTTAAAGCGTGACGGTGGACGAGAGGGTGGAAGAAGGAATGAGAATAGTAGTGAGTTGCTAGCCGCATCGCCTAATAACATGATTCGCATTTTCGCCCATTCCCTCGATCGGCTCCTACGATCTGCACGGAAAGGGAATCAGCTGGTAAATTCTAAAAAGTTTTTTTCTTTTCTTTCAGACCACCATGCAAGCATATTATTATGCATCAATGCACTAAACTATTGTAGGCAATCATACATTGCTGCTGCAAGAAAACTATAGTCACTTTACTTGTTTACTTGTTCAAGTTTAAAAGTTAAAAAAATTCAAAAATTCCAATGTTTATTCAGTTATTAGACCTCAATTGGCACTGTTACACGTCAATAAGTATAATTAACGTTACGTGTAAAGTATATTAAAATTAAATTTATTTTTAAAGAAAAGCTACCGATACCAGCGCTTCTTAACAACCACTGCTGAGAAGAAACGCCAAAAGAAACTCATTTTCAAAGTATTGGTCGCCCACTCGTCAGAAGGGCTTTGTCATGTTATTATTATAGTCTTTTAATTAATAAATACTTATAATATAATACAATGTTGACACATTATAACATGTAATGCTTGCGAACAAGTAAACCAACATAAATTAAGTAATAAAAAATACTAAGCAGTCAAAAAGCGAAGCCATGCTGACCAGTCCCTCGCGTCAGCACCCGTTCACGAGTATGTCATGAGTAATAATAGTAACAATCCAATAGTAAAAGGAAAAAACAATAGCCTCAGCAACTTTTTTAAATGTTTGATAAGGTGACTTCGAATTCCGATAAAAAAGTCACCAGATAGGACACTAACTTACTCGATAGTGAAGGAATACTTGAATCCCGAATATTTCTGACCCTTCCAACATTTCCACATGATTTAATCGCTGAGGCACATTCTTGAAGGAACGCGTCAAACACGCTACTCCATCTTGCGATACTACATTTCCACTTGATTGCTTTTCTTTTGCAAATTGCGCAGATCCGAATTTCATATTTGCGATGCGACGGATGTTTTACCGATTCGATGAAAAGGCATTATGCTAGAGGGACTAGAAGGTATCAAGGCGTATAAGGAAAGAGGAAAAAATATTTTTGGAAATGTATTGATGATATTTCTGTTAATATTCAGATCAGACTTCTTGAGAATACTTAGGTCACATTCTACGATCATACTTTGAGTATGTTATTAACGAAAAAGCTTGAACGTAAGGATCGATGGCTGGTTGTTTGTTCCGCTTACACGTCAAAACTTCTGAACTCAAAATACGGGTTGTAAGTTCGATTTATATCGGTAAGCGGTTAGGGGGGTAAGTAAATTTGAAAATAGAAGGCGGCCAGGATGTATGTAAATGTGAAGAGCATGTATGTGCTAAGAGCACAAGGCCATACAAAAATACGGCATGGTATGCTAAATTTTCTTGTAAATCTTTGTTGTAAAAATTGGAAAATATATTGTTTATAGGAAAAATTACAAGTTCAAGTGAAGATTTGGATTTGACGCCTGAATCTTTAAAAAATAGAGGCTAAGGCAGTTATAAAAAACTTATTACCTCCGATTTCAAAGGAATTTTTATTTAATTTTAAGTAGATAGATTCTTAAATAACCAAATCTGTTTTAACAGTTTTTCATTATTTCCTCGCTATTATAATGAAAAGTAGAGTGTTCAGCTCGAGTGTAAGCGTCAATTTCACCCTCGGAATATCAGCACCCTCGCTCACTTCGCTTGCTCGTGCGCCTAAATATCTCGGGTGTAATGGATCACTTACAACCCTTGTCTAACAATTAACTACTACTAAGTTTACCTAGTACCTACTCTACACATGATATAAGAACAGATTTATTACAATATTTAAATTTTTAGTTTAAAATTTAAATTATATTTTTCTGACTTATTGATTTTAGACTCTTGCACTTTACGAACACACGACATCAATACGACTTATATTGACCCAATTTAATTTTCCTTCTAAACGTTACCTTCACCAAAAGAAACCGTAAAATATTTGTAAGTTATACTCGTAAGTGTTTTAAAAATGGTTAATCTTTTTTGAACTTACTTTTATTGTTAGACCTAAGTCAAGCCCTTAGTTGATGGCGTTGCGTCGTCGTCGACCATCGACCACCACCTTAGTCTCCGTGATCAGACCTAGACATTGTCTAACATAAAGTACTTGTCAAGACAAATGAGTCATAGTCAATGAGGTTATGTTGTTTTATAACTGGGTTCTGTCGAATATCCTCGGCTCCATCAACAGAACTGCTTATTGACTCGAAATTATTGTATTGTCATCTAATTTACATAAATATGGAAAATTTCAGTCAGAAACTGAGTTGCAAGTTTTGATCTAAACATACATACATACAGATATACATACAAAATATATTGCAAGTTAAACAAAAAGCGCAAAATAGTCTTATTTCTTTTAGGCTAGAAAAAGCCTTAATAGCAATGCCTAAAAGCCGCGTTTAAAATATTGGTGTTCAGCACACAGACACACTATCCCTAATGAAGTAAACAGGGCAAATTTGGGTCTGGAATCTCGAGTCAGAATAAGCTTTGGGTCGGCCACTTTTATCAGACCCGTATCAGTCTCCATTTAGGTATCGAAAATATACCTACACTATTACTATGCGCGCGCGGCGACCACTTCAAAGGGGAAAATTCAGTTATATAAATCGTTTGTCCAGAAAAATAAGAATGAAATTGGCTTGCAACGGATGTCTAGGTATATAAACAATAGTTTATTTACTAAATTAAACCATAGTGCTAACCAAATGAAGTAGATACTTCTTTGAATTTTATTTTCTGAGTAAGACTTCTTTACGTGAGTACTAGTACTTATTCTGTGCTTTTATCGTGATGGTTGGCGAATAGATGCAAAAAGGCATCAAAAAAGTGAAAGGTTTCTAGCCTCATCGCCTATTAACATGATTCACATTTTCGCTCATTTTGTTTGGTGGGCGAAGCAATTAATTTAGCAAAGTAGTTCCGTGGCACCGGTAACGTCGAACAATATTTGTTTTGCACTACAATAGATGACAATGGCGTATCTAGTAAAAGCTAATTTGTAGAGCAAATACTGTCTCATATGAGCATACTCTATAATCTTCATAATAATATACATAAAAGCAAGGTATATAAATTAGAGGAAACTAGCATTAGATTGAAACAGGACCATAAACAAAGGTAAAGTCTGTGAGACTTATCTAGGTCATCGCTTTCTGTTTAGAATATATAACTTATTACATATATCGCATACGAATACATAAAATATGGTCCGGAACCACACAAACAGTCAACGTAACTAAAACCTTTAGTACACATTCTGTACTAAAACCGCAGTTTTTAATTAGCCAACTTAACCTACTTCTTAAAGCCACTACACTTTATTCGCTGATCTAAAGATTTAGATCGTTCCTTTAAATGAGGATCGCAAACTTAAGTCCTAACAATCCAAGCGAACGAGTTCGATTTACCAGCAACGAGCGACTTATCTGCGACTTCGTTTAAATGGCTCACTGGCTCTGATTTACCACCTAGTTAGAGAATCAGATAAGTAATGCAATTATAGGTATATGTAGTTGGAATTCCATAGTATTTATCATACATTAAAAATCTAGTTCTAAGGTTGTTATATGACCAAACCTTGGCTAAAATATAGGAAAGGAAAGATCTTATGATAATTGTCCACATGATAATTGTTGCCGTGCCCCCAGCGCCAGGGGTATGAAATCTAAAATAAATACCTACAACCGAAAAGGGATGTGGATACTTAAGTTATGTGCAATACGAGCGTTTTTTTTTTTGTCAGAAATATCCGACGCTCGCGGAATGGCCACGACAATGTTTGTCGGATAAATCCGACGTTCGCGGTGAAAGGGTTAAGTTTCTTTTTCTATAGGTAGCAAAAACTACACAGATCGTTTTGCTACCTACAGAAAAATTACTATTCCATTTCTTCTTCTGGCTGTCGTGAAATGCGACTAAAGGACTAAGCACGACCATCTCGTGCAACAACTGCAATCCTAAGGTGAATTGGCTACGAGTGGTGAACGGTTGAAATTTTGTCGCACTAATATGTATCTTTGAACTTGGCTCTGACACGCTGCCGCGTGTCTGGTTTTGTTTATTATATAACAATAATAATAATATAGCCTTTATTTCATGCAGTAAACAGATACATTATTTTAAGCACTTATAACTTATATGAAGTTAAGAAATATGAAAGGAAAAAAAAATCTGAAGGTGAATTAGTTATGCTGCATGCTTCAGGCAAAAGGCCTCCCCCAATATATAAATGATGATAAATAGGGTATATTATATATAACCCTATTAATCATGAGACTTATTATTATTTTTACTATTAGCTCTCTCTTATTGATATAACTTGGCCAAGTACATATTATATGAATATGAAGTGTATCCGTGTATACCCGTATGACTCAATGTTCGCTCTATAAATTAGCTTGCTACGTACGCCATTGTCATCTATTGTAGAGCAAAACAAATATTATTCGACGTATACTGTACCAAACCATAATAGGTACAACTTTGCAAAATTAACTGCTTCTACCACCAATTTGTTAAACGTGACCCCGCCATTTTAAAGCACTGTCTATCCTGAGAGGATAGACAGTGCTTTAAAAGCAAAATGAAATAGATTCGTTTAGAAGCAAAATGAAATAGGGTCATTGGTACGTAGTGTTGCTGTAGTGGGTAATCTTTATTTAATTAAAATGTCATAGGTAGGAGATAGCTCATTGCACACGAAGTGTAATCATACCTAACAAGCAGCTATTGGGTAATCTATTCTCAAAAATTAAAAAATAGATATCTTGAATTTTTGAATATTTATATATAATAGTTATATTATTTTCAAAAATATTTTTTATTTTTCGATATATGATTTAAGAGATAAAAATTTATCATTTTTACTTTTCTTAAAATTACTGTAACCGAGTGATGAGTCACTCGAAATCTGAAAACCTTTTTATCATCGCCGTGAGTCGTGACGTGCATACAATTTTACGTCGTAGCTAGTAAGTGTGCTCATACACATGCGTAACGGGCGTAAAACACTACTTTATAGCCTGAGGATACGTAATATAAGTTTATAATACAAGTGAAGATAATTGTTTATTACACTCGAGGCAGGTTTATCACAAAAGCCGGCAAAGCCTGCGTGTATGTCTATGGAGCCGAAAACTAACCTTTCATTCGAAAAGTTTGCATAAATCTTGTTCTTTTCATAATATTTTCTCTTTTAAAAACGGTATATTTTTAGCCTCGAACAAAAAGGGCAGCGAAAGCGGCTGGCCCTCCCGGTTGCATTAACTACAGGAATTCCCGGGTTCCGACAAATGATGTTCTATTTTCCAAAGATGTCGCATTTAATGAAAATTCTAAGATAAACAGAGTTTATCTTGAGAGAATATAGAATGCGATTTCAATTTTTAAAAAGTCGCAATAATATACAACGGGTAATAAAAAGGCTATAATTATCCAAGATCTTGGGAAATTACTCATCAATATGAACGAAATTTACTACAAGACCAGCCCCAAAAAACCCTAGTTGAAAATAATATGTTTCAGGACTATAGCTATCGCTATAGATCCAATAGAAAAAGATCTTCATATTGATAAGAACTTTTACTAGCTTTGGGGTTAATGTAAAATTTCCTTATAGACAAAAGTATAGTGTTCACACTTGCACAGTCTTGCAGTATGTATTGAGCAACAGCAGCCATACGAATGCTTGAACCTTCGATATCTTGTACTATATTAATAAAACAGAACTAACAGTGAACACAGGCGCATTGTCCAACTTACTAGTTAGTTAAGTATTTTGGGGGCTAGTGCTACATCTACTTAATTTCTATATCCAAGATTCCGAGCTACGAACTCACCTATTACCACGGTTGTAAAACTGAGAGCAATAAAAAGAACTTTATTTTCCCGATCTTTGGGCCGTAAAAGAGTAAGCATCGCTTTACTGTGTAATTCTATTCTACACCGTCCGTATAACGTCGGAAAAGGGAAACCGTGTCTAGCTGCGTTTGATCGTCTGTTGCGTGAACATTAAATTGGGCCGTTTTTCATTTTCAAACTGCTGTGTGCACTAGACGTGGAAACAAAGGGGACGTTTGTGTCATGGGAAAAAGGCTAACGGAAAAAATATTTGTATATTTGGTTAATGTCGTACAGCGTCTAATACAAGGTGATCAGACAATCAGACCAGGGTCTTTGGAAAACCATGGTCATTTTGGAAAATCTTAGGAGTAACTGATGGTTAAGCACGCTATTGTGATCATATCTCGCAATTACATATAATACAGATTTTTTTAGCCTTAGTATATGTTTTATCTGAATAAACAGGCAAATATTGACGTTTCACCCCCTAATGTTACCCTGCATCCCCAACCTTTTCCAACAATAACGTACAATAACAGAAGTAACAACCGAAATTTTGGTCTAAAAACCATCGAAATACGAGTACACTCAGGAACAAATGGACGTACCGTTATTTCGAGAAACTTTGTGGCTACTCTCCAGAACGGATTGTCGAATTTCTGGCCTTTGTGCTTTGGCTTTTTTTTTTGTCTTAAAAAATTACAAATGTTTTAAAAACTAAAATTTTATTATCATCATAAAATAAAAAGTGCAGATATATTTATCAATAATTAATTGTAAGACTTTTCCCAGCAGTGGGACGAACACATCGATTGTTGAAACTGGAGGTCCATATAGTCTCTATCTACGCCTGTAGGAAACAGGCGTGATAATGTTTGTATGTAACGTCTGAATATCTGGTTTGAAAGCAATCGAAACGCTAGTTTGCTCATGAACAAACGGATGTTACTTTGTGGCTGCTCTAGCGTACGTATTGTCAAATTGCTGCCTTTGTTTCGGGTTCCGGTCAGTTCCGCTTAATTTTATTGATCCATAAATCTACCCGCAATGATTTTGTTGGCTGTAGCGGTTAATCCTTTTCCATTGCGCTATAGATTTAATCCCAGGATACAGTAAACTGTTGTAAAAGAGAAGATACATAATTTATCCAATAAATTATTGTATTATCAAAAAAAACGACGGGTTGCACTCCGGGAGTGCCGGCAGAAGTGAAAACTTGAATATTAACGTCGCAAAGTAGCCTGCTTATCGGTTTTTTATAGGATACATTTTGGAGAGTGTTCGACGGCTCTTTTTGATCTCGTGAAACCCTCACCATTTCTCTATCGGACTACGAGGCGCGGACAGGGGTTTCACCCCTTTGTCGTTGAAATACCTAAGTCTCGAACTAAACGCTTCGACAATTCCTTTTTGGTTCGAGTAGCTAAGGTGTGGAATGAACTGCCTGTGTGGAAGTACAGTCCCGGGACATTCAAAAGTAGATTGAATGGGTATCTTTTGGATAGGCATGCTTCATCCTAGTCTTCATCGTCGCTTACTATCAGGTGAGATTGAGGACAAATGCCTAAACCAATATATTGTAAAAAAAAAGTGCATTTTTGATATTTTGACATGGTTAGGGAATAATTTTGCATGAATTGCTTTAATTATCAGTATAAAAGTACTGTCATTTATGTGGCAGAATACAATATTTATTTATTGCGCTTTAGTACACAAACATGACAATTTATATTACATTCATTAAACACTTTATACACACAAATTTTACGAATACACAGCAGTGTCTGTGTAGTGGCCACACAGACGGTTGAGCCATCAGCTGACACTGTCACCATCCATGGATGTGCGTGGCACGCTGTAACATAAACACACACGAACATTTGCGCAAGCGCCCTGCGCCGCCTACACAACACAGCAGGCGCAGGCATACATTTTCGCTGCGCCGTAGAAAGAGAGGGGGATACTTCCTCTCCTACGCCGCACCGGCTGTCTACGCTCCATCCATCTTACGAATATTCGATCAGGGTCACGTGTCCTGACGCCCTCACGCAAGTTTAACATTTTCTACCCATTACAAAAAAGTGTACAACGCCGCTAAAGAAGTTTTCACTTCAAAAATATTTATTAGTCTCTTGTATATCATTTCAGTCGCATAACGTCCACTGCTGGACATGCCTCTCCCAAGGATTTCCAAAATACCGATCTAGATTTAGTATTATTTCATCTTTTGTATTTAATCTATTTGAATTTAGGTACTTTTGAATGTGTTGTGAAACCCTGGCGTCAGATTCTTCAAACAAGCGAAAGATATCTGACATTTTGACTGGAACGAATGTCATTGTCTGGGAATTTATGTGTCTTCCGTTGCACGGAGAAGCTCAAGAAGGTAAGATCTTCACGCATTCTTGGGTAACCTTTTATATGCTTATAATTTTCTGTTACTCTCATCCGCCAGTTGTTCTACGTCACGACGTTTACGTTCTTAAAATTCAGACCCCATTGACAAGATAACTCTCAAATATAGATGAGATAATGATAATTTTCTGTAGAAGAAGAAGGCTTAGAAGCAGTACAGCTAAAACCAGCCAAGTGCGAGTTGAACTCACGTGGAGAGGATTCCGTACGATGCCTAAGTTTTTAAATTAATACAAAATATCGCATTCGACGCTAGTTTTCAGTCACGCTTTCGCACGCGTGGATAGTCCGCGTCACGGGTGACGAGCTTTGAGCGTTTTGGATCGTTACATAGTAAACTGCGTACACGTTGTATGGCGAATCGGTCTGCGCTTACCTACTGCGCGTGCGAAAGCGCGACTGTAAAACCAGCTTGAAATCCTCACAGTCAGACGCGAGTTAACTACTACTAGCGCTATTTAGGGGTGTTTTAGTCTATTTTACTATTATATTGTATTTTCAATTAATAGAATTCTTACAGGTTTTCCTGTAATCTACAAACAATGAACTATATATAGTACTTTTTTTTTTCAAAATTTAAGGCTCCTAGTTTCGGAGATCAAGACCCGAATGGTAATTTTTCGTGTTCTTTCATGAATAAAATCAAAACTATTTATGTTACAATAATTACAAAAATATATTTGAGATCCTCATAACTTTCTTTTATTTGATATATGGCACAATAAGGCTTTTTTTTATTTCTTCCTAAATGAAACTTATTTTAAAAAAATATTTTTTACTTTGCACATCTGTGTTTGGGTCATAAGATTACACCATCCTACCAAATTTAACCAGATTTGGTCCAGTAGATTCGGAGCAAATTGGCTCTGACAGACGGACGGAAAGAGAGACAGATGCACGAGTGATCCTGGGTTCCGTTTTTTAATTTTTTGTACGGAGCCCTAAAAATAGAACCGGAAACGTGATATTATGATAAGAGGCTGTCAGAAATAGTAAAAAGAACACTTCTTTTTCCTGAGATAAAAGCCACCAGTGTACGAGTAATAAAGAGAAACAGAGACACAACTTGATTTCTGCACCGAGAGAAAACCTTTGTAGACCACCAGGTGTAATTTGGAGCCGGCGTGGGGGATTTATCGGCTACGGTGATTTTGTTCTTTGTCGGGTTTAATTCCGACGTGCAATTCTACTACAAAAGTAAAATACACACGAACGTAGGTTTTCAGTTGTAGAGTTTCCAGCGTCAGCTTTTATGAAGAAGAAATGAACATATTGTGTCTACTTATGATTACCTACTACAACGCCGATGACAACCGAATAATTATATTATTACAATCTTTGATTTTAGGCGCTTTAATTTGAGGCAATTTCACCTCAGGTAATAAATATATTAATAAGTAATTAATAATAAACAAAACGAGTCAAGTGCGAGTTAGCCTCGGTAGGTTTCACATCCGTATGGAACCTTTCATGTATTTGGGTACGGAACAATTTCAAGTATGCCATTTTGAGTTAAAAAACGCTGAAAATAAAACTCGTTTCTTGTATGACGACCCCCTTTAATTTTTTACTTTATCTAAGGTTTTATATTTCTTGTTATACAGCCATAATAGTTTATTATCGGTGAAAAATTTCGAGTGTCACAGAATTAAGGCGAATCTAACGTCACCTCTCAAGCACCTACATACATACCATATATACATACGTTCGGAAAAACATTACCCTCCTTCTGACGCAGTCGGGTGAAAATGTGAAAATCAACATGTTGTGAACCGTCAGGCATTTGAACTGCAAAATGCTCTTTCTGCCACATGTTGTTTTAAATTGTCCGTTTTAAAATTTGCAAACCATTTTGTTTTCCACTTGGAACGTAAAAGGTTGTACAAAAATGATATATTTGAAAGAAATTGATTTTTCTTTTTAGTGGCATATGTACACGACAAAAAGTGAATAATACGGCTTTTTCTGACTGAACCAAAGGTTTCCTTCAGCAGGATTGATCTTAAGAGATCTAAGATGGGTTTTCGAAGTAGAAATTTTGATTTTTCATGCAGGTCGGGGGAGGGCTGTTTTTAGCCTTAACAAAGTCCAATATTAAAATTACTCTGCGTAAGTTTAGGTAGTAAGACAAGTTTGGTATCATTTCCACATACATCGAATATCTGGATTTCAATACTGAAATAAAACTTGGTTCAATATTTATTAAATCATAATGATTTAAAAAGCAATAGAGATATAAATTTCAATTTCAAATATTTGTACTTATCAATAAAGTAACTTGTAATTTTAGTCTAACTTTTTAAGGTATAAGTATTAATTATTATTTTTTTAAATAAAACACACATTAAAGAATTTAATCTTGATAGAAATAAATCTGGAAGTAAATTTTTCAATAAGTTAGGCAATAGGAAATATTCATGATTTTTTTTAATGTCTTAAAATAATCGCTTACATCTTTATAACAAAGAAAAAAATATAAATAGGCTTGAAAATAGTCAAGATATTTTTCTAACTGAAATTTAAAACATTGAATAAATTTGAGCCGTTCAAACGCCACCATTTTGCGCGCGCTTATGATGACGTCATTGGATATGTCCTGTTTGTTTACTATGGTAGCGTTTCAGTTAATACTTACGTTCAGTTTTAATTGCTAAACAAATCATGGAAGAAGTTAAGAAACCTTCTTACAAGTATTGTATGGTACCGAAATGTAAAAACACTACCAATAGTACACCAGATGAAGTGTTTATAAGGTTCCGTAGTAAACAAGGAACCCTTATAGTTTCGCCATGTCTGTCCGCGATTTTCTCAGCGACTATAAGGACTAGAAAGCTGTAATTTGGTACAGGTATGTATATTAATTATGCGGAAAAAGTGGTAAAATAAAATACTGAAAAAAAATTTTAAGGGTAGCTCCCATGCAATTAAAGTCAAAAGTCAATTTTATTTTCTCGACTTAATCATGTGGGGTATCGTTGAATAGGTCTTTCAAAAATATTATGAACTGTTTTTCGATTTAGGGATCCGTTACTGAAATACGACACGATTGACTACAATGAACTTTATAAGTGTACTAAAGAAGAAGGTCCAAATACAAAACAAAGCACTGACTATAAAGAAATAGAAACATCTATAAAGAATATGGTAAAGAAAGCCACAAAACAAAAAATAAAGATACAAAACTTACCAAAACAAGATTGGATAAACAAGGAAGTGATTGATAGTATTAAAGAAAAAAACAAACTTTGGAGACAGTTGAAACGTGAGCCAAATAACAAAAAACTACAAAATACCTACAAAAAATCTAGTAACAAAACTACTGCACTGCCGTCCTATTACTAAAAGGCCGTTAAATGACATTTGAGCGATTTTGACATTTATATACAGCCTGATAGAGAAAAAAATTCTCTATCGACTGGTCTTTGCCACATTTTTCTATCTGTAATAGTTTCGGAGATACAGCGACTACGTACACCGTTAAGTAACCCCTTTTCCTGCATTTCCATCCCTTAAAAACGGCAAACTGATAATACAACACTATAAGACGTTTAAAGTAATGTAACTGGAGGAGAGCAAGTTCAAAAACTACTTTTGTGCCATTTTAAAACACAGTTTTGTCCACCTACTTTATCATTAGACAGTTAGTATATTTTAACGCTTTTCAAGTAAGGCAATTTCTGTGAGATTTTTCATTGGCTACTATGCCTAAAAAACAGTTATATTGAGAATACGTTTAATAAAAACAGTTAAAGTATTTTAATCGTAATGTGGTTGTAAATTATTCAAAATTATCAGACCTATCCTATTCTATAAAACGGTCACCGCGTTTTTGTGAAAATACGACAAAAAATATTTTTAAATGAAACAACGCAATAAAACGGTTAGGTGACATTACCCAACTAAAAAACGGCTAAATGCAATAGCTCCTGCGCCGACCCGCACCCCGCGCAGTCGCCTAAACGTCGAAATACAGGAAGGACGTGTTATCAGCGGCCGCCGGGTCAGCGTCCCGCCAAAATGGATTCGAATAAGAGGTATTATTTTTAACGATTTACTGAATTACAATATGTATGTGGTACAAGATGATTTTTATGTATAATATAAATAGTTATAAATCTATACTACATATTATTATTAATATTATAAAGCTTAAGAGTTTGTTTGTTCATTTGAAGCAACTAACTCAGGATCTACTGAACCGATTTAAAAAAAATACTTCACTGTTGTCTAGCTATGTTATTCCTGAGTCCCAAAAGCTATGTATGAATGGCGGAACGCTAGTATAAAATACGAATAATAGTTAAGATTATTAATATATGTTAAATCAATTAAGGATAGCCATACATTCGATATTTGTATGAATCCTTCTGGCAGCTACTAAAATACGAGCTTCACATACCTTTTTATTATTGTTTTAGGTTTAGAAATTCAAGAATTCAGAAAATGCTTGATAATTGCTACGAGCACACACGTTCGGAGTTTGTAATCAACTCTCCCTTAACGCAAGAATCAGAAAAAGAATCTCCAGGACATCTTCTGCCACCGGTATATGAATTACAAAATAATAACCAACTAGAAATCGTGCAGGCTATGACACTTAGTGAGCAACATCCTATCCAGCTTTGTAACATTGAAAAACACAGAAAGTGCCCTAATCAGCCAGGAGAAAGAAGAACAAGAACTGGTTATTATTTTCTTATATGATTTTCATGATTAATAGCGATTTGATTGCAACAGAAAGCATTCATTTTTATTATTTTGAACCCGGCCATACTTTTATGTCCTGCGATCAATTCCACCATCAAGTGGAACTGGCCATGAAGAAAAAAGGAAAGTTATATGATTTTCAAGATTTTCATGACTGCGTATCATCAGCCAATTTATCGAAGGTCGATGTTAAAGCAATGGAATGCAATGATTTCTTTAATTTTCCGGACTGCGTATCGGAAAGACGCATTCAGAACACTAATCCGCGTGTTTACTTAAAAAATATTATAGAAGTTAAATTTGAACGGAATAACTGGGACCTTTTATATAAAAACGAACTTGAAGAAGAATTTAAGACGTTGTGTTTTTTGAAAGATAAGTTTTTGAAAAAAAAAGATGCTATGCGTCCAGAACCAAAAAATAAACCCAAAGGAATAGAGAAAATCCGTAAGGAGTCCATTATTAAAATTTTAAATAATATAGCTCCACCACATAAAATGCAATTTTGGAATGATATACCTGTAAATGATGCATAATGCCTAAAACAGCATTTTAATTATTAACAGTATCATTTGAATAGCTAATAACCAAGGTAACTTTTTGTTGACTGATTTTTAAAGTTACTTTGTTTATTTGATCTCAATCATAAGATAGTATTTGTTTTTTTTAGAAGACAATTTTATTTTTCGTTTATATATATATATATATATATATATATATATATATATATATATATATATATATATATATATATTACTTTTTTCTTTATTTACAATTTCAAAACACTTTTCGTTAATTTTGAAGGAATCTGTTTTGACTTCTTTAATTGATAAAAAAATTGTTTTGCTATTAGAAAAATATGATTATGTGTCGTTATTATATCGTATGAGTCTTTGTAACTTTTATATTGCTGAATAAATAACATTATCATTTGAATAGCTAATAAGTATTCTAGGTAACTTTTTGTAGACTGATTTTTAAAATTACTGTGTTTAATAATTGATCTCAAATATAAGATAGTATTAGTTTTTTCAGAAGACAATTTTATGTTTTGTTGCTTACAATTTGTTGATTTACAATTTCAAAACACTTTTCGTGTATTTTGAAGTAATCTGTTAAAGTTTAATTAAGTACTGTTTGTTACTGATCTCTTTAATTGATATAAATTTTGTTTAGCGAATAGAAAAAATGATTATGTGTCGTTATTATATCTTATGAGTATTTGTAACTTTTATATTGCTGAATAAATACATAATTTTTGTAACAATGTATTTTACTTGCCCTAAATATTGTTTTTGATAACATATTTTGATTTGCCAAGTTTTGGCTTAATGGTCTATTTGACAAAATTCTCTTACATTTGATCGTTATTTTGACACACTAAAAAACGGTTACATTTAATATTTCTTCAAAAACTCTTTTTTAGTGTAGTAACAGTATGGTATTTTAAATTGGATGTAAAATGAAAAAAGCAGTTTAAGTGTGTTAACGCTTTATTTTCAAGTAAGTCCTCTATTAAATTCTGCTAGCTCCAATTTAATAAAACGGTTAACTAGTTTAGCTGTTTTTTAGTATCGTTATTTCACTTAACTATTGCAAATTAGGCTACAGATCTACAGTTATCATAATTTACACGTTTAAAACACAGCTAAGCATAAGCTAGCCGTCTTCAAGTGTGGTGTAATTACTAGACTTCATAATTTAATTACTCTGCTAAAACAAAAAAAATAGGCATAAATAAATATTTAAATAAGTTTTCCAAATATTTTTTACGTACAATAAAAGTACAAATTATGTTTATTTTTTAGCAATAGAAAATATAGAGCTATGTTGACAAAAACTCTAGAAACGTCAGTTTCCCGCTTTTTTGTCCATAACTCAAAACTTAGTCTTATGACTTAACCGTCTTTTAATGATAGGACGGCAGTGCACTAATTGCCACAACAAAGAAAAATACTATTATAAATTATTCGATAAATGCAAGAACAACCCTAAAGCAATATGGAAAGTAATAAACAACCTCTCTAATAATAAAAACAAATCCGCTAGTTTGCCATCATCCCTTGAAATAGCGGGTAAGAAAATCACTGATGCTAATGAAATTTGTGAAGAATTCAACAAGTTTTTTTCTACAATCGGGTCACAACTTGCAAACCAAATCCCACAAAAATACCACAACAACTTAATATATACTCTAACAAATCCCCCTGCCGACAGCCAACAAAATCTCTCGGAATTTGTCCCATGCACTGAAGAAGAAATTTTTAAAATAATAGATAACCTGGACTCAAACTGTAGTTCAGGAATAGATGAAATTAACACAAAAACAATTAAATGTATCAAAGAATTTCTGGTCCCCAAATTAACCGAGAGCATGAATCACTGCCTTCGACGAGGAATATTCCCTGATGAGCTAAAAATTGCTAAAGTAACACCTATCTATAAAGCTGGGACCAAAACAGATCCTAACAATTATCGGCCTGTGTCGGTGCTGCCAGTGATTTCAAAAATCTTTGAAAAAGTGCTATACAATCGCTTAGATACATACCTAACACAAATAAATTTTTTATTCCCCCGCCAATATGGTTTTCGGCAAAAGTCTAATACATTATCAGCAACTATAGATTTAGTAACCAAAATTAAAACTAACATAGATAACAAGAATCTTGCACTTGGAATATTTATAGACTTAAAGAAAGCATTTGATACGGTCAGTCATTCATTGCTATTGAAAAAACTCAAACACATTGGAATTACTGGTAAAGCATACGACATGATAGCATCATACCTTCAAAATCGTGCACAAATAGTTAAATTGGGCAAATATAAGAGTTCACTCATGCCGATTACTTTTGGGGTACCCCAGGGGTCGATCCTTGGCCCACTCCTCTTCCTAGTTTATGTCAATAACATTAGTACATTGTCTTTACACGGAGATATCAGCCTATATGCAGATGATACATGTGTATTCTATTTTGGGCATTCAGTAGAAGATATAATCAAATTAGCACAAGAAGATCTTAATAAACTGCACGATTGGTTTCAATATAATCTACTTACAATTAATATCTCTAAAACTAGCTACATAATATTCAAGGCTAAAAACAAAAAAGTTCACAACTATAATCCTTTGTCTATCGACAATATAAAATTAAAAGAATCCGGTGAAGAAAAATATCTTGGACTAATACTAGACAGTGGTTTGACTTGGAAGCCTCACATAGAAAAACTAAAATCAAAACTTTCGGCTTTAACTGGTTCCCTTTATGGTATGACCAAATGTATTCCTCGTAAAGTTCGATATAATATTTACTTTGCACTAGTCAAATCTCACTTAGATTATCTAATTGAAGTTTGGGGCTCCGCAGCAAAAACATTACTGAACGATATACAACGATCCCAAAATAAAGTAATAAAAATACTATTTAAATATGATTACCTTACTCCGACGAATAAAATTTACAAAGATACCAAACTTATGTCTATAAAACAGCTTTTTCAATATAATACTTGCGTTTTAATTAAAAAAATTATGAGTAAAAAACTACACTCTGAACTAACTTTTCAGACTAAAAAGGAATTAGGATTAAGACTGCTCAGAAGCTCCAATAATATTTTTCTCCCAAGACCGCGAACTAAAAATTATGGAAAAAAAAGTATAAAATACGGAGGCGCAAAGGTTTTTAATAAATTGCCATCGGAAATCAGACTATCCAGCTTTAATGCATTTAAAACAAAACTAAAAGAATACATTATATCCAAAGTAAGTCCAACATAGGAAACTAATAAACTGAGTCCGCCCCTGTGTACAGTAACAGCGTCACAATATAAAGGTGTTCCTACACAAAACCGACGGTAGCCGATATTCGTACGATATGTTTATTAACACATAAGCATACCGTTATAACATATTTTGAAAAGTACTTTGATGTAACAAACAAACTAACATGTTAAAAAAAAACTGTAGATCTCAAGGGTATACGTAAGAATTTTGTCATATTTAGAAGGGTGTTTAACTTTATGATTAAAATTTATCAATCATGTTTTTTACGACATTTTTGGAAAACACTTAAATATTTTTTTCTTTTTATTAATTGAAAACTTAATCACTTAAGCCCTGCTTCCATTCGTTATTAACGCAGGTGAACGATCACCTTTACCGATGTTTAGCGTCTTCTACTTCGTAAAGCGCACAATGACTGTTAGTGAACTACCTACATTACTTTTATTATTTTTTTTGTGTTTTGTTTGAATGTTCTCACCAACACTGTTTGAAATGTAATTATTATTATAATTATATACTAGTTTTAAGATTTCTCTGTAAGTGAAAATGTAATATTTTCTTTGAGAAATAAAGATTCTTTAACCACATATCTGGTTTAAAAGTGAAAAATTTTGATAGAGTCAAGTGTCCCCCCCCCCTCTATCTGTTCAACGGTTATATATGGACACGTGAAAAAAATGACAGCTATAGTAAATATAACGAAATTAAAAGGAAAACTATCAGAACTAAGTAGGGTTTACAAATTAACAAGTTATAGTCGATCAACTTATAAAATGTACTCGGAAAAGGAAAATTTCATACAAATTCAATAGAACATTCGTTTTTAGACGTTTTTAGTGGCATGAACTCAAAGTTGACATTCGTAACTACGGAACGGAACTTCCAATCAGGTTTTCGTCGTGGACACAGCACGGTATCTACCCTCCTCAAAGTGACTGATGACATTCGATTGGGGATGGAGAATAAGAAAGTCACAATTCTAGCGTTGGTAGATTTCTCCAATGCTTTTAACACCGTGGACCATGACATCCTTTTAGCCATACTAGCACATCTCAAGGTATCTTCAGCAGTTGTTAACTGGTTCTCATCTTATCTTCGAGGATGACAGCAGTCGGTTCGCTTCGAGGAATCCTTCTCAGATTGGCATAAGCTTGAGACAGGCGTCCCCCAAGGAGGTATTCTTTCGCCATTACTCTTCTCTATTTTTATAGATTCTATTACAAAAGATCTTCAGTGTTCGTACCACCTTTATGCCGATGACTTGCAACTTTATGCACAAGCTGACATAGATAATCTGGGCGCTGCTATTGATCAAGTCAATACTGCTCTGAGTGCTGTAGCTGAGTGGTCGCGAAAATTCGGGGTCAAGGTCAATCCAAAAAAATGTCAGGCCTTATTAGTTGGCAGTTCACACTTTATTAGGCGGATTGACATTGATTCCCAACTATCTGTTTGTTTTGAGGGCGTCGTAATACCATTTGGCACAACTGTCAAAGACTTGGGTCTTCACATAGACCCATATATATCGTGGAATACACAGGTCACGGAAATTTCTAAAAAGGTTACGGGTGTCCTACGAACTCTCTATAAGTTAAAAAAATTCCTCCCCAGTGATACCAAAACAATGCTGGTGAATACATTGATCCTGCCAATCATAGATTATGCTGTGTGTGCTACTCGGACTTGACTGGCGATATGCTAAACAAACTTGACCGTCTTCTCAATAACTGTATTCGCTATATTTTGGTTTTCGTAAGTATGATCATGTGTCGTCTTACCGCTCCCAACTTCATTGGTTACCAATTCGTCAACGGCGTAACTTGCACATTCTTACAACTCTCTTTTCGATTCTTTTTGAACCCGCTACTCCTGCTTACCTCAAGTGTAATTTTCAATTTCAGGGTGATACCCATCTCAAAGATCTTCGCTCCTCTAACAATTTCAACCTATTTTGGCCAGTTCACCGGAGTGGGTTCCTTACAAATTCTTTCATCGTCCAGGCTATCAAACTATGGAACGATTTACCAGTTGATGTCCGGAAGGCTAAAACCCGCTTTTCATTTAAGAAACAGGTGAAAGCACACTTTCTTTAAAAACTATCAGATAGATCATAGTGTATTTATGTAGTATATGTAGGTATTGTTTTTCATAGTATATACTTAATAGCGTGTATTTTTTTGTATGTAGTTTATTGTTTTGACATATAGTCTTTTTTTTTCGCCTTGTACCTATTCAAGTTTTGCACTACCCCTGTCATTCTCTACATCACCCGTTTGGTTAACTGGTAGATAAGGCCTTTGGCTTTAAGTCCGCCATTACACTTGTATTTGTGTATGAAGTTAAATAAATAAATAAAATCCCTACACTGCGCGTGGTCCGACACGCACTTGGCTAATTATTTCATATTCCACGCAAAGCGCTGGTATCGGTAGCTTTTCTTTAAAATAAATTAAATTTCAATATAAACTACACGTAATGTAAATAATACTTATTGACGTGTAAAAGTGCCTGTAAAGGTATAGTTACTGAATAAACATTTGAATTTTGAATTTCAATTTTGATGCAAAATTACGAAAACAATAGTGTAAGATAATGAAAATGGAAAATACATATCTCTATTATCGGTTGTATTTTGATGTGAAGATCATTTTAACTTAAGTATTCTATATTTATGTAAAACTTAGTGTAAATTAGCTATTAAACAGTAGAAGATTCGGTATAAAATTAACCTAGTTCACAAGTTTACAAAAGTTCATTCAATTTTTTTTAAAAAGTTTCCTTGTTCCTATTGCGGTTTTAAGAAATTTTCGGTAGATTATCCGATTGTGCTTTGACAAAACTAGTTTCTGTCATCGTCTTAGATTGACTACTACAAATATATATTCAAAAAGTAACCCCAAAGAAATACAGATTTAAACAATTTTTCTTAAAAACACTATTATCAAAGTATGAATATCGACGCCGATAAATGCAAGAGGTAACCAATGACGTCACATTTTGATTCGACCAATACTAACGCGTTTTGTAAGTTTGAATTTCCCTCCCTTAATTTTCACTTTTTATATTAGGTTGGGGAAAAAGTCTTTTCGCATATAGTATGTATGAACTTGTAATAAAACCACGTTGGCTAAACTATTTGTACCTGGCTGGTTTTTCTATCATTTAAAAGTTTAAATTTTAAAGAAGATAATTCCAAATTCAAATTAGGAAAATGCGTGATTTTCATTTGTTTTTCTTACCTTCAAAATGAGTGAATCTAATGAAGGAATTAGATACATTTTAAAATTTTACTACCAAAAAGGTAAAAATGCAACGCAAGCCGCGAAAAAAATTTGCGATGTTTATGGGCCTAGTGCAGTGTCTGTGAGAGTAGCACAAATTTGGTTTAAGCTTTTTTAATCCGGAAATTTTGATGACAAAGATGCACGTCGCTCTGGTCGCCCTGTTACGGATAAAATGGATGCTATTTTTGAAAAAGTAGAGCAAGACCGTACAATATTAGTAGTTACGACGTAGCTGAAGAACTGAGAATTGACCACAAAACAGTTTTGGCGCATTTGAAAAAAAATGGGTACAAAAAAGCTCGATATTTGGGTACCTCACGAGCTCTCTGAAAGAAACCTAATGAACCGTGTACTCATTTGTGATTCTTTATTACGACGTAATGAGACCGAACCTTTTTTGAAGAAATTGATAACTGGTGATGAAAAGTGGATTACGTACGACAAGAACGTATGAAAAAGGTCATGGTCAAAGGCTGGTCAGGCTTCACAGACTGTGGCGAAACCCGGGTTAACTCGCAACAAGGTGATGCTGTGTGTGTGGTGGGATTGGAAGGGCATTATTCATTATGAGCTGTTACCACCAGGCAGGACCATCGATTCAGAACTCTACTGCGAACAACTGATAAGATTTAAGCAAGGAGTTGAGAGAAAGCGGCCGGAATTGATCAACAGAAGGGGTGTGATTTTTCATCATGATAACGCTAGACCTCACACATCTTTAACCACTCAGCAAAAATTAAGAAAGTTTGGCTAGGAGGTGTTAATGCATCCGCCGTATAGTCCTGACCTGGCACCTTTAGATTTCCACCGGTTTCGGTCTCTTCAGAATTCTTTAGGCAGTGTCAGGTTAACATCACAAAAGGACTGCCAAAATTACTTGACGCAGTTTTTTTATCAGAAGCCGTAAAACTTCTATAGCAATGGGATCATGTCCCTACCTATAAGATGGCAAAAAGTTATCGAACAAAATGGTACCTACATACTTTGGTTAAATGTAAATAAACTATATTAAAAAATGATTTGAATTTTCATATAAAATGCGAAAATACTTTTTCCCCAACCTATTATAATATTTTCTGGGTTTAAATAACAACTAAATAAAAAAAACCTTTTAAGTATAATGTAAATACAATAAAGAATCTAGAAAAAAATATTTGATACAAATTAAAATTGTATGCATATTCTCCATTGTTAATCAACAAAATTTTCTCGAACTTTTGTCGAGATTTTGGAGATTTTATTCGAACAGAAATTATAGTAGTTTGTGCTACAAGGGGATAAGGTAATATTTTGACGGCGAGGGCGCTACTTTGAATCCAGAGCGAAACGAAGGATCCCACAGTTGAATCACGAGCGTAGCGAGTGATTCTACAGTGGAATCGCACACTCTACTTTTCATCTCCATCTGTGAGAAAAAACTAGCAAACACAAAACAGAATAGATATAAAGAAAAGTAGGACACCTACAATACCTAATCAGACTTCAACCGACAATTATTTAATACTAACCTTTGTTTGGTGTTGTTTTCATACAGTAAATACTAAAAAATAATTTTTCAAGACCACCAACTTATGATAATGTTCACTCATAACTTTGTGTGCGTGGTCCTTCATATGTTTTTACAAGAAAACTTGATACCTATACACTAAAGGCTTAAACTTACGAAAAAGTATTCACATTTACACAAATAATTTAAAAAGTTTTTTATTCAATCATTGTACATTTTTACAAATTAAAATATAATAAAAATTACAAATAAAAAAGAGATTCCAACGCATCACCGCGAGGCAGAGTACCCATAAGGCTTGCAGCATTGCCTCTCTGCACAGCAATAGAAATTCTTTGTGCAAAGAAACTGCCCGCCCTTAGGTCGCCCGTAACATCGCGGAGACGCGTTGAAATCTCAGTCACAATTTTGCTTCTGGGCCCCATGGACCCATCGTCTCTACGGCGAAGGGCACAAAAATGTAATTTCCAAGAAGATCAGCATATTTTCTACGTATTAGGACTTCCGCTGAAACAGCCGCTGCACCAGCTCGCACAGACGTTGACGCAATATGCGAGGACGCGAGAGTATCCACCCACATGGCGCTTTTTTAATTATATTCATTTCTTTTTCCGGAGCGAAGAACATAAAAATGTTTCCCTACATTCATACATGTTGACGACGATAAGTATTCCAAATTTTAAAATATCACTACGACTGTGTCAGTTTTTTTTTATTTAAGAACAAAAATCTTTTTTTTTTTTTGGTGAACTATCAACATTATTTTTGATTCTACATAGATAACACTCGTGTTCAGATTTCAAATTGATTTTAATCCCTAGAGATTGTCTTTTTCACGTTTTAGTCCCGAGAGAATAACCAGTAACTTTAGCTCCAAATGTTTTGGGATGAAAACATCGTTTTTCGAGTAGATGAAAATTCTTTTTCATGTTTGAGTCCAGCAAAAAAAAAATTGTTTTAAAATAAAAAATATATGGCAGAAGTTTTAGGTTATTGACATGTGTAAATGTGAATACTTTTTCGTAAGTTCAAACCGATAGTGAATTGGTACCAGGTTTACATTTTAATAGATCTGAAGGACCACGCAAACAAAAAAATATTTCTTAGTATTTATTTTACGAAAACGACACCAAACACAGGTTAGTATTAAATTGTCGGATGAAGTCAGATTAAGTATTGTGGGTATTCTATTCTTTTCTTTATATTCTGTTTTGTATGTGCTAGTTTTTCTCATATATGGAGATGAAAAGTAGAGTGTGCTACTCGGCTACGGTAATATTTTTATCTCGGGCAATATACATGAATCTCTCGCTTCACTCAGAATTCAACCGTAGAATCACTCGCTACGCTCGTGATTTAACTGTGGAATCCTTCGATTCCCTCTGGATTCAAAGTAGCGCCCTCGCCTTCAAAATATTACCTTAGCACAATCTAATATTTCTACTCTTGTTATGTTATCTATCTTTTAAATGGCCCCGAACATTAGTATAAGAGCATAGATAATAAAATATGATTTCAGGGAAGTCTATACTCTATTCCTTATATAATAAATAGCACATATGTCGTCATAGCTCTCCCCTCGGACCTCCGCTAGGAACAGACGTGTATAGTGCCCGTATTTACTTTATACTAAAATTATTTAATCAAATTTACCGCAAGTCAAATCAAAATAAATAATAGGAGTGCATAACGTCCAAGAAGATACATTAGAACGCCTGCGCCTAGCATCAAACCCTGCGACCCTGGTACATTCCGCAATCCTCAAGGTACTGTGAAACCCACCACCATTATTCTCAACTACAAATCAGCGCGTGCACACAGGAAGACATCTCGAATCTAAGCGCGTCAGGAGTAGCGACCTCTCTGCGCCTGCGTCAAGCTCTGCCCATTGACGAATACGCGCGAGCGCAGCGAGTACACCCTTGCCCACGTGCTAACGTCACCCTGCACTCCGCTACGAGTGGTGAGGACATCTTTGCCTACTGCTAAGTCCGACCTCCGTGCCATTCCGCCATTACTAGGAGACATTAAGGTCACTAATAGGGGAATTAATATCAATTTCTTTTATTGGTGTTGTTATTGTATTTCCTTTTTTCTTTTATATAAATTACCTACACAACAATATGGACCATGCAATCGATAATAACCAGACGGATCATTCTATACCTATAAATCATTCGTCTCAGCATGGCAAACGAAAAAAAGAAATTATTATAGAAGACCAATTTGAAGCTTTTAAAAAGGAAATAAAAAATATGATTGAGTCGATGTTTACCAAGCAAGAAACTGAAATCAAAAATGAAATTTAAAAAATCTACCCAACACTCATTGAATTAAAAAATACAAACACGAACATACAAACCACCATGGCATTCTTAGTTTCAAAAAATGAAGATCTGCAAAAAGAAATAGATGGACTAAAATCAGAGAGAAAACGAGACAAAGAGCTGATAGCAATTCTAGAGCATCGCCTGGAAGACATGCAGCGGGAGAGTCGTAAGTCTAATCTAGAAATTAAAAATGTACCTCAGCTTCCTGAAGAGACTACGGAAGTCCTGAAAGAAATGGTAATGTGCCTAACTAAGACAGTAGGCTGTAAGTTCGAGGCCAGAGATATAAAGGATATATACAGGGTAAAGGAAAAAAAAGATGCGAAAAGCGATTCTCCAATCATAGTTGAGACCTCGCCCACTCTCTTGAAGGCTGAAATTTTACAGAAATGTAAGACGTTCAATAGAACGCAGATACAAAAACTCTACGCAAAGCACCTTGGATTTAAGAAAAGGGAAAATACTCCAGTTTTTGTATCGGACCAACTGACCAGTAAAAACGCTCGGCTGTACTTTCTAGCGCGTGAGTTAGTCAAGTTAAAAGCTTTTAAGTTCTGCTGGACTTCGTTTGGCCGCGTGTATCTGAGACAATATGAAAAGTCACCCATAATCACTGTCAAGAGTGAAGCACAGTTCAACGGCCTCGTGCAAGGGGCGTGACTATATGGCCCCAAGCCCTGCAATAAGCTAACAACATTCTTAGTTTTTTTCTGTAAACACTACTATTATTTTAGCTATAAGATTAATTGTAAGCTTAATATTTGCATACTATACTGTGTTTAAAATGAAAAAATGGTTCCTAATATACCAACATTACATAACGTTAAGATTCACCCGTTTCTACGTAAAGATATACAATAGAATATTTATAGCTCCTCCGACCATGACTACTTTAAAAAAATATAAATGTTTGCTGGCCACGTATATTATTAAAAACCTTAAAAATGAAATTGTCCAGGCTCACGTAATGAAAATCAGCCCACTACGTGTGTATAATTACAGATAGTTCCCTTAGTAGTGTAGAAGTAATAGACGAACTTCAAGTTGCACAGGTAAAATCATGTACTATTGAAGAATTTCCAAAAATATTACGTTCAGTGGCTCCAACTGATTTTACTATAATCTCTCAAAATATACGAAGCATATATAAAAACATAGATAATCTATGTGTTTCCTTATCAAACTTTGATTTCAAAGCAGATGTTCTAGCACTGAGTGAATGCAGGATTGATATGAACAAAACTATACCCTGTTTAGATAATTATAGTGAATTTTCCACGACGAAACATATAAATCATTGCGATGGTGTAGTGGTCATACACCACTACACCATCGCAATGATTTTAATAAAAAATATTCACAAACACTTCGCTAAGAATCTTTCTCGTACATGCTTCTTGTATAGGGATTACCTTACCATTCTGTACAATCCTTTTTATATACCGTTCGCCTTTCAATTATAATGCGGAGCCTTTTATAAATTCTCTACATGCTTATTCACAATCTATAAATACACGGAAAAATATAATTATCACCGGTGACATTAGTATCAATATTATACAGTCATTAAATGAAATATCACAAGAATGTAAAAATCGGCTATCGTACCTAAATGTTCTAGCTTCACACTGGTTTTTCCCAGGCCACTCGATGCCTACAAGAGAAAACAATTGCTTGTATCACATTATGTTGAAGCTGAAGAAATCCAACTCCGCAACAACTCAATACTGACGAGCACTCTCAGCACTCCCCTGTGGACTCCTTTGTTCTATATGACACTGACCATGAAGAAGTGTACTTGACTCTTATGCATCTCAACTCTGACAGCGCTCCTGGCTGGGATAACATACCTACCAAATTCCTAAAACTTGCCAGCCCTATTATGGTACCCATAATTACTTATTTTGTCAATCTCTGTTTTAAACAAGGCACATTTCCACATATGCTTAAAAAGACAGTAATAACGCCTATGTATAAGAGCGGAGACAGGGATGAACTTCAGTCAGCACTCAGGGGTCCAACTTTCGACCTATATCAGTATTAACGGTGATCTCAAAATATTTGGAAAAGTTGATTAATAAGAGACTTGTTAATTATCTTAACAAATATGGACTTCTTTCAGACTCACAGTATGGCTTTAGAAATAATCTATCCACAGAAGATGCGATTACAGCTCTGACGTCCTACATTGTTGAGGAAGTAGATAAGGGAATAAAGTGTATCACGTTATTTTTGGACCTCAAAAAAGCATTTTACTGTCTCCGTCCCCATTCTTGTTAAAAGGTTGGAAAATATTGGCATTAGAGGAACTGCTTTGGAATTATTAGCCGATTATCTTAGATAACGAAAACTGGTTGTTAGAATATAAAAATATGTTAGTGAAGAAGTAGATGTGGCTTATGGAGTTTCCCAGGGAAGTATTTTGGGCCCAACTCTCTTCTTGATTTATATAAATAGCCTCTGCAATCTCAAAACCAACAACTGTAAAGTATTTTCATATGCCGATGATACTGCTTTAGTATTTGTTAACAAAACATGTGACACTGTAAAACAAGACACTACGGATGGACTAATGTATATACAGACTTGCTTAATGAACAATCTCCTAACTTTGAACTTAGGTAAAACAAACTATATGGCTTTTACTAAATATAACAATACCCAACCAAGTCCCACCTACCAAATTAAGATGCACACGTGCAATAATCCCAAAGGTACATGCTCGTGTATAGCAATTGACAAAGTGGACAGTACAAAATATCTCGGTGTTGTAGTGGACCAACGGCTGACCTGGCATGCGCATCTTAAAGTTACAATAAACAGAACGCGAAAATTAATATGGGTCTTCAAAAAACTAAGACACGTCACCGATCAAAAATTGCTAAAACAGATATATGTATCACTAGGCCAGTCAATTTTAACAAATTGCATATCTGTTTGGGGTGGCGCTACTAAAATGACATTTTTGGAATTAGAAAGAGCTCAAAGAGCGTTACTTAAAGTCATTCACTTTAAACCATACAGGTTTTCTACAGATGACTTATACAAGCTGTGTGACACGCTCACGGTTAGGCAACTCTACATATTTAAAATAATACTGAGACTTCATAAGCGATTGCCACACGACGCCACTAAGTTAACGCGAAGAAGAAAACATAATGTGGCACCGACTGCTTTCTTTAAGAGTGAGTATGCCAAAAGACTATACTCCAGTCAATCAGCCTACTTATATAACAATGTAAATGCGCTATTGGATATCTATCCCATTACAAAACGGGCCTGTAAGAAATTGCTAACATCGTTATTAAAAGGTTGGAACTATGACAAAACTGAAGCGTTCATAAAATAAATAATATAAAGGACATACACAGTAAAACTTATTTCTTTTAATAATAAGATGACATGTATAATTCTATCTAATTGAATCAATTTGTTATGTAATCATTTTTAATAAGTATATAGTTATATCTGGAATCTTAATTACTTAAAAATAATAAATAAAATTGAAGATTACAATAATGTTTATATTAAAATGATGTTTGTATATTTGTTATGTAATACGAGTTTTATAATAGTTAAACTTTTGTATAGAGAGTGGGTATCACTAACACAAGCATATCCATGCTTAAAAGTGATTCCCATCGACACTCAGAAAATTGTAAAACCAAGTATTGAATAAACTATTTATTTATTATTTATTTCGCCAAAAAGATAGTCCTAGTGATAGACATAGAATTGTTTTCTTTAGATCTATGCACCTGCATAATGTAGATGCACTTAGGTTAAGGTTTTTCTCGATGTAACATTTACTTAACAAAAAAAGTACAACTATCAACTTAACTTACAATTGAATTCATACAGTTTGTATTAAAAATAAAACTTTCCGAAATAAATTCTTTGTTGTCAAAATTAGTAAAAACTTCTTTTTAATATAACTAGTCACTATAGGAAGTAAACGTCAATTTTAAAAAATAAAGTCACCATACGTTCCTTGTATCGCCCTAACATAATCCTTCTTATTTTAAAAACAGGACTAATTTTGTTACTAGGTTTCAACCATTATCCGTCCAAATCAAGTTGACATTGACAGGTGAGATAGTGTCTGATACTAGACGTCAACTCGATTTGGGCGGACAAGTTTTAACCTAGTAACAAAGTTAGTCTGGGTTTTATAATAAGACGGTATATATCAAACATTTTCATATTTTTCTTTGTTTATTTATATTTTGTATTTTATTTAGTAAATCATAGAAAAAGAATTGTATGCAAAAGTATGTCAAAAAATGCTCGACGGCTTCTTCCGATTTATTATTTAAAAAAACAAAAGGATGGAGCTCTTTCAAGATATTTTCCTTTTTCAAATATTCCAATTTGTGTATTTCATAGAATATTTTTTCTTTATCATTCAAATATTTTTTTATTTTATTTTACGTAGTTTACCATATGAATCGTGTAAATTTAGTGTCAGACTTGCGATAGAAGTTTAACCAATGCATCTATTAAGATTGAGCTGGTGGTCAAGAACTTCAAGAAACTTTCTTCAAAAATCTTGGTGACTACTTCTGAATTCAATCCTTGGGCCCAAAGTTTCCGGAGGTTCTCGGTTCGACCTTGTCCACTATATTTTATGATAAATACACACATAGATATATATATATATATATAGGTATAATACAGGGTTACTGGTAACTAGCGTAAAACCTTTTAACATCAGAATGAAACTCCCCAACACATTATAGATCTGCAAGAAAAAAGGCAAAAATTACAGAAAATAAAATGGGCCTCCCATACAAATTCACTGATCACCTGGTCGAGTTTCTATGGGGATTCCAATTTCTTTTCTTAGATTTTTTTATTTTTTTCTTGCAGATCTATATTATGTTAGGATTTTGATTCCGATGTTAAAAGGTTTTGCGTTAGTTACCAGTAACCCTGTATATATGTGTATTTATCATAAAATCGTTGGGTTAGTATCCCATAACACAAGCCTAAGCTTACTTTGGGGCTAGCTCAATCTGTGTGATTTGTCCCTAAATATTTATTTTATTAATTTATTTAAAGAGCCAATTCTATATATTATCTTATGAAGTGGGTTTGAGTTTTTGCTGTGATAAACAAAGTAGCAATATATCTCTGCTTCGTTTGTAATAGATGTAATTTCCCTGACCGATTTACTCACTAAACTACCTCGGTCTGACATCGGGACATACCAGACTAGCTAACCAATTTAGAGGGTACTTTATTAAAATTGCCACCTTCCTTTTACGAGTCTCAACAAGGAAAAAAAAACAAAGCAATTGCTTTTGCTCATCTTTCCTGCAACACCAGAAAGACCTAACTTTCCGACTTTGGGAAAGTCTTTATGAAGGACTGATATCTTTTTATCCAGCATAATGTACTTAGTGCTGTAATCTCTTCTTATCGCTTTTTGGATACTAATACAGAAAGAATATACACACAAAAACACGTCATTATCTTTCTGCGTTGCGGGAGGGTTGGAAATTGAAAAAGATCAATCAAAAAAATCAAGAAAAACGATAAAAAAGATCTCTGTCCGAATTTGTGAATAAAATAGGTTCTAGGTAAATAGGTTCTTCTCGTACCTTATCCGCTATTTCGTCGATTGATAAGTTTGAATAAAGGCTCAAGAAATCCAATTATATCACGTCTCTTTAATAGTTATGTTCCACTAAGAGAATAACGGGGGAAGTACTTAAAAATTTTCGACTTTTCCGTAGTTACGGTGTTGCTCGGAGTTTATACTGGAACTTCTCGATGCGCTGTGAAATATTCAACTAGTTACGAACCCGCAGCCAACTCGCGGACGAAAGAATCGATCCCAAAGTAATGCGGCAGAGTTCAGAAGAGACCATAGGTAAAAAGATGAATCTTGCTGAACTAAGAGATTTACACGCATGTAGGTTCAATTGTAAATTTTTATTTCTTATTGACAACACATAGCAACACAAACTAGCTAAAGACAAACTTTCAAGATTAAAGGGACCCAACTTTGTTGTTCAGGAATCACAAATGACATATTACCTACCCCTTTTCCGAAAGCCCATTCCAATCCATCTACTTCAGTGATCTGTGCGGGAGGAGAAGCAGCTAGTAGAGAAATTTACATTTTGGTCCTAGAGTATGAAGGATTTTTATTTATTAAACTTATATTATATATACCATTACCAATTCAAAATGTTATACCATTTATTTTATTTTATATATAGATTTAAACCTAAACGCACGCAAATCATAGAAATAAAGTCATTTTTTTTAAATTTCATTTTTATTTGTTAATCTTGAATTAATATATATTATAATAATAAATTAAGACAGAATGCCTTTTCTCTCGTGAATATATAACAAGTTTATACAAAATCTTTGTCGGAACAACAAACCGCATTTTGTTATTCAAAATCGCGAACTCTCTTCAATAAGACTATGAAATTAAGGTTCTGTAAGTGTGAAATTGAACTGGGAAAGAACAATTAAAACTTGCGATGGAAATTCACTTATACAAGTCGGAGATGGATAATAAAATAATTGCTCGCGACGCGAGGGCACTCAAAGCGGACTCCTAGTACTCTCAGCAACGGGACCAACTAAATTCAATAATTTCAAAGCGAAATGAACGTTTTCAAGGGGCTCGTAAAATATCGTTACTCATATTTTTTTTAATTATTAACAAACTAAATAAATAATATCCGAATAAATTAACGTGACTTTCAAAGCACGGGGAAACTCAAGATATTTTATAACACTTCTAGCCACCAATGCTTATACAGACTACGTTATATGAATAAATGAACACAGAATACCAGTCTACTCGTGAAAATATATCCAGTCTTAATATTAAACGCGAACTAACTTCAGAACTTAGTTTGAACCATAATTCGCCCAAAATCGGACGACCTCCCGCAATATGTCATTTTCTATTTTATCACTGTCAATATCATTTGGGTGAATAATGGTTTAAACCAATTCCTAAAGTCAGTCTGCGTTTTGAAATAAGACGGAACAAGTTTTATTCCGAAACATAAAATCCAGACCACAACTCTCCAAAATCACAAACTTACCTCAATAAGACTATGAAATTAAGGCGCTGTAAGTGTGCAGTTGAACTCAAAAAGAACAATTAAAACTTACGACGGACGGAAATTCACTGGTATAAGTCAGAGACGGATAATAATTATTGCTCGCGAGGACTCTCGAAGCGGACTCGTTATTTCTAGTACTCTCAGTAACGGAAAGAACTAAATTCTGTCATTTCAACTAAAAATCAAAACGATGTTTACATTCCCTGATCATGTCTTTTGTACAATTAATAATTTACAAAGATATGTAAATAAATATATGACACTGATTGAGCTAGCAAAGTAAGTTCGAGACTTGTGTTATGAGATACTAACTCAACGATACTATACAGGGTGGCCAAAAAGTCGTGGATCAAACGAAACAGGGAGATAAAGGAGGTAATTTCCAACAAAAAATCTTTCCCCAGCATGGCCATAACTTCATTGCAAATAAGTGCTCTTAAAGTGAGAAGTAATATTTTGTAACGCTTTAAAATTTACGGAAAAAAAATCATTGCTCGTTAAGTTTGATACCAAGAGCTGCAATACAATTTTTGTAGTATTGATACATTTTCGACTCATAATACAACACCTTTTGTTTTATTGTTTTTAATCAATTTAATTTTTTACTGATTAAATTGTAAAAAAACTCGGTAGTTTCATTGAAAAAACTAAAATAATTCATATCTTTTCGTGCAATGAAGTTATGGCCATGCTGGGGAAAGATTTTTTGTATGAAATTACCTCCTTTATCTCCCTGTTTCGTTTGATCCACGACTTTTTGGCCACCCTGTATTTTATAACAGATACATATATAGATAAACATTCAAGATCCAGGACAATTTGAAAAAGGCCATTTTCCAACTTGCCCTGATCGGGGATCAAACCCGGGACCTCTGAGTTGCGGCCTAACATGGTAACCACTACGCCACGGAGGTCGTCAAATATACAATGTGTCTGGTCAGCGGTGTCGGAGACTTTGGGGGGATGAAATACGGTATTTTTTATCGACAAATCACCCCTCATAAGTAGTTTTTCTCCTACCATAATAAAATGGCAGCCATTTTGTTTTTCTTTTTAATCGAAGCACGAGTTTTGTACTAAATTAGCCATAGCTCCCTATGTAGAGGTCCTAGAAACACAAAATAAGTCTCATTCGAAAGCGAAACATGTAGACCATAAACTATTGGTAAAAAAAATGCTAATTTTATTTATAAAAAGAACCAAAAAAATTGCTCAAAGAAAATAATTATGTAATTATTTTGCATTTTTTTACAATATTAGGTTTAAAAAAAAATCTAAGCTGTTGGCCTACATTTTTTTTATGTCTAAACGATAGAACAGTATGTCTCCTAAATAAAACAGCATACATCTTAGCCCTAAAATACATAGTTCAGAAGCTATGATGGTTTGAATAGACCCCTTATTGTCTAATCCGGCAGTTGAGAAAGAAATAAAACAAAATACTTTACATTAACCATCGCAATGAGCATCTTTGGCTCCATGATAATCCTCATGCTGTGAGACCAAGCAGTTTTCAACACCAATTTTCAGTAAATGTGTGGGCAGGAATGATTGATGATATTTTATAATTGGCCCACTAATTTTGCCAGGCACGATGAATGGCCCTAGATTTCTAGAGTTCTTGGAAACCGACTTTCTGGATGCTTTAATGGAAATACTACTGATTTATAGGATAGGCATGACTCTACAACTGGACGGAGCTCCGGCACACTTCGCTGCGAATGTACGAAGCCATTTAAATGAATTTTATACGCCGTGGATTGGACGCGGTGGAACAATCGCTTGGCCACCGCGTTCACCGGACTTGACCCCACTTGATTTTTTCTTGTGGGGTACAATGAAACAGAAAGTCTATGTCGACGTGCCAAATACACGCGAGGAGCTAATTAACAAAATTATTCAAGTCGGAAATGAATTAAAGAATGACAAAGCGATGATAAGACGCTCTACGCAACATGTAGCAGTAAGAGCAACAGCATGTCTGCAACACCACGGAGGACATTTCGAACAATGGTTATCATCATCATCTTCATCACCAGGTCCTAATTAGTCTCTACAACAATGGTTAAAACATTGTTTTTTTTTTTATTGCCAAAATAAATGTCGTGAAGACTAAGTATTTTGTTTTATTTCTTTCTCAACTGCCGGATTAGACAATAAGGGGTCTATTCAAACCATCATAGCTTCTGAACTATGTAACTTAGGGCTAAGATGTATGCTGTTTTATTTAGGGGACATACTGTTCTATCGTTTAGACATAAAAAAAATGCAGGCCAACAGCTTAGATTTTTTTTTAAACCTAATATTGTAAAAAAAATGCAAAATAATTACATAATTATTTTCTTTTAGCAATTTTTTTGGTTCTTTTTTTAAATAAAATTAGCATTTTTTTAACAATAGTTTATGGTCTACATGTTTCGCTTTCGAATGAGACTTATTTTGTGTTTCTAGGACCTCTACATAGGGAGCTATGGCTAATTTAGTATAAAACTCGTGCTTCGATTAAAAAAAAGACAAAATGGCTGCCATCTTATTATGGTAGGAGAAAAAACTACTTATGAGGGGTGATTTGTCGATAAAAAATACCGTATTTCATCCCCCCAAAGTCTCCGACACCGCTGACCGGACACATTGTATAGTGTATACAAGTAGTTATAGATTTGCCAACGAGCAACCGTATATTTTGATGGTCGTGTTATATGCACTCTTTACTTCAAGTGTATGCAATTTTAAGTGTGCCTATAACCCGACCATTAAAAATTTTCGGTCGGTGAATAGACAAAACACGGCACTCTTATCTTTTTCTTCTTCTAGAAATCTCAATAAGACTATCTCGCTCTTTCAAAGCATGTCAGGACCTTTATAATTAATGATATATAGTCCATATGTTCAGGTATTTAAAGAATGTAAACAATCTTATCAATTCAATTCCAAATTATTTATTTTATAAATTATAAATTACATATTTAATTTGTAATTTGCAAAAATATTGAATAATAAAGTGTATATTTCAATAAAAGACATGTCAAGATTGTTTACATTCTTTTAAACACCTAAACAAATTGACTACAGGTATGTATTAGTAACAGGAAACGGAGTCACGCGCCATTGCATTTAAAAAAAATCTATCAATCAATATTACTATGACTATGACGCCACTGCTGCGTTCTAGAACAAAGTGGGCTTTGAATTTTACCGTGTTGTGATCTCAATTTCCGATAGATTGGCAGAATGGATGATCGATCACTTTTAAATAAATTTAACTTGACTGCTAGATCGCCGGGATTTCGTGATAAAATTTTACGATGTTTTCATATAAAATGGTTACTTGTTTTTATTAAATCGTGAGGTATACATATCGCAAGACACAATGTTAAAAATAACTTTTTAAATTTTAAAGTGTCATTTCTTTGTTGTAGGCCGGTAGCCCAATTTTACTATCAAGAGCCCTATTCACCTTTATTGCCATGTAAGAAATCCAGAGAAAATGGGAAGTCGCGTGGCCGCCCGAGGCGCCGCTAGACCCTCCGTAAATCCGCAAGTGGCTACGTTTTCCTCAAGCTTTCATATCGTAGATACTTAGAATATATTTTTAAAAGTGCGCTAGTTTTTATCTATATATATGTACTGCACATGTATTTATTATAAAATACATAGTGACTTTGAATTAGTTTCCCGTATTATAAGTTTAAACTTACTTTGGGGCTAGCTTAATCAGTAGGCTAGTTTTTTTTTTTTTGGGACATATTTTAGTATATATTTATTTTCGCAATGAATGTTTTTTCTTGAAGAATCAGTGTGATTTGTACTTAAACGTTTATTTTAGTAATTCCGTTAGAAGTAAGTAACTAATACTAATTCAATCTATTATTTTACCCATTTTGATAGCTCGCGTATCTTCTATATATCCATTAAATGAGATACTAAAGTAAACATTTCCCTACTGACCCATTTTCACTACGCAATATGGGATAACGATTCTGATATATGGACTGCACTACACTATTACATCGAAAATCGGTTTTATCACAAAAAGGGCATCGATTTTGGAATAAAAATAACACCATAAATCAAAGTTACGGGGCCAGAACCCTCGGCACCTTCCAGAGACATGCCCTGAATAATTTTGTAAAACTTGGTGGATAATGTCAGTCACTTTATTGATACTTGTACAGTACGTGCAGTTTTATATGTTACAAAATTCAATGTTTTAAAGTTTTTTCACTAAATATTGAGCTATTGTCCCATACTACATTACATACACAAGTTTAAACGTACGCAAAGTTTAAATTATTTTAATTATTGGATCAACTATATATTTTCTGATAAACATAAGAAACACATCGTAATCTAAGATTTTTATATAATTTTTATTCTTTGCCTGGACAAGAAGTGGTATTTTTAACCAACGTTATAAAAAGAGGAGTGTAAATAAGTTTGACATGTATGTGTAGTACTTATAATTGATAAATATTTAATAACATATTACAAAGCAAGCAAGACATTTTATCTTAGACTTTCACAGTAAAATTTACTATGAGTAAACGTTTAATTTTGATGAACCACAATAAATAAATTAATGTCAAACATCGAAATAGACACAAAAATTTGAGAAAACAGCCCTGTCTTAAATAGCCCTAAGAATAAAATGACGCAGGGTCGAAAATTCACGCAAAAAATCTTGTTAACAAAGCCCTCGTCAGGCGTCAAATCAGCAATATCATTCGGTTTTACGAGCACTGTCATTCCTTGTTCTCCGAAACTGTTCAATCCTTGTTCAATCAATTTGCATGTGGCCTATATCGCCGACGGCGAACTTAGGACGGTCACTCTTTTCTTCAAGTAATGTGATTGGATTGGCATTCCTTCTGTCTTAATCCCAAGTCTGATATCATACTTAATGAATGGGAATTTGGAAATATAAGAGATTAGGAGAACTTCCATATTGATCTGGAAGAAAATCTACAACGGAGAATATACCAGTTGCTGGTTTACTCACGCAGGTCCTAAAAGAGAATGAGTGACAATTTAAACTTGTAAATAAATAGAAAACATAAAGAAGTAGGTAGTTATTTGTATATGTTTTTGTGTATATGTGTATATAGGTATTTATTAACATTCCATGGACAAAGTTATTTAATATTATGATAGGGGACCTCCTACTCATAAAAAGGCTTAGTTTTGTCGGACTTTATATTTTAGAGAAGAATTTTTGTATGTAAACATTATTAGATGGCAATGGTTTTTTGTACCTTTTAAAGTTCTAAAGCACGTAGAAATACTAAGAGTGAGAAAGAAAATTCCAGAAAATTCAAACTAGCACCGGATAACGTCATGTCACGGGATTTCAGAGTGGGAATCCGTTCGAAATGCAACAACACAAAAACTAACAAATCAAGTGTACAGCACTCAAAGCGTCCAAAGGCCATGTGACTAAGTCCGACGTTGCAAACAAAACGAATACACATACTGAACAAAATGCCCGCGCCCTCTCTCTACAATTCCCACCTTTTATTTGCTCTGGCTGTGACAGAGGGGCTGATAACAGTGAATTTACTGCCTTAGTGATTCATTATTAGGACACGAGAAGTCATTAAGCTGGCACTCTTGGAGACAATCTTTGATCTATTGCGGTATTAGATACGAGGTACGTACGTAGTCATGGGACGCTTTTTATGGATTCCGTGGTCTCATTACACGCTTTGTCTATTTAAGTTTTATTACTGGGGTTTGCTAGGGTTTCGATATAGAGCTCGAATCTATTCAAAGATAATAAAATTCAGAGATAGCGGTTTGATAATTTTTATAACGTTTTTAAGACCATTAATGATGATGAAATATATGTGAAATTTATCATTGCTTATATTTTCTTTAAATATTTACATAAAATATACGAGGGAGTGCTATGTCCAGCAGTACACATCGTCCGTGGTCAAAACTACTAGGCAAGTTGAATATCTGCTAAGGTCCCGACTTTAAAATACATCTTTTGAAAACAAGTGCATTGTATTTTACATTGAAAGTATTAAAACTTTATTCTAGCACTTAAAAAGGCTGACAAATAAGTGAGAAGACCTCGCCATATTGCAGAATTGAAATTGTAACTGTATCCAAGTGCGAGTCGGACTCGCCCATGAAATGTTTCGTAGCAGCAAGTAACATAATATAAAAGTTCTTGTAGTTCGTTGTAACTTTGATCGACGTTTTAATAAACGTATTAAAAAAAACTACTTACTAGATCTTGTTCAAGCCAATTTTCGGTGGAAGTTTGCATAGTAATGTACGTCATGTATTTTTTTTAGTTTTATCATTCTCTAACTTAAGATGTTGTCTCTCGCGCAAACTATTCAGTTTAGAAAAAGTTATATTAGAAATCTCAATATCATTTTTAAGACCTATCCATAGATACCCTTACACGTATAAGTATGATGAAAAAAAAATTAAGTTTCTGTTCTAAGTATGGGGAACCCTCATAATATTTTTTTTCTACTTTTGAGTGAAAATCTTAATGCGGTTCACAGAATACATCTACTTACCAAGTTGCAACAGTATAAATCTTATATTTTCGGAAATAAGTGGCGGTGACATACTGACTGACAGACATGACGAATCGATAAGGGTTCCGTTTTTTGCAATTTGGCTACGGAACCCTAAAAATCAACCGGTGGTGCCATCACTTCTCATTTCAGGTCCACTAACTTAATTAGTTTGATTATCCTAAAATTGAGATATATACATTGCTGTACTTATTGTAGATATGTGTGCGCTTCTTAGACAAAATACGCCATCCATCACACTGAATAATGTATATACTTTTAATTACAGCTACTCTGTTTTTTTGTTCACTAATGTTACCTGCAGAGAAAATGTGAGGTAAAATATGGTTTAGATTTTAAATTTATAATATTCAAGCAGTATTTCAGGAAAATTGATAGCTGGTGCGCAATATTTGTGTTATATTTTATCATATCGCATAACATTGAAATTATAAACTAACTATATGACGCTAAATCTTGCTAATTTTATTTTAAAAGTTTAAATAGATAGATGATGAGTTTAAACATAAAGTGCGATAAAAAAGTATTTGGCAAAGCTTTTATATCCGAGCTTTGGAAGGCACGTTCAGCCGTTAGTCACGGCTGACATCATTGTATGGCAGTCGTCAAGCCATGTCAGATGCCTTTAGGCATCTACGATACAAAAATAAGCACAGCCTCTGTTACCTATTAAAAAACTTATATTCATTTAATTGAAAGTTTGATAAATAAGAAAATTATTTCAAGTGTAGAACATATCGTTTTATCATTTAGTCTAAGTAATACTAAGAAAAACGAGTACTTACACGCGCAAGTCGTGCAAAGCAACAGTTGCTTGGGGACGTCTTCAAATATAATGTTATCAAACAGAGTAAAACTTGCTGCAAATGTACTTCTCTATAAACACCAGTTCTAAGTAAATGAATATTCGCTTTGAATGTTTTGATGACATCTCATGTGGATGCAAGGCTAGCATCTCAAAATATATTGTATTTCTCTTTCTAATACATTTTACTCGTTAATCCGAAAAACCTGTCTGTCCGTCCGTTTGGGACCTGATAGGTCAAAAACACATATAATTTATAATAATATTGAACAATTGTCCCCCAAAAGAAAACATTATATGTATGTACATTTCGGTTGTTATACCGACATGTGTAAAGTATACTTATTATCTTTTTTTGAGACTGTATCATACGAGCTTCCAAGTATATATTTTATGTCGCAGCTACAGAATTGCAAAGTCGTTTTATAGCTTTCCAGCATCCCGTATGTCTATAAAAATTTTCAAGATATTGACAACATCTTCCTTGTATCAACTTCACAGATATAAGACGCTAGGAATCTCTTCCTAAATACAAAAGCAAAGAGGAAATTTCCAATATTCATAATAGTTTTTTTTAATTATGTCGAAAAGCACACATATTCACCCCGCATAACAAACACATGCATGTTTCTGTATATCCACGTTTCATTAGAATTAGAATTAGCATATGTGTATTTGGGTGTTTATGTTACTATTTTGGGTGTTATCCCAAAATAAACTATCAAACAACTATATTTACATAGGTAGGTTAATAAAGGAAGTATAATTTACGTACTAACAAAAAAAAGATAAAGTTAATTACCTGATACAAATGTAATCTAAGAAATCGTACCCTTGTGGCATAGTACCAAGAATTCTAACTGTATTTCTCCGTTGTATCGCTTCGAGGTATGTAGACATTTATATTTAGATAACTAGATTTTTTTTAATTTTCTATTTCAAAAGTGATTTATGTAGTTGCTTCAAAACATGTTCCCGTTTCTTATTATTTTATATGATTAAAAACAATTTCATAAAAGTTTCACATTTTAGGATAGCAGAATGACATTGTACAGTAACTACAAAATGCACTTTTAAATATGTAATCACCTATTGCACTTACCCGTCTAGCAAGGTTCACATTGGTCAAATATATATGCTAAGTTTCAAATATTTTGACAGAGAAACAAATTGTTATTATAGTTTCTTATTCTTTGTGGTAAATAATATTACGTTACATAAACAAGACAATGTAATTTAAAAAAAAAGTTAAAATTTCTGAACAAAATTTATAAAGAACATATTTTTTTATTTTATCTCTGCATTAGTTAGGTATTTACTTGTTAAAATCATGAAAATGCGTGTTGCAATAATCAGCACTCTACGCCAAATCTTTCAGTACAGGCGAGTTTCGAATTAATTTTAGAGTATTTGCTACTCGAGTCGTCAACTTGACAAATGTGAAAACTAGACTTCGCAAGACTCGGAAGAAGCGGACCGTTGAAAGATTAATGATTTAGAGCACGAAACTAATCTAAACTTCACTATTCAAGCAATTGCAACTTTAAATAAGTATTCGCTATCAACATACCAAAACTCGCGTCGGCTGCGATTCGTGCTGTTAGCTATTTATCAAGAAATTCAATAGTGAAACTAAACGAATTTATACTTTTTACTGCGCAGCCTTCCGGCGCAACAGTTATAAATATTTTCTTGTTAGGATTATTGATTCAAATTAAAAAACCATCGATCGCGTGGAAAGTTTTTTTGTGTAGTGGCCAGCCCTCGCTCTTTATGTTATGGTATAAGGCTCAAAGATTATACATATTTACTAATTCAATAGTTAAACCAACAGGGTACCATACAACTGGCATTTTGTCTGGTGGTTAAGAATGTACATTAGAATAATCGGTAACAACATACCTACGTGTCATGACAACTTGTATTTTTCTTCCTGCATTTATCAGGCAGGGCTGCTAGGCTAAGGAAAATGATACTTAACCATAAAAAATAAAAACGTGGCAGTAAAATAGGGTCAGAAAAGTATGATTGTAATTAGTCTATCTTTTAAATTATCCAATAATAATGGACCCGTATTTTTCACTTTATCAAAAAAGCAAAATTCAAATGTTTATTCAGTAATTAGACCTTTACAGGCACTTTCACACTTAAATAAGTATAATTTACATTACGTGTAATTTATATCGATATTTAATTTAATTTAAAGAAAAGCTACCGATAGATACCAGCGCATCGTAACGACCACTGCTGAGAAGAAACGCCGAAAGAAACTCATTTTCACAGTATGGGTCGCCTACTCGCCAGAAGGGCTCATTTATTATAATATTTTTTTTAAATAATTAATACGTTTAATATAATACAATGTTGATACATTATAACATGATATGTTTGCGAGCGAGTTAACAAACATAAATTACGTAATAAAAGTTCACAAAGATACGAAGCATTAAAATTCCGGAGTGGGGGCTTGCGGCGTCACCGCTGTCATATGTAAAAATCGTATGTAGCCGTGACGTCATGTGAAATTTCAATGCGCTGTAGTCTGTAACTTTATCATTTTTTGTTTCTCAGAGACAAAAAAAATACGTTTACAATATTTTTTAATAATCTAACCGATGGGCTTAAAGTATTTTTTCATTCGTCATGCCTATTTGCTATTTTCCAACACCTCAAATCAGATACTTCTAAACGTCAAATAAATAAACATATTCTTTGAGATTTGAACGAAATATAGACTAATGACAACAAAGTTTCTTGGAGTCAAATTTTCTTCTGCATTAATAAATCTCAAATCATATTGAAAATGGATATTAACATTATTTTGTGACGTTTCATTTTATCAAAAAGAGGAAGAGTAAAACTTAAATTTAACAGTACCAAATATAATCTAAAGTATATTGCAACTTTGAATGGGTATTTCCAATTTACATACATACCAAAGCCGTGTTGGCTACGTACGATTTGTGTATTCGCTCTGACAAATTCTGTTTAATGCAAATCTTTTCAATACGAGAGTACGGGTTTTTGCATACTGATTTAATATTCAATCGGATTAATATTGCGGAACGAATGAAATATCAGGGTTGAAAATGGAATAGTTTTTGTGAGTTGGTTGAATAGTGGGATTCTTTATTATAGTTTTGTATTTCCATACCATTTTTACAGTAATCCCTGATCCCTGTCCAACTGAACACATATACACGTAAAAGCGGAACAAACATACCAACTTCCGTAACCAACGAAAGTTGGTATGTTTGTTCCGCTTTTACGCCAAAACAGCTGAACAGATTGGTATAAAATTTGGCATGTAGGTAGCTTATTACCAAGATTACAACATATAAGATACTTTTTATCCCTGGAAAATATAAGTATCCCGTTTGATTGATAAAATTAGACCATGTGAGCAACACCGCGATCGCCAGCTAGTGTAAGGTATCGGATAATGTTCATGGAAATTTGATACAAGATACCAATAGCTGATAAAACAGAAAACGTAACCGTAAGGAACATGGCTGTTAGCCATTAATGGAAACAAGACACGTTAACATTTTTCTACCTTTAATTAGCTGATCATGTGTTTGTATAGGAAATTATTTGTATTATTCTCTGTTCATTTGTAGCAAAACCACGCCTAGTATCTTATATAGGCTTATACAGTATCGGAAAATGTTCATGGAAATTTGATACAAGTTACCAATAGCCGATAAAACAGAAAACGTATCCGTAAGGAACATAGTTGTTAGCCATTAATGGAAACAAGACACGTTAACATTTTTCTACCTTCAATTAGCTGATCATGTGTTTGTATAGGAAATCATTCGTATTATTCTGTGTTCATTTGTAGGAAAACCACGCTTAGCATATTAGGCTTTAGAGCGGCCTTCCCGTCCTTCTTTTCATATAAACGCTCGTACGTGATTATGGCGTTGTAACTGATCTTTCTTGAAAAATTTTGAACTCACAGGTATCTTGTGCGCAATTTCTAGGTTTCTATCAAAATAAAAAAATTAAATTTTGAAAAACAATGTCAATATAAGCTTCCAAAAATCTGCTTTTTTGCACAAATTTTAGCTGAAATTCGACCGTTCATAAAGTACTCATAAATTGTAAAAGTAAAGAAAATATTTCGATACCTACAAACCTCGCAAATGTATTGAAAATTTTGAATACGAAACATTTATTTCATACACTTGTAAGGCTTACTGATAAACACGTATCACCTGGAACAAGTTTTATGAAATTTCCGCACCCTATGAATAGTTAATATTCGTTAAATGGATAGTTAATAATAATACTATTTTCATTCAATAGAATGCAAATCGTGACCTTAGGCGCTATCTCTCTCTTTTTGGTTTTCCTCTTTTTCTAGCATTGCCGTGGATGAAACAACAAGCTTTTCAAACTATGCTCGCGTTGCCGACAGAGCGATCGGGAAGGGCCGCCTTAAAATCGAAACTGTTAGTTCGATAAGTAGTGACGGCTAATTCCCACATCTTATACAGTGTATGCCCGTTCCCTTTATGGACTTCAACGTCCAGTACGAAATCCGCAGCAATCGCATGCTACCAAAAAATTGTTATGCTAAATGGTCAAACTAATTATTGGCCAATTAACTGGAAGAAATCCTTAAACAGGATAATTAAACCCAAAAACCGCCGTTGTATGTTTACTTTTCTGATTTGCATATGTGGTCTTTCTTATGTACAATTAACCTTTATATACAAACAAACAAACTAACTAAAACATCACCAATAGTACCTTTTTTGGTAAAAAATATTAGCTTTTTTTTTCCTCTGCAGTATAATAATATGTTCATATTTCAAAGAAAAAAGGTAAAAGTTGCAATAAAGTATTAACAATCGACCGCACCACTCCATAAATTCTATTGTGCCTGCAGCATTTTCTCTTGTTCTTACAACCTGTTTTGTTTTTTTACTACATTGTTTGGACAAAACCTGTGTGTTATTTTATTGTTGCCAAGTACAGTTACGTGCAATTTTTATCCCCACAATGTAGAATTAGCTCCTCTTTTTGTGCAAGTCCACTATTGCGTTGCGACGTGTGGCCTATATACAGATGCTCAATCAACGCAGCGTTGCTACAACGTTGTCAAATTAAGGTACGCTAGCGTTGCATAACTATTGATAGTTTAACTATCGATTGTTGACCTCGAAAAATAGTCACAATAGCGATAGGGCAGTCGATAGTATCTAATTACCAATATTATCGATATGTCGATTGTCAATAGTTTGCAATACTATTGATGAAAGGTAAAACTATCGATAGTTTCGATACCTTTTAGTTTAGATACTATCGGTACTATCGGTACTATCGATAGAATCGAATACTGTCACTGTCGAATACTGTAATCCAGGCCACGATAGTATTGATAAACTATCGATGTTTTATACTATTCTTGCAACACTAAGGTACACCCCTTCCGCGTCGTCAAGGGGGCTGCAGTCTGCAGTCAGTCGTGTTTGCGTTGCGTCGACGCAATGCGCTGTTTGGACTCGTTCTTAGATTGTTAGGTCTGACCTCACACCGACATCTCAATGTATCATACCTATGATTAATCATGCTATCTTATACTTCGACTATTCCGTAGTGATCAATTAGAAGTTGACCGTTACAAAACAGCCAAAGTAAAAAAGACTTAGGCCAGCCTGAGATTCGTTAGACACTACTATAGTGTTTTCTATTGGGAGATTAATCCAGCTCAATTTTCATTTCGTTATCATTGTCCTATTCTGTCATACATAAATTGGAGCGGTAGATCCGATTACTTACAGCCGCCGCTCATTAGGCCGACCGCAGACGGACAGAACACACACACACCTTCTGAAACAAATTAAATTACATTGTTTTCACTGCATGCCAAGTTTAAATTATTAAATTCACACTCTTAGATCATGTCAACTTAGATAAAATTAGTAAGTAGACCATCACGTAGTTAGCCTGAGACTCCATTGAAGCTGAGTAAGTGACGAAGAGGGAACCAAAACAAGTTGTTAGTAGGTAAACCACCAAACTGTTATCATACAAAGTTATTATCATCATTACATGATAATATTGATGCATTTTTGACTACACCGCGGGATCTTTACATTTTCTCGGGATTGAAATAAAGCTATGCCCATTTAATTTTAATCCGTTCGGCCGTTTTGGGGTGAAAGCAGAACAAACATGCAAACATCTCAGCAACTTTCGCATTTAAATATTAACCAGCTTTTACCCGCGACTTCGTTTGCGTAAATGAGTACTTTGTAATCTACTTTTGTAAGGCAAAATTGGATTTTCCATACAAAGTTCCACTCCCCTTTTCATTCCCTTAATGGATGATATTGAGGATAAAAACTATCCAATGTACTTTTCTAAGTCTCAAACTATGTAAATACTAAATTTTGAAGTTGAGGCGTGAAGAGGTATAAGACAGACAGACAGTTACTTTTACATTTGTATTATAAAGTATGGAAGTATGGATATGATAGGTATTCGTTTACGGGTCAATTACTTCTTCAAATGGCTCCTCATTTGCTAACATCCACGTGAATAAAACCTTCATACACTGAAATTAATACAGCCAGTTAGTGAGCAAACTTCTCCCGTATGCTAATATATCTTGCAGTCTCAATTGGAACTGATACGGATATTCATATTGGTTTAAACTTGCATTGCACACGTAATTTACAAGACACAAGACAACTTTACTTACGTGCTAAACGTATATAATCAGTTACTTTGTACAGAACAACTATACAGAACAACTTAAGTATCAAAGTTTGTTATTTTAACCTAAATCAAATTGTACCTGTGATTTTTATATTGCTGCATATAGTAATTCTTCGTCCACCCAAAGGTTGGCTGGAAGAGATTGCATTTATAGCGATAAGTCCGCCTTTGTGCTTATATTGTTTCTTGTTGTTTTGTAATTTTTGTGTGTCTATTATGGTGAAATAAAATTGATTTGTATAGTATTGTATTTGTATAGTTAGGTCCAGTACGTACGTAACAGCCTGTGCATAAAAAACTTGGTATTTCTTTTATTGTCACGAGTCTTCAATATTATATACAGTAGCAGTAACTATTGTTTATACTATATGTAAAGTTTACAGCAAATAGTAAGTAAGTCATAACTAAAACATGTTGATTGGACAGTTTAACAACATTTTAAAGCAATTTCAGAACTACCATAAAGCATCCTATAGAAAACAGGCAACAAGCGTTTTCCGTTCACTCCCGCAATAAAGGACATAAACTGTCTCGTGTTTATTTATATCAGTTAGAGCCATTTGCACAAAATAAAGACGCTAACAGAAATGTAACACAACATTTAAGATCTAAAGATAATAATTATAAGTACGAGTTTTAAACAAATTAACAATAAGGTCAATACATTTTGCAAAGACCCAAGTCCATTAGCAGACTTGAATACATTACATGATATGCCGATTTAAAGATATTCTGTAACTCTCAATCTTTATACTAATTTTATTGTTACTTAAAGAACATTTGTAGCTCCTAGAGCTACAAATAAGTAGCATTTATGCCCTGCCCTCCAAATAACAATATAAGCGGCAGGCTTACTAAATTTTCAGCCCCCATATTTCCGAAATTTTGATGAAAATCGAAAAACTGTGTCGACAAATAATTATATACAAATAATTTTCAAACCTGCTCACAAAATTTTACGAGAATCTGTAAAGATATGCGATCTGTAGGCGAAACAAGACGGATAGACTGACTGACAAACTCAGACGGCCAAAAGCATTTTTGTCCAATCTCGAAACTGAGTCACTTCGCTCGCTCGGTCAGTCTCGACTCTATACCCTACAGAGTAAATAGAACTCTGAACTTGCTCTTAGCAGATAAAGAAAATTGTCACATCTATACTGCCTTCAATCTAAGGCGTTATGTTGCCGGCCGTAATGGCGGCTGCTCAGTTTTTCAGGATTATGGAAGAAAAACGGCGGTATTATCGGATCTTAGAGTAATCGGCTGTCTCGCATCCGTATCCTCATTACTATTCCAATTCCTTGCGGATTTAAAGCTATTCGACTTATTGAAAGGAGAGAACTGTGTTGGCTTTTTAAATCTGTCTGTAAATTAAGAGTTGTTCTATACAGTCATGGCCATAGTTTAATATAAGCGGAGTTTTAATTCTAATAAATGCTAAGCAGACGACGTATACCTTTTGTGGTCAATGTTTTAGTATATTTCATTGATTTGAAATCAATCAAAACTGAGATCATCATCTAAGATCACAAAGTAAAGTTTATTTAAAAATTGTAGTGAAATGCTTTTATTATAACCTATACTTATACAATTATGTTAATGATGAATGTGATTTAAAGCTGAAAAAAATTGCTGTCAATATTAGAAAAAAATCTTCAACAGTATACTTAAACTTTATACACCCAGATACACGGTTAAATAATCCCAATGACGAAGGCTCGACACAGATGTCAAGTTAATGGACACCAAGATTTTGGCGGCGGCGCGCCTTGGGATTTCAACATTTTTCTTGGCTCGAGAAGACACGTTTACTTGTCACTTACCGGAAAAACTGACAAATCCACAATCCTAAATTATAACTTTTTGACTTTATGCTCCATTTGGCATGAAACACAGTTATTTAATTATTGTTTTTTAACAGCATTACAATGCTTGGATTATTACCCAAATAAAAACATGTGATGAAAAATTTCGCCATAGTGGATTCGAACCCACAACCCTCACGTTAAAGCCGTGCATGCACTACCAACGCGCTACTGTGACTTCAAATCACTTTGACGAATTTTCTCATCACATAGTAAACACGCATTTGAAGCATGTGTTATTTATTCTTCATTACTACCCACTATTTAGACGTGTGGTATTCAACTATGAAATTAGTAGTTTCGAGCTCCACATCACACTACCACTGGGTGAGTCGTTATATATAATGAACAAGTAAAAAAAATCACGGCAGTAGTACCTACTACTGCCGTGATTTTTTTTACTTGTCCATATCCAACCGTTTAGTAGATAGTGAGGTCGTTTAGGAGCACTTGACTTTAACAAATATTTGCACTATAAAACCAAATGTTTTAGAAACGGACCCCTAAACCGAAAAATAGTGCTCGCAAGCTTACTGCAATATTTCTAAAAGACCTATTCAACTATACCCCACACGATGGGTCGGTGGAGATTTTCTTTTATGATTTTATTTTATCACTTTCTACGCATGATTTATATACATACATACCCATGCTTGTTTTTGTTTGTTTTTCGTGTATGTAAGTGGCCAACACTGGTGTCAGATTTTTTCAGGGTGCCTAAAGCCATCTGTCATAGCTTGACGACTACCGTACAATGATGACAACCAGGACCAACGGCTTATACGTGCCTTCCGAAGCACGGAGGAGATCAAAAAATTTTTGTGCCACTTGTGGTCACCCATCCAAGTGCGGACCACGCCCGATGTCGCTTGACTTGCGAAAGCTAACTTACAGCTTTCTATTACTAATAGTCTCTGAAATAATATAGAAAAGGGTTTAATTTCCCAATTACCTACCTAATAAAAAGGTACAAACCTTACAATAAAACTGAAAATAAATTTCAGATAGCTAAAATGAAATATATTTTAGCAGATAAGATAAACTGATAATCAACAGTGTTTGGATTTGTCAGTGAGAAGATTTTTTTGTGAAACTTAATACAATTCATTAAACCTTACAGATACATAATTCTGAAAGGAAAAAATCCAATATTCGAATTTGATGAATATTTTAATTTGAACGCCTTTTCTCGGAAATGCCACCTTTAGAATATATTGCGTCGTTTCCTCGACTTTTCCTTGAAGGAAATCACTTTCAAAAATACTTGCTACTGCGTAAAACGCATTTTTCCTGTCTTTCCGCAATCTACAAATAAACTCGTGCCTGTATTTTTTTTTCTTCTACATTACAATACTATAACTAAAGATACACAGGATGCGAAAAACAGCCACTTTTGGCTAATGAGAGTAGAAAAGCTTCGCGTTCTTACATTAAACTGTAAACAGTAGTTCATATAATTTTTCAGAACTAAAAACCGACTTCACCCCTAAACTACACAACCGATTTTGATAAAATTTCATGGTACCACTTGGAAAGTATACCCTTTCAAACAAAAAGAATTTTTTATATCGGTCCAGGCGTCTATGAATATCGGTGAACATACATAAAAATAATTGGCCAAGTGCGTGTCGGGCCACGCGCAATAGGGTTCCGTAGTTACGAACGCCAACTTTGTGTTCATGCCACTAATAACGTCTAAAAACTAATTTTCTATTGAATTTGTATGAAATTTTCCTTTTCTAAGTTAATCGCCTACAACTTTTTAATTTTTAAACCCTACTTAGCTCTGTTAGTTTTCCTTTAAATTTCGTTATAAATTCTATAGCTGTGAAATTTTTCATGTGTCCATTTATAACCGTTTAGCAGACAGAGGGGGGGGACACTTCACTCTAACAATTTTTTTCACTTTAAAAGTAAATATTTCAGATACGGATACCAAAATCAAAAAACGGTGTTCTCAAACTCACAACATTTTTAAAAGACCTATTCAATGATACCCAACTTGATTGCTTAGTCGAGAAAAAAAAATGACTTTTCATTTTACAATTATGAGAGCTACCCCAAAAACATTTTTTTTTCAATATTTTATTTTACCGTTTTTTCCGCCTAATTGATATATATATTCATGCCAAATTACAGCTTTCTAGTACTTATAGTCGCTGAGTAAGACCGCGGACGGACAGACAGACATGAATCGCGACGAATTGATAACCTCCTCCTTTTTTGGAAGTCGGTTAAACATAGTTTGAATGGTTATCTAGGGCTAATTAAGACAAAAATTTAAATGACATCTCTGTTTAATATATAATAACCGACCAAGAGTGTGCAGGCCACGCGCAGTCTAGGGTTCCGTAGGTGCGAATGCCCACTTTGAGTTCGCGCCACTAAAAACGTCTAAAAACTAATTTTCTATTGAATTTGGATGAACTTTTCCTTTTCCGAGTACATTTTATAAGTCAGTCGCTTATAACTTTTTAATTTGTAAACCCTGCTTAGCTCTGATAGTTTTCCTTTAAACTTCGTTATATGTACTGCTGCTGTGAATTTTTTCACATGTCCATGTATAACCGTTTAGTAGATATATGGGGGGGAGACTTGACTCTAACAAAAATTTGCAATATAAAACCAAATATTTTAGAAACGGATCCCTAAATCGAAAAATGATGTTCACAAGCTCACTATATTTTTTAAAGACCTATTCAACGATACTCCACACGATGAATAAGTCAAGAGAAAATAAATTGACTCCTACTTTACATGTATGGGAGCTACGCTAAAAAAAATTTTCAATCTTTTATTTTATCTTTTTTTTTTTGCCATGATTAAAATACGCACCCATACCAAATTACAGCTTTCTAGTACTTATAGTCTCTAAATAAAATCGCGGACGGACAGACAGACAGACAGACAGACTGACATGGCGAAACTATAAGGGTTCCTTGTAGGTACTACGGCTACAAGGAACCCTAAAAACGGTTTTACTCACGTAGTGTAATTACATTAATATTTGATGATCGTCTAAACCGATCGAAACTAGTCGGCCTTTTCCGACTACACTACGTTACTTTTAATACATCTCCGTTTCCTTTCAAATAATTTATTTCAAAAGAGTTGAAATATTTGAAATAAATTATGGAACCCCAAATATTCAAGGCTTTGCCCATAATCACCACGCTATAGGCAGACGGTTTGATGATCGCAGCGGATAGTATACCTATATACATTTACATTCCCTTAATTGATCTTTTGGCACTCGTGGGAAGGCAAACGGGTGGTGATGAATTGCATTCTACTCTGAAGTTTACCCAGAAATCATTCGGCCTGCGGTGTATGTGGCTCATATTCACATCCTTATAAAGTTAATAAATATAAAAATCACTTATATTTATTCTTTACCTAAAGTAACAAAATGCTAAGTTTTTGACATATAAATTAACTAAGCCATATCAGTAAATATCCTTGGAATCACAAGTTAGCCCCGAGCGAATCATGTCCGTTTCCCGTCACATTATCTAAACCAAATGGATTATTCAATGCTAAGGATTTTTTTTACGAGTCGATCTGCCAGTGACAAGCTGATCAAAGTAGGAAAGGTTGACTTGTCAATAACTTGAAAGTAAGGACATACTTGATTTTACATTTGTTCTATTTAGATATGTTTACATGGCGAAAACAAAATGTGATCAACGAGACTGTAGTGGATTTCAAGCTAACTGCGAATGTACTGTATTATACTCTCATATACATTATATTATTAATGTATTCTTGTTTTATTTATATAAACTTTTTATTTCTTTTTTTAATATAAATTGAATATCGTGTTATGTTGCTACCGTGACCGTAGCATCTTATGATATTACTTATATGACAAAAAAACTCCACTATGATTGCGTAGGTTAGTAAACAGGTGCACTGCTTATACTCGTAGTATACAAAGTAAGTTAACCCACAGGCAGTGTTGCTATATGGAGGAGGCGTGAAATCTTATTCATTCCGTATGAATTCCAAATAAACCTAGTTATTTCTAATTGAGTAAAATATACCGCCTCATGTCCCCATTCAATGTGGACTGTACTATTGGGGGTGCAAACATTCGATGATCCCCCCCACCCCCTCTCTTAGATCTATACGTAATACCATATATTTCCTATTGGACTTCCAAAATCCGTACAGATACGGACAAAGCCGTATATATGGCAACACTGCCCACATGTTTATAACACTGGTACATTAATTAAAACCTGATAACCAAACTTTCTAATAGGGGAGCGCGTAGGTTTAATTACAAGACCCGTGTCCAGAGATGTGATTTATATAATTTGATAACAAACATTTAGACGCCACATTTGTTCACACAATAGCCTTTTAGGCCGCTTGAACAAAGTGAACAAGTTATTGCCAGCCGCTATTACACTCGTGTTTGCCCATTCGCCTTTGTTCTGCGCAAGTGAGTGATGATAATAATGATATCGTACTAAGATAACACTTTCAGCAATTACTTGGGTACAGCTGGCCCCAAATTTTATGTACATCTCCCGGGAAAACAGCCTTTCAAAACATAGGACGTAAAACTTGTACCTATGTTTAACAAAAATAATTCAATTGTACATCAATAATGAAATTACTCTAGTTGTAAATTTTTGTTGAAAGTAGTTACTGGGACTATCTTCTAGTACATTTATATTCTAATGCTCGTAGTTACAAGTTTCAAACGGTAACGGCTTGATCTATTCTTGTAATAATATTGTTAGATACTTGTTGTCATGAAATTAATTTCATCATGCATGAAACTTGTTTCATAATTTTAATTCGGCTTAAGGAACACGAATTAGTGACACATAACCTTGTTACAAAATTTTGAAGATGCACAAAGTCATATAAAATCACCTCACTCGCACAAATGTGTTGTTCTTTTAATATCTGCATCTTTATCCTCATATATCTCTGAAGCACGGACGGATTCCGTCCACTCCATAGTCGGGAAGTTATTCCTACAATTTATCTTCGACGACGCGCTTCGTGCAATCCCGCGAAGTATTTGTATACAAGAATCGTATATTTTACCTACCAATACTAGTCTAAAGTTTATAATGCAATCGAATGAAGTCATTTACAATTTCAGTTACAATTTTAATTTAAATAAGTCACTGTCCTTCTACTATGCTACGAAAGTGCTACAACAGTCAGACTGACAACTTGTAGCAGGAACGAACGTACATTCTACGACGCCTACTACAAACTTCGTAGTACTACGAAGGAAAACTGATAAATATGTCACGCTTTTGAATTCCTCCCTCCTTGATTCTGTCACGGTGAAACTTAAATAAAACTATAAACACCCAATCCTGACAAGTAGGCGTAGGAACCAATGGATTTCCAATAATCGCCTTAATTCTAAAGTTTATTATTCAACATTTTCTAATCCTTTGAATGTATTTTTAGTAACTTTCAGGTAGACCTTTGAGAAATGTCAACCTTCGTCAGAGTAAAAGCCTCGTTTACTTATTAAGCGAATTTTTAAGAAGCTTTCTGAAATGTTTTGATTTGCCGTTTTACAAGTTAATCTGAGTAATGGATCAGTGATTCAGTTTATTTTGTTTTTACCTTATTTTTTTGGGATTATAATCTGTTACTATGTTTAGCCCACAATACAAGAATATAGATATATAAAAAAGTGTTGAAGCAATTATTTTGTCTATTATTAGCCTTTCAAAGGATTTAGGCCTAATTCTTGATGAATGATTTTCATGTTAAATAAAATTTTCTAAGCAGAACTATTCTAAAATATATGTTTTAATATTATGTAATTAGTTGGAGAAACGACATAGGTATAATTATTGAATATGTTTGTCGTCTGATATCCGGCCCAGAAAAGCACCACTTCATCTCTTCCTGGCGATGTAAAGCAAAAGCGCACCCATACACTTCTAGTAAATGACTAACTTGTTTTTTTTTAGCGGCTAGCGGATGAGTAAGACAAATTGAATAAAATTCATACTCCACTGACAAGAGCATAGCTCTTAAATAATGAAGATATAGATAAACGTAATTTCGTACAGTAAACAAAATGACCCGCGTAAATGATGTTGCATGGCAGCGACAGACTTCTTGCATCATGATCATGACGATATTTACAATAAACTTAGGTACATGAAACAAAACTGCTATAATAAACACCGTGCCCGTTTTATTTCGTCATTTTATATTGTACGCAAATACTAAACAAATATTTTTTCACGTACGCCAAAAAGTTTTTTGGGTGTTCTGGGAATGACATGTGTTACCTAATTACTGGTAGATAGGTCACGTACATAGACCGTTTTCAACGCTACGTCGACCCGCATCGCCTTCGACAGATAAGCCTACGAGATCGGACCCTGAAAAAGCTTGATTATAGCCTTATGTATGCTTTACTGATAACGGAAAAATATGTACAAATACTTAATATATTTCATCATGTAATACTATAACCATATATATATATTTCATTATGTAATACTGTAACCATCTTCTCGTCATACACAACTTCTTTTAGTGAGTCGTATATATGCAACTTGATATAAAAACCCATTCAACATACATACATATTTTCATGCCTGTTTCCCATGGGGACAGCCAGAGACTATAGATTTCCGCTCGCTACGATCCTTGCAAACCTCTTTTGCTTGGTCAACACTCATTATTCCTTTCATGCATGATCTCCGGTTATAAGTACTCCTTACTTCACCTTTCTTCAGAACATCTGCATTTTGTCGCAAAACGTTCGTCGAGGTCGACCCGGTTCGGTTCTTGCTAGAAATCAACATCCGCATCCGACACTTTAACACACCCATTCAATACTTTTATAATATGACGTGTACTTAAGAATCCCCTTACCCTAGACTTTTCCTTACAAACGTAGTCTACGTTTTATTTTGAAACGACATGTCAGACTTCGGTAAAAAAAAAAAGAAATCTCAATTATCTAGGGCTATAATTGGTTTCTGACAGTAAAATTATGAACTGGAAAGAAATTATAAGGGTGTAGAAGTTTTCCATACTGATGGTCAAATATGATATAATACACTATATTTTCTTTTAAGTTCATAATTTTACTGTGGGAAACCAATTATAACCCTAGATACTTGCATCTTCTTCAAAACTACGTAATTTTGCCCATATCCGACATGTCGTTTCCAAATAAAACGTAGACTACGTTTGTATGGGAAAGTCTGATTCTGTCCAGGGTAAGGGGACTCTTAAGGATATCGATCCAAAACGTCGCAGAACGTTCATCAAGGACGACCCGGTCCGGTACTCGCTCCACATGAACATCCAACACTTTAACACACATTATTCAACACTTTATCGATATCGATCCAAAACACGATGGCATTTGTTATGCTACGATACGACAGATGCACTTTAGGGCGCTTGAAGAATCAGACCAGTGATACCACTTTCACGAAAAATAAAACTGGAATTAACTTTTGTTGAACTGTTTTGGTGTATTCTTAATTTTTTACCATTTGACACAAACAAGATCAATAAGGCTTAAGTTCTTTGTCTCCAGTATTCACTTCAATCATAATTAAAAGTTTGTACCAGAATAAATCCCAACCTGTTGGAATAATCGCAGAAACTTGACTGAAACTCGGATCGGCGTTTCGAATTAGTTAACAAGTTTAAAGCAACCGACAAACTGCCGACAGGTGGCACTATTGTTCGGTGCTCTCTCTTGATAATACAGATAGTACAACTATGTACTTCACTGCCAAAACAACCAACTTGTACTTACTGCGTTATCTTTGCTGCTCGCTGAGGTTTTAGTTTCCTACTTTAGTATCTTGAACAGACTTTACATCTGCTCACATATTACTGACTAAGTACTTAAAAATTGTTCGTAAAGCGAATCGTTAAGGTGGTTTGAAATCATCTTTAAACATTTTTATCGATGATTGTTATCTTAAGACTTAAACTTTACACGTAAAGAAGGCAATTGAAGAATTAAATATAGACCTTGGTAGGCACTTTTTAACCGACTTCAAAAAAATTAGGATGTTAATAATTCGTCGCGATCCTTTTTTTTTTATGTATGTTCACTGATTACTCGAAGACGCGTGGACTGATTTGGAAATTATTATTTGTTTGAATGGGTATATTGTCCAGGTGGTTTTTAGTTTTGAAAAATTATATACGTCAATAAGTTTAGTATAAGTAGGTAATGTACCTATACCTGTGTAGTCACAGAAATTAGTTTCGTATTGCTTGATTTTATTTTTACGTTAGAAGAATAACTTTGTCAATCGACGCCTTAAATTGAGATATCAAACATTTATTAAACTTTTACATAAAATTTCCATTACTTGGCACGTTGACCGGCGGCGTTCATAAATCTAGAATTTTCGCTTTGAAAGCCTCGAAATGGCATTCTACACACCACACTTTCGCGAGATGTGTATTGGGGTTTGAAGTATATTTATTCTTTATTCATTAAAAAAAGGTATAGTATTCAACCTGTTAGCTTTTCAAAACTTTTAAACAATTGAATGAGGATAGATTCATCATTTAAAATTTTATACCCACATTAATATCTACCTATAGATTATTTGAAGTCGAATATTTTTTCATATGAAAGCTTTTATTAGTAACTGTTAGTCACTATTCGAATTATCATATCAAGAATAAATTGAGGGTGGGCCAGTGCTTGCGTGGGCGTTTTTATGCATTTTGCATACAAAAGTTCACGGCTCGGCTCCTTAGAGACCCCTGCAATTAAAGAGATATGACCCGGCGTCTCTTTCATTCGGCTAAAAAAGAAAGTTTTCTGGCCATTGTTTCGTTGAAAAGAGTGGAAACCTGCATTCATCATTTATCCATGTTTATTTTTCATATCGACACACTTTTTATATGCGTTCATGTCGTCAATTTCAGAAAATGCTGAATTTCTGAAACTGATGACAGAAACGCACGCAGACATTTGAAATAAATGAACGTGAAAATACAGCGAGTATCACGGATAAATCCGATAAATACATACTACCATCACTAAACACATATCCAGGTGTTGTCCGTGCATTCTAACTCTGATTGTCTTGTTATAATGTCTCTTGTTCTTTACGTCAATCAAAAATTACATAGACGTTGCTAGCTAGAACTAAGATCTCGCTCGAGATCCGAAGGTATGTAAAAAATACAATTTGCCAAAATAACCGTTTTTTTAAACTAATTTATATTCCTGCTTCAAAAACTTTAATACTGTTCAGAACATCTTGGATGCTAACATTTTCTTGATACTTGTATGAGTTAAATCTACCTACATCCTACAAGGTCGTATTCAAAACAGCCAGGCAGAGAAAACTTCAGCAAAGGCCTCGCATCGTTTGGAATATTATGCAAATACACACTTCCATTTTCGTAAGCAGATCCGGTGTCGTATGTAAAAATTTTCGCAAATCTCGTTTTATTTTGTTTTGTGATTTAACACAAGTGCGAGCGGGCGTCTGTATTTGATGCCCGTGGCAATATTATACCGAAAAGCTAAAAGTTGTTTCATAAGGGAAAAGTAAAGCTAACTATTTATACTTCGCATCTTTGATTGATAAATAGAAATATGATACGGAACTTCAGTTAGAGTCGATAGCTTTTATTACTTGAGTACATCTTCAGGAATATATTCCTACATATCACTTAGATGTTTGAGTGATAGAAAATCACAACAACCATAAGTCCTTCTTTACATTTGTATAGTAAGTATATGAAGTTACATAATTCTTCTTAGTCATTCACTCTTTACAGAGAAATCGTGATTATGGATTGGGTTGTTCGTTGTCGATTTGTCTCCCTCCACATACATGTATCTGTCTGCAGCTTTTCTGAAGTATGAAGTTCATATATTTTGACAACCTTTGTGGCGTAGTGGTCAACATGCTAGTCCGCCACCCAGAGGTCCCGGGTTCGATCCCCGGTCAGGGCAAGTTGGAAAATGGCCTCTTTCAAATTGCCCTGGGTCTTGGATGTTTATCTATATATGTATTTGTTATAAATTATAGTATCGTTGAGTTAGTATCCCATAACACAAGTCGTGAACTTACTTTGGGGCTAGCTCAATCAGTGTTATTTGTCCCTATATATTTATTTATTATTTATTTATTTATATAAATGCAAAAAAAATAAAGTTTTAGTCTTTTAAGGAAGCAAGCATAAATATAAAATATTTGTCAGTGAATCGTATTTGTAGTGAGCTCGGCTGGCCATTCAGCGTCTTCGGGCAAATGTTTACATTTCAAAAGGCACGCCATTGAGGCGAGATGTATAATCGAAAATGCCAGGCTAGCCTTTAATACCCGTTCTTTCATGATATCCTATATTTATGGTGGTGGTTCTTATCATTGGTTTATTGATATGGTATCTATTTTTACAAGCTTTTATTTAGTTTCACCTGTCCCGTTGTCTGTCGGTCTGGCTGTCTGTCTGTCTGTAATCAAATCTTGCAAGTTAAATTTGACCCATTTCACGGTTTTAGATTGAGCTTAAATTTTGCACGCATACATATATCGCGTGTCAATGCAATGTTACGAAGTCATGGAGCTGATCTGATGATGGAGCCGATAGGTGGCCATAGGAACTCTGTGATGAAACGACTTGCACAGCACTTTATATAAAAGCTTGTTTTAAAAAAATATATATATTATATTATTATTGTTTATATTAATATCAAAGCGGCAAAGCAAAAGCGTCACTTTACATTTTTTTGGGTAGATAGGCACATTTAATGCATGTAATATTGCACTCTCACCATCTTCTTACTTAATCTAATTGTGACTGAATTACTTTTATTGATATATTGTCACCAATTTCTCAGTAATCATAGTTTCAAGCAAGCACGGTTTACAAACTTTAGTTTCAATGTCTTTTTAACCCGCTTATGATCTGCGAGGTATTCTTTTTTTGAATCGCGTGATGGGTTTCCAAGTTAAGATACCTATACGTAAAAGGGACAGAATTAGGTAACATTGATTGTTCTAGCCCCAAAGTAAGTTTAAACTTGTATTATGGGATACTCAAAAACGATACTATATTTTATGATAAATACATACCTAATATGAACATCCAAGACCCAAGACAATTTTGAAAAAGAGCTAGTTGGCCATTACATCCATCAAAAAAAATCTATGGAGAAATCAAAGCTATGGATCGATACGCATATACGGCACTGATACACAAAGTGACACTGCATCACAAAATGCAAGGTATATTAGTTGCTAACCGATTGGACAGAAAAAACCGCTACCTTAAAATTAAATAACTTTTTACTAAGTTTTCTTTAGAACCCTTAGAGTAAGATCTCTTCATTTCAAGCTCGGCCTGAAGGAGGTTTAGGGTCGGATCTCACGTATCAACACGGAACAACCCTTTTCTATGCTGCGATCCTTTTCTGTCGGTCAGAACATTTATCGTCAAAGCAAATAGCGACATATGACGGTTCTGAGCGACAGAAAAGGATAGGTGCATAGAAAAGTGCTGGTCCGTGCTGACAAGTGAGATCCAACCCTTAAACTACATTAATCTTGAAGTACCTGCATTTAAATTTTCCAGCTCTAGATAAAAGTGCACGAGCTACTGAAGATGTTTATTTCATCAGATAATATAACTCAGGATTAAGACGACGGAGCCCGGCAGCGATCCGTTTGCATTTCATTTTAAAGAGATAAAGGTAGTGAGATTTAAACAATATTTCTGTTTAATTTATTTATTTTTAAATGTATGAAAACAGAAAAATATTATTTAATTGCTATAGGATAAGGATAGATTTTTCGCCTGATATCAAGGTATTTTTTTAACGAATTTACCTGCTGGAGTGATTAGGTGTGTTTGTGAACAACTATATATGTACTAAACACGTATATATCCTTCGCAGAGCAGTCGGAGCCAAGGCAATAAGACCAAAGGCTACTTTTAATATGATGCATGGTAAGTAAGGAAAAGAGTAAATTAAATCATAGTGATTATTTGCTACTCGATTAGACTATTCAATTTGGTTTTCAGCAGGTAGAGAAGCAGCTGGTACATACATACTTACTATGTTTTTTTTTCTTTTCTACCATGTCAAAACTATATTGTAATATAATATAGTGTGTGGAAACTTTTTATACTATAATATGCTAAAAATTACTCAGCTATATTTATCTCGCATGTTGCGTTTCGAATATCATTTAGTAAGTGCGTATTTTACGTTACAACCTACAACGAAATACGGGGCAAAAACGCTGGCCTGAAAAACATTTTTAATATCTTCTTAGTATAGCCACAGGTAGCACAATGTAGGTACACACTTTGGTAAATTTAATTTTCTCCGCACATAATATGAGATGTGGGAAACCGCAACAAATATGGCGTTACTCAGCGCGAATTATAAAGTTACCAACACATAGATTGATAAAGTTTGTTGCACGCCAACCACTATGTGAAATTAACAAACTTAGGAGCCCCTCGTCCTTTGCTACTCCAAACTTCAGACCACTAGCGCTGGATTGCATATAAATTGTGCTCCATCCATAAACTCCACTTATACCAGACTTGAAACACCATTTACCATTTTTATGAGAGTGCTTGTTCAATACATTGTCTACTTAGGCGCGGGGAAGAATATAATACACTACGGCGCCACTTTAACATGAATTTACTGTAACCGCATTTTCAAAAGCAACACTGAAATACATTCTCGTATTCTCACAGGAACGCCGCTCCAGATGAAACAAGGAAATACACAAAACTCATAATCCAAACCGCGACAACAATGTAAAGCCGCCCCGTCCCGTTAAGGCAAACGTGGAAATTGTGTACATAATCAAGAAACTCATAAGTTTGTTACACAAACTCATTTCACGCTTATTTGGTTCCATTGAAATTCTGGGATCACAAAAGTGGAGCGGGAAATCAGATTAAGGGATTAAATATGCGGAGTTAAAAATGAAATAGTTGTTTAATTAAACAGAGACTTACTGGAAATGGTAGGGAAATATTCTTCTTGAGAAGTTAGTAGTTTGGAGCCAGTGGATGCGGAGCCAAGTGGGCGAAGAGTTCTCAGTCGGAGTGTTTGCTCAAACGAAGTTAGTTGCCGAAAGCGATGTAGTAGTTCAACGGCGCGTCTTGCATTTATTCTGAGTATTGGATCTGAACCGAATCATTCGTATTTCCGAAGATTGCATCGAGTTTGAACAAGTCTTGTACTATTTAGAAGTAAATCTAGCCAACATTGACTTTAGCTTTCAACATGTTGTAGTTTTAGAATTAAGTTTAGAATGCAAGTGAGGGAACAATTCTGTAGATGTCGGGTGGAACTAACTAGGTGGTACATCGTAACATAATAATATTATACTATCTCTCCATCTTAAATTTAACAACGTACTATAAAGTACACAGGTAAGCAGGTTTTTCTGTAGGAGAAATACAGAACACATGATAAAAGAAAACTAATGTCAATTTAAAGGGTTGATATAATATTAAGTTAGTTTATATAATGATTTAATTTATTTTCTGTACCTTTGTATAGAAAAAGAATGCACGGTATTAATACTACTGATATACCTGTACACAGATAATATTATAATATTATGAACAGAAAATAAATTAAATCGATGGTCAATTTAAAAGGTTGTCATATTATTAACTATAAATCGACCATGGATTTAATTTATTTTATTAATCTATTTACAGAAAATAAATTAAAGCTATGGTCGAATCAAAGGGTTGTCATATAATAATATGACAACCCTTTAAATCGACCATTACTTCTCTTTTACCACGTATTCTACATTTTTCCTGCAGGAACACACGCTTTACATGTGTATACTGTGAAGTTTTCGGCCTAAACTAAGACCATTTCATCACTTTTAATCTTAAGGTAGCTTGAAAAATCTGATGCCAGTTTTGGCCACTTACACCCATGAAAAATAAAACAACATCTCCATTACTTACTGCGGATGTCTTTAGAGGTCACTAAAGCAAGGCAGCACCCGGGTCGCACCAAAAGAGAAAATGGTACCTAGATAACATATCATCATCATCATCTCAGCCGCATTAAGTCCACGGCTGGACATAGGATATGTACATACTCGTAGATTTAATTTAGGATGATTTCATTTTATATTCCCAAATACCTGCAACGTGATTTAAGAATATTTCGAAATTTAACAATCATACAGGAATCTTTTAAATATTTTACCATCCTGGTTTTCAATTTTTCCCTTCTAATGATTCAAACTGAAACTAAAAAGAAAGTTTCAAATATAGGGAAAATTAAAACTTGATCAATTAGTTCTTTTAAAAGCCATATGAATTTCAGCCGCACATACAGACTACGTTTTTAAAATTTCTTGCATGAATAGTCCCATCAGGCGCTTCATTCCACGCCACAAGCCCACAACTCACGGGCCGCAACAAAAGAAAGCGATATCATTATTCAAAGAAGATTTAGCTGCGTCGGGAATGCATAACAAATAGCTATTTTCGCATAGAAAATCTTTGATCATAACATAAAGACGTTTTTAGTGAAAATGAAAAATGATAGCCTCCTCCTTTTTTGAGGCCGGTTAATTAAATAATGTTTATTTTACACACAGAAACTATAACGATTTATGCGAGCATTGCCATTATTATCATATCTTTTTATTTTTATTTATTTCCTTGTTTCGTCCTTATAAGTAGTCAGGCTGCTTAGCTCCTAGTGGGGAGAGGCTGGTGTACCTCACTACATTGAGCCTGCATCTCAATACAGGCACTGCTTAGTTCAGACACACCAGTCTCTCACAATCTTGTATTAAAATTTGCCATCTGCTATTATGAGTATAGTTTTAAGTAGGTATGTATTTTAGGTAGAAGAGACAATACAGAACTTTTGAATTTGAATTGTACCTAAATATGAAAACTCAAATGAGTTTTACCGATATCCTTTATTGTCACCTTGTGCGGCATTCCTGGCCGTTAGGCCATGAGGTCGCCAAATCATGCATATAAATCATCAGGTTTATAAAACCAAAATACGTACCTACATAACTTTTTCAAACAATAATTTACGAGGAAAAGTTTATTTAGTGAGAACATTTTATGTTCCAATTTGTGAATTAACAAGGCAGGACTTTTTCATCAGTAAGCATATCCTGAAGTGTTTTCCAATCCAATCCTGTCAGACACGTTCCCGATTTATGTGCATGTTCCAATACGTCCGTCCGGGTTTATTTATTTGAACTTTTTCGCTAATTCTTTTTATTTTTCATGAGTGATTCAGGTCAATTACACCCTTACCACCCACCCACTTCTTCAATCAATGTCAAGTTGAAGGGTTGAAGCACACATTTGCGTTCATAATTTATAATTGAACCAGATTTTGTCCTCCACTGTTTGAATATATCGCCTACGGGCTGTCGTCAAGATATATCTTATTCCTGTAAACGAGCTATTCCTGTATTTCCTGTATATATATGTCAAATGGTTACACCTTAGGTTTATCCTGCTTATCTTCGGCTACACCTAGGTTTAGCCTTCATCATTCCGGCTAAAACTAGGTGCACCCGGTCTATCCGAATATAAGCAGAATAAACCTAAGTGTGACCATCTGAGACTTGCTGCACCTAGGTCTAGCCGGTTAAACCTAGGCGTAGCCGCATTTCGTTTAACTGCTTCAACGATTTTGATGAAACACGGTATTAAGGAAGTGAGGGGGCAAAAAAAAAATTTTCATAAAAAAAGTTACGGAGCAAAGCTCGGCCACCCAGCTAGTCCACTTAAATCACGAGTTTTTCACTGTTATATTTCGATAATAGTGGAAAACATTTTCGTTTAAACATAAATTACTAGTTATTATTTTATTTAAATTCTAATTGTCGGTTTCAAAAATTCACAGAAAGTTTTGCGACCACCATCATAGACTGATGATAGTAGCAAAACTTTTAATTTCTTTTAAATTAGAACATTTTATTTATGTTTTTTTGCAAAACCATACAATTTTAAATGCATCGTTTACCATTGTAGAGTATTACATCGTCACAAGTAGGTAGGTATATCAGCTCAATCCGTAGCAAGTGAATGAAAATTTTTTGCAAATAGTATGAAACGGACAACTTAGAAAAGGCGCCGCATATGTTGCGAGTCAAATAAAAATATGTAAAAAATAATTAATAAAAGAGTACAGAGTAAAGATTTGTTATAGACATAACTGAGGCAGTTTTAAAACTTAGCTTCACATAAGGTATGTAAATAATGCATACTTATATAATATTACGTTTTCAGTTTTCATAAACTTAGCCAAACTACAAAACTTGAATAAAAGATATTTCATCAAAATTTGCTTTCGTTTACAGCAATATCACTAAAATGACATTTATAAGCCATTTAACATCGCTAATCGTGCGATAATTTGCATACAAATCGGCCAGATTCAATCGATTGTCCACAAGCATGACCAACAACTTACCTAAGTACGTAAGTACGTAATTTACTCCGAGAGAAATCGAACTGGAAAATAATAAAGAGAACATTATAATATTACTATATTATATATATATATATAATATAGTATTATTATACATATATATATATATATATATAAATATATATATATATATATATATATATATATATATATATATATATATATATATATATATATTGACTGTTATAAAATGATAACAGCCGAGACCCACAGCCTAACGTGCCTTCCAAAGCACGCTAGATCTCGAGGAACTTGTGGTCACCCATACAAGTGCAGTGCAAAATATGCCCGCGCTAGTATTGCGTACTCCCGCCGGGCCATCGAGCTCCTCAAATAATAAAAGTAATGTGTGAAATGACAACCTTTATGAATGTCGTGAACAAAACACATTATTCTTTAGCGAATACGTGTAAACTCTGCAAGCCGCACAAATACTGTGTTGGTACGTAAAAATAAGACGTCGACGCCACAATATGCGAAGCCGAACAAAAAATATATACGCATGTCGAATACATTTTTTTCTTCTGAATAGAGTGAAAAGAGTTCCAAGAAAATTAAAATAAAATACTATTTAAAATAGACCTACATGTACCTTTACTATATAGTATAAATATAACTTGAATAGTCTTCATCATGATATTTGGCTACAGATATTACACGGCGGGCATATAGGCTTCTCCCATTAAGACCGATTTGTACGTTTGCAGACAACTAAAACAACCAATTTGTAGCTCTTGAATAGCTCACATTATATAACATACCTACTATTTAATATGAATCACATCTTTATCTCTAATAATAGTATACAAAGCATGATAAGTAGAGCGTAAATGAGGTGCGAAAGGCGAAGAACTTTGTCGAGTCGCAAAAACAACGATGTCCTTTTTATCAAAGAAAAAACCGTATTTGGACCAGCCGTGTTTTATTCTCCGAAGATCATACAGGTCACAAAGGAACGATAAAATGGGCGCCAATTTCTAGAACCCTATGCACGCGATGAGCTCGCAATGCGTCACTATATTTGCGTTACCTGTTTATTTAACATCTTTAAGATTCTGTCTCACTTTAAATACACGCGAAATGAATAGACTTGTGGAATAGACTACATATTCATTAAATCGGCTACATAAAAATAACGTCTTTCCCATTTCTCATTCATCTCGATCAAGATAGATATCTGACTGTCTGAGGCAGTAACTATTTTATATTCATCGAAAACATCAGAATCGTTTTCGCGGCCATCATTTGCAAGAGCGCCAACGTCATGGATCGCAATAAAATAAATCACGACAGAAGCTGTGACGATTTGATTCTGAAGATATTTGCGTTTGGGTCTGCAACGATTCTTGGAGGACCGTATTTACTCTATGCCCAAGAGTGGCGTTGCCCCGGGCCACAAAATTAATTTAATAACACTGGGGCGGCCAAGTTGTCTACCAAACGGTAACCAAGTAAACATTGCAGTCAGCTGCTTATTTAATTTACCAGTGCATTTCTCTGCTTTTGTCATGATAACTTTAATCTAAACGAACAAACCTACGTTTTTGATTATAGTGTAAAAATATATACATTTTGCAAATTGCATATTTCAGTGAAATTACGTGACGGTGTTTTTTGAGGACGTTACTAATGTGCAAAAAAGATGAAGGATCGAAGAAAGGTTAAGCAAATTTTTGTCATCTATACATATAATAAAACAGTTAAAAAATGTGTCTGTATATTGAATACATTTCCAAAAAATATTGGGGCGATGGAGACATAGTAATAGAGTAAGAATTTTAAAAAAATCTGTTTGTTTGTTTGTCCGTTTGTCTGTTTGTAGTTTGTACACGCTAATCTCTGGAAATACTGGAATCTTTTTATGTTATGCAAAAGTTGTACAGCCTGATGAGCATTTTTTTGTTCAGGTATAAAAATCGAAGATCTGATGCAGATACGCCGGAGTCATAAAGCCCGCGCGAACGAAGTTGCGGGTATCAGCTAGTTTTTAACAAAACGACAAATAACTTACTAATGATTACGAAGGGTGGCAAAGTCGAAAATACGCCGAAGCTCTGATAATGGACAAGTCGAATTCCCACGGGATGAACGCCGTCGTCGAGCCATTTCCAATTCGGGAACGTTCACCATGCATATCTTATCCACACATTTGTTTGTCTACCGAACTCCGACAGTTCTACACTGTTGGCTTTGTGGCCCCAGGGCAAGTTTCGAGTAAGATAATGTTCACTTGGCGTTAATAACTTGCATGTAGTGTGGCTGACACTGCAAATTGGATATTTGAAATATTTTTACCTTTCTGGTAAGGTAAGATATTGTAATTATTATAAATTTAAAAGGGTCTATTTATTAGTAGGGTACTTACATGGTAATTATTCACCTATTTGTTTGTCTTTTTAGGGATCCGTCGTAAACAAGGAATGAAGGAACCCTTATAGTTTCGCCATGTCTGTCTGTCTATCTGTCTATCCGTCCGCGGTTTTACTCAGCGACTATAAGTACTAGAAAGCTATGATTTGGCAAGAATATACATATTCATTAGGCGGGAAAAACGGTAAAATAAAATATTGAAATAAAAATTTTTTTGGGTAGCTCCCATATAAGTAAAGTGAAAAGTATTTTTTTTCTCGACTAATTAATCATGTTGGGTATCATTGAATAGGTCTTTTAAAAATATTATGTGTTTGTAAACACCGTTTTTCGAATTTGGGATACGTTTCTAAATAATTTGCTTTTAAAGTGAAAAAATTTGCTAGAATTAAGTGCCCCCCCCCCCCCCCCCCTCTATCTGCTAAACGATTATATATGGACACGTGAAAAATTCACAGCTGTAGGATATATAACGAAATTTAAAGGAAAACTATCAGAGCTAAGTAGGGTTTACAAATTAAAAAGTTATAGGCGATAAACTTATAAAATGTACTCGGAAAAGGAAAATTTCATACAAATTCAATAGAATATTAGTCTTTAGACGTTTTAAGTGGTATGAACTCAAAGTTGGCGTTCGTATCTACGGAACCCTACTGCGCGTGGCCCGACACGCACTAGGCCAATTATTTTATGTGAGTAACACACAGAAGTGCCTTATTAAGAAAGTTAAGTATCTCTCTCTCTCTCTCTCTCTCTCTTTATCTAGGACCCTGTACTTTCAAAGAGATACCTTTCAAAGTCCAGGGTCCGCTTTCCGGCTTTTTCTTCTCCACTCCGCAGGATCTTGAGCATCCTTGGTTGTAACGAGTGTCACGCATATTTTCCTTGACGACGACAAGCTAGCACTTCTTGGTTCTACCACGCCCGCCGGGCCCCTGTGGAAGCAGCATGGCGGTATATTTGGTTTCTAAGTTAATTATCTTTAGAAAAAGCCTTCGAGTCAAACCGTTACGTAGCAAAGCAAAGGCAAATAATGTAGGTAGATATATCTATATTGTCGAACAATCCAGGGCAGAATCAACGAATGTGTGGCATTTGTAGTTTAGAAAAACAATATTTAATTTATTCTATATCTAGATTCATTTGTGCAGCGCAGTAAGCGCAAACATCTTGACAAAACTTGACTTACTTGACTTATTGTCCTATGTCCCCTGGGTGGAGCAAAGGGCGGCAACACTACTTCTCCATCTCGTTCTGTCTTAAGCAACGCGCTTTACTTCAGACCAAGACTTGACGAAAACAACTTACTTATTGTTACACTAATAGTATAAGGACATACATTAGTGCATCTTATTTAAACATACACACATTATGACGTCGCAGCTATATCCTTAACGGGATAGACAAAGTCTAGGGCCGTAAGGCACAAAGGGCACTCTTAACCGTGATGATGGTAGTGAATGTGGAAAATAGAATCGAAATAATAACGGGTCTAGCCGCATCGCCTATAGACGTGATTCATATTCTAGCCCATTCCTTCAATCAGTTTTTATGGTGTCCAGTGCATACGAAGAGCTTGCGCTGCTAAGCTATTCCACCGACCTAAGAATAAAGAAGACTACACTAATCTTCAATAGCTGGAGACTAGAGAGGCACGTTAAGAAGAAGAAGTAAAACCACCAGCTAGCTATAGAGCCATCAATAAAATCCCCGTTACTATAAAATGGCATGAACTTACTCAGACGTCGTAATAGATGAATGTGGTCATGTAATAAAACCTAAGAATGGCCATTCCACCCTAAAATTTACGAGTTCTCAGCAAAGAAAGCTGTTAGTCCGTAAAATTGGTCATAAAATTGAAAATTATCTTCTTACTCTGGCATTTCTCGTTAACTATGAAAAATATATTATAATAATGATAAGAAACCTTGGAACACTGTTTTTGTGCTACAGAGTAAAAGCAAGAAAATGACTAATAGAGAGATGATTGCAAGATGATTTTGACAAATAAAACATGAAAAGATTAAATACAGGACCGGGGGATAGTGGAAAAATGGAATATATTTGCCCAATAATCCGCATCTTGCAATAAACATAAACGGCAGTCATACTTACTCACGATATTGGTCAAATGGAAGATATAAAAAAAAAATTAAGCGATATGCGTGAATAAGATAACATCAGGAGGTATATATTATCCTTTCGTCATTAAACTTACGCGAATATACTCTTGCAAAAATGCTTTCAGAAAACAAAACTTTAAAGTGTTCATATAGCATATCTATTTCCTGTTCGCGCATTGTGTAAAAACTTCTTTGTTTCTACTTTCCTCGTCTATGAATAACAGAGTCGTGATACAACTGGTTGCAGTTGCATCACGACTCTGTTATTACAACTAAAAATGCTTGTTGTGTTGTTCTAATTTTAAAAGCACCTAAATAGGTATAACATGCTATGAACTATTACGTCTTTATCCCTAATAAGACACATGGATCACTTTGGGCTCTAAGTAGACAGAGCCCCGAGCCTCAATATTCAAAGATCGAAATAATGATGGGTTGGTAGTCGTATCGCCTTATAAGTAACCATTCGCATTTTTGCCCATTCCCTCGATAGGCTTCCACGATATGCACGCGCGGGAATAGAAGCAACTATGTACATTCTACTTTTTTTTTCAACACAATAATGTGCATTTATTTATATAATGTACATATATTAGATATTTATTATATATTTGTAATGCAAAGTGGATGGCAACCCAAGTGACATTCGGGGTTCTATATAAGATGTCTAGTCGTTCACATGAACTCCACAAGCTGCGTAAGTCAGCTGTATTCTTGCTATAATAAGCTGTATAGCTTGCTATAATGCTCTTATAGAACCAGTTTGGACACATATTAAACAGCCTTAAGTTCACAATGGCTGTAAATTAGCAGTATAATAGCATTATAATAGCAGTTTAAGTAGTAACATCGGACTTAAGGCTGACTTACGGCACTATATGGGACGCAGTGTGAACCATACAACGTACATGAGTGTAATAAAGAGTAACAAGTGGCTAAATACACAGCCTTCACAGTTATAAAATCCGACAAAAGTACTCCAGTACCGTGCTACCTAAAATTCACGTGTGTCCTATAAATTATTTCTTATTTTATTATCATTAGTTTTGGTTTTGTGTGTGTCATCAGAAAGCGGATATAAATTGGATAAAAATTTATGATAACACGCGGTAAGTACCTGTTTTAAATACTTAATAATGTTAAGACCTATGGGAATGCAACTTTATCGTGAAATGTATACATATTTACAGCTAAAATATTCACGCGCCTCTGTAAAAAAGCGATATTAATTTTAAAATATTTAAAACTGGCTGAGAGGAAATCTACAATTCTCAGTTTTTTTGTCGGTGAGCGTATATATAGGTTCACATGTGTTCTGTTACAATGCTGTTATCTATATGAAGTCCGACATTTGTACCACTACAGAGCCAATGTCTATAAATTTATTCTAATGTGAACTTATGTACAGCTTTAAGATGTAGTTCAGGTCAATTATGTATCATCGTTTAATTCTTTTAATATACTGAAATTTTAGAGATCCGCAATAATAATTATTGTCCGTTAAATCACCTAGCCCAGGTACTAAGTCAAGTATGAATACCTAAAGTACAAATTGTGTAACAAACTAACAAAAATCACTTTTTGTTTTCGTGTGAGACACACAGTTTGGTGTCAGAGTATTTACACTTACAAAAAACACTACTCTGTTCAAGGAGGTATTTGAAAGAATGTAAACAAACTAGATAAAGAGGGACAACATTATGCCCTGCGACAGACAAGGACAGAAAATAATAGTTGTCACTCAGCCATAGTAACAAACACTGTTTACAATCTTTTAAAGGTGAATAAACACCTGTCAGCACCGTAAGCGCCGACTCGGCAAGTGTAATAGTGTAACCATATTTTGCAGAATTTATCAGATAAATAACTGTCAGTCCTGTTACTTATGTGATAAATAATTGTTATTTCTGACATTTATCTGTTAAAATTCTATAAAATATGGTTACACTAGCAGACTTGGCGCGTACGGCGCTGACGGGTGTACGATCACCTAAAATATCTACTTAGACAAAGTTTATGCTATTTCTTTCTGACCTTGAAAGTAATCATGCGCATTCCTTTTAACAAGTAAGCGAAAAATAGAGGCGGGAACGGGATAGGTATAGATCCTCTGATCACTCGCGTGCGCCCGTGGCGTGCGTGATGGCCAGGATAGGATTAGTTATTGTATTGTTATTTAGTTGCGAAATAAATACCACGTGAAGTGCATGTTTCTGTGAGTGTCACCGTTATTCGTATTTAGAAAGGTATTATTTGTTTGTTTGTTTTAAGGAGCGTGTATGTATGTATTATTTGTTTATTAGTATAAATTCATTTATGTGACTGATTTCATTGTGGTTTTAGGTCAGTTTTATGTTAAGCTATTAAAATGTGAATCTATATATAAATACTTGCTAGGTAATTTGTCTTCATAAAGAGGTCACTATCACACACTACCGTCTCCGGATTTGATTTCCAAACAACATTTTGAATAAAGCAGCGGTAACACGTCCCAATTTGGAATACATTGCTGGTTATCTTGACTTTATTGTAGGTAATTCCATCCACAATAACCAGTAATGGAATGCTGAATTGGGCCCAATAAATCGGGATGTGTAATCGCTTCTTCAAATTCGTATGGTGGTATTTTGGCTCAAGGGTAATGCTTCGTTGTGTATGTGTTGATGTGTGTTTCATATTTAATTGTAATTATTAAAAACCGATATTATTATTATTTTTGATGATGATGAATGTACAAGTAAGTATTAACCCAATTATTTTCTTTCAGACAATGCCGTTTAAGATTGTACAAACCGTGGAAAAAGGACGACCCAGATTAAGTATAGTACCGTCTGTTTGTGAGGATGGTGGAAAACTATTCTAGCCTACATAAATGTTAAAAACCGAGCACGACTCGCAAAAGACAAAAACTCTTTTCCAAGTCCGAATTGGGACATTTTTTATTGCGTGGTAAAACGAAGTAATATTGCAACGTACGCCGAAGCGCAATCTGAACTACGTTTTATGGAAAATTATACAGACACAGACAATGAAACAAGTGCATCGCGCCCTAGCCCAGCACCTGTAAGACCAGCGGCAATACCACCTGCAATCCGTTTTGAAAATATGGTGCAAAATTTGGTAAGTGATTTTATTATGTTTCAGCAACACATACAAACATATAATAAAAACTAGTATATTGCACCGAGCGCTGGCTGCCGAAGCAGGGTTACAATTTAGTGTCTGTGGTATTTTGTTTTAGTAGGCTAGGCACCCCTAAAACGGAGAAAATTTGACATGGCAACACTGCAATTAATTTACCTATTTATGATTTGATATATTTTTTGGATTTTCTAAGATAACTTCTATTACTATTCAAATTAATCAATTTCTTTTTACCACTGTATTTTATTATTTCAAGAAGACTGATGATAATTTGGCACTAAACAGATTGATATCAAACTGTTTACCTACTTACTAAAATATACTAAGCTAAACTATTAATTGTTCTGAAAATATTGAAAGGATTTGTGCTCGTGGTTTTGTCGGCGACTCATCAACCGCGGATGTAAATCCACCTATCTAATTTTATGTATAAATTATCATTGGAATAAAAATAACAGCCGAACTGCAAAGTTTTATTATCATCGTTCAAGACAAGAGTTATGAATATATATTTTTTGTTTGTTTCAGATGCCAAATGCCTTCAACGCGGGAGGGACTCAAATAGATTCTACTTCTGCTACAAGTAATCAGATCGAAGCTAATGATGAAATGTCATGTCTAACCGTCTTCGACGGCGAACAGTGTATTGCAAATCAAAACATTTTAATTCAAAAAGTTAATAACCAAGAATTAATACTGCAAAATCTTGTTGAAAGCGTTCAAAAACTTACTCAAAAAGTAGCCGAGTTGTCTGTACAATTAGATGAATGCATGGTAAAATTTATGGAAAAAAACGAGCAGCCAGTGTCTGTTACTTTATTAAAAGACGCTGACCAAGTTGATAATGAGTCGTTTAGTTTCAAACAAATAAGTGACAAACAACAACTAGAAAATCTGGAAAGAAGTTTAATGAATAAAACTGAGAGATCAAAACTACAAAAAGAGCTGGGGTTTTTGTTTCAACCCTGTGAAGGAAATGGCTTGACCTTTGCCTATAAATTGATCGACTCAATGGTTTCACGTGGGTTTCTGTGCGAATGCTCCTGGTCTGGGGGAAGCCGTGGCAACATTTCGAAGGTCCCAATAAAAGACTACAAAAACTTTATTAAATTCTTTTGTGATACGGTACGTTCATGGGATTGTAAATTTACTATGGGACAAACTGAAAAGATTTTTAAGGTCGTTCTGAAAAATTCTGTTAAAAGGAAATCAATGAAAGACTCTAAGAAAGACTTAAGATCCTCTTCAAAACGAGTCCGAAAAATTAAATCAAAACCAAAAAAACCAGGCAAGCACAAGTAAGCAAGAAGTTTCTGCTAATTCAACAATTAATCAAAATAAAGAATCAAATGAAACATTAGAGATGGAAGTAGCAGAAGTGGAGGAGGAAAAGGAAAATAATGGTGAAGAAGAGATAGAAGATGATGAAGACGAAGAAAGTTTGCGCTAATATTTTTTGTGCTTTTTCTTTTCTTGTCGATTATGGCATTCTTTTTTTTTATTATGTCTGGTATATTGTTTAGGTAAGTACTGCCCGACGTTACTAGCTATAATGACACGGTAGTTTTTTCGTACTGACTGTGCGAATGCTTCTTTTGTAACATTTCACCTTATGCCTCGTTACAAAACCGGTCATTACCAGTACCTGCCTTTAGTTGATTTTTGTTTCTACTAGACTGATTACAGCTTAAGTAATAATTATTTTTCGGTGATGAGACTTAAATATTTTTAAATATCTCCGTATATTAGAACTCATTATATGCTGATTATATAATACGGGTACTTTAAGCTTAGTTATGTACGATGATACATACACATTATGCTGATTTACATAAAGCCTTATTTGTTAGGATAGTTAATTTTGAAAATTATACAGGAAGTAACAAAAAGGGTATAACAAGCCAAAAGAAGGGTCAAGGTACTCATGAAACTGAATATCTTTTCCCATGGAACATGGGCCGAAATATTTAAAATAATTGTACCTCCCATAGCAAATTAACTAGCTGATCAACAATTTTATGGGAGGTCCCAATTTTTTTTTTACTATTTTGAGCCATGTTCTATAGCGGAAAATGTTCAGTTTCATGAGTACCACTTTCGCTTATTATACCCTTTTTATTACTCCTGTTTTTGAAACAAATTTTATGTTAAATGTGGTTTGATACAAAGTGCTATTTTCATAAAAATATTTAGACTGATTATAATAGTTAATTAATTATGTATAAGTATAATATCTCCGTTTTATAGAACTCATTATGCTGATTATATACGTTTTCGATATATTGGGTAGGTATTTGAAGCTTAGTTATGACTGCATATGTTGCTGTCTAATGTTGATTTGCAAAAAGCCTTGATAGGAGGTTAAGTTTAATTTTGTTAATTATTTTTTGTTATACCTGATTTTGTTACAATTATTTTATGTTATAATAATGTTGTTTGCTACGAAGTGTTATTTAGATATAAAGATTTAGACTAATTAAAATAGGTAGTTAGCTAGTATAAACTATTCTTTACTCTGTTTTATAAGAGACAGCCCACCGAAAAATTTGTGTGCTCCATTGGAACTAAACAGTTTTCCATTTTTTGTCAGGAAACAAGAAAAAAAAATTGTCTCACGTGCTAGCGTCGTCAGCCAGCTGGACATTTTGTATGTACAGTCAGTACAGTAGTCGAAATATTTTTTTTTTTCATTTCCGGACCATGTTCCTTGTAAAAAGTTGTTTAGTTTCATGGACTAATTTGGCATTGTGCATTGCGAAGTTTTCGGAGGGCTGTTTCTTATATTTTGCATCATTTTTAAGAGCCATTTCCTTAAAAACTTTAAAAAATATCGTGACACTGTACGTAATTATAATTACTACATAAGAATAAATGGAAAAAATATGTTGATTATCTATGGTAGAGTTCAAAGTAACATAGGAAAATTTAGGGAAGATTGTATAAGCAAAATAAATATTTAAAAAAGGTGTGTTAATTGTATGAGTATTCAGTGCAATCACTGTGTAAAAAAAAGGTAATAAAAGCCAAAAATATCACATCAAACAGTATTTTATTTATATGTGTGTAACAAAGGGATAAAGAGTTCAAATTCTTTGTGTTCAATACATACTAATTTACATTTAATCTCTTTGGGTTCTAAAACGATTAAAGTATGGGTACTATTCTGCTGACATCTTGATTTGTATATCGCAAGATGAGACGATTTAATTGGATATTCAAAAACGTCTTCTGTGTTGTTGATTTTATTTCCTTTAATTAAAATCTTATTGTGGTCGACTTCTACGCAGCTTATTTTAACAACCTCATTGCATCTGGTAAGTAAATAACTGTCTTTCAATTTGCTGGAAAGTTTAAAATCTTCAAAATTTAATATGTCGCAGACGGATGAATAAAAGGGGGCAGAGCGTGGCGTGATCGGCATCTGATATCTCAAGTGACGTAAACTACCCACTTAGTTACTTACAGTACGAGAACAAACTGATGTCAGGATGAAAACTTACTTTCAGTCACGTCACCTTACCGATGCCGCCACATGAGAGATCTTACGTGAGCCTTATAAAAATGTGACGGAATTCCAGTGCCCCGCCTCCGCACTGAATCATGAATCGCAACCACCATGTCTGGATTCCCTGGCCCCACAGAATTGAATACTGTGTATACACCTGGGCTTTCCGTCTTGCTTAAAGAGACCGTCATTGTAATAAATAGGTTCACCAATCCACATCTATTACAATAATCACAATTAAATGAGTCATGGCCAAGCTACAGCAAACTACACAAACGAGTTGTGCACGATACGGCCGCCTGAACAAGACTGTCCTCCCTGTCACTAAGGCCACCGGTTTTTATAACTTGTTGCTAACGAATATTGCCATTTAAAACCAAACGGTTTGAATTTTGTAGTAAATAACTTTCTCTTTGCACGTGTAAAAATAATAAAAAGGGAATTGTACATTGAACTCTCCGACAAATATATTATTGTTTTTAATTTGTGTTAACAAAGGGTATTTCTTGTCTTTATGTGTTTGAAAATTAATATCATCCGTATTTTCAGCCAATCGTTTGGCGACTTGAGACAGTGGTTTTTTTCCTGATCTCAGCATACTTTTGATCATAAATAACATATTCTCGAAGGGATATGCGTTGAACGTCATCAGAGGGCCGAACATTTTAATTTCATTCGTCAAGTGTAGTAAGTTGTGTATGTTGCTTGTAACGTAGCCTGAACCATAAAAGTCTTTGTAAAATTTTTCAAAATGTTCCAGAAGTTCCTTTGCTAATGGCAACAAAGTTCGGTATGTTTCTGTTGAGCAAATTGTTATACTACAATATAGTGTTAAGAAATGATTATAAGCCTCATTGTTCATAACATCAGGCAAAATTACAATACTTAAATAATGCAAAAACGCTCTAAATTCTGACGCTTTCCAATGTGCTAATGAATCTAAACCTCGCACTGCTCGATGCACTTCTGAAGGCAATTTGCAGGTGCATAAAAAATTTGAAACCAGAACAATATCACTTGCCCGCATTTTAGTAATATATTTGCCAAAGTTGCCGTCACGCCAACCAATCAGTAATCTCTTCACAACACCCAAGTCGATCAAATGAAGTGAATTGGCAACAATAAATTGGTTCACCATGTCAATAGGAATATTTAATAAAGGTGAGTCATTTTTATGATGCAAGCCATACATTTTGTTTCTAAATCCTTCATTTGTCCTTTCAGGACACAACGACTTAGAAAATGTGACGGTATGTGTGATATGCGACTATTCTCCAACCGTAGTACATTTATGGCAGCCGTGTTTACCATTAAAATTGCAGACTCCTGCAAAAATATTTTAAATTAAGTTATAATAATACAAGCAAAAAGTTAATAAATTACAAATATTTGTGTCATGTGCGGATCGAACCTATGGACCACAGAATAGAAGGCAGGTTCACTACCAACTGAGCTATCTAAGATATCTAGGAATATAAGTCAAGTGCCTATAGGTAAGAAGCATCAATAATTTCAACTACTTATTTATTAGTATTAGGTGCATAATGGCGATAATATGCGACACTAAGATAGACTTACCTTTAATATAGGCTCTAGCTGGCGAGTCACAAATGAAGCATCTGATTTTTATCTTTATAGTTTTCTCTAATCGCTCAACTACAAGACCTTCTTCTAATAATATCTTCATGTCATTTATAAAGTCTTCTAAGAAATCATTTAAATTTTTTGGTTTTCCTTTCCCAAAATAGATTCCAATAACAAAAGGCCGAATTCTGGGATTTTCAAAAATGTTACATAATATGGTCCCAAATTCATTTGTCGAACTTTTAAAAATAGGCAAACCATCCACATTTATGTTAATTGAAATCATATCTGGAATATCCCTCCAATCTTGCAAAATGTTCTTCAAAGGTTTTGCTATCCCATTGTGCCAGTATTGACCACCTTCTAAATTTTTTAAAGTTACATTAACGGGAGTGCATAAAATTGTTCTAGCATCAGACGGTAGTGTTCCCGGTCCAAATTCGTTTATTATGCCTGACAATTTATTCAAAGCGGAATGAGGAATATGATTTTCAATAGCCCATGTTCTTATTTTATTGCGAAAGGTTAAATGATTGTCCAAATTAAAATTGTATTCACTATCACTAGAACTTCAATCACCACACTCTGATATCTGTATATTTTGAAGGGAACCTTCAGGTTCAGGCACATTTTCCTCTGCATCATGTACAGAACCACCATGAACAACAGTTGAAGTCGCACTTGTTGAAGCCGTATCGACGGGCTCATTTTCGGGCGTCGTTGTCAATCGACTATTTATTTTTACAATTTGCGAATATTCTTTTGCAATTTTTCTTCTTATTCCACCAGTTCTCGCTCTTATTTTCCAAGACTTTTTATTCATTTTCACAAATTTTTGCACGCGACGTAATAAACACCAGCTTGTGGGATAAGTGTAATAGAATATCGCATTCACATTCAGGTTCAGCTTACAGCAAATAAGAGTAGAACTTGTGGACAAATAAACTGCTATTGATATTAATGGACAACACATATAGTCTTTTTAACAGCCTACAGTGCACATGCGAACCATTTAAACACTTCTGTACAGATAGTAAAAAAAGGTTATTTTATTGATCACAAACAAGTCCTACTACAGCTACTAGCTGTATAACAGTCTAAAACAAGTAAACATAACAGCCTTTGTCTTTATAAATGACCACATGTGTTCTATTAAAATGCAAGCTCTATATCATCGTACAAGTAGGCCGTTAAACAGCGATTGCCGTATCTCTACCGTCCTATAATGCTGTTAGTCAGACGGCTGACTAAAGGATAGTTGTTAGAGTATTATAACACCAACAATCGTATAAAAGTATAACTCTACACTCCTATAAGTCCCTTAGACAGGTATAGGTGTTATTATTCGCAATAATGCAGCTTATACATCACGAGTGAACTGTAATAATGCTTCAAGTACACCTGGGAACTAAATGTGTACTCTTAAATGGAGTAAAATGCTATTTGGGAACGTTTACCAATTTCTTTATTGCACGGCACACAGTTCCCATACAACATCATCAATCAATCAAATTGCCCATACGAGTAGATATAAAGTAAAAGAATCTATGCAATAGCCCACCTTTATTCAAGAAACCGCCAATAAGCTACTTGACTCTTTTTTACTCTCCAATCAAAGGCAGATAAATAATATATCAACCTTTTTTTAGGACCAAAGAAACTATTACCATTAAATTGTACCATTACAATGAAAAAAAATACGGATACCTATAATATTTAACAATTTACTTTATTAGATATCGAGTTATCCTTATAATGTGATTTGCAGAATAGTCACCACTTTGGTATATTTCAGGGACGACTATAACATAATAAGCAGATGTTAACTGTGATGTCATCAAAACGTGTTTAGTCAATCCAATTATAATGGCTCCGAAGCACGCAGTGGCTTTTGTTTCGTTATTCAGGCGTACATACAAGGATTTTTCAGTGTACCGGGTAAATTTACCGCCAACATATTGAGGGGATGAATTAATCCGTCATCATAAACAACTTTTTTCAACTTGTAAGTGACCAACACTTGTGTCAGATTTTGAAGCTACCAAAAGTCATCCGATGTAGCTTGAAAACCACAATACAATGACGATAGCTAGGACTAGAAAATCGGCTTCTAGTTTCTTTCATAATTAAGTAATGGGTGTTAAAAACTCTTAAAATTGCTTCGATAAAAGGATGCTATAGCTGTGCCTTTGTGTGTTTGTTTGCTTTTGCTCGTCTTGGCCGTGGCACTAACTTGCCCCTCAGGTCTGTTTACAATGTTCTGTTTTTTATAACAGACGGACCGCATTTCAATTGCATTTTGAATTGCAATCTAAACTGCAAAATTGCAGTTCAGATGCAGAATACTGTGGCATCACGTTGCAATCCACACACAACCAACCGTGCAGTCAGATTGCTCCTGGTGCGCAGTTGGCGTGTGACAATTTTAATAGATAACTGCAATTTGCTGTCGAAATTCAGTTAAATGGAGTCTGTCTGTCATGAGCATAAAAAAAATCTAGATCTATGGCCAAGACCAGCCCATACTTCATATGTACTTAGGTATATAACTACTATAATAAGGTTCTCTTTGTTAACAAATTTAAAAGATAAATTTCTGGGAACCGTAGCTAAAGTTGAACGAATTTACGTTCGTAATCAATTATGTGCATTTGCGCGTAAAATTCAATTTGATTGAAATCAACCGACTCCTGCCCGACTCCGAGAAAAGTTTTCTGTTGCGCAAATAAAAACATCTTCAATGAAAACATCGTTTAGCGTCACTATGACATTTTAACAATATCAAAATAAGGGACAACGCTTTAAATTCGATTTAAATTACTAATGCGTAGTATTTTCTTCAAATGCATCAGGTAAGAGCTTATTACTTTCTTATCGGCTACGTTAATAGCTAACACTGGTGTCGCATTTTTCAAGCATAACTCAATGAAGTTATTGAATATCTTAATGACTGCATGTAGAGTTAACAATTTCTTTACATTATTTTCCTTCAGTGTAAGCAAGTAGTCGTCGGTAAAAATTACAGTGCATGTATCAGATTGAACAATATTATTAATTAATCCCCTATAAATAAATCAGGTACTTCATTCTGGGCCCGACCACAGTCACCTGTCATGTTAGCTTAGTGCTGTCATATCTTTAACAATGCCGGAAGGGCTAGAGCATTGGTTCACGTGCATCTTAGGTTTATTTTACTACGTTGAACATCAAACAACACCATACATTAAAAAATTATGTTCAATTAATTACATATATGCAATTGTACCTCGTCACTTCATATATATCATATGGGTTCCATCTATCTGGCAGAATCTTGATGCTCCGAATTTCATTTGGTATAAAATACTTGGCAGAATCTTATTTAAAAGAACATTTAAAACGCATAAAAATATGTTTTATTTTTATTTTTTTGCTTTATGTGTCCGAATGTACAATATAATAGCAGACTTTTGAGATGTCATAATTTCATTAAGTACAATTACCTTTTATATACATTAAGTTTCACATAATTTGTTTTAGAATAATGTTTAATTAGCGTTACTTTTATGTAGTACAAATTCTTTTAACCTGCTTAGAAGATGGCATAATTTCATCTGCAATGCAAAGCATAATAATGAAAACCGTAATCGTTAAAATCTACACTATTATTGGTCAACATATAGAATAGCATTCTAAGTGTATTCGGTAAGACCAAAAATATGGGTTAGGTTATGTTAGAACTGCGACCACCCCACGCCAAGGTCAAGTGATGATGATGATGACTGTGGATAACAGTTATGGACAAGACCGGGCGACAATTAACCGAGCGTCCCGGGCGCGTTCCGGGCGCTAACTATATTTCATGCCTTGGACAGTCGATTGGTCTGAAAAATCGATTTGGGTATCAATTATCTCTAAACGATGCGTTATGCGATGGCTATCTGTAGGTTAAAGGGACTATTTGGTACATGTTTTAATCGGCTGAAGTGACTCATATAATATTGATCGAACTTCACTTGGTAAGTTCGTTTGATCACATATTATTAGATATTCTTAAAAAAGAAATGCGAAAGAAAAAATGCCATACAAACTACCTGTGTTAAAATCTTGTTTATTTGTTCTTCTGACAAAATTTGCACACCGGTGATGGTAAACATGATTGGACGAAACTGAATGTAATATCTTGTAACACTTGTTTGTCAAATAAATTATCTTTATCTTTATCTCACCTAGTAACCACCAGATGATTCGCATTACGTTTCTACTGAAGTCATTGTCAGTTACAGGATGTGCTCCTATTTATATTTCTTTCTATTTTTCTTCTTGAATAATTAAATTTTTTGTACAAGCTTTTATTGTGAGGCCAAATATTAAGACAAATGAAATGAACCCAAACTCGATGAAGTTGCGTTTTTTTATTACTTTGTTCCTTCGATCACCTTCCGTCTCCGTCTCTGAAAATCAAACAAGTCTTACTCAATGAGATTATATTGTTTTATAACTGAATTCTATCGAATATCTCCCTGCTCCATGATCAGCACAGCTCATTGATTCCATAATATTGTATTGCCATCCTACTTACACAAGCATGCAAAATTTTAGCTAAATAAAAATTGAGTTGCAAGATTTAATCTAAACAAACATACAAGATACGTATAAGATACATACAGGATACATTTTGTAGCCTGTAAAATACGTTATCACTTTTATAAAAAATTTAAAAATCTGTCATATAACTTGTTTTTGAGTCTTCATAATTGTGCCACCCTTGGACTCAGCTTATACTAGAATCAAATTATGTCCATTTTAGTATATCATCCATGGATATAAATAGGATCAGGAATTTATTATCTAAACTAGCTTTTGCCCACTAAAATCCTTTCTTAGGGGATACCTACGTCATTGTAGCTTTATGCATGCAAAGTCTCAGTCCGATCTGTTTAAAATTGACAAAGTTTCATACAAACTTTCATCCCCTATTTTATCCCCTTGGGGATAGAATTGATCAAAATCCTTTCTTAGCGGATGTCTACGTCATAACATCTACCTGCATGCCAAATTTCAGCCCGATCCGTCCAGTGGTTTGGGCTGTGCGTTGATAGATCACTATGTCAGTCAGACAGTCACCTTTGAGTTATATATACTCTCTTGAGAAAAATGGATGTGGAACATTATATTATATTGTTGTGGATGATTGTTTTACAGATATATGCATAGATAGTGTCTAAATACATATACTTACTTAGGTTACTTATTCGATTATACGAATATGTATCCAGTAACCAAACGTATAAGAATACAAAGAACGCCAATAACACGTTGCGTATTTTGTTTGCACGTTGCAAATGGCATGCCAATATATACAAATGTCATGTCACCTTTCATCATCATCATCATTTCAGCCGCATAACGTCCACTGCTGGACATAGACCTCTCCCGAAGATTTCAAAAACGACCGGTCAAGAGCGGCCTGCATCCAGCGCTTTCCAGCGACCTTGTTCAGGTCATCTGACCACCTTGTGGTTTGGTGTCCTACGCTTAGCTTGCCAGTACGTGGTCGCCATTCGAGAACCCTTTTGCCCCATCGGCCATCGGTTCTTCGCGTTGTCCCGCCCACTGCCACCCTTAATAAGACACTAATAAAAAAAGTAAAGCAAAAAAGACACATGGTGTATTTTAAATATGAAATTTATATTCACAGACATATTTGCTAATTAAGTTTGTGTAAGAATACTTAAAATAGACAAGTGTCCAGCCATGCCTGATAATGCCGTAATTTATGATTGTTAACTCGTTCGCAAGCATTACATATTATAATGTGTCAACATTGTATGTATTATATTGTAAATATTTATTTATTATAACGACAAAACCCTTGGGGCAAGTAGGTGACCAACACAGTGAGAAAAAGAATTCCTTTTGGCGTTTCTTCTCAGCAGTGATCGTTGCAAAGAGCTGGTATTGTTAGCTATTCTCTAAAAATAAATTAAATTTTAATATGCAATATTCGTAATGTAAATTATACTTATTGAAGTGTAAGTGCATGCAAAGGTCTTATTATTATTACTGAATAAACAGAAGATGGTTTTAATAATTACAATGACAAATTAAAATACCCAACTTACTAACTCTAAAATAAAGGTTGACAATAAGTTAATGGAGCTCGCTATATTGCGGAATCGACGACTAAATTTAGCATGGAACCGTCCATTGCATCAGATAAAAAAAGCATTCGGTGGCGTCATCATTTCAGGTCCAATAACTTAGTTGTCGACCAATGTAATGTATTTTATAGTTTTTAAGTACAGATGATAATCAGGAGAAACTATAACGGACAAGTTTACTTTTGGAAGTGATAGTTATCTGGGAAAAACCGAAATCGTTTCCCAGATACTTAACCACAGTGTATTTTCCAATAAAAGTATATCGACACGTAAATATATTAACAAACAAACAGTAAACGAGTCAAACGTCAGTTTATTTACTTAGTTTGCTCAAACGTTTACCGGTACCAAAAAGGCTGGTATGGTAACGTGTTTGGACTACGGACAGTAGGTACGAATTGAATCAGAGTGACGTTATCAGTTTGAGTATACAACGCGGAATGATAAAGCAGAAACGCTGATTCCTCGGTCTGTCACGCACGCAAGCGACTCGCAACCGGCGCGACGCATGCATATTATCGGCGGGTTGACGGCGCTTCGACTCGCCACCGCGATTGACAGCTGAAACCGTCAACAAAACGGGAATATTGTCTGCAGAAACACTGCTCACCATTCACGCTTACGGCGAACCGCCGATAGCACGTGGCAGACTAATATTAGAGCGCTATGACACGCCGCGCGCGTTACCAGTAGATCACATCGAGCGACAGTGCGCGCTGAAAGTACCGAGCCTCGTACACAGAGTATAAATGTTAGTTCCAAGAGCCAGTTGTAGTTTGAAGATCAGCGATGAGCATCAGCAGGAAGTGGAGGGAATATGTGGCGGCACTCAGTGGTTAGTGTTTTTTTTTATATTTATTTTCGTGGATTTTGTGCATGGGCTAGTGTTGTGAGTTCTGATGCTGGCAACACCGGGCCGACGCGTATGTAAACCAACGCCAATGCTTGCGTAAATATTGTTATTTTACAATACATATGTATCTTTTTCAATCATTATATTGACTGCCCTTTGGCATTAAAGTCAAGATGTAATTCCATCGAGAGCAATGTAATGCATCAATTCATATTGATCAAATATAATTGTTTATGGATCATTCATAACAACGATATTGACATTAGATCGCAAAGTTACTTTCTTATTTTTATAATCCTCAGTTAATACCTTTAAGTACTTTATTTAATATTTTTGTAAAGCACTTTGCCTAATTAGATACTTTTTTCACATCTATGCTATCATTTAGCTACCTACCTAACTTGAATAACCTCTTAAGTATCCTATTCCTGAATAGACTAATGTACGATTACAAGATGTAGAAAAAAATATTATGTACATATTTAAATTAATAAGTACTTGCTTCATAATTATACTTACTTTAAAATAATAACGTCTAATATTTAAACTATTTGGCAAAATTTTCACTACAGTTCAATTTAGATACTTACCTATATACTAAAGGTAGGTAATTATTAATAGTGACTAGAGACTGAACAATATAATTAGGTATGTAAGTACTTACCAACAACAACTTAAATTTATATTATCCACATACGTGTAACCGTCTCACTTATATTATTATAACGAATTTTATGCTTTGGGTTATTAATTATTGTTGTTATGCGGAAAATAGTAACATTAGTTGTTAGCTTCACAGGTTGTGGATATACATAGGAACCTCTCAATTTTTACACTTAAACGAAACATGTAAATTGAGAAGATACCTCAATAATATTTAATTTTTTTAACCACCGGCTAAAAACAGGGGTATTATAAGCCAAAAACATTTTTTTTTCGTTATCTGAAGATGTTGTCCGCGGAAGTTTAGACTTCCGCGGTCAACATCTTCATATATGAAATGTAAAATATATCCTTCTACAATATTAACTTTTCATTTATCTACGTATCAAAAGATAAATACTCATGTACATTGTAATAAGATGTGGGATCACGTGATGGTTCATGTGACCTATGTGTACCACACGAACCTTGTATGTTAATCAAAAAAACATTGTATGGATAGTCAAACATGAACGTATTCTACAAAGGATTTTTGTTATTTTAAATATATCATTTCCTTCTTCTGTATCTGTATCCGACTACAAGTCTAATATGCGCTTGTAGCATAGCAACCTGGCGTCCATAGGCTATATATATCCACTTAATTACCAATGATTACATACCATAGTGTATTCTTGCTAGGTATATGAATATTTAAATTCTTTTTACAAAGTTATCCCATTGTGGACAGCAATTCAAGCAGAAGAAGCTGCGATCAAAACTTGATGTGATGAAAATAACCGAGTCGGACTCACGCTCGAAGGGTTCCGTACCATTCAGTATAAAAAATCACGTTTGTTGTATGGGAGCCCGACTTTTATATTTATTCTGTTTTTAGTATTTGTTGTTATAGCGCCATTAGAAATACATCATATGTAACATCTAGATATAACGATTCTTGAGATACAGCCTGGTGACTTACAGACGGACAGAATGATGGACAGACGGACAGTGGAGTCTTAGTAATAGGGACCCGTTTTTACCCTTTGGATATGGAACCCTAAAAAGTGAAAAAAATAGGTACACGCAGGAATATTTTTATCTTAAATAAAACTTGGCGTTTTATTTACTCGTATAAAAAAAATAACAACAAACTAAAGACACTCAATCGTCTTGACCTCGATTAAAGTACAATAATTGTTTTTCTTTTTTATTTTATCTATCAAAATACTTTCTCTTTTATCTGTAAAATAACAAATATTTTTCTTAAGATAAACTTTTGTAGTGTAGCTACTTATCGATTTCGTTCTAGTATTTATAATCTCGACCTACAAATCGAATGAAAAATACGCATTTTCTTTTTTCTTACAAACACAAATGATTTTGTTTTTTACCTAGGTAAGAATATAGGTAGTGCTTTTAAATCTTTATCCCAGAGAAATATGAGGTTGGTTTTGTCAAACAAAGTATTATGGACAAATAGTGAGTTTTAAACTTCTTTATCCACAATAGATAACATTTACAGTTCATTAGGATTACCTGCAGAACAGGGTTTTTATTCTTGTATATTTATTAATAAATCAATGTAGGTAACTTTTATTTCAATTACGATGAGATATCTTTTTAAACTAAACACAACATTATTTAAATGACAGAGCATGCTTACTCGTAAGATGTGTAAAACAAATGTATCATACATTTGTGTGAAAAGAATAAATGTTAAAATAGTCAATGTATGATTCGGTCAACGGTAACTTCGGAAAACGGTTGCACCGTCCCAACGGATTATGTTTAATCTAGTAATTTCTACAATAATCAGAGAATAAGTACTAATACTCACTTACAGAAGTCTTACTTAGAAATGGAATTCAAAGAGATATCTATTATCTAATCAATGTGGTTAGCGCTATGGTTTAATTTAGTTCGGGTCAGAAGTCCTCGCCTCTTTGTTTAGATACTTAGACATCCATTGCAAGCCAATTTCATTTTTATTACTTTGGACAAAAGATTCATGTAACTGAATTTTCCCCTTCGAAGTGTTCGCCGCGCGCATGGTAATAATTTAGGTATATTTTCTATGCCTAAACGGGAGTGACAGGCCTGCAATAACTTCGTCACTACAGATTGGATAGTAATGAAATGTTGTATCTCTTCATTTCATATCACGATCAGATTAAAGTTGTTTTCATATTTCGTTTTCTTGTCTCATCCGTAAGTCGGAAGTTATATCTATATTTATAACAACCGGGATCAGCTCTGAAGAAGTGGGCTTGTAACGACACCGCCTTGTTAAAACGTACAAAACTGCGTGATATTAATGCACTTTATCTTCAAAAATCATTAGTAAAAGAAAAAAATACATATACTTCAAATTCAAAATTTCTTTATTTTCTCTACAAACTTATACAAATCAAAAGATCATTTTAAACTATACCTAATGATACTAGATGGCATAAAATCTAATAAAAGATTGTAAGATACTGGTGTGTCTGAACTATGCAGGGCTCTGTCTAAGTACACAAGCGCCTCCCCAATAGGTTGCTTACAGTAATATAAAAGGACAAAAAACAGAAATAAAATAATAATTAAAAGATATTAGTACTAAAATTAACAAAAGTCAAAGTCATTTTTAATATCTAAATCTTTCTTTAAATATCTAACTAATAATAAATGTATCCCTTATTAAAAGTTTTGTGTTATTTTAGTGCTACAAACTATTATTTCATATCATAAAATATATTGTAAGTACAAAAAAATGCTCATCCCTATAGCTACATTATAACTGTTACAGTTATGGTATTGCGCTTACAGTTATTTAGCCATTGTCACAATAAATGTCTGTCAACCAAACACTGCCATAACACAGTACCTAGAAATAAGCGTGATTAATTGCTTATTCGAAGGACACCGTATTGACAAGATTTGTTTTCTCCAAATCATACAATACTTTTAAGAATGTGCAAATTCTTTTGTTGCGGTTTCATTGTGCTTTCGAAACAATGCTGTTTGTCATCTAAGTAAAGCATATCTTATATTAATATATATTAGATAATATATTCCTAAGAACTTCTAACAGTGGGATGTACAAAGTCATAATTGTATACATCTTTCAATGGTATGGGTTAATGTAGAATGCTCCCGGATCTTTTTATGTTGAAAGTTAAAACTAAATAGTTATAATAATACTTACCTAAAATAAGTAAAATGAAGCATATTATGTTAAATCACTTAAATAATATCACTATTGTCTAACATAAGATAGGTTTATTAAATTCGTAATAATAAGCTTACAATAATTAACTATAATATTACCCTATTGTAGGTACTTTATTTTGGGATAAACTAATACTAAATTAAATAATTTCCAAGTAAATCTATTACCTCCATAAACTAACGAGCTGGGCGGAAAGAGAAGGAGCTCGTACATTACCCAAACGTTTTTTAGGGTTCCGTAGAAACAAGGAACCCTCATAGTTTCACCATGTCTGCCTGTCTCTCTGTCCGCGGTTTAACTTAGACACTTACAAAAAGCTGTAATTTGGCACGATATACGAGTATATATTAGGTAATCATGTCGACAAAGTGGTAAAACAAAATCAGAAAAAATTCTCGACTACCTCATCCTGTGGGGTATTGTTGAATAAGCTTTAAAAAATATTGTGAGCACGCGAACACCAGATTTTGATTAAGGGATCCGTTTCTGAAGTATTCTTGTTAGAGTCAAAGGTTCCCCCGCCCCCTCTATCTACTAAATGGTTATATATTATATGGACATGTGAAAAATTCACGGGAGTAGTATATACAACGTGGAAGGGACATACCTGTAATAAATCGAACCACGGCTATACTAGATCAGTATGGAATAATTAAATAAATATAACAGTCAAAAAACAAAAAAAAATGGCATTCCCATACAAATTTCCCGGGCACTGCTGCCCGGGAAATTTGTATGGGAATGGCATTTTTTTATATTCACACTTTAGTATAGAAATGCCAACTTTTTTCTGTGTTTTAACGTATATTTTAATTACATTATACTATAGTGATGTAGTATAGCCCGTGGTTTGATTTATAATGGAATAAACATTTGAATCTTAGAATCATTACGGGTATGTCCCTTCCACGTTGTTATGTATAACGAAGTTTATAAATTAAAGGGTTATAGACGACCAACTTTTAAAATGTGCTCGGAAAAATTACATACAAATTCAATAGAAAATTAGCTTTTTAGGTGTTTTAGTCCGTAGACTCAAAGTCGGCATTCGCAACTACGAAACCCTACACTATGCTCGGCCCGACACGCACATGGCCGATTGTTTTTCAACTCTCTGCCCAAACCGTCATGGAAGAATCCAGCCTCAATTACTATGAACACGCCTTGTTAAATCATTAATTGAGCAAAATTTAAAATCGGACGGCTTAAATTAGTCAAAGAAAAATCCAGAATTTAGTTTAGTTATTTGGATATACATCGTACCCACATTCTAAATCTTTCGAGCATTCACCCCGATAACTTCTAAACCGCAGCATGAACCCATTTCCATCAGACCTTACTAGGAACCATCTCAATCATGTCAGCTTTCAAACAAAAAAAAACGCACCTAAATTGTTCCATTCTTTAAGGAGCTACGATGCCACACACAAATACAGAGACATGTGAAACTTATGACACCCTTTTTTTGTCAGGTGTTAAAAATAGAATAGGTAGCTCAAAAATGTATAGTTGCGATGAATGAAAAAAGTAAGTAGAAGTAATACAGGTCATCTCACCGGTCGTGAACAGAGGTGGTCGGATTCGAGGTTGACGATCTGTCTCGAGTTGTGATGTGATACAATCGACTGTACATGATAATGATAAGAAAGTAATAGGCATTGCTTTGACAGATAGCGTACCTACTTATTTTTTAATTTAGAACGTGGCTATTTATAAGCTGTTTATTAAATCGGACTAAGAGTTTTATGACTAGTGTTGCCAGGTGTCCCGATATGCGCGGGACGTCCCGTTTTTTAGGAGTCGGGGGACGCGTCCCGTTTCGTAATTGATCGGGACGCTAAATGTCCCGATAAATCATAAATTAAAATAAAAAAAATATATAAAAAATGAATATTACCATTTCGTTACTACATCTTTTATGGCTTCAATTCCAGTATCAAACGCAACATCAGAAAGGGTATTTTCCCAGGCTAACTTAATTTGGTCTGAGAGGTGAAACCGTTTGACAATCGAGCATGTGAAAGCATAAATTCAAATTAAAACCAACATAAAAAAAATTAAGTGCAAGTAACACTTAATTTTTTTATTATTGTAATATGACTTCTACCATTCTAAAGGCGACCAAGTACAATCAAAAATATTTAAAAAAAATACATAAATACTTACTTTATTCTTCTGAAGTGGTCAATTACACTTAAAGTACGATTTTATTTTATAATTTCTACCAGTTCAGCAACAAGACTGATTACTTGTTATGTAAGAATAAATACATATTTAATTTATATAATATAATACTATACTATTAGTTTAAAAAAATCATATAATATAATACTATACTAGTAGTAAAAAAAAATATTAAACCCTGATTTTAAAACACCTTGTTTTTTTTGTTACGATCCGCAAGTTCTGCAACCCTAAATCCCGATTTTTTTTGACCTCATGTACCGATTTAAAACAAATCGGACCTGGCAACACTATTTATGTCCCAGTTACCCATATTTTATTTTTCCAATCGAATATATTGTAAAAAGTTGCAAATACTTACTAAATTGAAAGTTATTTCTTACTGAGACAAGACATTTTTTTTTTAAATCGCCAACGTACAAGACACAAAGAAGCTTTCAAAGTTGCGATGGGACTAAAAGATTCACAACAACCGATCTAAAATAGACACCGCAACTTAATCTTAACTAGCTAAATATTTACTATGAAATGGCTTATAAACAGTTTAAAACCTTGAAATAATGAATAAATAATACAATACAATAATTACCATTATGCACAATATATAATAAATAAAAGATAATATCTTAAAAAATAGAAAACGTGCAAAAGGCGGCCTTAACGCAAATCAATTTCTTTCAGACAACCTCGCTTGTACAGAAAAAAGTGATAGGAAATTAAGTAGTGCCGGGTGGTCAGGATAATGTTCATACTTATATACAAAAATTAACTGTATTAATCATACAAATATACATACTTCAATGAATACGATAATGTTAAACGATATTGCACAACATTTGATGATCTTACGAGCGGCATAACTATAAATAGGCCATAGACTAAAATAAGACATAGAAAAGATTGTGAATCATATCTCAAAGAAAACTGTGTGTCTCTTGGGCACATGAGACGCAATTATGACCTTAAAGATTATGACTCTCAATGGCGAGTCTAGTATGCGGCTGATAAATATTTATTGAAGCTATGCGCCTTATCAGATGATAACCTGTGGAATTAATCATCACTGCCAATGAAAAACGGAACGGCCATCTGATTTTTTATTACTGAGTCGCCAGTGACGTCAGAGATTGTTAAATCATGGAGTTTTTACCCGACTATGGCGCAGCAAAAGGAGGGTTATCTATTGCGCCTTTATACAGTAAATTAATGTCGGACCATCATCAAGCATAGATATTAGAATTCATAAAGTAATGAACTAAGTAATAAAGTGAATCAAATTATACCGTTTAGGGGAGTATTAAACAAAAGGGCTTAATAAGCACATTTTTAACAAGTCAATATTAAAAAAGAAAACTAAAACAAAGATCTCGACATCCTTTTTATTCATATAACCAGTGTCACTATCAGAATTAAGACGAATCTAATGACACCTCTCAAGCTTAAATCCATCGAGCTGTTCAGACCAATTATACATACATACATACATACTCTCCAAAAACATAACTCTCCTTCTGGCCCAGTCGGGTAAAAACATATACCTCTACATTAGTAGCTGCAACTCACTCCTGTGCTAGCATTAACAAGATAAACTTACTTACCAGAAAAAAATGTCGTAGTCAATAAAATACGTATGCCTTTAAAGTTCTTACTTGCAATGCAATATTTTGACACTGTACTTATGATATTCATGTAATAATGTAATGGCATAACTACATACAATGTATCACAAAAAGGGTGTATCAACACGAAATAAAGTAAACGCACTAATCATAGTGAACAACTTTTACTGTGAGATCATCCCTGAAATCACAAAACAAAATTGCAGCTCCATACATTTTGGCACGGTTGATATTGAATTTTGTATGGAGCTGGAGATTCTTTTTGCGATTTCAGGGACGGCCCCATAGTAAAAAGTTGTTCACACTGATTAGTACATTCAAAACCTTTTCGGGTTGATACCGTTGTATATTGCCGTCTACAGAAAAATTATTATGAAGGCAAGACAAATAAGTTAATAACTTACATCCTACGAAGCCGACACTACATCCCTTACTAGGTCATAAAAAACTTCTTCATTTTCATGAAGAATGTTTTCTTAATTTGATCTACCTCGAGATAATTTTTCAACCGCTTCCTAGGTCTTTCTTTTAAAAAACTTACGACGAGGTGGCCATCTTGTCGTTAGTACCTTTTTCCCTCAAGGTTCCTACCTTCATGTACCGAAGCGCTTTTAAAATTCGTTAGTAGGTAATATAAATAAATAAATAGGGACAAATCACACTGATTGAGCTAGTCCCAAAGTAAGTTCGAGACTTGTGTTATGGGATACTAACTCAACGATACCATATTTTATAACAAATACATACATAGATAAACATCCAATATTTATATAGTATAATTGGTTATTGATAATTGCGAAGCCCATGCTAGTTTATTTCGAAAAATTTAAAGTCGAAGTGTAAGACCATCATTTATATAAATATATTGTCTTACACTTCACGCAAAATTCTTAAAAAATACCTAAAATGAAAGAAATTGCATGATATTATTAGCATGAACTAAACGGGTTACTCACGTAGAGAGTATGCTATTGGCCTTTTAAATGAAAAAAAATTGCAAGGTACATAAGATATTATAAAACTAAACAACACGTGTATCTCTCCCATTGGGGGTATACAAGCATTATCTAATTTCATTCTACGCCATGTAATGTAAGGGGACTAATTGAAAAGATAGTAGGGGTATACCTTTTCATTGTTTTGAAGCTGAAGTCGGTTTTGTAACAATGATAATCAATCATTTACACAGTTCATTGGATGACTGAGTTATAGCTTGAATCGGATTACGATGATTACACTTACTTACATTTACACTTTTACCATATCTTAGTAGGTATGTGATAGCTACAAATAGGTAGTTAAAATACTGTCATCTGCTAAATTAGTATTTATTTATTTATCGTTGTAGGTATGAATTTATATATATTTGTTTGTCTGTTAAAGCTTTATTGTACACACATAAATAAAATACAATGTAAGAGAACAAGCACAGTACAAAGGCGGACTTATCCCAGATAGGGATCTCTTCCAGTCAACCTTGGATCGAAATGAACAGGATATGTATTCAATTTATATTTATGAACATGAGTTTATTAAACATGAACATATTTATTTATTTGTATATTTTTGTTTTGTTATATGTATTAAAATATTTTGTTCTTTTTATTATCTGTTTATGGTTATGGTATTATGGTTGACCAGAAGAGATTCATTAAAGTTTTAATAAATTAAACAAACCCCGATTCTAGATATAATTTATATGTATATCTACGTCACATTTTCAGTACATATCTACACATTAAATATGCGAATACTTAGGTAACAATGCGTCAATCTAAATACGAGTACGTCACCGGTCCTGTGTTTCCAACTCAATTATCTAGTCAAAACTAAAAATAAATATATTAGAATTTTATGACTTATCAGTACTAAATGATTTTCTTGCTGTCAGCCAAAATGAATATCATCCCTTTCTTGTCAAAATACGGCAGCTCTAGTGTTGCAGCTCGATAGTTCACTATTGATAGACTATCGGTATTTTAAATAAAACCGATATTATCGATAGACTATCGATGATAGTACTAGTATCGATCGATGACGACGAACAAACTTTTGATAGTATCTATGGTATTGTTGGTTATCAATAGTATTACTCTAAAACAGCTATCGATACTATCGAAACTAATGATAAAGCTTTTTAGCGTTCTGAACCCAAATAAGTCTCAAGGGGCTTTGCTATTCCTCGGCTTCGTTGACTGTCTGTCCATTTGATAACGGAATAGGTGATACAAGATACAAATTTACCTATCTTTCAAAATTTTCTGAGAGTAGAGAATTCTAAAATTTTATAGAAAGTTCTTTACAAAAAATATGGTACAAATACACGGTATAGCCACACACGAGAAGTTAAAAATTGTAGATCGATGAAAACACTCACTGCACTCATTCACAATATTACTTCTAACAATAATCTACTAGATGACATTAAGTCAAATCAGACACGTTTTTCTAAACGTCAAAAAAATCTACGGGAATTGTATGAAATACACAACCGAAGTCATACTTTTTGAAGTCAAATAAAGCTGTTAATATCAGTTTTACTGCATTAAATAAATCTAAACACTTTAGAAAAAAATAACTAGTGCGAAGACTAGATAGAGCACGAAAACACAGAATGACGATATTGCGGCCGACCGAGCCCCACTAGCAACGTGGTAGTGGGGATAAATTGTTTTACTGACATAGCTATAAACAAGTCGTGCATGGGATGGGCTAGTAGTGGATCACAGAGCTACATTTAGTAAATGTTAATTACATACTTTACTTACTTTCTTTGGGGCTAGCTCAATCAGTGTTATTTGTCCATATATTTATTTATTTAATCGCGAGACTGATGCTGCGATAATTTAGTATAATTTATTTTGACCCAGCATCTACCCGATTGCCTTTTGTACAGGTTGGCAGAGATTTCGCAGCTAATAGTCAAAACATTTACTCGTCCCGGCCCTCCGACCTCTGACTTTGCTTAACGACTGTTATCAAACTGCCGCACTGACGAAACACGATATTCTAGTTCAATATTTGGTTTACCAAAAGCAGACTAATCCTTACCAATTTAATCAATAATTTTGTAACGTTCGCTTATCGCTGCTATAAATCACAATACATATCATGTAGACAGGATAAGCCTGTGAAAACTACATTTTATCGGATAACTTTGCTGAATTATCATTATCAACGTACATTAGATTGCGTCAGCTTTTTTGAAAAACAGAAGTAAAATCTTTCTTCTTCTTGGTTTTTAGGTCATTAAAATCTGCTCAAAATGTTAAAAAACTGAAAGATGTGAGAATACTAGATATTTACTAAATATAGCAAGCACTCCTCCATAAAAAAGGAAAAACGTTTTTCCACTCCTAAATATTATCTCATCCTATTTTTTTTGTATGTTATTTACACAACAAGAACTAGGTTGAAAAATAATTATGTAATTGATTAACTAGGTATATTTATATGCAAATTATGAAGAAGTAAAAACTTGTAAATCTACGTAGTAGTACTAGTTTTTGGTTGTATTTACAACATAGGTACTAAAAATCATTTAAACCACATAAAATGAGTGGAAAAATGTTTTATTCGTCTGTTATTTTTGTATGGACGGAGTGCGAACTATATTTCCCTCTTAGTAATCATTCTTAACGGTATTTCGATACGAACGAGCGGGATAGGGATCTTAAGTGTTTAGATAGGCTATACTCACTCAAAGGTATGAATGTATGTGTTTGCATTTTTTTTAATTATACTTCATTTGGTAAATTCTATTATATTGTTTCCCTACCAAGGTCAAGAAGTAGGTACATATGTATGTATTTTAAAGTAAAAATAAGCACTATTTCTTATTTTTTAGGGTTCCGTACAAAAAGAACAAAAACGGAACCCTTATAGGATCACTCGTGCGTCTCGCTCGTCTCGTCCGTCCACCTGACACAGCCAATTTTTTCCGAATGTTCTACACCAAATCAGTTGAAATTGGTAGGATGATGAAATCCTATATGACCCAAACACAGATGTGCAAAGTTGGTTTATTAAGGGTCATTTCCAAGGGACAAATTAGGAAATAAAAATAAAAGTTTTGCAAACCTTACTGTGTCATATATCAAATAAAAGGGCTCGTTATGAAGATCTCAAATATATTTTTGTTATTATTGTCAAATAAATAGTTTTGATCTTGTTCATGAAAAAAGACGAAAATTGACCATCCCCCCTGATCTCCGAAAACATTGAGCCTACAAATTTGAAAAAAAAAAATACAAAATGTAGTTCAATGCTTGTAGATTACAAAAAAAATAATATAAGAATTCTTTGGATTGAAAATAAAGTGGTAAACTCAATATAATACGTTTACTTACGAAAAATCTTTGGCATTGTATGGAACCCTCTCCACGCGAGTTCAACTCGCACCTGGCCGGTATTTTTATCGTTAGGTTACTGGCACGGTAATACTATCTAATTACCGTGTTACTGGTTTTAGGAAAACAGAAGATATTAAATTTCACTAAATATCTTGCAACAAAAGAGCCTATTATAACAACAAAGAAGTTTTCGTAAAACACCCAATAATTTAAATTTCCTTGTATTCGTGGCAAACTGTTAAATTAGTTGTAGATAATTAGCAATTTACATATATTTTTTTAACAAAGACGTGTTAACGCCTTTGTTAAAAAATTATGCACATTGAAAATAACAATAAAAGACGTCACCATATTGTTTATACATATTGTAAGATAGCAAAAGTGTGTTGTTTCTATTTTTCGGGTTCTATCCCCGGTCAGGACAATTTGGAAAAAAAATCTTTTTCAAATTGACCTGCGTCTTGGATGTTTATCTATATATTTTTTTTTTATAAAATATAGTATCGTTGACTTAATATCCCATAACACAATTCTCAAACTTACTTTAGGACTAGCTCAATCTGTGTGATTTGTCCATATATATATATATATATATATATATATATATTTTTTTTTATGTGTAGAGCGTAAATAAATGGTTTCGTTCCATGAAATGGTATTAAATTGAGCGTTCCTTTATGCTTACGATAGTTGGAACTAATACGTACCGATAGCAGTTCGATCGTGATACTAATATGTTTTGCTTAATGTAAGTATAGAAACTTAAAAAAATATTTCATTTCATAAAAAATACAAAATTGTCATTCAAAATAATACAAATAAGGATTTACAAGAAAAAGAATGTACCTACTTCTGAAGTATACGAGTATGTAGAAATGTGAGGTGGTGTGGTGGTGTGGTACTACTATTTCTTATTAGGTAACTAGGTAGTTTCACGATTGACGTCATTCATTCATTTAAATTTAAGAGCGACGCTCTTCTCGGTGGAGTTTCTTCCATTCTTGTCTGTCTTCAGCCAGCCTTTTGACTTCTTGGTACGACACCACTCCTACTTTCTCCTTTATTTGCTTTATAAAGCTGTGTCTGGGTTTTCCTCTTTCCCTTCTTTGAAAGTTGGAACTAATACGTACATACATAATTTATATATATCAGAGACTAACATGGCAAAATTATAATGATTTCATTATTGTTATTATATCCAGGACCATGATCAAGACCGGTTGTAAATGTTTTCAGTTCTTATTATTTTTATTTTTTACCCGACTACGACAAACCAAAAGGGAGGGTAATGATGTTAGCAGTCTATTTATGTGTTTATGTACATAACCACCTTAGAATAAGAATTGCTTGTCCGATTTTCACAAATGATATATCAATCGATTCGTCAATATTGTCCGGGGACATAGACTACAATTTGTATGCAAAAATGTATATAACAAGTGATATATACAAAAAATTGTTTCTTTGTCGAATGGGGTATGAAATAAAAGGTCTTGATTAGCACATTTCTAAAATCTGTACATTTTAGCCGTAAATGGCTCGGATACGTTTTTTAAACGTTTATCTTGTTACGTTTTGAATAGGACCTATTTTAATGATACTTACTTGTTCTTTCAGATAAAACTCCAATATTCTTTTTTTATAAATTCCGATAATAAAAAGCAGTAAAAGTACAAATTCTGACCACGCTTCAGTAGGTAGATTTCATTAAAGCACTCGATGCGGTGTCAGAATATCATTAATTTTTCAAGTGGGATAGCTACGTGACGAAAAAACAGATTGCTTGAGCGTCTAAAATAGACGAGTTTTCTGGGAATTAATAGCTATATTTGTTCGATTGTTTTCCATTGAAAATATGAATAATCCAATAACTACTTAGGTTTCATTTCCTTTCTATAAAATTATTTTATAGATAATTATAGCATATTAAGATGTTAAAAAATTACGGAAGTACTATATCTGAGTACCATCTACTTTGTTGTCATATTATTATTATAAAAAGTCATTTCTGTCCCAATGTTGGGCAAAGGCCTCTTTCTCTCTTTTCCATGTCTGTCGGTCTAAAGTTTTATCTTCCAGTCGCTATAGTATTTGTTTATTTCGTCTCACCATCTAGTCCTAGGACGCCCTGTCTTCGTCCGCCGTTAGGCGTCCAGGCCGTAGCTATTTTCGCCCATCGATCATCAAGCATTCGGGTAACATGACTGGCCTAGTCCCATTTCAAGTTTTCTGTACTAGTGGCTACGTCGACGACGCGAATCTGTGAGCGGAGAGTGGTGTTTCGTAAATTAACCAAAAAATAACCCAAAGCATACTTCGTTTCGGCAAGCCTTCAGTTTGCTCTTCTGGATGTTGTTTGGACAACTTATGTGAGGATGCACGTGCTAGGTACTTAGTACCATTTAAAATTCTCTGAGTACAAAAATACAAGTTTGATTGAGAGAGTAAGTATTCCTTTTTTGTCCATGTTCATAATACTTAATTTACGCGACAGTATTATTTCGCAATCCACGTTATTACTAAAAGCAGCAGCAGTAGTATATCTGAATACTATTCAAAAGTTTGTCCTAAAGTTAAAAAATCCTGAAATGTACAACTAGTTGCGACTACTCCCACGCAGATCGTAAAAGTCGATCGCGGGAATGTTTATTAAAATTAAATTATATAGGCACAGAGTACTATATACTAGCGTAAATATAGGGAGGGCTAAGCCTGGCGGTTACCATTTCTCAACTTTATATTTAGCCTTTGGACTATACCAATTACAACTACGAGCCTTTATACCCCTTTTTAACCGACATCCAAAAAGGAGAAGGTTGTAAATTCGTCATTATCTTTTTTTATGTATGTTCACCGATCGTTCGAAGAAGCCTGGGGCCTAGGCCGATTTGCATTTTTTTTAACTAGGGTATACTTGTCAAGTGATCCCATAGAAATTTTATTAAAATCGGTTGTGCAGTTTTGAGCGTGAAGTCGGTTTTTAGTTTTGAAAAATTAATTATATTAGACCATGTCTTAGCTGTTTTGTTCAAACGAGTTCAGAGATGTGGGACAAGGAAATTGATTCGAAGTATGAATGTCATTTATGAGTTATGTATGACATTAAAACTAAGCATATGACAAAAAAAAGATTTTTTTTTTTGGTGGATCTGTAACATCTTTTTAATTTCCAGCTCTGCTTTGCATCAGGTTTAGAAAGTGATAAATGATAATATTCATACTTTATAGTACCAGCGGTTACTGAACCTTCTTGATTATGACCTAAAATCCATTGATTGAAATAAAAGATCAATTATTATGAGAGAGCGGGCTTGTTGTGAAATCATATGATTCCTATGAGTCGATGTGTGTCAATGCAACATATGTTATCATATGTGTGATATCAGTGCACACACGTTTTCATGGAACCTAGTGCAAATATAACTGTAGGTATTGTAGGACAATAAATGGAACATTTTTATCCGATAGTTCACTTTGTAGGACTTATATACTATAGAAAGATACCATTAAATCAATTAGTATAGGTACAAAATTACATTGCAAATGGATCATAATTGGAATTACTTAGTTAATTTTATTAAATTTTTGTATATTATAATAAGCCTATACTTACACCCTTTAATAAAGAAACGGCCGAACTACACACAAGTCCAGTGCAGTTTGGAAGAACAAATAATGTCGTGTACAGCAGTGTCCTTTAATAAATCTCTATTCTTTTTCCATAATTCTTAAATCTTTTTGAGTTTCTTTCAAAAAAACACTACTTCTTTTCAACTGTCATAATAATATGCGAGCGAAACCGCGGTTAAAAGCATTTATTTCAATAAATTTTTACTTATGTTATTTATGACGGACACAGATAATTACCCCCCTTTTCATAAAAAATTACAATCGTTTGCTAAACCTATTTTAGTTAAAATATGTTTTGTCTCGTTCTTTCAATGTCCAATATTCAAAAAAGGGAAAGGGACATGCTTTAACTAAAATAGGTTTAGCAAACGGTTGTTATTTTTTATGAATTTAAGGGTAAGAATTTGAATCAAAGCCGTTTTGGCTGCAGAGCTTGTACAATAAGTATACATAGGTAGCTACATACATTACACACAGTTGAAAAACATAACCTTCCCTCTGGCGTCGGGTAAATATTGTTTTTCTGTCATCGTGTAAGTAAGCTTTTTTGAATAAAAATATAAGAATATTGTTCCTATAGAGAAACAATATTAGGAGGATACCTAGAATCAATGAGGAGTTGATGTTGACGTATTAAACATCGTAGACTCTAACTATTCTATTTACATAATATCAATAATACCTATTGCTTTTATGTCTCTGTGTGCATGAGTCATCAATTAATTTGCATCTAGTTCAAGGCTGAAAACACAATGCGTTGATACCATAATGTACCTATTTCCTCGATTTTACTCGACTAGCAGATACACGAGTCTCATACTCGTAGTGAATTGAAATTTAAAATTCTTTATTCGATGATTAATTATCACATAAAGTTAAAATGCCAAACAATTTTAAACTTTTACATATAAATTGAATTGGACAATGATCACTGAAAGTGTATTCCACTCAGCGTACGTTGCTGAAATGCTGTTTGTCGTAACGTGCATGGCAGCGAGCAACACTGATGACTGCTTGAGATGAGATACATCCATCGTTAATCATCAGGGATATTAAAGCAAATTATCTTATCAATATTGTATATCCACACTTGTATTTTAAAAACGTATGAGAAAATTCTAAAGAAATATCTTTTAAAGATGTACAACACAGCACAAATTTGGGGGAGGTTCTATTGTAACACCCTTAGGTAATAATACCAAGAAAGTAGCGTACAATATTTATTTATTGGATGGTAATTCCAAAGCGTAGGGTTAAAAATGTCCTAAAGACCACGCAGGGTCTTCATCTTCCAAAAACCAACAATAGCGAGTTTTGATTTCGCAGCACGCCATCTAGTGATGTTTCACCGAACTAACCAAAACACAAACATTGCGTATCTAGCATAGAATCTTAACATACCGCCCACCAAGAACAATACTGATTGTTCTTAACTTTATATAAACCAAAGTATAAACTAAACCTTGGTGGGGGCTATCATACAATAACAAAAATATAATATGTAATATCACTTAAAACTACCTTAAACTATTTTTATTCAGCTAATGGAAGCACACAGAGTTTCGACACGGGTCTTTTAATGACCGAGGATTTTGTTTTTAAAGAAACGACTCTTGTGATTCCATCAGAACCAGGATGTTTGGATACCACACGACCAAGAAGCCATCTACAAGGAGGTAAGTCGCTTTCTTTTACTAAAATGATGTCTCCAATTTGTGGTTCAGGGGTTTGGTAAGACCATCTGTACCGGTATAAATATTTTGTGAGATAATCTTGTGACCACTGACGCCAAAACTGTTGTGTGACTTTTTGCGTAAGTTGCCATCGACGAAGGTTTGTTACGTTTGAGGATTCAAAGTTATGATCAGGAGGGGTTACCAAGGGACCGCACACCAAGAAATGACCCGGCGTTAACACTTCCATACCTTCAATGTCTGAACCAAGACGTGATAAAGGCCTTGAATTCAGGCACGCTTCGATTTGAGCTAGGACTGTAGATAGCTCCTCATAAGTTAGTGTCAGATCGCCTATCACCTTTCTCAGGTGACCCTTAACTGATTTAACACCAGATTCCCAGAGTCCACCAAAATTTGAACAGTGGGGGGGAATAAAATGCCAAGACGTCCCATTTATGGCAAGCGACTCTGCAATCTCTTTCACCATTTGAGACTTCTCTGCAGAGAAGAGGATTTGCAATTCTCGTGATGCCCCGACAAAATTGGTACCATTATCGCTCCAGATGTCTGTACAAATACCTCGGCGGCTCACAAATCTCTTAAATGCTGCCAGAAACCCTTGAGACGTCAGATCACTGACGACTTCAAGATGTATAGCCCTGGTTGCCATACATATAAACAAGCATATGTAGCCTTTATAAGATTTATAACCGCGACCTTTAGTAGTCCGCACGCTTATCGGACCAGCGTAATCCACACCACTACAGGTGAAAGGCTTAGTTGGCGTAACTCTGGCAGCAGGCAACTGACCCATCAGGGGGGTCATAGTATTCGTAGCAGCCTTATCTTTAAAACATACGATGCACTTTCGAACGTATGACTTAACTAATGATTTGGCACCCAAAATCCAATATTTGGATTGTAAATATGCCAGCATGAGTTAGGGTCCACCATGCAGTGTTTTGAAGTGAGCGTCAGAAACAATCAATTCAGTTAAATGTGACTTTCTAGGCATTAAGATAGGATGTTTCTGATTTTCACTTAACTGAGAATTCTCTAGGCGTCCTCCTACTCTAAGTAAACCTTTGCTATCAATATAAGGATTCAATGGTTTTAAAGGTCCTTTTATTTTATTAGGTTGCCTTTTTTCTAAAAAACTTAGTTCGTTTTCAAAGTATTCCCGTTGACATTGCCGTATACAAATTTCTGTTGCCTCAACAAGTTCTTGCGATGTAAGATAGGTACTGCAGGTCTTAGAAGAATCGCGATTTTTAAATCTTAAGAAACGCCTACAGTACGCTACTACTCGGACGAGCCTTGTCAACGAAGAATACTTGTCGAATAAAGAATTGTCAACCTTTGTGTGATGTACAACTTTCCTCGTTTCTAAATCTGTTTGTTTATTCTTGGGCTGCTTATACATAATGACCTTCTCATGGAGCATGGCAGGGCCGTGAAACCACATTGAGTACACCATAAGATCAGAGGGGTTCAAACCTCTTGATGCACAGTCAGCGGGGTTTTGAGCCGATGACACATGGTGCCAGTGATCTCTATCCAAAGTTTGTAGAATTTCCGACACACGGTTACCAACAAATGTTTGCCACCTACTAGGGTGCCCACTCAACCAAGCCAATACTACCTCCGAATCAGTCCAGGCGTGTATATGTGATTTGTCGATATTAAGAACCTCAGATACCTCCTTTAGCAGCTTACTTAGTAGTGTACTTCCACATAGCTCCATTTTTGGGATTGACAACTGTTTAATCGGAGCCACTCTTGTTTTACATGTAAGTAAACTGACGTGGACGTTGCCGTTTGAGTCAATTACACGCAAATATACAACGGCACTGTAGGCGGCGCTAGAAGCATCCGCGAACCCATGAAGTTCCACCAACTCGTCGTCACTTCGTGTGTTTACCCAACGAGGCAATACAAACTTGGTAAGATTCAGCAGGTCTTCACAGTAGGTATTCCATTCATTAAGTAAATGGCTTGGCATCTCTTCATCCCAGTTTAAACTTGCTAGCCACAATTTCTGCATGAATATTTTTGCTGTTATGATGCTGGGTCCTAGCCATCCAAGTGGATCATAGAGTCTTGAGATGTCTGATAAAACCTTTCTTTTTGTTACAGCTCCTGTCTGCGGAGGAAGAGTCACCGTATACTGGAAGTCATCAGTTCTACGATTCCAGGTAAGTCCCAATAACCTTATCATTTCATCCGTTTTCAAGTTGATTGCATTTCCAAGTTCCTTTCCTTCTTCTATCTTAAGTCTCTCAAGTAAATCTTCATTATTTGTTGTCCACTTTTGAAGTTGAAATCCACCCTTTTGTAGTAGTATGTTCATTTCCTTATAAATTTTTATTCCCTCTTCAACTGTCTGACATCCCGTAAGTACATCGTCCATATAATAATCTGTTCTTATTTTTTCAGCTGTTTCTGGATGCGGAGTTCCTTCATCCAGTGAAAGTTGTTGTAGAACTTTCACTGCCAAATATGGAGCACAAGCTGTACCAAATGTTACCCTCAATAAACGATATTCTTGCAATTCTTGTTTTGATTTTCCCTTATCCTCATTGTAGATAACATTTTCCTCATCCAGACTCCATCTCTCGTCCCACAGAAATCTTTGATAATCTGCATCCTCCTGTGCTACATTGACTTGAAGATACATCTTAATTATATCCGCCGATAAACAGATTGGATGAGTTCTCCACCTCATGATTAGATGACGCAATTCAGGTTGTAGAGTAGGACCAACCATTAGGGTACTGTTTAAGGAAATCCCATTTTTGTCCTTACAGGACGCGTCAAAGACGACTCTTAATTTAGTAGTGGCCTTGTCACTTCTAACCACAGCGTGGTGCGGTAAATAAAACGAACTTGTTTTATCTGTTTCTAATTTAGGCACCACTTCTACAAATTCAAGGCTTCGATAATCTTGAACCACTTTAGAATATTCCCTTTTAAAATTATCATCTTTCAGAAATTTTGAATATAAAGATTTTAACCGTTTTGTTGCTATATCCTTAGAATTAAATTGATGGTTACATTCCTCTTTAAATGGCAATTTAACGATATAGCGACCTTCCGAATCACGTTTAGTGGTAGCAGCAAAATATTCTTCACAGCGTTGCTCCTCAAGTGATAGAATTTTTCGTTGCTCCTTAGGATCGGACTCTATTTCCCAGAACCTTTTTAAAATTTCGTTGTCTTCTATACAGGTATGCATAGAGACGATATTTTTATTTTGAGTATGTGGCACATTACCCGAAATAATCCATCCAAGCGAAGTGTTCTGTGCAATAGGTGTGCCTTTGGGTCCTGTTTTAATACCGTCCTTAATAATTTGCCCATATACCTCAGCACCTAATAAGATGTCAATCTTATTAGGCGTGTGATATTGAGGGTCAGCCAAGCAAATTTCACTTAGCTCACTCCAGTTCAATCCAACTACGTTCCTACTTGGAAGGAATGAAGTGATTGAGTTGAGCACAAAGGCTCTAACTGTAATCCTTGTATGAGAATCAAATCTAGGACGAACTTTTAACTCCACCATATATTTCACAGAAACATTTTTGTTACCTTCCAATCCGGAGAAATGCCCCTGTACTGGTATTTTTTTAATACCTAAGCACTGAGCGACTGCTTCCGTGACAAAGGACGCTTGAGAGCCTTGGTCAAGCAGTGCTCTGATTATATGATATTCCCCGGTGGACGACTTTGCATTTATCAGAGCCGTAGCCAACAAAACCTGACTTTGTACAGGCATCTGTCCCGACGAATAACACGTAACGACTGGAGTATCGGACCCAGCGGATGAAGAAGCCCCATTTTTAGCAGGCAAACCCTTAATACCCTCTCCAGACGTAGACGCGACAACTTTATTTTCATTTTTTGAACCAACCGCAGATGAATTACCAATTCCACCTGAACCTCCAACATTACAACTGGGAGCTTTGGGGTGAAGCATCGTATGATGCTTGCGTTTACATATACGACAAGTAACATTGCTTTGGCAAAACTTGGCAGCATGGTGGCCAAAACAATTAAAACATAATCCATTTTGTTCCACAAATTTTCTCCTATTATTTACATCTTCGTTTCTAAAATCTTTACAAACATTTAATTTATGATTATCGTTACAAAATGTACATTTGGACTCCGCTGTATGAAAAACCTTTGGTTTGTTTGAACTTGATTGAACATTAAGTTTGTTCACAACCGCCCGAGGCTCTAAAAATTCGAGAGCCCGATATCTTTTTGTAAGGAACTCTTTGAACTGAGAAAACGCAGGTAGTTCATCTATTCCATTAATATTACTAATGTGCATCTCCCATTCCTTCCTTGACTCAGGGTCCAATTTGAGCGTCAGCAGATGAATCAAAAGAACGTCCCATGACGTAACGTCCACTCCTATATTTTTTAATGCGCTCAAACAGTCTGAGGTGTTATCAATTAAATTTTTTAACAGTGTGGGAGACTCAGTAGTTACATTACGTTGACTTAAAAGTTTCTTAAGAATAGCACTACATAAAAATTTCTTATTATTGTATCGTGAGTTAAGCAACTCCCAACACCTCTCGTATTCGGTTATTGGTATTTGTCTGACGAGTAGTTCGGCTTCACCCGACAAATACCCTTTTAAATAGTGCAATTTTTGAACCCTGTCCAACTGCGAGTTAGTGTGAATCAATGAAACGTAAAGGTCCCTAAAAGTAGTCCATTCCGAGTATAAACCTGAAAAGGTAGGAATAACTATTTTCGGAAGTTTAATAGCATCTGATTTACTATTTGAGTTGGAAGCATTTGAAACCTGTGTTGGAGTACCTTTAAAATTTGACAACATCTGCTTTAACTCTGATTTATAAAAGGTATACAATTCCTCAATTAATTCGAACTTATCTTCCGTAAAATACTTATTTTCTTGCCTTTCATCAGCCATCTGTACAATCTTTTGATGATTTGCACTACAACTTAACCAAAATTGCTCCAGGGTTTCTAAACGAGTTTCTACATAACATTGAGTTAACCTATCCTTCGGCGATTTTTTGAAATTTTTATAAGCTTTGGAAATGCGTGTATGATAATCATCTTGTACTTTAATTAACTCCTCCATTTTATAAACAAATACAACAGCACTTACTTAGTTAGAAAATAACACCAATTTTATTTTAAAAAGTTAAAAGAAATATTTCTTGAAAAATCACGAAAATATTACAAGTGTTTAATTACCTTTATACTAAATAAAATTCAAAGTCCCAAAAATTACAAGTGTTTCAATCACTTATATTAAAACTTAAGATTTTTTATAATTCAATCAATGCGCAAAATTTTACAAGTGTTTTCAACATTCAATTTCTAAGCAAAATTGGGCATGGATTCCCCGTCTCAACCACTTTTCTTACAACTAATTACTCTAAGTCCATGCAAACCAAGTGTAAAATTTTCTAAGTTAATGAAATCAGATCACGAAATTTTTCTATGTTCATGTAAACAAACCGCTAAAGTGAATTTCTTCTAAGTTATCTTGTTAATGTTAATAAGGTTCAAATTTCACTATCACTTTTGGCTATTTAATAAAGTTCAAAATCACTCACAATTACACGTCGATCACCTTAGGTTGATGTCACCTCCATATGCGTAACAGTTACGACGCTGTTGCTCCCCCGCACCTCTCAAATCCCGACGTCACCGTCTGCCGCAAGACCGCTCGACTTCCTGTCGGCGGTACCGCTGCTGCTTGAGATTGTAGCTGGTTGCGACAAGCGACCCACTTGTCCAGCTAAGTACTTCCAAAAATGCACATCCACTTTAGTGCGCCTTCCGATTGCCACTGCATCCGGCTCGAAGGACCAAAATTTGTACAACACAGCACAAATTTGGGGGAGGTTCTATTGTAACACCCTTAGGTAATAATACCAAGAAAGTAGCGTACAATATTTATTTATTGGATGGTAATTCCAAAGCGTAGGGTTAAAAATGTCCTAAAGACCACGCAGGGTCTTCATCTTCCAAAAACCAACCATAGCGAGTTTTGATTTCGCAGCACGCCATCTAGTGATGTTTCACCGAACTAACCAAAACACAAACATTGCGTATCTAGCATAGAATCTTAACAAAAGAAGTGTAATTGAACCGGGACTTTATTGGCTTACATAAAATTCTAAATCCTATACTTTTTCTTACTATCGATTAGTGTTCATAATAATCACTCTTCATAATTTAATACTTCATACTTTTTTTATTCATATATTTTTATTACTACCAACGGAGCTCATCACAGTTAGTGATCATATTCTTTTTATTAATACTGTTACTACCAAGAACTAGTTTATATTTATTTTATTATTTTCAAAACTTTTTTCTTCATAACATTCAATGATCATATTGTTTTAATTAATAATGTTGTAACTAAGAACAATCTTAAACTCATAATATCGTTGTTCAGGATAGTTTACTTTATAACAGACAAAAATCATATTTTTTTAATTAATAACTCGCTTCGCTAGCTCGGCTCGCGCGCTGTTGGGGTCACAGTTCTAACCTTGCCTAACCTTCTTTTCTGGCATGCGGCATGCAAGCAAGCATGCAACATGCAAGCAAGCATGCTGCATACAAGCGAGCATACAGCATGCAAGCAAGCATGCAGCATGCAAGCAATCATAGCAAGCATGCAGCATGCAAGCAAGCATGCAGCATGCAAGCAAGCATGCAGCATGCAAGCAAGCATGCAGCATGCAAGCAAGCATGCAGCATGCAGCATGCAAGCAAGCATGCAGCATGCAGCAAACATGCAAGTATTTCTGGGTGGCTCCACCAGAAGTCTTGCTTCGTCGGCCCTTCGTGTACTCGACCTCGCTCCGCTCGAGACCGGTCTCAGGACCCCCTTCGCGAGCTTCTGGTTCCGCGCTAAGGAATAACACTCTAGTATAGGGCAAACTTGAGCCACGTGGAGTCGGGGTGCTCTAAGTCGGATCTGTGATTTATGAAGCTTTAAGGAATAAATAAGTAGTGCATTGGTTATGAATAACAAACTATAATTTTAAACGAATCAAAGGGCACCCGAGTCTGTCTACTTTTCTATGAAAAGTTAGTTTCTGGCGCTTCGCCGGTGGCAGAAGCTACTCATTCGCTTCGTTCGCTCGACTCGCGCACTGTTAGGGTCAAAAACTATATAAAAATAAATATATTAGAAAAAAAATATGATTATAGACATGATGATTTTCAATAATATGAATAAAAGCACTTATGATTTAAAAAAATATAAAAACAAATATTAGAATAAAATGAATTTATGAATATTAAAGTTATTTATTTAAATGATTAAGAGTTTCGATCATTAGTGTAAACAAATATATGAAAACGAATATTAGTAAAAAGCAAGTGTTATTATGAATTTCAATGATTATAATTTTTGATGATTAGTTTTTCAATTTTTTGAAGAATGATTATTATGATTTTAAATGGTATGAGAAATATTTTCCGACCTCCGATAATAGAAGTTGAAAAGTTATGTAAGATAATGCTCACCAAATTGAACCATATATTTCAAAAACTTAAGTTAATTGTGCAATTTGTTAAAACTATTCTAAAACCTGCTTTAGAAACATCTGTTTGTGGTGTACCTAAAAACGGAAATTAATTTATGAAGATTTCCAAATACGTTTATTTCCGTTTGCAAGTTCGTGACAGGACATTTATACAATTCATTCATTCAAAACAAAACTCTTCCTCAAATAAGTTTAGGCTAGATTCAAAACAAAATCCTTTTTTGTACGGTCACATTATGCGGAAACAAACTGCCTGGTTGCAAAAAAAGTCCTCAGAGCAGAATGTAGATCTCGATTCTATTGTGTAGCTTAAATCACATCATATATCAATCTTATATGCATAGTATATTTATAGATGTATAAACGAGTCAGCACGTGGTGAAAGGTACATCAAGAGGTTTTGAATAGCTTTCAAATCAGTTCAGGTAAATCACGGATACATAATATACCTTGAAACGTAACACATCGTGGTAGGTAAAACTTGGGACAGGACAAGATCAAAATATCAAATAATACTGATCAAAAATAAACCATTCTTCAAGCTTTTAATCCTAAAAGGCTTTAACTCTAAGAAAACAAGCCTGATCAAAAACCTTTATCAAGTTTAAACCTGAATATAAAGTTACAGTCCATTGTTATTTTTGGGGTATTGTGTACTAAGACCCGCATATGACAGTTATTTAAATGGAACTTGAATACCAAAAAATACTAAAAAATGCGGGGCGGAGTCGCCCATGAAGGGTAGCAGCAAGTAACATATTTGAGTTGATTGAATGAAAGGTAAGTTGTGGTTTACAATGCACATCATATATTTTTTTTAGTTTTATCATTCTTTTATTTTACAAGTTACAGGGGGGGGGGCACATTTTACAACTTTGGAAGTGTCTCTTCTAACCTCAATATCATTTTTGAAGACCTATCCACAGATACTCTACACGTATGGGTTTGATGAAAAGAAAATTTTGAGTTTAAGTTCTAAGTATGGGGATCTCCCAAAATTTATTGTTTTATTTTTATTTTTGTCCTAACCAAGTTTCAATAGTATCGTTCTTATAGTTTCGGAAAAAAGTGGCTGTGGCATACGGACGGACGGACAGACAGGCATAACGAATCCATAAGGGTTCCATTTTTTGCCATTTGGCTACGGAACCCTAAAAAGACTCGTCGATTTTTAAGCATAAATTAAAAGACAAATAATATTATTACTTACCTCATAATAAACGTAAAACGTAAACTTCAGACTCCTTTGTAATCATACCAAATAAAAATAGTCGATAAGCTGACATTATTGAAACTTCCCTTTTCCAAATACATACAATACGTAAAAATATGCGACGAATAAACTAAACGATATGTTTGTTTATTAGTAATCACATTAAAATTTTGGTGCTATTTAGATAAAATAATATTTTAGACTATTTGAATTTTGCACGAATTTATAATATTTAGACCAATTGTAGCAGTAGACTATATATAACATCTTGGACTAGCTGTAATTTAGACAAAATAACATTTTAGACTACTTACAACTTAGTCGAGTTACTATTGACACGAGTTTCGTATACTTATATATCGACTGCGACCATTCGATACTAACTCGAAAAATGTGTCTCGCTTAAACCAAATCAAAATCGCAAAGATATATTCACACGCTATCTCTCGACCTTTTTTATAGCCAGTTAATAGTGCTACGGATTCATTGAATGAGCAGACATGCTCTTGACTGTGTTTTATTGTTCTACCTTTCAATTAAACTCGACCAGTTAGCCTCTATTTAGAATTATTTTAAGAGCATTAAGTACCTAGGTATAAACTTATATTTATAACTCGACATTGAAAGATTGACCTCTGTCCGATATATTTTACATTGTTGAAGTTTCGGTGTCAACAACAGTTCATGTAAAGGGTATAGTAAAATCAATTATAATTATTGTATTCAGGATAAATTAATCAATTTATGTATATAATGAAAATGGAGCGCGGTGTGTTGATAAAAAAACAAATAAATTAGGACAAACCACACAAATTGGGCAAACCTCACAGTAAGTTGTAAACTGTATTGTAATGAAGATCGGATCAGATGTACAAAAGTTATTGGGGGTGAAAGATTTAAAGTCTAGGAATTTTTTAATTTGTCTGGCATATAAACTTGTTGATATATAAGAAGGTGAACTTAGCCTAACAAGCCACGATAAAAATATAAGCTTTCTTTTAAATCTTAATTTACATTCGAACAATCAAGTTTATTGAAAAAAAAATAAAGGGATATGGGAGTATACCTACCGTGATAGTGCAGATATTTCAAATTACCAAAAACTAGTAGCTTATTAGATGAGATTGCTATAAAATTGGACCGTCATCGCCAACAGCGGCGATTAGCGCTGTCGCCAGAAAAGGCGCAGAGATAATGGTTTTCCCCATTTTCGCGCTAAAAAGTGATGCTGTCACCGCAGTTCATTAGGGCTTCGCTGGCCTATGACTGACCTCGTCTGACTCAAAGATACGTATCTTTTTCTCCATTCTAGCGTGATTTATTGAAAAATTTAGCCAACTGATAAAAATGGTGCCACAATAGTTAATCATTATTAAAACGATTTTAGCTTCCAATCAGCGTTAAAACTTAATTGATATTGAAAAAATATTATATTAAACATGCTCAAAAAATTTTTACGATAGGTGTAAAAGCATCCAATCACTTTTAACGGGCTGATTTATCATATTTTAATCTCGAATTTAGCAAACCCATGTCACATACGACACACACGAGTAAAAAATCTGCCAAGCAGGATCTTTATACGCTTAGGTATCTGATTTAAATAAAAAAAATAATGTTAATACATTCATAAGCTTAAGCTCCTAAGGTACATACGATAGTCTCTTTTAAAGCCAGAAAAATATTCTACACCAGCTACGCCACGCGTTGTTAACCGCGGAAAAAGTTGCCTATGTGTTAATCCAGGGTGTCAGCATCCTGCACAGGGCCAGATTTAGGGGAGGGCAACCGGGGCTACAGCCCGGGGCCTCCACAATAGACTTCGAAACAATCTTTCAGATTCCGACTAGTTAGCACTAGTAAACAACTTTTCCTTTGATTTTTTTCGCTGTTTTACCTCTACCTATAGTACTTTTTATAAACATGATTATGTTGTTCTTAACTATTCACAACAATCGTTGATCTATATTGTTCACTCCAATCAGACAATCAGTAAAATATTACAGGACCTGGCCCTAAACCAGGGGGCCCCCACTCCTCGTTACCCCGAGGCCTCCGACCTCTAAATCCGACCCTGTTCCTGCATACCAAATTTTATCAAAATTGGTCCAGCCGTTTGCGCGTGAAGAAGTACCAAACATACACACACACACACACACACACACACACAAACCTTCGCCTTTATAATATTAGTTGATGATTTGTCCAACAATAACCCAGACCTATATAGGAACTTCATGAGATGAAGGGCAAATACCTACATAAAAGTTATGATAAATTGATAGTTTTTTTTAAGTCTTAGATATTTATTTAAATATTTTATTTAGTTTACGAATAATTATTTAAATTTAAATTTTTTAAAGGTGGATGAAAAAAAGTCAAGGTATTGCCAGGATATTAGGGTTGTAAGGGTCGCGACTCGCGAGTACACATTTCGGGCAACTAGTCAAATAGATCAGTTCCTCAGTTCCGCACCAACTACTGCATGTTTGTTAATGTTTTCTGTAAATGTTTACCTTTCTGAACTGCGAACCTGAACCGGAGTTAAATAAATAAACGTGTAACTGCGAGAATCTCATTGAGTGCTTCGTAAGAACTGCCTACGTAACATTTCACACTGCTTTATGGGAAGTGATGTAATTTGTAAATACTGTAGGTATAGGTTCTTATACATCCTAAGTGTGGTTATTTATATGATCGACCCTGCCACATTTCAAAGGACAGCTTCTGCTTTCTATTGACTTATGGCCTGTATGTATTATCTAGTTATGCCACGAATATTCGGCACCCACTACGATAAAAGCACCTAATATTCGTGACATCTTTAGTTAATTCGAATAACCTACCCCTCTGCCTTTATATTCATAAAAATATAAAACGTTTGCTTAACCTTTTTTAGTTAAAATATGTGTTGTCTCGTTCTTACTTTGTAACTATTGACAAATGAAAAATAAGAACAAAACATATTGTCAAATCAAAAAAAATCAAAATCATTTATTCATTTACTTAATTATTACATGCTGAATTGCGATCGAGGAATTCTTTTAAGTAAAGAATACTTGTGTTAGAAATCCCCGCTCTCCTAGCAAGTTGACAATACGTAAGTGTATATTTAACTATAGTAAAGATTCTACTTTTATATTACAGATTAAGATATTAAATTATAAAATTAAAATTAAAATATAGATTTTATGACAAAATAAAAAAAAAAAAAAACAAAATTAAATGAAAACAAAATGAAATTAAAATTATTAAAATTATCATACGTAACAAATGAAATAAGTTATTTAAATCAGATTTTAAAATGCCACTTATGTAATTATAATTTTTAGTGTGTGTGTGCGTGTGAGTGTGTGTGTGTGTGTGTAAGAGAGAGAATGTAACGTATGTGTATGTATGCATAAGTGAGGGCTTTTATTTAATGACCTCAGAAGAAAAATAACTCACCTACCCCCTAAGAAACGATTCAGTCTTATCATAGCACCAAGATCTCAGTAGTTTGGTCAGCGCAGTTTTACAATCATGCTTGTTCTTGGAATATATGTTTAAAAGTTGGTTCAGATCATTGTATAACTTAGCCGACCGTCTTGTATACTGTCTCTTTGCGTATTCCGTTTTTAAGAAGGTGATTGGTGCCACGTTGAAGCAGGTGAGTGTTCGTCTTCTAGATAATTTAGTGGCGTCGAAGGGAAGTCTTTTGTGTAGCCTCAAGACAGTGTTCAGAATGTATAGCTGTCTGACAGAGAGCGTATTGCCAAGATTGAGTAGTTCCTGCGTTGGGAATCTACGCGGTTTAAAGTTCATTACTTTTAGGATTGCTCTCTGGGCCCTTTCTAGTTCTAAAAAATTTAGTCTTAGTAGCACCACCCCATACAGGTATACAATATACCAGGATCGACTGGGCTAATGAAATATAAATATTGTTTAATAATTTTGAATCTGCGACATGTCTCAACTTTTTAAAAACCCATATTAATTTTCTAATTCTAGCCATTGTAAGTTCAATGTGTGCATGCCAGGATAATCTTTGATCAACAATGATTCCTAGGTATTTTGTGGTGCTAACTTTATCAATTTCTCTGCAAGTACATGTTTCAGCAAGGTCAGTACTAGAATGAATTTTTATTTTAAAGTTGTAATCTGGCTGTGTTGAGTTGTAATTAGTAAAAGCAATAAAATTAGTTTTTTCGAGATTTAGTGTTAGCAGATTGTACTTTAACCAAGTGGAGATACGAGCTAGGCCTACTTCAGCCACGCGACGTACGTATTCCCAGCTGTTGCCTGAAAAAACGACAGCGGTATCGTCTGCATATGAGAAAATTTGCCCTGATCCGATTCCCATGTTACATAAGTTATTTATGTATATGAGAAACAAGGTAGGTCCAAGAACGCTTCCCTGTGGGACTCCATAAGTTACATCTGCTTCTTCACTTACATACTGACCTATTTTCACTGCCTGCTTACGTTGAGTGAGATAGTCGGATAGTAGTTTTAGAGCTGTTCCACGTATACCTATGCGCTCTAGCCTTTGGATAAGAATGGTTACAGAGATCGTGTCAAAGGCTTTTTTAAGATCCAAGAATACTGTAACGCATTTCTTCCCTTTATCTACTTCATTCACTATGTAGGTTGTGAGTGCAGCTATGGCATCTTCAGTACACATGTTTTGTCTAAAACCAAACTGAGACCCAGAGAGTAAGCCAAATTTATTTAAGTAGTTAATAAGCCTCTTATTGATAAGTTTCTCTAAAATTTTTGATATTGCTGTTAAGACAGAAATAGGCCTATAATTTGACACATCAGCTTTGTCACCATTTTTGTATACCGGAGTTATCATCGCCTTTTTTAGTGCCGTTGGAAAGATGCCTTCTTTAAAACATAAGTTAACAAAGTGGGCAATAATAGGTGCAACAATAGTTCCTGCCAGTTTTAAAAATTGGGTAGATATATTGTCCCACCCAGGCGCACTGTCAGACTTGAGGCTCATTATTATGGCATATACTTCCTCGGGGTCTGTGTCAAATAGAACAAAAGAACAATCTGGTGAATCTTGAGGATAATCCTCAAATCAATCCTTGTGTTTGATCCGGGATAGAATTCGTCAGAATTTCTTCGGCAAGATTTTTTCCTATATTCGAAAAGAAGTTATTTGCATTATTAACAGAAAGTTGAGGAGAGTTATGCCAATCTAACAATTCAAGATTATTAGATCTGTTTTTGTTTCGGCTCGTTATCTCATTTATTGATTTCCATAATGTTTTTGGGTTCTTATTATTTTTAGTTAGGAGTTCTCTTTCATGTTTTCTTTTTAGCTTTTTTAAAAGGGCATAACAATAGTTACGATATCTTCTATATGTGATTTTAAGGGTTTCATTATGGGGTTCAGATCGCAATTTAAGTTGCATTTCATTTCTGTTTCGGATGCACCTTAAAACTCCAGGCGTAATCCATGGTTTTAAAATTATGGCTTTGGAGGGAATCCGTTTTGTTAAGGTATTGTTTACTATACATTGTTGTAGAAGTTTTATAAGATCATTCATTAAAATTGTAGGATTATCACATAAATAGAGATTATCGAAGTTACTATTTTTTAAGGATGTAATTGCATTTTCATAGTTGATTATAGTTTTGCATTGATATAATTTATTCACAGATTATGATATATTATTTAATTGAATGAGCATCATGCTATGGTCAGTTATAGTTGAGTCAAAAACCTCGACAGTTGCCATGTGTCTATTATTATCCAAATTTACCATAAAGTGATCTAAACAGCTGTCATTTCTAGTGGGCAAGTTATGGCCAGGAAGAAATCCATGTGTTGCCAACATGGTCAAGTAGTACAGTCTGTTTCTCTCTTCATGTGGTTTTTCTTTATCTGTATGGATAATATTGATGTTTATACATAGGGCGCACTATAAGTTTCCGGAACTGGCCACTTACATAAACAATATTTAAAAATTTATTGCAACATTTGAAAATAGAACTCTTTGGCTGTACAATGCAGTTTGTTTCATCTGACTGTCTTTTGTTTTTACCTTGTGGCGCCATTTAAAAAATTGTGTGTCTGCATCAACATGGATTTAACTCGGGAAAATTTTCGTAGTATGATTTTCTACGATTTTAAGTGTAATTTGACAGCTCAACAGAGCATCGCTCGGCTTGAAACAGCTTTTGGCAATGAAGCACCATGCAAGACAACCGTTTATACCGGTTTGCAGAATTCAAGCGTGGTCGTATCAATCTCAGTGACGAATCTCGCGATGGTCGGCCGTCCACCGCTGTGGCCAACAAAAACATCGATGCTGTGCGCCGTATGATTGAAACAGACAGGCATGTGACCTACCATGAAATTCGCGCATCCTTAGAAATAGGCATGAGTCAAATACAATTAATCCTACACAAACATTTGGGTGTGAGAAAGCTGTGCTCGCGGTGGATCCCACACAACTTGACCGAGGCTCAAAAAACGGACCGCGTCACTTGGTGCAGTGCCATGCTTACCAGATTCAACGAAGGTGCGTCAAATTTGGTGTGGGACATAGTGACAGGTGACGAAACATGGATTTATTGCTACGATCCCAAAACAAAGCAGCAATCGAGCGTATGAGTCTTTCAAGATGAGCCGAAACCAACCAAAGTGGCGCGCGTGAAAAGTGCATCTAAGCGGATGATTGCTTCTTTTTTAATAAAACTAGAAACGTGGCTACTGTTGCTTTAGAAAATCGTCGTACAGTGAATAGTGACTGGTACACGACCATTTGTTTGCCGGAAGTTATTGACGAACTCCGTAAAAATAACCGTAAACGCCGTATCATCCTGCACCACGACAATGCTAGTTCTCACACGGCCAGACAGACAAACGACTTTTTGAAGGCGAAAAATGTAGAACTCATGAGTCATCCTGCATACAGTCCCGACCTGGCACCTTGTGACTTTTTTCTGTTCCCAAAAATTAAAAACCAATTACGCGGTCAACGATTTTCATCACCAGAAGAGGCTGTCGAGGATTAGAAAAACACGTTTCAGAGGTCACCACAGAGGAGTGGCACAAAAGTTTTCAAAACTGGTTTCATCGAATGAAAAAGTGCATAGACGCCAAGGGAGATTATTTTGAAAAACAATAAATTAATTTTGTACCTTTAATAGTATTTTTTCATATTCATTCCGGAAACTTATAGTGCGCCCCACGTATCACCGGTTATTATGACATTATTTCGTGATTCAATGGTCAGTAGGTGATCTTTTAAGGAATTGATAAAACTCTCTGCATTCGAGTTTGAGGGAGAGCGGTATATGCATAGTATTGTGTAGGATGGTAGAGTTATCTGCATACAGGAAGCATGAACTAACTTTACTTCTTTAGCAGAGCTTTTGTGTGTGTTTTTAACATATACTACTACACCATCGCATTTATTCATATGATTTGTAGTAGAAAAAGGGCAGTAATTATCGAGGTGCGGCGTTGTTTTATTTGGATCGATTCCACATTCCGTCAAAGCTTAGATGTCAGGTCCGGGATTAAATTTAGAGAGAGAAGCACATAGGCTGTCAAAGTTGTGATAAATACTCCGGATGTTTTGTGATATTATTGTAATATCAGTAGAATTGTTCATGCAACGTGATTTCAAAAATTCATCAATAGAGCCCTTTTTTGCCTGAACAACTTGAAAGTTGTCTATTACTTGCATATTCGAAAGAGAACTATCCATAGATATTTGCAAATAAATGACTGATTTTATTTTCCATGCCGAAAGTAGAACATATTATATACCCAATTACGTTAGTACCCAAAGTTATAGAAATTATACAGTTTCGCAGTAGTGTTAGAAGTTTTGTGTGTGTGTATATGTGTGAGGTGTATGTAATAATTGTGTATTTGTAGCATTTAGTTAATTTAGATTGAATTTCAAAAGTAATAGATGATCCAAAAGTAAGTAAACTAAACAAAATAAAGCAAGTCATAATAAGGAAGAGTTGAACGCCAAATAGGAGCCCATTTTGAGGCTCGCGGCCTAGTAGTCATGCCTTCTGTAGTAGACTGTTCACCTGGGCTTCAGTCCGGATTGTGATGATAGGCGATGTCTCATGTTCCCTAAGATACACACGGCCATACGATGTCCAGCAAAACTTGAAAGACTTTTTTTTTGTTATTTCGCGCGCAAGGAAAAATAGTCGAGCATTTTTGCTAGTAAGTTGCTCTGCCACGAAGATGGGAGTGTCCTCTTTTTTCTTAAGGCCAAGATGCTTGGCACAGAGCTTTTGCTTTTGAGCTCTATTAAAAGCCTTACATTTCTGTAAGATTGTAACTAACTAAAATACTTTTAAAAACGTTTGATTTTTTTTATGAATAAGGGAGTTAGTCTATAACATATCTTGCACAACAATGCTGTATTTTACAAGTGTTTATATACCTGATATAAATTGTTATAATTTTGTACAAAAAATAACAATTGACGTCGATTTTTCGATAAATATTCATACTGTTATCATTTGTAACAGTCACACAATTGAAATCTTTAAATTAAAAAAAACGCACCGAGATATTTCGTCGCCGCTTTCATTCAACATTTCACTATGTAAAATACAGATAATAATTGCATAACTAGGTGGTCGTTGTGTAACAAAATATGTAATTATCTGTGTACGTTATTTATTTGGTAACAGAGGTATAATTAAAGGTTTTGACTTGGAACACCATAAAAAAGTAGTTGGACTAAAATAAAACCAGTCAAAATATTGTGAATTCCTAAAATTACGTAGACTCGCTCAGTATCTAGATACCACTTAAAGCTTGCTTATTGATTTTAGGTTTTTGAAAGTTGGTGCGTCTTTTTATTTTGTCACAAACATTCATGTTTCATATTTATTTAATTTCAGATTACCATGTTTCAGTATTTGTTTTTCTTATGTTACAATTAGATAATCCATTGTAACATTAATAAAAGGCCCTTTGGCGCTGTGTTATCTTAACTTTCAAAAGTAGACAAGACATAAATTCATAAATATTCAATAACAAGCAACAAAATAACGACTCAAATAATCAATTGTAACTCAATTACTCTTTTAGTTTATGCGTAAAGGCTTTCAAGTTGCGAGCCCCAGACTAATAATCAAATTACAATTTAGATAACAAGAGTTTAATTTTCCTTCTTGAATTTGCCTGTACACTTAATTTGCTTTATATCGATACTTGAAATTCTATTACAATAACGACTTGGTCCAGTGAAGACAATTACTTTTGTGTTCATTCATCCTTTGAGATGATGAACATCAAAATGTGCCAGTAGGTTCCTAACTTCCTACTAACCTAATTTCGATTGATCGCTGTTGTTTTCGTTAATAAAAATGTCTATCTCCATTTTTTCTATAGTTGAGAAGGATACCTTTTAGGCATCAGTGGCGTTGCGTGAGAATTTGAGCTAGTACAGCCATAAAACTACGAAACGAATAAATACCTACATAACTAGGTTCTATAAAGGTTAATCAGCCCTTCAATATCCGGCTTATAATTGGTAGATATATTTTTATTTTTATTGACTTAGTGTAAGTAATATGTCTCTGAGCGTGTTTATACAAAATTTATTAGTGTGAGTGCAGTTGAATAATCTGCGAAAATCGTATTTTGAATATGTGAGTGTGTGCAATCTAATTATGCTGCTAGTTTACGGCTTATGCAAATAGTAAATGGACATTATAATGCGCGGTGCGCCAATATACGTAGTTTATAATTGTTATTAGTAATAAATGTGTATATATTAGAAACCTTAAAGGGAACTCTGTGGGAATCGGCTTCTTAGGAGGCCCCGCTTCTGCTAGGCATGTCAGTTAGATTTTATGACGGAAACCGAAGGCTCTCTGGATATCTCGTTATTTACACTGTACGATTAGAAGCAACGCATTTTATATCTTAAATCTTCCATGTTGTAAAAATTTTTACACAAGAAAGCTTTCTTGTATAGTCATTGAGTCAAGTCATGTATAGCTTTCTCTTGATTAGAATAATGTCGGGGATGCTAATAAAATTCTTTTTCTTTTGCTTTTGCTGTATTAACAAGATATTTGACGACCTATGTGGCTTAGCGGTCATGCATGGTCATCATGCCAGGTTGTCACCCCAGAGGTACCGGGTTCGATCCCCGGTAGTGTCATGATGAAAAATACTTGTAAATAATAGCGAAATTAACATAACAACTTGACGTATTTCAGCTACCTTGATCACGGCGGCGGCGGGCACCACCGTTGGCTGGACGTCACCCACGCTGCCAATCCTTCTGGGAGACGAATCTCCAATAAAAACAACAGCAGATCAGGGCTCATGGATCGCTTCGCTCATGATATTATGCTCAGGTAAATTTTATTTATTATCACTAAGTATGTCAACCAAACACCGAATCAGCTATTTTAAATAATGCAGCCGTTGGCTGGATGCCTCTACTTCCTCAAAAAGGTGAATGTCCTCAGAAACTGCAGCATTTCATCTCCCCATCTTAAACACATTCTTCGCTCATGGTACTGTACCCATTCCATGTTCAATGCACCTTTTATAAATCTATACAAATGAATATAAAAGAGTCACATCTAAGTATATAAGAATATAATTGTATTAACTGTGCGCGTGGGCTTCGTTAACCGTGGGAATTTCGGGATAAAAATTATCCTATATCCTTCCCTGGATCTCAAACTATATCCATCCATACCAAATTTCATCTAAATAGTTGAAGCGTGAAGTGGTAACAAACAAATAAACAAACTCACTTTCGCATTTATGATATTAGTTAGAATTAGGATGGGATTATGATTAGGATAAGACATTGCGGAATAAGTATCCAGTCCAGATTATTTTTAATAGCTAGGTACGCCGTACCTTTCTCGTGATAAATATTATTTAGAAGCATAATTTTGAAGGCGAAACAACAATTCAAATTAGTTTTCAACCTAGGAACTACCAGATGAGCAACTAATTTTGAATATAAAAATGTCTACTTATCCTTCCAGCCGCAAGCCCCATCCCCGCGGCTTACTTGGCAGACAGAATCGGCACAAAGAAGACCTTACTCCTGGCTGCAATCCCGTACATAATTGGGTGGATCCTGGTTATGCTGGCTGGAAATATTCCCACCATTTACCTGTCTCGCCTCATCTCTGGCATCGGCTACGGCATAGCGTACACCACCGCCCCGATGTACCTGGGAGAGATAGCGTCAGATGAGGTCCGCGGATCCATGGCTACACTCATTACTGTGATGTCTAAGGTAAGCTTATTGTGCTATGACACTTAATGTTATAAAGGCGAAATTTTGTGAGCGTGTGTATGTGTGTTACTTCTTCACGGACAAACGGCAGAGCCAATGTTGATAAAATTCGGTATGCAGGAAGCTAACACCCTGAATTCACACATAGGCTACTTTTTCCGCTGGTAACACGGGGCGCAGCTAGTTTATTATAAAACACGCTAAGAATATAACTATCAAACTTATTTTTATTAAATACATTTTTTTTGTCATTGATTATGACCAATGAACTCGTATATGTTTTAGCCATGGCTATGGCATGGCTAAAACATAAGAATCATAATATTGTCTTATCTACGTCATGTCTTCTATTTAAATTAAACTGTTACTTTCCCTTGTTTCAGTTTGGCATCTTATCTCAATACTGCATTGGGCCCTACGTGTCAATGATGGGATTGGCTAGCTTTAATATAGCCATACCAATTCTTTTTGTGGTAACCTTTAGTGCTATGCCAGAATCACCATACTATTTTCTAAAATCTGGAAGAAATGCTGAAGCTGAAATGTCATTGAAAAAACTCCGAGGCAAAGACTATATTATAGAAGAACTAGATAGTATGACAACTTTAGTGAACGAAAACATGAAAGAAAAAAGCAGGTGGAAAGATCTTGCAAGAGTCGGCGGAAACAGAAAAGGGCTTATCATTTTGTTGGGCATTTACTTCACTCAACAATTCTGTGGTAGTACTGCTATAATATCTTATGCTGAGCAAATATTCCAAGCAGCTGACGGCGGATTTGGAGCACGGGAGTCCTGCATTCTGTTGGGTTCAGTTCAATTGCTAACATCCGCAATATCTTCACAACTCGTGGACAGATTGGGAAGAAAACCACTTTTGCTTGTGTCTTCCTGTGGTGTAGGTTTAGCGAATATTATCATAGGGGCATACTTCTTCATGAAACATGAAAATAGTGAATACTTAGTTGCTCTCAGATTCATTCCTATAATTGTGATACCTATATTTATATTTTCTTATACAATAGGTTTAGCCACAGTTCCTTTCGCTATAACTTCGGAAATATTTCCGACTCACATAAAGTCAAAAGCCACATGTTTAATACAGATTTTTGTGGCTCTAATGACTTTTGCTGTTACGAAATTATATCAAGTCATAGCTGATAATTTGGGCCAGTACGTAGCGTTTTGGGCCTTCGGACTTTTGTCCGTGGCTGGAGTAATATTCATTTTGATATTACTGCCAGAAACAAAGGGGCAATCGTTTGCCGCTATTCAGGAGAAATTGTATTCTCCCAGTGAGAAGGTCGTTTATGAAAAGAGCGACGATCATTTGGGAGCAGTTAGGCTTAACATTTGAAAACTTACTTAATTATAATTTAAGAGATCTCTTTATTGATTTACTCAATATAAAGATCGTGTAAATAAAAATCACTGAATTACTAAATTTCTTTTTACTGAAAAGTAAGTACTTAATTCAGTTGTCCGTCCGATAGTTTTGAACAACCTGCGTGAAGTATTTTTAATAGTCTAAGATCGGCCATATGAGCTTCAGAACGTTTATTCTTTATAATATTTATATAGGTAGCTTGATATAATAAAACATCAAAACTTACTAAAGTGTTATAGTACAAGGATAATTTCAAGGGACCAAAAGTACTTACAAATATTTTCTTATATTTATTATAACAGGGAATCACACATTTTACATTATACTTAAGTTTAAAAATATTAATGAATTCAATTAATAAGTGCCTCTTTAACGTTTTTTATATAAATAAATAATTAGAAAGATACGTCTGTTTTAAGTACAAACCTACTAGATTGTAAATGAATGTATTTTTATAAAGTAAATATATCTAATCTACCAAACCAGTTTCAGATTTAGTACATTTGTTTGTAAGAGTATTAGTGCCGGCTGGAACCGACTGGGCGCAAGTTGCATCACGTAACAGCTAGAGATGGGCCGTGGATAAATACTCAATCTACCCATTTGAGTATTTATTAATTTGATTAAGTAAATACTCAATAAATATCCGTATCTATCCATTTGGTGAGTAGATTGATTCATGAGTGTGACTTTGCAATTGTTGTCGGTAAGTGTGTGCATACGCTATAATATGCTTTAAATGTAGGTACACGTCAAATGCTACTCTAACGTATATGAAAATACCATACTACCTAATCATACATTGAAAAAAGGCTTGACTTTTATCATTTTTTTACTGGGAGGTGTGCAAAGACATAATTATATGTTAAATAAGTCATCAAATGCCATGTCAATGTATGAACACGCTCTATTTACTTAATCTAATGAGTAAATACTCAAATGGGCAGATTGAGGATTTATCCACCGCCCATCTCTAACTGTTCGACGATGCAACTTACACCCCGTCCGTTCCGATACCTATTTTATTTAATTTATTAAAATGAAATACCTGTCTGAATATCGAAATAAAAATAAAAACGAATCATCTGATCAGCTGGTCGAATTACTTTTATGGGAGATTTTTTTTTTTTATCTCGCTATGTATCCTCTGTTCCATAAGGAAAGTTGTTATAGTCATGCCCATAAAATAGAACAGATATATTTTGTTACACCTAGCTTGTATTATTATATGTAGATACATCTCGAATACTTACTTCATTACGTCAGAAATAAGAGTATTTTTTTTAAATCTAGATATGTATTTGATTCTTAATATATTATTTATTAAAATACCTACATATGATTTTTCCTAAAATTATGTTAACTTAAACCATTCCCTATGTATTATGAAATAAGTGCTATAATTCATGACACTAGTCACATTTGTGTTTGTGCCAAGGCCAAAATTATTTTTGTCATAGCCAGCGTGGCCGTTAGACTTGTTGAAGGATTTTTTATTACATTTTATACAGACTTTATGGAAGCAGGTACCTTTCAGTCATAAATAACGTAGGCTTCATCTTTGATTACGTTGCATTGTTATTAGATTTACCTTATGCAAATTTCTTGTTCCCAAATAAAAACTTTAAAAAAAATGGCAGTTGTTTAAAAAGTTAGTGCGTACATTGTTTTAATCTGGTGTAATATCTTTCGTACTATGTTCAAAAGGGTGCATTTTTCCTTCTGGGTCGTTTAATCAGTGTTTGCAAATGAACAATAGGCCCATAATTTATAACACCTTTTCCTTGTTTACTTTACGAGTACCTACCTACTTGCGTAACCTACTTACTCGACTTACAATTCTGTGAATAATTGTAACATTCTTATATAATTTTGGTATATGTATAAGTTTTTAACATGGAATATAAAAATGAAAGATCTGTCTTTTAGTATCATCGTTGCTTCTAAGTAACTATAGACGATTTATATCTCTGAAATTTGAGCATCTTCTTACGATACGACGTTAATTAAATAGCTGGCGTCTCAATCTTTATCCTAATATTATAGTATTCTTAGAGTTGGCAAGGAATATGCAATCATTAAGTACAACAATGTAATATAGTAAAAGCTACTTATGCATCATGTGTACTTATATATTTTTTACATTACTAAAATAATGATGATGTTTCAATAATTTTAACTTATTTAAGTTTATTTTTTATACTTTTAATTACTATTCAGAACTATTGTTATAGATATAGTTAAGCTCTAGATCGGTCATTTTGGAAATCCTTGAGAGAGGCCTATGTCCAGCAGTCGACGTTATGCTGCTGAGTTGATGATGATGATGATGAAGACTAATGAACTTTTTTTTACAGGTACATCAAAGGATTTAAAAAAATGAACATGCCTTTTTAACAGTCCCTATTCATTCTATAACTTTAACTTTGTTTATTTAATATTACATAGTTCCATCAGTGATGCTTATTTGCTTAACCTTCATATAATTCTTTTTCAAAGTCCTTTTTAATTCAGAACAAATTATTTAAGGGCGACTCGGGATAATAGAATATTTTTTTAAAAAGTCATTGTACTTTCTGACATAATTGTTGTTTTTATATTCAAAAATCTAAATAATGTGGTCTTTAACTATTATCCAGCTGTGGACGCTTTGCGGCTGAAATGATGATTCCTTGCTCACTAGACTTAGATTATCTATGCAAAATTTTGTAAGCTTTCAGTGTTATGTCAAAAAGCATTTAAGTACCTAGCTGTATTGTGATCGAAAACATTCCGAATACTATTTCACATAACGTGCCATTTTATTACAAATAATATGTGCCTGTTTGTGTATTTATTGGAGTGTTTAATATTTTTATAAGAACTTTAAAAAAAATAATCTGGCACTGCAAACAAATATTATTAATAAAATGATTCCTAACAATTTAATTAAAAATGTTTTATGAAAATGTATTCTTTATTTATTTTAGCTCGTCTCTCTTTACTGCTCATTAGCGGTACGGGCACTTTTGGCTGCTTGTATTCCACCAAGTGGCCTAGACTTCACGTATCATGATGTACCTATAAATATGGCTCTTATACGAGTATACTACCTGTGTATACTACACTAACAAAGAACTGAACTTTGTAAAAAACGTATGTATGTATGCTCTCAAACAATGGGTATCTTTCTACTTACTTAAATACATACAAGGCAAGTCTTAACTTCTTATGGAGTAGAGACATCCCCGAGCCATATGACCCAAAGGTTATTTTTAGCGTGATGGTGTGTATGAAAGTAGAAAAGAAAATCAAAATAGTGATGGATATCAACTATTGCAACATAGACTTAGATTGAAATCAGCATCGCCTATTAACAGGAATCCAAGAGTTTTCAGCATATTCCCTTGATCTGCTTTTATTATCTGTGCGAAAAGGAAAACATATGGTAAGATACCCTACGTTTTTCTCCTATCCCAGATTGATGATATAATAGAGAGAATAAATAATAATAACATTATTACATTATTTTTCTGCCAGAATCTGTCTATGACTGTAGGTGCCGCTGCCGCAAATCCGATTTTTGGGTATACTATGATGTAATGTACATTGGTAGGTATCCAAGAATGGGATTTGGAGAATTTGGGGAATGGACACATAACATCAACTTCTTCAAAGGGCTTCTGCGTGTTAGCAGTGAGACCCGTGAATCAAAGGAGATGTATCTTTACATCGCAAAAAATCTATTATACTTATATTTAAAAGCCAAGAAGATCGACTTTTTAACCGACTTCCAAAAAGAAGGAGGTTATTAATTCGTTTGAATCTTTTTCTTTATGTTTGTTCACCGATTATTCGAAGACGCCTGGACTGGTTTGGGAAATTCCTTTTTTAAAGGGCATACTTTTAAGGCTCCCATATAAATTTTATCAAAATCGGTTGTGTAGTTTGTAAGTGAAGACGGTTTTTAGTTTTGAAAAATTATGTCAGATGGGAAACGTTGTATGAACAGAGTATAAGTTGATTTATATATTTATGTAAGTACATACCCTTTCCGCCTTGACGCAGCATTGAATACTTTTCAAAGTACGTGTCCCTAACCAGAAATAGTAATTTAATTATTATTCAACTCATAAGCTTCGTTTATCCGGCTGCTAATAGCTTTATGATTTGTTCTTTATAACTGACACAAATAACTGTATAATGTTACCTCGCAGCAACATCTCGAGTCGTTTTCGGCAGGCTCCCTGTGGCGGACATCGCGGCCCCAGGGCTCCTAAATCAATGGTCAAAATGCTCCCATCCCAGATTTTTCATTTTAATACGCCGTTTAATCTTGTCTACATTGTGACGCAGTATTTTAAAAAATAGCAATATCCAATTTGGAATTAATAGAGGCATTAAGAAATTTTAACATATTCTTTAGTATTTGCGATCACAACTAGCATTTTATAGCAGTGATATGGAGATTGTAGTGTAGAGCGTAAGCGTGCATTCACCTTAACATTAACTCCTGATGAGTATGGAATTCTATTATTGGTATTTCTGACAGTTTGTTTATTATAATGTGGAGGGCTGTTGATGGTGTATGCGCGAAAAACAACTTAGTGAAATGTGAAATTTTAATCAACTATCTAATAAGAAAGTGGAGGTAAAGATCTCAGACTTGTATGTTAGTTGTATATAAAAAAACTAACACTTTGAATACAGCTGATGATCTTTGTACATATAATTATAGCTAGAGTACATAATATCCTTTTAGTAATGATTCAATGAATATACAGTCAGAAAGTAAGATAACTAAAAAATTAGATAAAGAAAAGTTAAAGAAGAATATTTTTCACATGAAAACTATGTACTTATAATAGATTATGTAAACGCTGATACATAACTAAAAATTAAGCACAATCACAAAAAAATTAACCGCAGTATCGATTATTTTGACAGATTTATCAAAATCATACGATTATTTATTTAATGACTCACATTTTAACGGAAGTAACTGAAAATATTTTTTGAAAAGAACGACAGAAGTTTTGTTCCGTCAGAGGATCTTCATTTATTCGTTCAAAAAAATAAGAAACCGACTCGATATGTTTGTTGCATTTATTTGACGACCTCCGTGACGCAGTGGTCACCATGCTAGTCCGCCACCCTGAGGTCCCGGGTTCGATCTCCGATCAGGGCAAGTTAGAAAATGTTTTTTTTTTTTCAAATTGTCCTGGGTGTTATCTATTTGTGTATTATACACATATAGATAACACCCAATTTTAAACTTTATTTTTTTCAAGAGCTTTTATCTTAACAGACATGCCCTGCTCTATCATAACCTTGACCAAGAAAGTTACGTCTGAACAGCCTGGTTTCGTCAGAATAGACAGCGATACCCATATCATAATGATTTAACTCCGTCCCCTTAACCCCTCATTAGTAAATTTCTTTTACATTTTAATTAGGTACTTCGTTATTTTATGTTGGACATCTTCTACTACCCCACATCATTGACAATTGGGGGAATCCGAATTATTTAACAAAAAAATAAATTTATTTATTTTGACGACCTCCGTGGCGTAGTGGTCACCATGCTAATCCGCCACCCAGAGGTCCCGGGTTCAATCCCCGGTCAGGGCAAGTTGGAAAATGGTCTTTTTCAAATTGTCCTGGGTCTTGGATGTTTATCTATATATGTATTTGTTATGAATTATAGTATCGTTGAGTTAGTATCCCATAACACAAGACTCGAACTTACTTTGGGGCTAGTTCAATCAGTGTTATTCGTCCCTATATATATTTATTTATTTATTTTCTTTATAGTGCCCAGAACGAAATCTAAAACGTTTATACCAAGCCTGAGCATCACTAAACCAGGGCACTTGAAGAGGTTCATTCTATAGTGTCTTATATCAGATATCTTTTTCTAGTGATCGATTGTCAAAATATTATTTCCAAGACGTTTAAATCATTTTTTTAAATCTATATTTACTTCCTAATAGTTTAAAGGAATAAAGTTTGAGGTCTATTAAGACTTGCTTCCTTGGCAACAAATCAACCTCTTCATTGCCACTTAAACCTACGTGTCCTGCAATCTACTTCAACTCAAATCGCTTTGATCTAGTCAGCCAAAATTGCCAGTATATCGTTGCCATTTTACGCTTCTGATATTCCTAAAGGCACATCGTGCCACATGCTGAAGCGCACTTCTACTATCAGTGAAGATGACTGGCACATTGTTGCAATATATCGTAGACTCTAGTCTTCTTGACATCAAACATAACTAAAGGCAAATTGTGCTTGTGTTTTTTTATTTAAAAAAGCGGCCAAGAGCGAGTCGGACTCGCTCTTAAAGGGTTCCGTAGCAGCAAGTAACAAAATATAAAAGTTCTTGTAGTTCGTTGTAACTTTAATCGATGTTCGAAGTTTGCATGGTAATGTATATCATTTTTTTTTTAGTTTTATCATTCTCTTATTTTAGCATTTACAGTGTAGGGTTTGCCCTTTCTCCGTAACTGCTTGTAGTAGGTATAGTATCACTGGCTCGACAATGCACACGCAAAAACTGTTACTACGTCCACTCGCACCATTGGCTCACGTGACACTGACGTACCAACATTGCCCATGAGCACACGAGACAGTGTGTTGCTACGATCGCATACACTACATCCCTCCCTTATTATTAAAATAATAAGCAATCAAAATTAAACTTATTTATTCATAAACACTACTTTTCAATACATAGGTTCATTGCTTGTCATTGAAATTCCTCATTTGATTCGTTTCCATATCCTGTCCCATCATTCTGATCCTCCTCCGGTACCGTTGTCCATTCCCCTTCCACTCTTTTTAGGTGCACCACATTTCTTCTTAGCACCTGTCCTGTTTGGTCGTTTCTAACTGTAACGTCACCGTTGTTAGCTCTTGTAACCGTGTGTGGCGTTGGGTTGAAATTAGGGCATAACTTATTTCCTTTTTCCATATTTTTTACATATACCTTTTCTCCTTCTTCAAGATTATTTTCTTTTGCACCTCTCCTCTTATCACCGTATTCTCTACCTTTTTCTTTTTGTATTTTGTCTTTATCCCTTACTTCAGTATCAACTCCTTGGTTATCCAGTTTATCAAAAGATGGAATTTTGTCCCTATTCTGGCGATTAAAGAATAATTCCGATGGTGACTTTCCCGTTATTGTGTGGGGTGTACTGTTGTACATAATAAGGTATTCCCACAAACTTTCTTTCATATCTTTTTTTTCCTAACAGCTGATTTTTAATCGTTTTATGATGTCCCTGTTTTGTCTTTCCACCTTCCCATTTTGTTGTGGCCAATATGGAACTGTGTTAAAGATAGTAATATTACAATCCCTACAAAATGATCGAAACTCGTCACTTATAAATTGTTTCCCATTATCCACGGTAATTGATACGGGACAGCCCAATCTACTGAAAATTTCTTTAAGTAGTTTTATAATTTGAGCGCTCGTAATAGACTTCGTTATCTTTACTTCTTTGTAGCGACTGTAATAGTCAACCACAACAAGTACATATTTCTGATTTGGTAAAGGGCCAAGTAGATCCATTGCAACATCCATCCAAGGGGCTATAGGAAGTTCTCGTCTTTTCATTGGTGTTGGTGGATTCGGCATTCCTACTAGAGTGCAACTTTTACATGACTTGACGAGATTTTCCACATCTTTGTCAATACGTGGCCACCATACCTTTGACCGTAACCATCCTTTCATGGCTACGATGCCTGGATGGCCTTCATGCGCTGCATCCAGTACATCCTTTCGTAGCTTTTGAGGTATCACTATTCTGTTGCCCCTAAGCAAAATATTGTCGTAAAAGCAAAATTCATTTTCAAATATTTTAAATCCCCTGACAGATTCATCCCAATGTTGATCATAAACTCCTTTTCGAACCATAAGTATTTCCTTATCGCTGCTAGAATAGTCAATAATATCCTTCATCGGAATTGCTCTCGGCCGAGATTTTTCTATGATTTGATGAACATGACCATCATCTCCTCTAGGTGGAGACTCTGAGTGTACACATAGCCGTGACAAGGGATCAGAAATATTAGCTTTACCGGGTTTATAAATCACTTTATATTTATAAGATTGTAGCCTAAGCACCCATCTTTCAATTCGAGCGCATGGCTTTGATTTCGGACCAAATAGTATTTCCAATGGTTTGTGATCCGTAATAAGATCAAATTCTTTACCAAAAAGAAATATGTGAAAGTGTTCCACAGACCAAACAAGGGCTAAAGCCTCTTTCTCAGTTCGACTGTATTTTCTTTCACACTCAGTCAACGTCTTATTTCCGTAAGCAATTCTTTTAATGGTTCAGTTCTGGTAGCAAGATTCGGTATCCACTTGTTTACATAATTCACAAGTCCTAAAAAGCTTTGTAATTCTTCTATCGTAGTTGGTATTCTAAATTTTTTTATACTATTAATGTACTTGTTTAATGGCCGTACACCACTTGGGGTCAGTTCGTGCCCTAAAAAGTTAACTCTCTTTACTTTTAACATGCACTTGGTTTTGTTTAGCAAGACATTGTGTTCTTTGAGGACATCTAGCACTTTGTTAAGTCTAGAATCATGCTGCTCTTCACTCAGTCCATAGACCAGAATGTCATTAATAAAATTAATAGCTCCTCTTAGGGCCATGAACTTCTTCAATTATGTCGCCATCAAGAAGATCTTTTAGTTTCCGCTTCACTTTTTCTTCAATTGGAAGAGGTATCATCCGATACGGCTGTGATATTGGTTTAACAGTATCGTCGATAGGAATTTCGATTGACACGTCTTTGAATTTGGGAAACACCGTAGACGTTGGCTGTTCGCCGATCGAGTTGATGTCAACTCCAATTTTTAGAACACCCATTTTCAATGCTGTGTCTTTACCAAGTAAATTTCGAGTTCCCCCCGCTATGACGTAAACAGTCGCATAGTCTTTATGATCGTTGATCTCAATTGTGGTCTCAAAAGATCCTTGGATATTAAGAGGGGTAGTACTTCCATAACCAAACAGAGTTTTTTTAGGCTTGCTTGATTGATGCTCAATGACAACACCTTGATTTTTAAAAGAATTCCATGTCTTTTGTGTTATTAGGTTAACTTTGCAGCCAGAATCAATGAGCATATTTGTTTTAACGCCACCTAGTAAACAATCTACAGTTGCATCATCATTCACGTTAAAAACGTAATCTACTTCTACCTTTTTCTTTTTACTGTCATTTTGATGTCTTTCATTTCTTTCGTTTCTTTTTTCTTCAAATTTTCTTTTTACAAGTACTTTTACAGATTTGCAGTACTGGCGAAAATGACCATCTTTTCCACATTCATAACATGTTACTTTTCTACCTGGACATTCACTATCATCTGACATGTGTCTATTGCTTCCACATCTTCCGCAACTTTTCTTTTCATTTTTGCTATATTGTTCTCCACTTCGTTTAAATCTCTTCTGATGAATAGCATTTATTTCGTTGCTTTTTGATGCCTGTTTCTTATTATCATAGTTTTCTAACTGACTGTCAACTACTTCTAGTGTATTCGCTTCAGTTACTATTTTTTCAAGTGTAATACTGTCTCCAATAGTAAGAATCTTTTTGCGTAATTCAGCCGATGTACACTTTTCCCTTATTTGATCTATCAAATGGTCTTCCTTTTTGTCAAAATTGCATTTGTCAGCTTGTTTTCTAAGTCTAACCAAAAATCTTTCAAATTTTTCTCCTTCTTCCTGTTTGATAAGGCGGAACATATGCCGTTCATATACTCGGTTTTGTTTTGGAAGAAAGAACTCATCCATTTTTTCAACCGCAACCTTGAACACATCACTATTATTTTCATCTGATGCATCCACGTGTGCCCCGGGTAGGTTATAGTATATTTCTTGAAGGCCAGTCCCTCCAAAATGCAGTAATGTTGCTCTTTTTCTTTGAGGAGATTCTATCTCAGTAGCATCAAGATATATAAGTAACGACCTCTTCCATTTTTCCCACCTACTACCTATAGAAGCATTATCACCTTCTACATCCAATACTTCAAGGGGCGGCAATGGATGTGCCATTGCGGCCATCGCAGATTTCCAGGCTCGTGTGGGGTGACCTGTAATAATGTTTTGTTTTTATGTCACTGTTTCCAATTTAATGGTGGTAGCGTAACCAAAAAACGTAAATAGTCGAGCTAGGTACAAATCATTTTTCCAATTTAATGGAGGCTTGTTGCCAAATATATTTCCAATTTAATGGAGGCCCGTAGCCACAGTTCATATTTTCCAATTTAATGGAGGCTTGTTGCCAAATGTATTTCCAATTTAATGGAGGCCAGTAGCCACAGTATTTTTTTTCCAATTTAATGGAGGCTAATAGCCATAGTTAATGTTTCAAATTTATTGCCAAAACCCTATTTCCAAATCAGTGAAATTTATAAATTACAATTCCACCATTCTAATATTAGTTTCAATTTCCACAAAATATCGTCCATAAATTGAGTACTTATTAAATTAGTAGAAAAGATTTTAACAAAGCCGATAAGCATTATTTATCTTTGTGTCGCATACCTACTTGTTATTGTTCTGACTCGAACAGCGGAGATGTAAATAAAACTAGGTTGTAGGTAGGTGTCTAAGCTTGCGAATGTGTTATGATTATAACTTACTTAGAACTGACGGTGTTTATGTTTCGTTTATATTATGTTACTTATGAAATATGGAGAATTCAACTAACCAACAAAATTTTAAGTAAAAAAAAGTAATTGGAAATAACGTTGCATATCGTCAGTAAACAGGAATGCACCGATTCAAAGTAGCGATCATTTTTTATACTTTTGAAATCTCCATTTGTAATTCGGTTAAATACCTATTTATTTATCATTTTACAATAATCAGAATTTCACGTAAATTAGGTAGGTAAGGTTATACGAGTACCTACTAACTGTTAACATTCTTTTTTACATTTTATGTAAAAAATGGATATATTACCTTTTCCTCGTCGCCAATGTAGGGTTTGCCCTTTCTCCGTAACTGCTTGTAGTAGGTATAGTATCACTGGCTTGACAATGCACACGCAACAACTGTTACTACGTCCACTCGCACCATTGGCTCACGTGACACTGACGTGCCAACATTGCCCATGAGCGCACGAGACAGTGTGTTGCTACGATCGCATACACTACATACAGGACACACATTTCACCACTTTGGAAGTGTCTCTCGCGCAAACTATTCAGTTTAGAAAAAAAATATATTAGAAACCTCAATATCATTTTTGTTTTTTTTTTCTATTTTTGAGTAAAAATCTTAATGCGGTCCACAGAATACATCTACTTACAAAATTTCAATAGTATAGTTTTTATAGTTTCGGAAAAAAGTGGCTGTGACATACGGACGGACAAACATGACGAATCCATAAGGGTTCCGTTTTTTGCCATTTGGTTACGGAACCCTAAAAACACTGTCTAATGAAAAATCTCTAAAGACCATCATTGACAGACAGCCAACTTTTATCCATGCGGAGACAGAGAGAGACAGATGGAAAAAAGACAACAAGCCTTCTGGGTAACAATATGACACACTTGTTCGTGGTATTTTTAAAATAAATTCAAACAAACATGTTTTGTAAAAGAAACACAATTTCTTTAATCAACAATAAGCCTCTGGAAAAATCTTTGAAACTGATACGCTTATCATCTGCCGACGGCGCTGTTTATTTACTTTTTGTGTGTAATATTATGAGTAGGTATATTGGATGTCTGCGAATACAAAATTACAGATTTAGTATCACGGCAGACACAGCCGAGGGTTGCAAGACTCAATGGCCACTCACAGCGTGAATGCCGAAAAGGAGCTTTTGCGCGCGCAAAAGCAAAATCTGCGCTGAAAGAAAAGCAGCTTGTACAACGTGTTTTCTTTGCTCCTGAGAGGCCGAAGATCTGAATCATGTCAATAGACGATGGAGCAAGCAACCCATTGCTACTTTGATCCCTTTTTAGGGTTCCGTAGTAAACAAGGAACCCTTATAGTTTCGCTATGTCTGTCTGTCCGTCCGCGGTTTTACTCAGCGATTATGAGTACTAGAAAGCTGTAATTTGGCATGAATATGCTTTTAAAGTGAAAAAATTGCCCCCCCCCCCCCCCCTCTATTTGCTAAACGGTTATATATGGACACGTGAAAAAATTCACAGCTATAGGATATATAACGAAATTTAAAGGAAAACTATCAGAGCTAAGGGGGCGTCCATAAATTACGTGAGATGTTTAAGGGGGGGAGGGGGTCGAGTCAAATCTCATCTAACCTTACGCCCACGTAAGTAAGAGAAGAGGGGTTTCGGCAAATATCACGCAATTTTTTTCTGATTGAAACAAAAAGAAAATTATACTATTTTGGTCCATTTAATCCAGATTGTACATGCTTAAGATTTAATCTTAAGCGTAATCGTAATGCTGCGTTTACACATTCGCGCGAGTGGCGAGGCGAATAGCGAGGCGAGTCGCGAGCACGAGTGTGAAAAGGTTATTTAGTTAGGTATAAATTACGTGAGATGTTTAAGGCGGGGAGGGGGTTCTCAGTAGAGAACTAACAGGCGTTGTTCTTCCCCATGATTTTTTTGGGACACGTCTTGACTCCAGCGGCAGAACATTAGACGAAAGTCTGGAAAAGGATAATTTCAAAAAGGCAGGGAATATTTTGGCTGAAATATGGTCTGCAGTATGCATTGACGGACACGAAGTAGTCGCTAAATATATAGACCCGAATAATGAAACTTCCAGCGTTCCAGACCTGCCAGCGGAACAATGGTACACTGAGCACGTCAGAGAGAACCAATATTTACTCCAGGTACATTGCAGTTGCATGTCAAATTTTTATGCGTGCCTTTTTTTATTTATTAACGAGCGCGAATGTCAGCATTTTTTTATTAAGAGTTACAAAGGGAAAAAGTTTTTTTTTTTTAGGTTGTGAACTGCGATGACCAAAAGTGCTGTAGCCCACGCCGGAGTGATCTGCATATGATTCTTCACGACCGTTTTCTGCTACCTGCTGATGGACATTTGACAATTCCGGACTTTAAAGAGCATGACGGAAAGTCATTTGCTCCATCTCTAATACGCCATTGCCTACCGATTCAACCGCTGAATGCCTTCATCAGCACGCCTTATGATCTCTATTGCCCAAGTGTACGTGATGATTTAGAGAAAAGATGCTGCAGTACATGAGAAGCCCACTTTGCACCAGCTAAGCAAGCGCGTATGTTCTGCAAAGTGCAAGCCTCACGGATTGTCACAAGACGAGCTAATGAGTTACTGTGCGCAAGCGCCAACGGCTTAATAGAGTGGCTAGATCAGAACGAAGTTAAAGGAGCAGATGATTTTACTGAAAATCATATGGACATGTTGGTTCCAATAGTCTCTCTTGAGACCGCGCATGATTCTTCATGAACTGAATTAGAGTAGAAATTCTTTTTTTAATAACAGTAGTTACGATATAAGTATTCTATTGTAAAATTTTTATTACACTTATAACTCTCAGCAATATTAAATACTAGTCTTAACTTGTCGTAAATAAAAGCACGAATCAGTTTTTTTTTTTCTTCTTACAATAACAATCCAACGCGTTTACGTAAGAAACCCACATTTTGAAAAATCTCACTTGAGATTGGGGGATGGGGGAGGGGGTTTAATAAAATCTCACGACATCTCACCAGGGGGCGGGGAGGGACAGAAAATAAAAAAACACCTCACGTAATTTATGGACGCCCCCTAAGTAGGGTTTACAAATTAAAAAGTTACAGGCGATCAACTTATAAAATGTACTCGGAAAAGGAAAATTTCATACAAATTCAATAGAAAATTAGTTTTTAGACGTTTTAGTGGCATGAACTCAAAGTTAGCGTTCGTAACTACGGAACGACACGCACTTGGCCAATTATTCCAACTAACGCTTACTGGGTTCTTTATAGACAGAGCCTACATACACAGCTTCTCTGAGGTTGAGAGTGGTGAGAGACTTTCAGTTTAAAATGATACACATATACACAATCACGTATTTACCTTTTAGTGTGGTACCCAAAACAGGGTTCCTACTGAAATGACCTTAAAAGCTGCATCCATCAAATGGCACGTCAAACCTTAATCAGATTGCAGTCATTACGGCATGTCAGATGCCTGACACCAGTGAGTCTCATAAACGAAAAATAAAAAAGAAGAATTTTATTGGTCAAGCAAATTAAAGCCCTCGACTTTCCATTAATTCATATGTATGATCTTTTTTTTATTTTTTTAGTTTCACAAGTCTTTTCTCCCCGGTCTTTTGAAAGACTTGCGTGGGGATTCAGATCTAACACGTAGAGGCCGTTTGGAAAAGTTGATGTTATGTGGCGCTCCCGCCAAAACCTACTCCTGAATATACCTATGAAAGGTGTACCCTTGAATAGGTTTCGGCTGGAGAAAGATCTATTGCAAGAAAAGGGAAAGGTTATGGAATGAGATTGGGATGGATGGACGTCACCTGCCATAATCATGATTACTGACTATTGTAGGCAGGTGGTGGCTTGCCATCCACTAGATGGGCCCCTCAAACGCGCCGACAATAGTATGTATGATTATTATTAGTATTATAATATCATACACACCATTTAGTGATGGGCGGAGGAACTAAATTACTATTTAGCTTTTTTGTTGTTCGTCTGACAAATAATAGATGTACCCGTAGCGCCTTCTATTATTTGACAGACCAATAACAAACACTGCCAATTTAAAGCGTCAATCTCCGTTTAGAAGTTAACGGCTGAATCTACTTACAAGATAAATATTAATAAAAATGTAGTCCGTGTCTGCGTAGGTGCGTGTTTATTAACGTCTTCGTCTAAAAATAATAATATTGTAGGGAGAGATGTCATCTGTTGCTTTTTAATACAATTAACCTGAATAGTATTGGTATGGAAACATAGATAGCGCCATATCGATGTTAACCATGGTTTAGATGGTGACAAAGAGCTAAACTACTGGCTCGATTTTTACCAAACATATCTAAGAACCACCACAAGGAAACTTACTTTCATGTAAAAAACCGCATCAAAATCAATTCATCCGTTCGAGAGCTACGATGCCACAGACAAACATACAAACAGACATACAGACAGACTGACAGACAGACAGAGTACAGACAGACAGACGGACTCTTTTTGTCGTCTGGAGTTAAAAAAAGAAAACGTAAACAATGTAGAGTCGCTAGCAGCATGAGCAGGATAAAACTGAGAGTCTGGGAGTGAATATACACCCAACCCGTGTTTTTACTATACTTAGTGTCATAAAGAGACATATGTATATGTGACTACGTATGTATCTAAAATATGGGCTAGGTAAGTATTTTGTTCGTAACTATTTAATTTATTTATTTAGACCTCTATAATTTTTTTTTTCTTATTCAGACTACATATAAATAAATAAATAAATATAAAAGGGACAAATCACACAGATTGAGATAGCCCCAAAGTAAATTTAAGCTTGTGTTATGGGATACTTACCCAATAATAATATATTTTATGATAAATACATATATAGATAAACACCCAAACCCAGGAGAATTTGAAAAAGGTAATTTTCCAATTTTCCCTGGCTGGGTATCGAACCCAAAACCTCGGGATTGGCGGAATAGCGTGATGACCATTACGCCACAGAGGTCGTCGAATTATCAATATCATCGTCAGAAATCAGTATCATTAATTTAATATTATTTACTTTGCACATCTGTATTTGGGCCATGGGATTACACCATCCTACCAAATTTCACCTGTATTGGTCCACGAGATTCGGAGATAATCGGCTATGACAGATGGATGAACAGACAGACGCACGAGTGATCCTATAAGGGACCCGTTTTTTTTTTGTACGGAACCCTAAAAAGTCCTCGGCATGTGTTTGGTAGAAAAATAGGTTGTATGTTGTTTCTAAATGTATGTAGATGTAGAAAAACGTGTACACATGTGCCAGCACATTAGTAGATACTCGTTAGTGGTTCTAGATTTTTCGAACAAGATGGCCTTCAACGCGATCTTGACAATGTTTGAAATTAGGACAGGCCTTATCGTACTTTATCGTGCACATTTTGTGATTATGTTGATCGTTTATATGGAGTTTTCTAAGCAGCAAAGGCATCAAAATATTATAACCATCGGCTCCTCATTGGGCCTCCCTAGAGGTGACCCAACAAAAACTAAAATGATGATAATCTTAAAAAACAAACAACAATATGTTTAAATTTTTATGGTAATCTAATACTTATACAAACAGTATTTTCTCAGAATACAGCTGAGAAAATAATCTGTACTCCTTACCACGCGCAGCAATGTTATTTCCTATTACATTCTTCAGTACCCCTTGTTTAGGCCTCCGAGATTAAACGTTATCCTCTATATTTTATTTCATTGGCCAATTTTTTCAATAATATTGCAGATTGTTTCAAAGCACTCCTTTGATTAAACTACTTTTACATTTTTGTGTGATCCGATGAACGGAAACTAAACTGAAGATAAAAATTGCACTTAAGTTGTAAGTATGCTCATCATACATATCATCGCAATCATTATCTGTGGGTGTGTTCATACGTCACTGTGTTTCTTTGTATTACGCACATAACAATGTATACATGTAAAATATTTACTACACCAACACAAAGACACGCAATCTGTTTATGAGTACCAAAGGGTCTATTCTGTTATTCTTCTTCTTCGACAACATTTTGTTATTTCATGTCTAACGAAATAAAATTTTAAATACTATAGTAAAATTGATTTTCAAGCATACGAGTACTTTTAAACTCATGATGAATGAAAAAATATTCTTAGCCTATCGGTTAGGTTATTAAAAAATATTGTGCACGTATGTTTTTTCTCATAAAAACAAAAAATTACATAAATACAGCGCATTAAAATTTCGCATGACGTCACGGCTACGTACGATTTTTACATAGAGGTGACGTCGCAAGCCCCACCTCTGGAACTTTGATGTCTCATATCTTTGTGAATTTTTATTTCTTTATTTATTTCTTTATTAATCGCTTACATGCACTCATACAGAAGATGGTTTGTAGGTAAGTACATGAACCCTGGCAAGGCGTTGCGAACTTATACGTCTTAATTGTGTTTATATAATAAAAATAGTATTTATATTCAAGTAGAAAAAAGAAGAATTAATATAAATTAAACAGTAGGTAAAACTGATGTCAGTAGTTAGAAAAAATAGATTGGATTAAAAACACATACGACAAAAATAAAAATTAAAAAATGTGATAAGTTCAATTTCAACAAATAGTAATAAGTATTAGAAACTAAAAATATAATTATTATAAATATAATTACTGCAAGTGCGTTGGTCAGATGCAATTTAAAACTGGATCGACTACCTAGATATTTTGGTGAATGTATTGAGTGTTTCTCTAGAACGTTATTTATTTTATAAGTTGTCATATAAATATTCCTTGACTGAGTAATACCCCTTCGACAATAGTAACTCTTTTAGAATTTTTAAGATTTTTTTATCATTTTCTTCCGATATGATTATTTTAGGTAATTTATTGTACTTCTTGGTTGCGCTAAGGTGCGGACCATTCCTATAAATTTCTAAGTCTTTTCCTTTAGATTTACTTACCGGTATCGCTAGTCTGTCTTTGTGCCGTGTGTTTATTGTGTGAGTGTCTTTTACTTGTTTAAAGAGGGACATATATTTTCTTACGAATGAGCATAATTCAAGTATGTAGATTGAGGGTAGTATAAGAATATTGTTTTATAAAAAAACGGTTGTCAGGTGTGTCTGTATGGTAGGTTAAACCTGTTTAGGCGGAGGTCCAAAATTGCCTGAAAAACTGAAACTTTATGTCAATGTAATAAGGTTGAAGTTCGTCTGTGTCGATTTACCCCATGGGTCCGGACGGGAAATGAGAGGTTAAATAATATTCGTATACATTTTTCTGCATAACTAAAAGATCATCTGCATCGGTGCTGTTACCCCAGAGAATCACCCCGTATTTCAACCACGAGCCACGAGTATGCATAAGCATAATATGCCGTCAATGCAGCTTCATAATTTGTTTTAAGTTTTAAGACGCTAAGTGCATATATAAATTTCGAAAGTATATTTTTTGTTAATTGTATGTGTTGTTTCCAGTCGATGAAAGTATCTATAGTGATTCCCAGTAGGTTAAAGTGGCTGACTACTTCAATTTTTTGGTCTTCAAAAGATAGGTTTAAATTTAATGCCTGTTTTTGATAAGGACATAATTGTATTATTTTGGTTTTTTTAATATTTATTTCTAAATGTTGTTTGTCAAGTTATGTCTCTAGTATTTTAGTTGCGTCTGAAAGGATTGCGTTAGCTTCATCTGTAGTGTCGCACTTGAAGCGTAGCGATACGTCGTCGGCAAACATGATGCATAAATTGTCAGGAAATAGTCTTGGTAAGTCATTTATATACACTAAAAAGAGTATACACCCTAAAACGCTCCCCTGTGAAATAGAGGAGTTGGTGGTGCGTACCTCTGAATGTACTGTTTTAGCTTCGCGTGTGTCAATGTTATGGTGTTCAATATCCACGTATTGTTTTCGGTTCGTCAAGTATGATTTTAGCCATTCGTAAGCTTGTCCCCGTATGCCACAGTCATATAACGATCTAAGTAACGTTTTATGACACACTTTGTCATAGGCCATCGTCATGTCGAGTAATTTTACTTTCTTGTCAAACTGACAAATATGGTCGTTTCGTGCTAGGTGAAGTCACAAGCGATGATCGATTAATCTTTCAGCGCTTCAGGCGGCCGAAACATAAGGATATGAAAATAGCCACCCGTACTTCTATTAACGCATGTGTGCGTAGACCACTACGTACGACAGATACAGTAACAAAGTGTTGATGGCATTTGGCACACACGTAACGGATTATGCCTATGTGTGTGTCGCATTCACGCGACAGCCGCCTGATCACATGTCCACATTCCGGCGCCGTACGTTGCGTTGCGGTTGAGCTAAATATCATTATACCTTTTAAATAACATTTGTTTTCACAAATATTTTCTAATAATAACTACGTAATGACTAATGAGCTTTTAGGAACCTTTAGTAGAAAGCTAGATGACCTTGGGTAGTAGAGAAAATTGTGCTTAAATTATTCAGTCATGAACATGAATCAAACAGAAAAGATGAAATCTTCATCTTTTCTTCGTGTGTTTTATTTGATATGCAATACAGATACAATCGTTAAAGAATATTCTAAAAATACACCAACTCAATGAAAAAATATACCTATATGTAGGTATACGAAATGAAAAAGTCAATGTTGTGGCAATGTTGATACTTATAAAAAGTAGTTTTATTTATTTCAGACACCCTACCTACAATTATGTAAAGATAGTACCACGTCTGAAATGAAATGAGCTCTGAAGGTTGTTTTAATAAGGCTATAATAACCTCTAATTGTCTATCATCACCATTTAATGCTTTCATTCCGTTCGCAATATGATGAGTAATGTCTTGGAAATATACTGTCAAAGAACAGAAAGGATGCGATGTTGACATTAACATCGGATGTTGATGAAAAAATCATAATAAATAACTCTTCTATTCTGCTCATTCGCCATTATAGGTTTAACAGGGAATTCCGTTCAAGAGGTACAAATACAAATAGTACGGAAAAAATCTTTAAAAATGTGCACTAGGAAGTATGTAGGTAGCTACTTATTGTTTTAAAGAAAGCATAATTTTAAAATTTATGTTTTCTTGAATTTTGTAATAACTGTTTGCTAGAAAGCCTAATACAAATAATAATACGAGTGAGTATGTTTTTTGTTTTTTTGTTTTCTTAAGTCGTAACTATTATCTCTAGAATTAACTACGGGAATTAAAGTTTAATAAAGCGTTAATATAAAAGACTTATTAAATAAGAGATACCTTTGCCCAACAATGGGAAAAAGAAATTAATACGAAACTAATTTTATGTTGCCTTTCAATTTCTTGAAATCTAGATAACTGTATCTTTATTTATTTAGGCACAGGCATATACGTTTATTACAAAGGTTTGATTGTTTCATATTAGATGCTAACTTAATAAATCTCTCAACGCAAAGAACTACTTCCTTTCATAATAATCTTATATCTCTCGAAGATTGTGTCACATATGAATGTGACGGGACGTTGACTCAAATAATAAATATGTCCAAGTCAGAGGCCAGATCTTCGCAGATAGCTCAAGTCTGTTGGTATCGTCGATGATGTTCGTAAGGAGTTTACATCTTTGGCTAATGACAATGACATATTTATTTAGTTATAGAATGATAAACAAAATGTACAGTTTGAGTTTTAGTCCTTACATTCGTTTAGTCCTTACGTTCAATTAACTAAGATGTTACAAGTTTATTTGGTAGGCAAATTAAAAAACCCCCCGACGACACCATCAAGTGATAAGTGGCGAAACCACATAATATCTAACCAAACAGACAAACAGACAGACGGACATTTTTGAACAGCATCATCTATCAGTGATCAAAAAAGCTATATTTTAAGGATACTCTAAAACCATCGAAATTCTTAATTTTTAGCGTGCACAAGTGCACAGACGAACAGACAAAAAAATTTAAAATCATTTTTTGTGTTTTATTGCGTTGACAATAGCCCCCAGCAATATTTTTTCTCATTGTCTTCAATGTACCTACATTGTACAGACTACTCTGCCGCTGAATACAGCTACGACTGAAGCGACACTTCTTTGTTACGGATTTTTTATGGAAACTTTTCAAAATAAATTATTAATTCGTGACGGAAAAAAGTAACAGAAAAATCTTACACTTTTAATAATACACAAAAGAATAAATTAAACAATAGAAATAATAATACATGCGTATGCGACTTGAACCGGTGACATCGAGTATACAAGCCAAACGTTCAATTAACTAAGCTAAAGACGAGTTAGATTGTACTTTGAAATTACCTTTCACTCTAATGCGCTAGATAGCGCCATCTAGTTGTAAACCATGGTTTAAAAGGTGATAAAAAGATGATATTGTTTAAACTGCTGGATCGATTCTTACCAAACATAGCTAAGAAACCTGCTTTCACGTTAAAAAAACCGCGTCGAAATCTGTGAATCTATTCGAGCGCGCCACAGACAGACAGACAGACGTTAGCGTCAAACTTATAACACCCCTTGTTTTTCGTCGGAGGTTAATAATGTTTGTTAGCAATATCTAAGTATTGATTGTTTTCCAGGGAAACATATTTTTCGTACCACTTGCATATGCTTTTCCGATGCAACTTGTGCAACTCTAGATAGAAAACCGTCAGTAAAGTACTGTTTACCGTTAGATACTAATAATTTAGTTATTTATAATATTCATTATGATTTTCTTAGAATAATTATGTAAGAATACTTTTTAGCACTAAAATGAATGATTATACATGCAACGGTAACAACGACGTTTATGGAAGTACACACTATAAACATTTTGAACATGAACCTGAATCGTGAAGGTTGCTCGTATCTTCAGTTCTGTAGTCGTAGCTTCTTTAGCTTTTTGAACTGAACTTTGAAGCAAATCAATCAATCATTGCGCGTATATTTTTTGTTTAAAATCACACAAAAAAATTAATATTTTGTGATTATGTAGATATATTTTAATTTATTTTTTGTTTAGGTACTTAAGTACAAGAACTTTTCTTTGCTACATTTTCAGTTTACTTATATGATATCTAGTTAAAGCATTTCCCAAGAAGGATAAGGCGAAAGGATATTTGTATCTATGCCTCGTTATGGGGAATTTCACTTTAAAAAATAGGCACTGAAACAATCTTCCCTTAGAGATCAACTGACCATGACCAGGATATAAATGATAGACATACTCGTATGGGGGATTAAGGGATTTTGTCGAATATCATTAGACTACATCCCACGAAAAGGGAGGATTCATACTTACTTAGTCCATAATTTTATGACATAAAAATATAAAGATAAATGCATACTAATAGTGTCTTTCCAAAATAGGTAAATCAACTTTTTAATTTTCATTCTAACAATAAAATTTAATAAGTTATAATTATTCTTACTTGTTGAGCCTGAGTCGGTTACAAAAGTAGTTCAAGTTGTTCAAACCTTAAACACTTGCGCAATGAATAAACAAAATTACTCATCACCGCAAAAGGAGACACATTTCACAAAACATTTTCTAGTCTAGCGTAATATGTTTTTATTTATTATTATTTAAAAAGACATTAAAAGAATTGTATTGTGAAGTGTGTAACGTGATCTTATGAATTTTAGAAAATCTTATTTTTAGTGTACTTGTTACAGCCAGTTCAGTGCATTATTGCTCGTACCTACTTGCTGTATGAAATGTAAACCTAGTTTTCATTTTCCATTAATTGTCGGGTTACCTTAATTTTCGCACGCAAAATTTCTACTGACTAGCAATTATTTATTGCCAGTAGAAATGGTTATGCTAACTTAGTAGTTTCCTGAGCAAAGAAAACTTTTATTTATTGTAACTTAATTAACTATTAAGTAAACAACTTTAACTAATTTACATATGGTAAATGGCAATGACCGGAAATACAGATTATAAATTAATATTCAAACACTTGAGAAATGTTTTTTTTCTTTTTGTTTAGTTAATGATAAAAAAAATTTTAGAATAAAACTTAGTTCAGTAAGCAACACTTAGGTATACGAAAAACGTAAAAACATTTAAGGAGAGATAAGAACATAGCGGAAGAGAGACATGGGAGGTACTTCACTGACAAGAGCACAGCTCTTAAATATAAGAAAAAGATAGGAATGCGCTGCTTTCCAACAACTCAAATCAGATACTTTATTCTAAACGTTAAAACAAACATTTTCAATGGGATTTGTCTGAAACATAGACTAATGACGTCATAGTTTTTTGGAGTCAAATAGCGCTCTTAATATCAGTTTTTCTGCAACTATATATCAAAAATCACGTCGAAAATTGATATAATCATGACAAGTGACGGTTTATTTTCTTAACAGTACTAAATAATTTATTTTTGACCCAGTAAAGACCCCAATTGTTAGTATGACTCACAATGGAAGGCTCCATAATTGGCATCGTGATTTCATCATGATTTTGTTTTCCATTTGTTTTAGTAAAGTACGTACAAAGATACATAACATATACCTGCAATATGTTATCCTGGAAATGTCACTCACACAAACAATGTAATACACACTTTCTTATCACGAGAATGAAGTATGATAGTAATGTTCGTTTTAATTGATATTATTACAGATTACATACACATTATCACGTTATCAGTATCATCCATCAACGGACATGGAAGTCGAAAACGTAGAAGCTAGATACAACAAATGACTTGACAAAAAATGGATACAAGAATAACACCTTTTGGTTGAAGGGAAGAATTTCAATGTCTGTCCTTTATTGATACTTGATTTGTAATAATATAACGGTAATAAATGATTAAATGATGCTATGAAATGATTTGGGTCGTATTCGCTGATACCTTTACTTTAGTCGCCTGTTACAACACCTGTGGGACAAGAAAGAGGGGGTAATTTAATATTTCGATATATTTTTCTTGGGAAAGTAGTCCAGTACCATAAACTGAATGCACCTTTAAAGTAGTTTTAGTATATTTTTTTAGACCCTGTATTTTATAACCTGAAAATATACTCCTTTACGCAGCCCATATATACAATGTGTTAGCACCACACACCACATCAATCACAAGATTGATGTGGTACCTACGGGTACACCTACCTACTCGTTATGAGGTTTTCTGGGTAAAACGTACCTATCTAAAATTACCATGCACGTAATCTATTTAAACTAACACTAGAAAAGAATATAATCTTATCAGCCTACCAATTATTTTCTCTGATAGTTTTACTACGTGGAGGCTGAAGACCATTCATCTTATCATCTTACAACGCACTATCTAACTAACTCTCCGTAGGTATCTCTCAAAAGTCATAGGGTTCAGGAAATGTATGTAGTTGTAGGTACTTGTATTGTATTACTTCTACATATCGATTCACCCCCGTCGCTTGATGATGATATTAGGGCCATTATCTTGAGCATGAGTTGTATTAACCAAATATGTATAAGCATCATCAGCTTTTAGGGGCCTACTGTTAAAGGGCATATGTCCTTTCTTTCTACAATGTGTATTTTTTATACTTGATCAAACGAAATTTGCGGATATAGGACGAAATATTATCGATAAAAATCCGGAAAAAAATCGTTTTTATCACTTTAATTTTATTTTTTTGTAAAGGTCGTGTTTCGATTTTTATGTTTTCTCTTTATGAAAACGGCGTACCAATTTTTTTTTCAAAGTGGTCTTATTTGAAAGCTACAAAGATTAAGAAGCTAAGAAAGTAAAAAATAATTAACAGTACCAAACAGGAAATTAGTTAAAAAATAATTATTGAAAAAATTAAAGTGCCTCAATTTTTTAAATGACTAACATAACGATATTTTATTCTATTTTTTTATCGATCGTTTTCGTCTAATATCCGCACACTTCGTTTGATCAAGTATAAAAAATATACATTGTATAAATGATACATTTATATTGTATCGATAGATAAAGTATAGAAAAAAACTGAATGATGAAACTAAAACATTTATTATTTTGAAAATTTAAACTTGCTCAAGATATAAAACTAGTAGGAAGGTAAGTAATTATACTTAGATTTTCTTGACAGGAAGGGAGGCAAACGATGGCTGCATAAAATGATGTCAATTACCCCCTATTTGTGTAGGTTTCAAACCATAACAAATATAAAATGCTTTAATCAAAATAAATCGATGTGAACTGGGATCTACCCCTATTTGTTTGGAAAAACTTTGTTGTAAATTTATGTAAAATAAAATTTATTAAAACATACCTATGTAGGTGTAAGAAAGAGGATCACTGGAAGTTGACATGTATGAAAGTAAGTAGGAGAGTCGCCCTCAAATACCGTTAGCAAAGCGACCAACAAGACAAGAACAGCGCAAGAAAAAGCCAGGACCAACAGGCGATCTGGATGTGTTTCATTCGTTGTCGTTTTAAGGATGCCGTACAAAAAATTAAAAAATCGGTACCCTTATAGGATCACTCGTGCGTCTGTCTGTCCGTCCGTCCATCTGTTACAGCGAATTTGGTCCGAATCTACTTGACCAAATCAATTAAAATTTGGTAAGATGGTGTAATCTTATGACCCAAACACAGATGTGCAAAGTAAATAAATATTTTTTTAAAATAAGGGTGAGTCATTTTCGAGAGAAAATTAGGAAATTTAAAAAAAGTTTTGCAACCCTTACTGTGTCAAATATCAAATGAAAGGGCTCATTATGAGGATCTTAAATATATTTTTGTTGTTATTGTAAAAGAAATAGTTTTGATCTTATTCATGAAAGAAGACAAAAATTGACCATTCCTAAAAGTTTGAATAAAAAAACACAATATAGTTTATTGCTATAAAAATAACTAAATAAATATATTTTTTAAATAAAAAAAATGCCTTCATCGTATGATAGCGTTTCGTGCGCTCGAATAAAACGGCTTCTTTTGATATAAGAAACCATGATCCTCTCGATCAATATACCTAAGACCTGTATGTATTATGACTCATAGTTAGCAAATAAATGTTTGAATCTCCGGATCGTTGAGGTTGAGTTGAGCCGATAACTACCTTAAATACTTACTATTTACAACAGGACAATCGAATATAAGGCAACCTTGACTTCATTTTCCATAGGTGCATACACTATACTCTGATGAATCAGTCGATGAGGACATGTTACTTATTATAAATGATTTATTTTTATTTACAACCCCTGGGGGCACACCACCCACAATAGCACATCGAACTTGCATGACAGGACGTTAGTCAGAGTTTTAAAATGTCCCGTTATTTGCTGCATTTGAGTTCAAATACATTAAAGACTCGAGATCAGATAGCTTTTATACTCAGCTACCGAATATTATAGGATTTAATGAAAGTTGAAGAGATATAAAAGGACAATGATTTGCAAATCAAATTTAAAAGAAATATGTGGTAAAATACAAAAACATAGGTATTGCCATCCTACGCAAAACTGGCATAAATGATTGGCTGATTAAATTAGTATAGTATGTCTAAATTTATCTTGAGAATTTTGGCATAACATTTTTCGTTTGCAATGTATCACTATCATGGACTAACTTGCTGTTTCCAGCAACGGTTTAGGTTTAACACCTATTTTGCAATTCTAGTGTAATTAATCGCTTGATTCTATCCAACTGGATATTTATAATTCAATCATTCAAAAAGAGCAAAAAGTATTTAGATGAAACTATATCTAAAGTTATCCCGACTTGACACAAGTAGGGAATACTCGTTCCAAGAGACATTCGCAAGATATTTTGAGAGCATTACCTAATTGGTTTTTATTTACAACATATCACCTACAACTACTAGTGCGTCGAACTTGCGTATGGCAGGCCGTTAATCCTCAATCTTTCACGAGTAGGTATTATTGAAATCGAAGCCCACGTATTGCAGTCGCAATGGAAGAGAGCCAAGAACACTACCTTGAAGGGACAACCTCAATGTTACGACGATTTAATTTGTCGGAAGCGTTTCGGTGCTGTAATTTCTCTTATACATAAATATTATTATGTCAGATAATTAAAATCCATAAGTACAGTCGGGAGCAGATAAACCTGACCCGCCTGACTTTAAAGGCCGTATGGTAGCCTTTTATCTGACCCAACTGTACATTAATGAAGCCAACTGAGCTTATTTAAAATAATTAATTCTATAATAAAATTTCATTTCATTTAAAATTTAATTAAACCCATATCTTTTTTTAATTTTACAAGTTAATTCAATTTGATTTGCCAGTAGCTTTTGAGACCACGGGTGCTTGGGGAACTGAGGCTCGAACATTTATTAGGGATTTAGGCCGAGAGCATTTTTGAAAAGACAAAAGATAATCGCTCCGTGTCGTTTCTTGCTCAGAGGATTTCTATCGCTATACAACGTGGAAATGCTGCTAGTATTATGGGAACCTTTGAGCCAGGGACGATTAGGGGCGGTTTATTAGATTTATAATTTTGACGAAGCATGTTGCGGATATTTATTTGTAACTAGGTAAGTAGAACTTTTGACGAAGCATGTTGCGGATACTTATTTGTAATTTTTTTGACGAAGCTTGTAGCTGATAAATCTTTGTAATATTGAAAATCCGAATATTTCAGAAACGGTTTCCACATTATTATTTATAAGTAAGGTGTCAAATTACAATAATAATAAAAATTTATAGAGAAAGATATTTATTCGGTAAACAACAGATTTTTTTAAAACTGAAAACCGTCTTCACCCCAAACTCCACAATAGATTTTGATAATATTTCTCAAACAGGTAAATTACTCACTATATGACATAAAAGAGGGTATATTTTTTTAAACTGGCGGAGTAATTGAGCAGTATGTATGTATCTAATAGTATGTTAATATCGTATGCTAGTGCGAGGAAGTATTTTTGCTTATTTATTACAATAATTATACTTGTTAATTCAAAAAGTTTCAATTTTTGGGAATAAAAACTAAAAAATATTAGTAATTTAGCACTTTAAACACTTTGTTTGTTATTAAAGTAATAATCTTATAATCTAACATTGCAATTAGTCATTCAAATGACATAATCGATACTTTATTAAGAAAGAGAAAACTGTCACTAACATAAAAGACATCAACGCGTGTTGTATCATTGTTTACAATATATTAATTTGTATGAAAAATACAAAGCTTCAAAATAAAACGAATGTATTAGATTGAAGAAAGCATTAAATTGACCGATACTGAGAATATGTAAAACGGGTGTATATGGCATACGTCTACGTGTACTTATTTCCTTTTTGAGATCATCAATGGAATGGTAACAAGTTTTAATTAAGTTGATTGGTATTGCAATGCTAATAAACTACTAACTTCCACTTCAATTTTCCGAGTTAATGGGATAAAATGGTAAATGACCTATCCATCATATTTTCCGCTTATTTACAATCGATCGAAGGGAAGCCGCGCTGACAGATGTGAATTAAGGCCGAAGTTTTCATTTTGATTGAGTTTGGCAATCTCTAGTGCGCGTGCATGCACGCCAATTAGACAAGTCTCGTGTTGTTCAAATGATGTCTTGTCAGTGTTATTTTGGTTGGTCTAAAAATAATTGTCTCCACAAATATTGGAAGGCGCGCATGAACGCTAGACGCAGGCGCGCGCGGGTGCTAGTGCTGGTGCGGCGTGCGGCTTGCAGTTCACGCGCGGCGCCATCCGCGTGCTCGCACCGGAGCCGTTATCGACCTTCTCCTTATCTCAACAAGAGCTACTCGTCCGATAAACAACAAGCAAAAGCGTGCGCCCGCGCCGTTTTGCCTCATTCCGTCCTACTTGCCGCGTCGCGATTAGTTCGTTCGCCTCGTTCCGTTCGCCACTGGTATCGTTCAGTTGCTCGCCCATCGCCGCCGCGATAATACGACACTGCCGTGTTCTTCCGCACTATGAACCAGCAAGCCAACAACACATAAACCTTCCAAAATGAAGCCCAATCGGTTATAACGTTCCGTTTACAAACCCCATTAAATTTTAGATCGAATATATTATATTGTGATATTTAGCTATATTTTAGTATATATCGTTATTTATAACCATTAAGATGGATTTGAATTATTAAATTTATTCTTTTTAAATTAAAATTTATTCAGTGCTCAAGCTAATCTCATTCCAAAACTCCCAGTAATAAATTCATTTTGATTTTTACACATTATTTGCAATGACAGCGAAAACTCGTTCACATTGGAAGGAATATGGAACAGCGCTTTGTGGTAAGTTTATTCTAACCTATTACTGCATGTTTCTGTACCATGTGTCGGCCACGTTCCTTGGTAAAACCACTATTCGTACTTAAATCCTTACTTCACCGGCTCATACACATCATCACTTAACTATTTTTGAAATTGCTACCCCCACTTCCTTTCTTCATGCCTACCTTACCTATATACCTGCCTGACATATTTTTCCACGTTAACGTTTGATTATAGGCTTGCATGTGTACGCGGGATTTTGTAATAGATTTTTCCTTGTTTCTTCCACAATCGAATCACAGGAGCATCAATTTTACCCAACGAGCTTTATACTTTTAACCCCATCTTATTATTTTATTACTTGATAGACTTTACAAGTAGCTTGGACTATTTTTCCCCTATTTACCAATAAAAAATATAGGTTATATTGTTTATAAAAAGTTTTCAAATCTTGCTAATGATCTATTGATAACTTTAGATTGTCTATTAATTTATATTTAGAGAAATAACTACGCTGTATATTCGTCAATATTCTAGCAATAAGCGTTAATAATGTAGACAAGAATGCTTTCAATTTAAAGATGTAAATCTTTAATTTGAAAGCATTCTTGTCTACATTATTAACGCTTATTGCTATTCACATCGCACCTCATTATTGGGAACGTTTGTCTCATTAAAATTATGTTCGCATCATCATTTTTATCTAAGTTATCTTTCTTCTAACATTAAATCGTTTCTCTTTTCTCTCTTTAATAGCTTTTTATTAAACTAGATTTTGTAGTGGAGAATTCTACCGCTAAAACGTGATGATATGCAGTACTTTATGAGCATCCTAATATGCGTGTAAGATGAAAAGAAAGCGACAAAAAAGTCACGTAATCTTTATTGCAGTAGTAAAATCCTTCTAGTATATTTCCACTTTGATATAGGTATTCTATCATAAATTCGAATAAGGAATTCGTCACATTCATTAAAAGTAAGGTTAAAGTAGGTTATCAACTGGCTGGAATGACGTCTGTGTAATATGGACAAAGTACCGGTGTCGTAGTGAATAGAACATTAATTTATAGGTAATGTAAACAAAACTGTTAATTCGTTTGTACGTTGAAGGTTGCAACCTGCGTGCGCAAAATCGTGAAAGTTTGGCAGCTTTTGGCCTAAACCAATTTATCAAGCTCGACTATTTGTCTAAATAATTACGCAATAAACAGAAATTAGTAGTCCCTAAGGTACCGACTTTAATTGTAAATTTATTTTCCGGGAAAGGTTGTTTGTGAAATAATTATGCTATGGAGATTTGAGGAGGATTCTTTTTAATCTATTTAGCTTTTTTCATATATCTTATCCATAAAAACTGGTTAATTTAAAAAAGGACTTTAATATACTTACACCTTATTTAAAAAAATATTCTTCCCTATATTATTTATGTGACTTTATTAGTAAATAACTTATTTGCAAGTAGATTGTAGGTTGGTAACCTACAGTTTACCCACAACTTTTAGGCATAGATATACATATTTATTACGATTTATGAAATTAAAATTTTCCTTGAATGTACTTTATGTGTATATTTATTTATCTAAAGCCTGAAACCGTTTCATAACCTTTATTGTGCCAACCAATGAGTGTTGCAAATTTGCAACAGATAGCAACTTTGATATTGGTCTGAATATTCCGAATCAAATGACCCACACACAATGTAGTGGTAAGAATAGGTGTCTTTTGAACTTTACGAATTAGTCCATTTTATTTCATTTCTTTATTAGCACAGATAACAATAACATAACATATTTTGTTAAGTAAGTACAATAAGTAAAGTGTAAGTCCGGTTTAAATATGAAACTGACCAGTTCCAGTAGCCAGTTCAAATCAAATCACGTCCACGTGTAGTAATATTACATTAGAAATGATTAATAGGTACTCGTAGATCATTGATATAATGTACATGCCTTTTCAAAATTACATTGATCGTATTCTTATATTTTTAAATACACTGATAAAATTTTGATCATCCTCATCAAACTTAATTTAAAAGTCCTAGAAAAAATTGAAATGACACACACGAGTAAAGACAGCAAAGTAAACAAAAAAAAATCATAAAATGTAATTATAACGTACCGAATTCTAACTTTTGCAAATGCTCAAATGATCCTACGTTATTTTATTCTAAACTCTTTCCGGATTTGAGGTAGTTCTATTAGACCTACATTAAGTGTGGGAAAATTTAATACAAAAGGTATTTCCGTATTGATGCTTGTTACAAAACATTACAGGGCTAGTTTTCAAATTATATCGCGGACAATACATTTTGTGTCATACCAAAGCCTTTGTGAAGCCTCCATACAATAACAATATCGTATACCTACAAACGGACAAAGTCATAATATAAACAATACCTACATAGGATATTGCGAAAATGCTAAAACACAAAACCAAAACTGCTATTGTTATTATTCATTTAGCTTACTAAGTATGATGCAAACAATGTCGATTTGATTAAAATCTGTTTCAATGTCATGTTTTCATTACTTGGGCTAATTAATTATTGCCGCTTATTATGATTTAGTTATACATGTCTCTGAAATTTAATTTTTGTCTCAGTTGATTCATACATACTTGTACAACAACAAAAAACATTTCATCTAACCGAATAATATAATAATATAATAATTGCCTTCAGGCAGCCAGAAAAATCAGACACCAGTGTTGACACAAAAAAAATAAACAAAGTAACCGAAAGCAATGAAAATATGCACTTCTTTTGTAAATAACAAATGGGAACCTAAATATTTATGAATTAATCATCTTTTTAATTATTAATGTAATTACTTATTATACTACAAAAAATAAGTACCTAAGTTTAAATTTATAATTAAAATTCAATTACCTATTTACTTTTTTAATTCTTTGTAAAATTTTAGTTAAATTATATTTTTATAATTATAAAGTCTGCCTAGTATTTGAATAAGCATAGAGTTTAATTAGAATTTAGGATAACAGACCAAATACGCATAAGCAAACCAACAATAATGGATTGTTTATACACAACTCCCCAAGAGAAGCGAAATATTGCTATGACCAAACCCTGCTTCAAATTCCAGGAAGGGCCGGGCAGGTACAAACCTTTAAATGGGAACCCATTCCATTGCTGTGGAATCTTGGCGCCTTTCAGTGTTGGGAAATGTACAATAATTATTGTATTTATACAATAATTTGAGATACGAAACTGAGTCATACCATAAAACATAGCTTTCTCATTATTGTACGCTTTTATACAATATTTCTGGATTGTATACAATAAAGATTTTCTGTATTTTCTGAGTTGTATGTGATGTGGCAGTGTCACTGTATCACTCTCACCTGTCTCTACCGAATAATTTCATCCGTGTCCGTATCATATATGTCTGTAGTATAGATACTATTATACTATATAGTGGAAAGACTTCTATTTGCACCCCCCAAAAATCGAATTTTAAACATGTTATATTTAAGGATTTAGACGATCTACACAATTTTTTAACTTGAATCTTGACTTGATTCATATTTCGTTTACTGAATTCTTTTAGAAACCGCTGCAAGTATGCTTGTGGCAAAATCTTGTTGTGCAGTGAATTACTAATTTGTGCGAATAGAAGAAATGTATTGTGAGCAAAACAAAATAATTAAACTAATAAAATTGTTTTGATAACAGATGCCATAAAAATAATGACTTATAGTTGTTGCGACATAAATGTACCGTGACGGCAATGATACACTAATAATAATAAACTCTATTTTTTTATAGGGACAAATAACACTGATTGAGCTAGCCCCAAAGTAAGTTCGAGACTTATGTTATGGGATACTAACTCAACGATACTATATTTTATAACAAATACATATATAGATAAACATCCAAGACCCAGGACAATTTGAAAAAGGCCATTTTCCAACTTGCCCTGAACGGGGATCGAACCCGGGACCTCTGGGTGGCGGATTAGCATGGTGATCACTACGCCACGGAGTTCGTCAAACTCTAGGCTTTGAATAGGCTAGACAGACATTATGAATTTCAAAGGTACAAATGTGGATGTGAAAACTCTCTTTTGGTGTGAAGTAATTTCTTAGCTTAGGTAAGAAAATTTTACAGTACTTATTATTTAAATATTATAGTATACTTGTATAAAATAGTTTAAAATAAATCGATTGATTAAACACGTGCCTGTAAACTTTTCATACTAATCGTTGCGATATAGTATCTTTATAATTTCGTATTGTTTTATAACCTCATCATTTTTCGACGTCACAATAATATTTTATTAGCCATCATTAACCGGTAATTGTTATTGTGATGCAAATATTTTATAACATAGGTTGTAAATGTTCTAACTATATAGAGTAGCAATGGATAATAAACGTTACCCAAGGGCAAGATAATGGTAACATTTTCTCAAGCTTATAAACCGTTGATTATTAAATAATGACGACACTTACACTCAGAATCTAAAATACATATATCATACACGGCCATTCAAATTGTAATATTTAAATATATATAGGACAAACTAACTCTAATGCAAAAACTACTTTTGACTTTTTAGTAAGCTATATCGATGCTAACAAGATTTAAAAAGTATGTCATTTATAACAAAATTTTTTTAATTTTTATAGACGTCAAAAATATTATAAACCGTATTATTACAATATTTAAAAAAAATATGTGATAAGACTATGTTCACCTAAAGTAGATTAACTATTATAGTGATTTAAATAATTCAACTTATCATAATATGAGTTCATTTTATCAAAAAGCGTGTGATTCACGAATTTACGAGTTTCTATACACAAAACAGCAAGAGGATAATGATGCTTTCAGCCCGCGTGCCTGACGCACAGAGATTTTATCAAAGTTATCCGTACCAGGGTAAGGAACAATAATATAATATATAATATTTCAAGGTTAAGGTTTGAAATAATAATTTCTACCAAATCAATGATTTTCAAACAACAAACCGAAGAATCCTAGTAAGTAATAGTACCGTCCGCGACTAGGAGAGATGTCAATGACATCAGATATGAAATAGTTTACAGTAGCGTTTTCTGCGATACTCGGTCCGCGGAGAGAGTGTCGTGAGCTTGAACGAACACCGCTGTTTATAAACAATGCCGCTGCAATTGAGCGTTACACTTTGATTAGATGGAAGAGAAAATAATTAACCCCGAATAACACCATATAGCATTTTAATCAAGTCAACGAAGCCTTAAAACTCTCATATTGCTCTAAAGGCCAGAGATCGCTGTCCGGCTTATTCTTCTTCGTTTGGCACGGTCCTCTGCATATTTGGTAAAATGACATGACTAAAAATAAATACTTGCACAAAGTAATGACATACAATTATGCAAGTCATTTTTATCTTTCAAAGCATACAAATATTTTCAGGAGAACGTGAAGGTTCTCTAACTTTATATAAAAAAAAGGCATGAAACAGTCTTATTATCATCTAGAATTTCGTAAACATAAATATTTATTGATCTTCAATAGAAATAGGTACGCTAAAAAAGTAATCATTTTCTCTGCAGCCGATAGTCAATCCTGCATTAATATGCATTATAAAGTATTCGTTGTACATCTTGTTACAAACAGAGGAAAGTCCTATTCTGGACTTACAAAAATTAAACATAGGTATAATTCCATTCCGAAACCCTATAAAATAAAAACAGTTGTAATAAATAGAACTAATCTAATCTTCGCGTCGATGTCGATGATTCAACAGTTACTGATATTAGTGATGAAATAAATATTTATTGTGATAAAATTGCATAGCGCTATCATTGTCTTCGTGAACATCATCAATTGCGCACATGTAAAATGCACACCTGCCACACCTGCTCAAAAATTCTCCTCATTTTTATTTATACAGACACAAAGACATCATTCATGATGGATGAGTCATATAATAATTCTCATAATAAACACAATTTTCGTGCAATAAGAAAATTAATTAAACATCCTCGACTTTACACATATTATTAGCTTCTACGTATCACTCCAATAAAATTACGACATACATAGAATTAAGAAACAAAAATATAAGCTTAATTCTGTCAAACCATTTTAGCTGTTAACTACAGATTGTGCCAAAGAAATATACATAAACCTAAAACACAAAAATAGATTGGTATTTACAATTGTGCATAAGTACTCTACAAAATAATTACTTATCTTTCTTCAAAACTGACAGAAAACAAACAAACTAATGGAAAACAGCAATATGGTCGACTAAGATATTCCTCGAAATTTCTGGGATGAGACCCGTAGATCTAATTTTATGCAGTAAACAAAAAAGATTGCTCGGTATAAGCAGCATGTTTTTCCGTAAATACCTATGAGTCACAAAAATTAAAAGGACTTTGGACCACCTATGACTAATCTCAAAAGTTGCAGACTGATTTCGTCATCGGCGTTTTGATTACCCTAGATTCTTGTAAATTATTAGAACTATAGCGTTATTGGGCTACCTACAAATATTTTTTGGAAATCCTTGATATTTATTTCTTATATATTTGAAATTCGAAATGTAGACTAATTTATAGTTCAAAGAATTTAATAAGAGTGCTATTAATCTCTTCTTAAATTATAGAAATTAAGTTGCATCCGAAGAGATTTATTCTAAAACCATAAAAGATAATATAAAGTGGTTTCAAATTTTGTAAATTTTCGCAAAGAAACACATGAATAGCACAGAAGTAGATAAATATAGTTTACATACAAAACGTTAATAACCAGCGTCAATAACAGCCCTAATGACAGAGATTTAAGGATAATTGCCAAGGAAAACATGCAAACATAGTACTGCCAACGACAGAAGTAATAGAATTTATTAAATTAACAGTTTCTAATACAATAAATTAGTTGATGTCATAATATTTTTGGCTTTCTCATCTCATGGTGTAACTAATTAATAATAATCACGCAAATTGTGAAAGTCTCTTTGTCAATTTCTTGATTTCAAACTAGTTTTCTTTTTTTTTATTTATCATTTTTTTATTGACTGTACACCGTGAATATACAATATGTAGCCGTACTTTATTATAAGGGATCTAATTATTCCAAGTACCAAAAATAGAATCGCATATCATCATTGATAAGTTGACAACTTTTTATCATTATCCGTCGCGTATCTCTTATCTATTTGGCACATAGGAAATAAACAGAAATAGGTACTCGTAAGACTTCGGCCTCAAGAAATTCATTATTTTTACTGTTTGGCTTGTATTCGTTGTTTATTTTTAGTTGTTTATGTAACATTTAGCTTTATAATTTTGGCAGTTGCAATACCAAATGAGTAACCGGCCAAGTCCGAGTCGGACTCGCGCACTAAGGGTTCCGTACCATTATCTATAAAAAGAACGTTTGATGTCTGGGACATTTGTTTTTAAATAGATATACAACTAAATATTCTGTGAATATTTCAAGCGTCTGCCTGTTGCCGTTATTAATATCGAGCAAAATACGGCCAAAAATATCATGCTTATTGTATGGGAGCCTTCATTTTATATTTAAAATATTCAATTTTTAGAATTTTTAGTTACAGATGCAACAGAAATACATTATCAGTGAAAATTTCAACGGTCTAGCTATCACGGTTCATGAGATACAGCCTGGTGACAGATTGACAGACAGACAGACGGACAGCGGACTCTTAGTAATAGGGTCTCGTTTTTATCCTTTGGGTAAGGAACCCTAAAAACGACAAATCAAAGAAAAATTTAATAAAACCTGTTATTTCGATAATGTACAATGAAAGTTAAGTTAAAACATGAAATTGAGTTTTATTCCTACAATATTATTACCTAATTATAAAAATAATACAATTTTATATTTTTAAGTATAATTGACTTGAGCTGCATCCACATTTTACTGTTCTGCGTCTAAATGACTATCGTATTTAATAAAAATAAATAGATTTACGGCATGAAGTTCATATTATTTTATATTTTTCTAGTAACTTAACTTTACTCCATTCTTGAAATCTTCATAATGTTTAGAAATAGAAAATACATTAAACGCTAGCTGCTAGCACACTTCTTCATAAGCATTTTCTATTTGTACTTTAAGTACCTATGTGCTTATATTATATGAAGAAATGTGCATGAATACAAATAGTTTGTATTGATGCACTTTAATTATGAGAATACGTAAATATTATAGTCATACGCAATATTTCCTTGTGGTCTAAACTATGAATACTGAATATGATAACGTTTCGCGGTATCTCATATGTCGTAAGTCATCCGTCAATGGGACAGCACGTGCTTGTGGCGACACGTGTTTCGAATAGTTCATACATATAAATACTGTATTTATGAGGACGAGGGACAAACCATAGTGAGTGATATGATAAATGTTCTTTCGTAAATTCTTTCGTAGTAGTGTAAGTATTCAATAGTTTCGTAGAAAAGAAATGCCTTATTGGCGAGTGGTCTATTCCCCAGTCAGCTCTAGCCAGCATAATATTAATTTCCAACGAAGAAATTATTATTTCTGTATCCTTCTTGATCGCTTTATGATTCAGTAAGTCAAAAATAAGAATTAAGGTATTTCATTCGTGCAAGTAATAAAAACGTAATAAATGACTTATGATGGGTCTCAATTTAACTCTAAGTGACATTTATTGAAAAGTAGGTGGTAGGTATATAAGCAGTTGCAAATTGTCTTAAGAACATTTTCACCTTTGGTTGGCTGTCTCGCTCGCACAATCAAACTTTTTAAAGATTATAAAAAATGTGACTCATTTGAAGAAAAGTGTTTCATAAACTTTTTAATACATTGTATGTAAAAATTTAAAATTTTGATGACCTTATTCTTGATACACACACACACACACATAAACAATAAAAAACATGTCTACAATACCTAAAATACAATATATTAAAAAGTTTATGAAACACTTTTCTTCAAATGAGTCACATTTGTTAATAATCTTTAAAAATGTTTGATTGTGCGAACGAGACAGTTAACCAAGGGTGAAAAGGCTCTTCTTAATATGCCTTGCAATCACTTTGTTGAAAATTGCAGGAAAATTGATTACATAGGAACTATGTCTATTCAAAATGGGACCACCTGATCAGAAATAAGACCGGTGATTTTTATAAAGAGAACATCCAACTAATCCGCAATAACTGAATTAACTTACCTACCGGTACAAAAGGTGGGTATACAAAGCTTCATACTGCCAAAACTTGCTCGTATTTCCGCAAATTGATATTATTTGCTTCCATTTGTACAATAAAGTCAATAATAAAACAAAATAATTGCAGCCATTTTGTTTGAAATTTTGTAAAGAAGCGAGCACACCATTTAGGTTGTATTTTTCCTTAATTTTGGTTAGGTAGAGCTCTCTCTATACTTGCTCTATGTAATTTTGCAAGTATCTAGTTTTTTTCTATTGTCTCAAAACTTTGTGTTGTGACTAAGCCGGGAAATCGAGAAAACATACGAAAATTCATTGATAGTCTCGACCGTCTTTCTACTAAGAAGCATAGAATCTGAAACTCAGTGTTTTTTATGTCCGCTTTGCAAATTCTATCCCCGGCTTTACAGCGGCGAGGCGATGGCTTGCGTCATCGGCTGCCGCCGCCCGCCGCGCGCCTCGCCGCCCGCTGCCGTGCCGACCTCGCCATCAGGTCATATACACATACAAACACACATCGAAACCAACTCACTCACACATAACCGACTCATATCAAGCCGTGATAGAGTGCCATGCCGATGCCGTTCCTTTAGATGGTTTGTTTATCATTCCTAATAGCATATTTATGCACTTTTATGGCTTACTTCAGAAAATTTATTGCTCACAAGAAAATGATTTGTACAATCGATATTGAAGTAGTACCAAATATGTTATTAAATAGGGAACTGTATGAATGTTTATTTTTTGTCCGCTATATTAATTTACTGGCATTGATCCATATCACACCTCTTTCGTACGTTAGACGACCTCACAGAAGGGATGTCACTGACCGTCCTTACAAGTAAAGTTAGAGTAGAGACACCTCTACTGTTGGGGAGACTGTAATTATGTAATGAAACCTGTAAAAAACTGTGAACATTATATGACGCCAACGAGTTCCCAAAATACAAATTCGTTACTTTTTCATCTCTGCACGTGACTGACTGAATAGGTCGGTCACCACGAACGTTCTAAGAAAACGACGGCCAATGTTCGGCGAACATAGCTTCGACTTGTCCTACCTACTTAATCTTCCAAAACTATAAATTGGCGATGCGAAAATGGTGCCAACTGGCAATCGACGGCGAAACATACCTTCCGTAGCCTATTAAATTATACATTTTACTCGAGACTCGTCTGGGATCGATGTACTCAATGTTTACTGTCATTATATCCAGCTCATTTAAAGGCTATAAAAATATCATCTGTCTCTTTTTATTGTACGCGTGAGCCAAGTCAATTAACACACTTTCATTAAGAGTATTTGACCCAGAAAAAAAAATGTAACCCAATAATGGGTTTACCCAACATAATAATTGCTTATTTCTAAAGAAAAGTTTCGTGAATTCATGACAACATTCGTTTCTTTGGATACATTTATCAAAACAATATCGAACAACTTTAATATTGACACGGTCCCTTTGATAAAATAGGAAGGTGCATTTGATAAAACCAACTGCACTCACATAAACTCAGTTGAATAGCGCAGCAGTATCTCCTTCGTCATCATTTATTTAATAATGATTAATTCAGTGATATCGAGAATTTGGTCAGTATAAACATTGGAATAGGGAAATGCCCTTGCTTAGCAGTAATAATTAAAAAGAAATTATAAAAATGGTAAAAGTATAATTATAATTTTTTTTTAACAATCCAGCTAAACAACATTTCAAAAACTTATACCCGGAGCCATATACGGGTAATCCAGACCTTTTATTTGATATGCAGTTGAAATCGATTTTTTTTTATTCTCCATTTTTGTATGTAACATTCGATTCGGACAATAATGACGAATATCTTTTGTGAAAAGTGGACTGGCGATTCGGATGCTACATCTACATCCATACATAGACTGCTAAAATCACCCTTCCTCTTGACTTTGCCGTGGTCGGGTAAAAATTAGTTTTGTCTTCCTACAAGTTGGCCGATCAGCCGATCCGAAAGCATAACGAAATATTTTTTTATATTTAAATATACGTTCCAAGGGGAAAATAGTTCAGTATCCCGGACTAGTCACCATATATAACGTAATGACATATTTGTTGTACGTGGGTCTTAGTAAAAGTTGAATTGAATATAATAAAAACTGAAGCCTATTTTTTTTTCATGTGTGTAAGCGGCTACATCTAGTGTCAAATTTTTCAAGCTGACTAAAGGCATATTACGTAGCTTGACGACTGCCTTATCGTGATAACAACCAACCAACGGCTTTACGTGCCTTCTGAAGCACAGAGGAGGTCGAGAAAATTCTTTGCCACTTGAGTTCAGTATCCAAGTGCAGATCACGTCCGGGGTTGCTTTATTTACGAAACCTTGTAATCTAGAGACTTTAAATGTAGTACATAGATTCCTTATGAGGTCTAGGGGTACACCAAGAAAGGATTTTTTTACTCAACCCCTTGGGGTGAAAATGGGGCCCAAAGTTCGTATGGAGATACATAATTAGTTAAACCATTTCATTCGAAACTTCGCAGGAGTATTCCTGACGGTAAATGATTAAGATGGTGTTTCAGGATTTTTCAAAATACAACCCCTAAAGAGATGAAATGGGGTGACCTACTAGGCCATGCTGAAGCGTTCCGTCGCTTTCTCTAATAACGGGAACGGGAACAGGAACTTAAAAAGTGTCAGTGATATTCATTTCATTGCGCAAATATGAATTTACTTTCACAAACACGCTCTATGTAAATGTAAATGTATGCATTTATTTCTAAAAGCAAGAGCTTTCAATTGGGTTTTAAATTGGGTAGGATTTAGGAATTAATTTACGATAGGTAAATACTAATAACTTCATTTTGAAAAATGCTTTAGCAGTTTTTTAAAATAACTTGAAAAGGTATGTAATGTAGGTATGTAATGTACCTATGTATATGATAAAAATTCCCATTCCTGCAGGAGTACTTTATCAAAAATATTAATAAAAAACCACTATTGTCTTAAACTCGTTCACTCAGAATTATTTAATAGTCTCGACTTCGTACAAATTCTTCACTTTCAGTCTTAAAATGATAAAACTATGATGAGCATTAAAATTATAATGAGGCAAAATCGTGAAACAGCTGGCGATGAGTTCAAAAGTTTCCGTAGATAAGCGATGTGATAGCGCAGCCCTTCCCTAAACTTGCCTCTATCTGTATAACCATGGTCGGTCAATGCAATATAATATAGCAGCATATAAATGCTTTACAAGAAATCGTTTATGCTGCAACCTGACTATTATTAACCGACTGCGCCAGAAGGAGGGTTATGTTTTTCGAGAGTGTGTATGTATGTAATATGTATGTATGTATAATTGTTTGGCACGCTCTGCAGCCTGCACGGCTCGATGGATTTAAGCTTGAGAGGTGTCGTTAGATTTGTATTTACTGTGAAAGTGACACTGGATAAAACAAAATAAAAATATAAAAAAATGGCGGATTTTTGGCGCCAAATTCAAATGTTTGGCATTTTTTTTTTTTAAGTCTATGTTTGGCAAGCTGCAGCCTGAACGGCTCGATGGATTTAAGCTTGAGAGGTATCGTTAGATTCGTCTTTACTATAAGAGTGACACTGGGTATTTCAAAATAAAAATAAAAAGACAAAAAATATAACAAAAAAAGGTAGTCGGGTTTTTTGTTCTTGTAATAATTACTTGTTATTACAACTATACAAGAGTAATTTAAACTTTGTTTTAAACATAAACAAACTAAATGAAAGGGACAGACTTCTTGAAGTTAGAAAGATACAAATTTATTTTTGTATATTCCAACAGAATCATGTTAATAGGTGATGCGGCTTGCAACCCATCATTATTTTCCATTTCTTTTCCTTCGTAACTTCCACTATCACGCTAATCGTAACTTTTGGGTCTCACGGCCCTGGGCTCTGCCTATCCCGTCTGGAATAAATACGTGAAAATATATCTGTACTTGTATGAAAATCCACATCAATGGGTTTTCAACTGTCATGGACGATTTTATAAGTATACTATACTTATATGTGATAATAACAGGAACGCTACAACGCAATACAAAGTAAAGTAGAACATCGATAAGAAAGGATATATCCGTGTTTACAATGTATAAATCCCTCTCCAAATGTCAATAGCCACAATAAAACTAACCTTGTATTTTTCCACTAACGTAAGGTACGCCTCAGAAATGGAGTCCCAAATTCTCATACAATTTGTATGAAAAATTGAGACTCCATTTTTGAGGCGTACCGTACGTAATGTACAAATAAATTAGCAGCGGAAAAAAGGATTCATATGTGTTAACTTATGAGTTATGAATCTTGATTTATGACTCTCTCTCTTGTAAAGTACCTACATAACACTTTCTAGTAATAAATTGGAAGAAAAGGAGTCTACTGGCTTTTGCCGGATTCGTCCATCCTCTAAACTCTAATGGATAAACATATTTACCATCAATTTGACGAGACTCGAACCAAATATTCTATTGGGACCCATTTAATAAGTGAATTGACAGACTTTACAAGAACAATTTTAGGTTTATTGAGTGAGGCCGAGTGAGGCATACGTAACTAAAACTGGATGAATCCAAAATCTGTAACAATGTTACCAGAATGTAAGTAAGGAATGTAATAAGTAGATAATGGATTCACTTGTGGGTGGTGGGATTCTTTATCCTCGGGGCGCAGTTTTGTTGCTATGCAATGGAACATAGGGTCGGTCCGGACACCTGCCTTTCACCAGCCTTCCTCTGAAATGCAAGTAATGCATTATTAACAAGCACGGGTTACTCACGTAGAGAGTGCAAGCAATTGATGCAATTCCAAGGAAGGCTGACTTCGTGTCTTTTACTCGTTTATGACAACATCCAAAAGAAGAGATGCAGAGGGAGTGATTCTTTTCCAGACCGGAAACTAAATATGTACTTAACAACATTCAATAGCACGCACTCCGTTCATACAATAAAAACAGATGAAAAAACGTTTTTTCTCACCTAAATGTTATCTAATCTCAATGTTTTTTAGTATGTTGTTGATACAATAAAAACCATTACAATAAAAAACATATCAAACTAAAAAATCATTGTAATCAGATAACATTGAGGGGTGGAAAAACATTTCCTCTTTTTGTATGGACGAGTTGCCACACTGTATGTACTTCCGTCTTAAGTACCTCTATTACTCAATATGGACAAAATGCATGCTGCATTAACATATCAACTTGATCAAACACTAACACGGAAGTAGCATTAATCTACTGACTGGTCAGTAAAACAGTCAGTTAAAACAGATTTAAGTTTAGCGCTCACATAAAACTATTTCAAAAGAACTATCCTCGAAAAATCGTCGTTTTGAAGTGAAGGGCACAAAAAACATATTCATATTAAATATTAGTATGAAATACGAGTAGGGTTCCTGCGCCACCAACTAGCCGAACATATTCTTTTTACTGTAATATGAAGCACAATTATACTAAACGCAACTTCAGCCAATGATACTGGACGTACAGTCAAGTACCAAGATACCTGACCAGGCCCTCTACTTATATCTTCAATTTTCTCTTAAACTAAAAATAATAATAACATGAAAATTTATATTCAGAAAGACTTTATTAAAATCTGTCTGAATAAAAATTTTCATGTTAATATCATATTTAGTTTAAGAGAAAATTCAAGATATAAGTAGAGGGCCTGGTCAGGTATCTTGGTACTTGACAGTACATACTTACATATTATCTCACTTGTTTCTCGTGATTGGACAGAGTGTAGAAGAAGCGAAAGAAGTCTATCAAAATCGAGTAAGTGGAGGTAGTCTTGAATCTATACCCCTAGGAAAAACAGGCTGATACTGAACCACTTTTCCCAATACATAAGTTAGTGTATATATCAAATTTCGATGTAAAAGAAAAATACAGTAACCGAATCAAGTTACTATATCTGTTAGGTACTTATACTAACTAAGTAAGTAGATACTGCTAAATTTGTAACACGTATAAAACCTGTATTTCAATAAACATTAATTTGGGAAATTTGTTCAGAATAATGAAATGATATTCCTTATAAACTATTTTTATTTATTCAAAAAGGATTTTCTTTGTATATATATTTTATAAGGTAGGCACTAGGTATAGGTACTGTCTCGCTTTTGATAAACTTTGTGTGTGTAAAAAAAATAAGATAAAAACTGATTAGAAGCCTGGCAACCCTATATGCGAATGCTTAATAAACGAGAAAGCCTCGTTTTTCACTGCGCATGGTCATGCATAATTTTTATTCCAGCTGGTTCATGTTGTATTCGTTTTGTGCAATTTCTTTTCAATCATTAACTATGCATTTGAATTCTGCAATAAAATTCTTAATTCTTTTAGTATAACTCACACTTCCCTTCATACGACGGTATTATCATTTATATGTGTTAAACAGTATACTTAATTGTAGACTCATTTTTATTCCATAAACTTTTGATGTTATTTAGTCTCGCAATATAAGAAAGTTATTATATAAAATTATAACATAGAGTTCGATATTACAATATAATATACGATACCATACTGGATTTTTCCAATGGAAATAAACTGCGCCTTTATCTATATTTGTAAACATTTCCACGTTAAAGCTTTCCAAACCTGACAACACAAGGCGCATACATAGATAAATGTTCCTTCACCAAACACCATTCAAGGAAACGCAAAGGGCGATGGACTTCACATTCAACATCTTCTATGCGATGATTCGTTTAACTTTTCGACAATTTATGCTACGATGGTATTGATGAAATTATTGCAAAGTCTTAAATTTTTGTTATTATTCAATCTTTTTATTAGTGTCTTCTATTGTATCTTACTCTAGTTAGTCGAACTACTTTCGTTTATAAAACTAACATTTCCTTTTTTCTTCATTTCAGCAACACTCATCACCGCAACAGCGGGTACCTGCTATGGTTGGCCCTCACCGACTCTCCCCTACTTACAATCAAAATCAAGCAGTATACCAACGTCCAACGACGAAGGATCATGGATAGTCTCCATCATGATCCTGTGCTCCGCCATCACCCCAATCCCCGCAGCCTACAGTGCCGATAGACTCGGACGAAAAACTACGCTCCTCCTCGGAGCCATCCCCTTCATTGTTGGCTGGGCGTTGATCATCGCAGCCAAATCTGTGGCCGTGTTGTACGTCGCCAGGATGTTCTCAGGGCTCGGTTATGGCATAGTCTACACCGTGGCCCCCATGTACACCGGAGAGATCGCCACGAACGAAGTCCGAGGCGCGCTCTCCACTCTCATCACCCTAATGAATAAAGTGAGTATTCGTCTAACTTGTATGAACTAACTTCGACTGACTTTGTAACACAGAGCCGGAACGAAGACATTCGGTTTTAATATCCGGTGAACTTACCATATCTAAACTTGATTCCTAGTTTATCTGCGTTCTACCGAGTTGCGAGCACTATGTGATGCAGATGACTGCAAAGTTTCGATAGAGACGCTTTGTAAGCATCTTGTTGGTTAATGTAGTTGATGGCAGACCGTAAAATATATGAGCCACTTATCTGCTATATGTGATTGCATTATTCATGATTAATTTGAAAACTTTAGAATACCAATTTGATATAAAACGTGATTCTCGTTCCGATTCTGAGGTGAATAAAGTCCGCGAAGTTTCATTTGCGTTGCTACGTTTCCTATATTTCAGAACAATAAAAAATTATTCTCGCGTGTCGTTATTTCAATGGTGTTCAAAAGACACGGTGTTCATTGTGATTCAGTCGGCCATTTGAAAAATCCGTCCGTGAAATGCACGGCCGTCAGTGTCCGTCACACCACCCGTGAGAACAAACGGCTATTATCAGCTTTTCCGAGTATTTATTACGAGTACATGGTGAAACGCGCAATACACTATTCTCGTTTACCACCAAACAATAATTGTACGCTATGGAATAGAATGTTTCGTATTTGAGAAAATGCTACGCATATACTATAATTGTACTTTGAGCTCAAAATACACATTATTATGTTATTTCAATCAGTTGAAACCAGTCAAAATAGTGCCCTAATCAGGATTCAAATTTAATTGATTAAGTAGATAACCTTTATGTGGTAATGGCATAACAATCATACTCGTAGAATAGTTTTGTCACAAGAATAGTAAATAAAGTATGCACATTATTGGCAGTATTATCGAAGATTTTGTGGATTTAACTTATCTGCCCACTTCAATCGGTGCATCGTTCGTCTCCATGAGTAGTGTTAAACAAGAATTGATTTTAGTTTTAATCATACATACACTATCAAGTCTTTATGCGTTTAGAGGTAGACAAAAACATGGCTTGTACCTTTGATCGTACGGACCAAAGACCATGTTTAGCCTCAGAAAATCACATAGTATTAAGTTGCTAAGCTACTCTACTATAAAAAGAGTTGCGTCATACAATTGTTTATTATTTGATTAAAATATATTTTATCATTTTTTATTAGTTTTGCAAACACGTGAGAAAATAGTCACTAAATCTCATTTTATTGCACATATAAACAATTTTATAAACTCTATTTATATCTTTACGACAAATGTTTACGTATCTATATCTACATAAAATGCAATAATTTACGTTTTATCAGTAAATGCGGCTAGAAGACTGTTTGATAAGGCTAGAAGACTGTTATTACTTGCTGGAAGTCGTAAAATTCGTTTGTTTCGACTGCCCAACTTTATATCTACGGCAAAGGAAGATTTTACACAAAATCCTGTTTGAGTAATAGACATTATGGTACATACATACATTGTTATGTCGCATTTTCTTGCAATCGTACTCTATTGAAATACTTACCAGTTTTGTGTTTTCTACCCTCTGTACCTGTACAATTTTGAATAAGTACTTGGTTTGTACAATTTATGACAAAGTACAAATTTTCCTCGTTATGATTTAAAGCGCAATCGAATAATTGTCAGCTCACATCACAAGATTAGTGCCGTGCCGTGTGGTTTCCGGCAGAGTAGAATAGGACCACTCCAAGTCTTCCTGTGGATGTCGTAAAAGGCGACTAAAGGATACATTCATCACGAAAACCAAAACAGGCTTCCGATGGGCAGCAGCGTCGGAAGCTAAATCGTGACACAACACTGCGCTAGCCAACCCGCCTGCCAAGCGTGGCGAGTATGGCAAAACCCCCCAATGAAGGTACAAAAATTGACCAGGCCCCCAGTACCCGGCGGCCCCGCTATTTCTGACTCCGGTAGCGGTCATGGTAACGGCGGGGCACGGGGTGCTAAAAATCTCTGGATGAGATCGGGCTACCACCCTCGGTGGAAACTGGCCCTGGTAACACACAACGTCCGCACTTTGAGGTTGGACGAAAAACTGGCTGAGGTGGAAGAGGAAATAAGTAGGTTACGTGTCTTTCTTCAAAAAGCCGCCACAGTGGAAGTGGACCTGGATGGGTCCTAGTAAAAACGACCAGCCTCCAGTCAAGAATAAGATAGACTTCTTCCTGACTACGAAGAGGCAGATATTCTATGATGTCTCCGTGATCAACAGGATTAAAACCGGCAGTGATCACCGAATTTTAAGAGGCATCATGAATATCAGTCTCCGACTCGAAAGGTCAAGACTGATGAAGTCTACGCTCCGGCCATCGCAGAGCCAGATCCAAAACCCCGAGAGCTTTCAAGTCGAGCTCTCCAATCGCTTTGAAGGCCTCCAGGATTGCGTTTCAGTGGACTTTGTAGAAACTGTCCAAGTCGTGGGATCCAAGTTTTTTAAATTCCGCCCTAAAAAGAAACCTCAAAAATCTCTGCTCAGACCCTAGACTTGATGGCAGAACGACGATCCATGACGCTGCAAACATCCGAAGACGCTGAGTCGTATCGGCGGCTCAACAGAAGAATCCAAAAGTCCTTGCGACACGACATTCGCTCCTTTAATACGAATTGTATTGAGGAGACGATAGAACGAAACAAAGGTTCCAAAGTGTTTGCAAGGACTATGTCTACAGGGCAAAGCCGACTGACTAAGCTGAAGACGGAGGGCGGTAACATGGTATCGACCAAAGATGGGGTGCTGGCAGAGATCGAGAGGTTTTATGGGCAGTTATATACATCCCTTGCAAAACCTAGCGTGGATATGGCTGCAGATCCAAGAGCCAAGCTAACCCGACACTATACCGAAGATATCCCGGACATCAGTCTGTCAGATTAGGATGGCCCTCAAACAGCTCAAAAACAACAAAGCGCCGGGTGAGGATTGAATTACAGCAGAGCTTCTGAAAGCGGACGGAACGCCAGTACTGAAGGTTCTTCAGAGGCTCTTTAATTCTGAGGCGTGAAACAGAGGCGTGGTGGTCCTTTTCTTTAAAAAGGGTGACAATACTCTATTAAAGAATTATAGGCCTATCACACTTCTGAGCCACGTCTATAAGTTGTTTTTGAGGGTCATCACGAATCGTCTCGCTAACAGATTTGATGCCTTCCAACCTCCCAAACAAGCCGGATTTCGAAAAGGCTACAGTACCATGGACCACATCCATACTTTGCGGCAGGTTATAGAGAAGACGAGGGAGTATAACCAGCCGCTGTGCTTGGGGCTCGTGGACGACAAAGCCTTCGATTCGATCGAAACATGGGCCGTGCTTCAGTCTCTCCAGCGGTGCCGCATTGACTGTCGATATATCGAGGTGTTGAAGTGTCTATATAACAAAGCCACTATGTCGGTCCGAGTACAAGAGCACAGTACGAAGGACATTCCATTGAATAGAGGCGTGAGACAGGGAGATGTCATATCTCCAAAACTGTTCGCCGCCGCTCTGGAAGATGCCTTCAAGCTCCTGGAATGGGAAGGAATGGGCATCAACATTAATGGCGAGTATATCTCTCACCTTCGATTTGCCGACGATATCGTTGTCATGGCAGAATAGATGGAGGACTTAAGTAAGATGCTTGAAGACCTAAATCGAGTCTTTAAACAGGTCGGCCTAAAAATGAATATTGACAAGACGAAGATCATGTCAAATATGCACGTTGCGCCTTTACCTGTTTCTGTTGGGAGCTCCACCCTCTAAGTTGTAGACCAGTATGTCTACCTGGGTCAATTGATCCAGGCAGGAAGTTCCAGCTTCGAAGAAGAAGTCTTTCGGTGAATCCGACTCGGCTGGGCAGCGTTCGGGAAATTACGCAGTGTTTTATCGTCTAAAATACCTCAGTGCCTCAAGACGAAAGTGTTTAATCAATGTGTGTCACCAGTGATGACTTATGGTTCTGAAACGTGGTCCCTTACTATGGGTCTCATAAGAAGGTCGCTCAGCGGGCTATGGAGAGGACTATGCTCGGTGTTTCTCTACGCGATCGAATCAGAAATGAGGAGATTCGTAGGAGAATGAAGGTCACCGACATAGCCAAGCTTAGCTTTTTTAGAGATTAGCTCAATGGAGTGGCAGTGGGCGGGGCACATAGCGCAAAGAACCGATGGCCGATGGGGCAGAAAGGTTCTCGAATGGCGGCCACTTACCGGCAAGTGCAGCGTAGGACACCCACCTGCTAGATGGTCAGATGACCTGAGCAAGGTTGCAGGGAGGCGCTGGATGCAATCTGCTTCCAATCGGTGGTTTTGGAAATCTTTGGGGGAGGCCTATGTCCAGCACTGGACTTCCTGTGGCTGATATGATGATCACAGGATTAGGATAGCTTTATATTATTTGATGTATTTTTCTCTTTAACTATTTTTGCTTCCTTTTTTAGACCATATAAAATTGGTTTACCTAATAATATTAACGAATTCTCTTCTGTTTGATTCCAGGTCGGTATTCTTGCCCAGTACTGCATCGGCCCCTTCGCATCGATGCAAACTTTAGCTTCTATCAACTTGATCCTGCCAATCACCTTTGTCATCACCTTCCTATTCTTGCCCGAGTCTCCGTACTTCTATCTTAAATTCGAGCGCAGCGAGCGAGCCGAACGCGCGCTCAGATGCCTGCGCACTGGTGATATAAGAACAGAATTAAAAAATATAGAAATTAACGTTCAAGAGGACATGAAGAACAGAGGCTCCTGGGGTGACCTCATTACTGAAGCCACGAACAAAAAAGCTATGTGGATAAGTTTAGGAATATTTACCATTCAACAGTTGTGTGGAAGCGCAGCCGTGGTTGCGTATGCAGAAGTTATCTTTAATTGCGCCAAAGGCACGAGTGCAGCGAATAGCACAGCAGGCGCTGAAGCACTAGCTATCCAACCTTACCAGGAATCTATCATACTGGGATGTGTTCAAGTGGCTACTTGTGTGCTGTCGGTACTCCTGGTGGACCGCGTCGGTAGAAAGCCTCTTTTATTGCTCTCAGCGCTTGGCGTCGGACTGATGAATGCTACTCTTGGCACCTACTTTTTCTTTTATGAGACGCAAAAGGGATCTGTGGACTTCCTGAGCTGGTTGCCTCTGGCGTCACTGCTAGTGTACATCGTATGCTACGCCATCGGACTCTCGACGGTGCCATACGTCATCATTGGAGAGATGTTCCCGACCAACGTAAAGCTGTACGCCTCTTGCATCGCTCACATCTACACTGGCATTGCTATGTTCAGTGTTCAGAAACTATTCCAGGTTGGTAGATTTCTCATAATTTCTTGAAAATCAAAGCTTAAGTACTTAAAAGTTAAAATACGACCAACAACAGCACAATAGCCAGTCATAATTATAACGAGTTATTTTTCACGTCGAATGCAGCCGCTCCTCAGAAAATAAACTGGCAAGTTGTTGTAAAGTTTCACTTTTCTAAGAGACGCTTGGACAATTTTAGCTGTGAATAATATACCTCTATATGTATAAAGAAAAACATCTACTTAGCTGTATTTTCGGTTTCAAAATATGTTTGCTTCTAAATTGAAGAAAAAGTTGACAAGAAGATCAGGACCAAGTGCTGGTCTATGAAACAAACCAAAGTACAGTGTAAATTATTTTTTCTTAAGATCTTAGAGATAAATTTTGAATCACATGTAATCTGTGGACAGCACTGTACGTTTTTCTTTTTAATATATTTTTTTTAATTTTATTCTTAACTCATTTCTATTACGTATTTTTCTTAATTTCAGGTCGTTAAAGACGCCTGTGGAATTTACACAGTATTCTGGGGCTTCGCAGCCTTCTCCATCATGGGCCTGGTGTTCATGCTCGCCATGCTGCCCGAGACCAAAGGGAAATCCTTTGCTTGCATCCAAGCGCAACTGAAACGCGAAGTGGCTAGAGATAACGCCAAAAAGATCGCTACTGTCGAATACTGAGCGAATTCGCACCTTCTCATTTTTAATTCTAAGTTTTAACTTTAAGGGATCAAGTTGAAATGAAACTTAAGATATTACTTAACGTATAATTTAGACAGTTTTATATACAAAAGTATTTTATGTACACGACGTTCAATTAATTAGTCCGTACGTAAGGAGGGGAAGCAGGCTGGGAGCCAGGATGGAAGCTGATGAAAAGGCGGTGAAGTCGTGAGGGTCGTAGTGATCGGGGAGACTCCTGGTCGCTATCACGTTGGAGTAGAGCTTGGCCGACCGCTTGGGCGTCCGCGTTTTATTTGGGCTCTCGAAATCAACCAGGTACAGACCGAAGCGGGACCTGCAAATGCATTTACAAACATGACGAGAGAAATTATATCAAGTTTGACTGACGCTGTGTTTTATTTCACACTGTTGACGTAACCAATGTAAAAAATAAGTTTCTTTGGTTTACGCATTAAAAAGAAACATTTCCACGACAAAACCAGAAGTAGAGTTATGATTCCAGCAATCTGTTAAGGAAGTTCAACAATTTGAAGGACTTAACTCAACTTAGCGGGAGCTCTGTCGTTCCTCGAGATATGTCTTGTCTTATCTACTCAAACTAAGATTTATTATTTTGCATTATCTAAAGTATACCATGTCAAGAAACTTTAAGTTAAATTGCGTCAATCGCTGTACCAACAGTAAAACACACACAATGTATGTGAATGTGAAGCCCTATCTTATAGTGGAAATATGCGTGGAATCTAGACACGTGGCAGCGTTTCACAGCCAAATTCAAAGAAACGAACTGGCGACGCAGCAGCCCTGTGTATATTTACACAAACCATTTCGAGCTACTTTTCACCTTAAAACATGAAATTTATCATATATGTTTAAGTCCTCTATGAACTGCCTCCGTGGTCTAGTGGTCAAGGCGTTAGCTTTGTTACCCGGAGGTGAAAAGTTGTTTTCAGTCTAGTTTGGATATTGCAGGCTTGAATCACCTGATTATCCGAAAAGGAAGATGATTCCGTTTTTCGGAAGGCACTTATAAACTGTGGGCCCCGTACACCATCTAGCGTTAAATGATCAAACTATTCAAGGATTGGTTTTGGTTTACAAGGGGTAAACCAAGGGGGAATCCTAAAATTTATTAATAAGAATCTTTACATTTGACTTGGCTAGTTTTAGCATGCCTTCTTATATTTGGCTAATCAACTTATCATCTTGAACGTTGAACGTTATTGCTTTTACATTGTAACTTGGCTCCCATTTTCAAATTTATTTTTTTGGTCGGATATGCGTATATTTACTCGTATGTGTGGGTAAAATTGATGATATAGTTTTATAATTGATGATATCATATTATTATTCTTTAAAAATAGGGACCTACATATCTTAAGAGACAGACTCTTATAGAGACGTACACATCTCACACACTCTTATAAGGACATACATATTACATATGTATTTCAACCAATACAGAAGAAATGTTACCATAACCAAACTACATGCAGGCTATGAAATAAATTAAAAATGCTTACACGTATCCATCATCCCACTCGAAGTTGTCCATAAGACTCCACGCAAAGTACCCTTGGACGTTGCTGTGGTCCTCATGGATAGCATGGAGCAGTGCGTTCAGGTAGTGGCTATAGTATGACACGCGAGCGAAGTCATCCAGGCCGCTGTAGTCGGCGTACCCGTTCTCCGTCACGATGATAGGGTAATTGGGGTACTTCTTAGTTATGTAGTTCAGGAGTCTTCGGAAGCCAGATGGCACCACCTGTACGACAGTGAAGATTTTGAAACTAATCATGATGGATTGTATATCGATGCTCATTGTATAAGAGGCAACTAAAATATTTGCCACACGCACCAGAGGCACACACCTCTCGTGCTTCAACTAAATTCCCAAAAGGGTTGACGTCGATCGGGCAGCGACCGGTTGTAAAAGTTTTGCCACAAATTAATTCAAAGCAAGTAGTCATTACTGGAAAGAAAAAAAAGCCCGACTGCCTTTTTATATACACTGTGTCAATCTCACATTGAATACGAATTTAACGTCACCGCTCAGTTTATAATCCATCGAGCCGTTCAGGCTGCAGAGGGTGCCAAACATTTGAATTTGGCGCCAAAATCCACCATTTTTTTTATTTTTTATTTTGATATACCCAGTGTCACTCTCACAGTAAATACGAATCTAACGATACCCCTCGAGCTAAAATCCATGGAACCGTTCAGGCTTCAGAGCGTGCCAAACAATTATACATACATACTCTCTAAGAACATAACCCTCCTTCTGGTGCAGTCGGGTAAAAAGGGTTGACGTCGGGCGGGTGGTCGTTAGTAAACCTATAAGTCAAATCGTTCAAACTGTTCCGACTATTTCTTCTTGACTACGTACGTACTTTTATTTAGTTACATATACTGACAGAATTATTACTACTTTAGTATATTAAAAATACACTAGTTGGGCGATTGATGACCAATGATTTTATGAAAATCAATTTTCCGATACCCAGAAGAAAAGAAAATGTTTAAAATGTACCAGTTGCTTCTCTTCCCGTGCAGTTCAAATAAGCCGATCGAGAGAATGGGTGACAATGCAAACCATTTAAATAGGCGGCCTGCAACTTATCACTATTATGATTCCTTTTTCCACACTTTCACCCTCGCCATCACGCTAAAAGTGACCCGTGACTTCCTGCCTTGCTAATTTACTTCGCTAAACTTAAAATGCTCTGTCTACCCCATAAGGGATAAAAAGGTGATAATGTATGTTTATTCCACATATCACATTATATACTTTAAACGCATATAAATAGTATATAATGTTGACCTCTGTTGATTTATATTATTTTATTTGCAAAGTTGCTGGTTTGATTTTCTTGCAACCCCCAGTTGTCTCTTTCATTCCGTTGTCGACTGAGCTAGGTGCCATGTCACACGTATACACTTCCAAGCAAAAGAGTAAATAATATAATTTCATAGTTCACCAGAAAATAGTAATTTAATTTGGCCCATACCGAACAATTATTTCAATCAATACCCTCATTATAACGCAAGGTCATGTTGTTAATACCTTAAGCCAAGACGAGGAAGACATCGAAGGCCACGTAGGATCCTGTACCCTGACTACACCAATATCATTCTCATGGGAAGGTATCGCTCCCACTTCCTTGTCGGCCATAGACAAGAGGTAAGTGGTGTAATGGTTGAGGCCGAAGAAATCAGCCGTTCCTCGAATGAAGTCCACCTCTTCCTTGGTGAACACTGGCAGTCTGGAGCGAGTGTAGTTCTGCTTTTTACTCTTAGCGTTGACTAAGTCTATGAGTTGAGGAGGATAGTTTCCGGTTGAAGAGTACACTGGGTGTGCGTACCAGCCCATCTGTGAATGATAAATAGTATTTTTTTTATAATTAACTAGCTGTGCCCCGCGGCTTTACCCGCGGTATATGTAAAAAATATTCTATGTGTTAATCCAGGGTGTCGGCTTCCTGCATACTAAATTTAATCAAAATTGGTCAAGCCGTTTGAGCTTGAAGAAGTAACAAAACATACACACACACACACACACACACACACAATCACAAATTTTCGCCTTTATAATATTAGTGTGATATAGTGTAATAATTTTTCAAAATCACAACCTGACTTCGCCCCCAAACTACACAACCGATTGTATCATTTCTATGGAATAACCTAAAAAATTACCAATTCAAACAAAAAAAGATTTTTCCGAATCGGGTTAGAAGTTTTCGAATGATCGTTGCACATACCCAAAAACAAGATTTCGACGAATTGATAACCTCCTCTCTTTTGGAATTCGATTAAAAATAAAGTTACTGCGACTGGAAATTTTTATTTGTGTCAGGAGACAAGTATTTGTTGTCTAAAATTAGAAGTTATGTATTTCAGTAATAAAAGTGGCCCTTTTAGGGTTCCGTAATAAACATGGAACCCTTATAGTTTCACCATGTCTGTCTGTCTGTCCGTCCGCGGTTTTACTCAGAGACGATAAACATAAGTACTGGAAAGCTGTAATTTGGTATGGGTAATATGTATATTAATCATGCCAAAAAAGTGGTAATATAAAATTTTGAAAAAAAATTTTTTTACGGTAGCTCCCATACAAGTAACGTGGGAGTCATTTTTTTTTTCGTCTAACCCATTGTTATCGTTGAATAGGTCTTTCAAAAATATTGTGAGTTTGTGTACATCATTTTTCGATTTAGGGATCCGTTTATGAAATATTTCGTTTTATATTGCAAATTTTGTTTGAGTCACGTCCCCCCTCTTTCTTTTAAACGGTTATATATGGACATGTGAAAATTTACACAGCAGTAGTACATGTAACGAAGTTTAAAGGAAAACTATCAGAGCTAAATAGGGTTCAGAAATTAAAAAGCTGAAGGCGAATAACTAAATGTACTCGGAAAAGAAAAAATTCATACAAACTAATGAACTTACTGTTGTCTACATTCTACATATAAAAAATGTTGGTCTGTGTATCCTTTAAATATATTTTTTCGATAGGGGAAAGCCGATTCTCTATGCTGTAAAGAGACAGCAAGCACGAAAAATTATAAACACCAATTACATTAATCAAGATACCAGGGCCGTTTATTGCAAAGTAAATAAAAGATGTAGAGACTGCCTACTTACTTAAGTTCTTAATAAATTAACTGCTAGGTAAATATTAAATACAAGACAAAGGAATAATAATGAACATTGTAATTATTATACTTACATGAGTGCTTAAATATAATTCTACAGCCTCTCGATCTCTAGCAGAATCGGATTTGGGTTCAGCCCAATTGGAATCGAGCGACATTCCAAGCTTTCCTGAAAGTGGAAAGTGAAAAATTACTCGTTAATGTAAATAGCTAAGTTTATTCTAAAAGCTATTATAAGAAACCATAATCAATAGATTTTCATCGTTCGATCAAGTGTTTACATATTAAATTTAAAGACTAAGTTACCTCCAGTCATACTGTATTACATACAATATGACATAACTCTGGAGAAGAAAGAATATTCCAGTAAAGTAAAAACTAATGTGACTAGAAATTTTTGTAATAACATAATTAAAGGTATGCTAAAAGTAGAGCACAGATGTAGAGCAAAAGAATTTGAACAAATAATCTTTATTTGGTCACATATATATCTAATGTAAAAATTATTATTTTGGAAAAAAAACCTGTTATTGTACAAATACGAGAGTTTTTTGAAATGAATTTTATACCTGTATCAAGACATATAAGACTGCGAAAGAAACAAAGATATATTTTATAAGAACTTGTTCGAGGAAAACCGCAATAACTTACATTGCTTACAAGTTTTATAAATAATTTTGTTGCTGTCACCTAGTATTGGTTACGGAAATTTACCTGTTTTACCTACGTAGTAGGCATTTATTATATTGTGCCCATTGAATGTACCTACTCCTACACCCAGTCTAAAAAAAAAGAGTCGGATAGATAATATTAATTAAATTATTAAAGAGAAAATTACCTCCAGTCTCATTGTAGTACCTCTTGAACGTGTGATATACATTGGCGTGTGCCTTCAGAAGGTTATGAGTACAAAGGTACTCGGCGATCCCGTGGCGGTTCAGCACTGGTGCTCTGTAGGTGCCTCCATATCCTTCCAAACACGTTTGCATGGGCTCATTAAATGTCACCCAGTATTTCACTTTATGAGCGAAATGCTTGAATATAACATTAGCGTAGTCTGTATAGTAATCGATCATTAACGGATTGGTCCAGCCTCCTATATCCTGGAGTTTCTGAGGTAGGTCCCAATGGTAAATGGTGACCATTGGCGTTATATTGTATTTTAACAATTCGTTTATAAGATTATCGTAGTACGCTATTCCAAGCGGGTTTATTTTGTTAACGAATCCGGTGGGTAGTACTCTTGGCCAGGATATGGAGAATCTGTAGATGTTGACGCCAAGCTCGCGGACCATCTCGACGTCGCGCTTGTACAAGTGGTAGGAGTCGGCCGCCACGTCGGCGTTGCTGCCGTCCCGGACGAACGATGAGTTGGTGTGTACCAAATGGTCCCATATGCTTTCGCTCTTTCCTATAGAAGAAAGGAATTCAATGTCATTTTTGGATGTCTGTGTCTGAAAATAGTCAACTGGCGTATTTGTACCATTAAGAGCCAGTTGACCCTCCAGTTGTAATTAAGTGGATATTTTTTAAAAATTTACAGTGTATGCTGTCAAGGGTAACCACATCGGTCTACCCTCTTTCTTGACAGCCGAACCTCCATCGCAGTTCCTCAGTCTGCCAGCGACCTTGACGGCAGAGGGGTCGTCGAAATATCTGGCTAAAAATGATAATAATCGCGGTAAGGCCCGTAGTACCAATAACAGTTATTGTGATCGCGAAACTCTAAAATCATATTTTGTACATGATACTGACTCTTTTCTATAAAAAGCTACAAAAAATCGATTTAAAAAATGCCTTCCCATATAATCCGGCCGTCTTTAATTGGGAAGCTGAATTTTTTTTTGTTTTCGTTAATTTATTTTATGGAAAGTAGATCAGTATCAGGGACAGATCTTGCTCCAAAAATTTTACTAGTGGTGAAAAAGTAACCATGTAAGGTTCGATACTTGTGTGTGTTGAAACGTCAAATTTGTCTGGAATAAAACGTATCCTATGTACTTAATAATCCATATAAAAAGCAATTTACATGCCGAAATCCAATTCGTTTTGGTTTGAGAACTGAACAAACATCCATACTTACTAACTTTCGCATTTATGGGAAGGTATGTATATATAGTGGGACAAAAAACATCTTACTTCTTACTAATCTATATACTTATATAAAAGGAGAAGCTGACTGACTGACTAACTGACATATCAACGCACAGCCAATTCACCGTCTAAGGGGGTGAACCGGGGGTCCAGAGTTTGTATGGACAAACGAGATTAGTTTGACCATTTTATTCGAATCTTCGCAAGAGTACTCCCGGTGGTAAATAAGTAAATACGTGTTTCAGGATTCATCCCCTAAGGGAGTGAAATGGGGGTCCAAAGTTTGTATGGACAAACAAGATTAGTTTGACCATACCATAGCATGTAGATAGCTTATTACCTGGATTAACACATAGGATACTTTTTATCTCCCGAGGGATTGTCAAAAATATTCCACGCGGGCAACGCCGCGGGCATCGGCTAGTAGGATAATAATTCAAGCATGCCATTTATTTCTAACACAAAAACTATACCCATATAATAATATCCACCTTGAAAGTGTCTTTTACATATTTATCTCTACAAAAAAGCAATACAGCATATTATAAATATTATCAACATAATTATCTTGACAATTCCTACGAGCTATTGTCGTCTCCATTATCACAACTAATCTCATAAGTACAAGTACACTAGACAAATAATTAGTTAGTACATGCATGGCTGTTTACTTGTAATGAAATACATTTGAAAATTATATAAATATCTGTAACTATCTGTACTGTAATCTATACTTATAAGTATTTATGTAATTAACTTTTTAACTAAATTTTTTTCATGCTGTTTTGGGAGCAAAATGAAATAAATCTTCAAAGTAACAACCAATTAAGGGTACCTATTGGTAAAAATATGAATCATGTAAATAGGTGAATCCGCAAGCATCTCATCTATATTTTGATAACCTCCGTGGCGTAATGGTCAATACACTAGTCCGCCAATCCGGAGTTTCTGGGTTCGAGCCCCAGCCAGGGCAAGTTAGAAAATGGCCTTTTTCAAATTGTCCTGTGTCTTAGGGTTTATCTATATATATTTATCATACAATATAGTATAGTTGGATTAGTATCCCATAACACAAGCTTAAGCTTACTTTGGGACTAGCTCAATCTGTGTGACTTTTCCCTATACATTTATTTAGTTATTATTTCATTCCTTTCCTCCTTCACCACCAAGCTAAAAAAGACCTTCAAATCCTGTGGTCCTGGGCGCTGTCTGCTTAGAGCCACACGACCCAAAATAGGTACTCTGTCTACCCCATTATTGATAAAGTTGTGATAGTGAAGGAATGTATCTTATTATTGGTTTTATTGATTGCCTAGTTAAGTCAGTAATATCTAATAAAATAATAACGATATTCTCTAGTCAAATTGTACATACCATCTACGTTCCAGGCTCCTTCAATTTGTATAGCTGCCGTTGACACTCCAAACACGAAGTCCTCTGGGAATGTGTAATTTGACTTCTCTCCACCTGCTAAAGTGAATTCCGCGTAACTGGAAAGGGGAGAGTTTATTTTAAGAAATATGCATACTTCTTTACAGCCTATACCAAAACTAAACAAATTAATAAAAAAATAGGTTCTAGCTAGGCGACTTTTTTATGAAAATATTAATTTTTTGCCTCGTCATTCCCTAAATACCTGTCACAATTAAGAGACGATTTGCCCATAAAGTTAGAGATCGAAAGAGATGGTACAAAGTCTACTAAAGCTAGCCAGAGTTTTATAATAAGATGGTGCCTTGACTTTATTTTATTAATTTAACTTTATTACAACACTACATGTAATGACGGACTTGAGGCCAGGGGCCTTTTTTACCAATCAACCAACAGGTGATGCTGAGAAAATCTTTTGGGGTAAGTACAATAATAGAAACTAAATTAAAAAAGAGTAAAAAAGGAGTAAACTTATTATACAATGTCCTTTTTAATTAAGTACAAATATTTTAAGGGGTTATTCAGTCCATCATTTTGAACAACTTTGCCCAATAAATGTATATCGAAATACGAAAAAAATATTTAGGTTCTCATACAAATCGTAGTAGTCACGTGATATCGTTACTATGAAAAATGCAAAAAAAATTTTCGTAATTCGTTATATATTTATTAGGATAAGTTGTTAAAAATGATGGACTGAATCACCTCTTAAAATATTTGTACTTAATTAAAAAGGACATTGTATACTCCTATACATCGTGCATTAACCTACACAAGAATATACATAAATAGGTAATATTCAAAAATAAACCATACATAGACTACATAAATACTTCTATTATAGCTGCTGACAGTTTACGGAGATAATGAGCACCCACGGCTCTCTTACTCAAGACGAGATTCAGTTTTACGGATACTGACTGGTAAGGCGTTCCAAAGCCGCACAGCTTGACCGACACATGAATTAATTATAGAACGCAGTCCGGCAAAGTTGCATATCAAGAAGGAGATTGCTTGAAGAGCAAAGAGTTGTGACGTTAGTGAGTAGAGTAAGTATGATACCTACACAAAGAAATATTTAAAGTTAAATGACTTCTACGTAAAACAAGTTTATTTGGCAGGCCAATTAAAATACCCCAGACTTTCAAGCGTTCACCTCCATAACTTTTAAATGGCTGAAACGATTTTCATCAAACATAGCTAGGAACCACCGCAAAGAAATTTGCTTTCACGTAAAAAAACCACATCGTAATAAGCCCATCCATTTGAGAGCTACGCTGCCACAGACAGACCCTCGACAGTCAGACAGACATTAGCGTCAAACTTAACATAACATAACACCCCTCCTTTTTGCCGGGGGTTAAAAAGGCACATTCATATCGCTCACATGTAATATTTGAATAAAAAGCATCCGTTTACGATGTAAACAGAGCGCAAGTAAGTACCTGCTATTACCATTTACTGCCTCTTATAAACCGCTTCTTTTTAATCCATGGCAATTGGCAATTTGCACGACTTTATCTGTCTACCTAAAGGTCATTCACTTATACCCAACAGTTTAATAAAGTACGTACCTACTTAGGAAAATGCTAGCTATCATTTCTATTTAAAAATACACCAAAGTATTCAAGATCAATTAAACATCATATAAACCACATTATCACATGAATCCAATCCGAACAATTATAACTTAGAAAAATTAAAAAAAAAAGTCAAAGGTTGTAAGACTTTTGCAAACATATAACCAATACGTTTTTTAAAGTATAGCTTTTGTATAACTTGATGCATTTGGTATGTTATTCACGACGGTAATATGACATTTTGACTTCACTCTTATTCCACTTACCTATTTGTGAATTACCTATTACTAATGTGGAGGCATTGCCGTGTGGTGACCGCAGAATAGAATAACAGACAGTGTCACCAGGTCACCACCGCTGTCCTCACGCACGGGTATTATAAGAGGGAGGTAAAAGTAACAGAGTACGTGCAGCAACGTTGTCTGTGCACTTTATATCATCTACTTATTACTTTATACATCACAGTTACTTTGGGGCTAGCTCAACTGTGTAATTTATCGGTATATATTTATTTAATAACGAACACCAATCCGTGTGTCCAGCGTGGTGATATGCGGATTTTGATAAATATTTCAAGCTTTTGATGTTTAATCAAGTCCGGTCTCTACATATTATTATAACCTCTATGACCAAAATATTCGAACAGTTTTTCGCACATCTGCATCACGAGGAATAGAACATCATTTATCTACGTTACTTTAACCCCCGATTAAAAAGAGTGGTGTTATAAGTTTGACGCTCATGTCTGTCGTAGCTCGTGAATAGATATACCGATTTCAATGCGGTTTTTTAAGTGAAAGCAAGTTCTCTTGCGCTGGTTAGCTATGTTTAATGAAAATCGGTACAGTCAATTGAACATTATTGAGCGCTCGAAAGTCAGGGTTTTTATAATTTGCATAGCAAACACAATAAGCTTTTATAATATGAAGGACGACCTCCGTGGCGTAGTGATCACTATGGTAGTCCGCCACCTAGATTTCCCGGGTTCGATCCCCGGTCAGGGCAAGTTGGAAAATGGCCTTTTTCAAATTGTCCTGGGTCTTGGATGTTTATATATGTATGTATTTGTTATCAAATATAGTATTGTTGAGTTGGCATCCCTTAACACAAGTCTCGAACTTATTTTGGGGCTAGCTCAATCATTGTTATTTGTCCATATATATTTATTTATTTATTTTATTTAAGTAATAGATGGCACTACGGATATCAATTGGTTTATATGTACCGCTACTCATGACTAGATGACGTTCTTCGAAGTCAGGGTTTTTTAATTTGCCAGGAAAATAAACTTATTTATTTATACGTTTTAGTAAAAAGCACGATCGTTTAATATTAATTAACGTCCGCAACTATGGAGGTACTGAACTGCTGTCGTTTCCGGCGAGTAGTTATTCCGGGTTATTATATGTATGTATGTAAATTAGATACAAAAGGTCACCTTTCACAAATATACAAGTTGATTTGCATGCAAATTAAAAACTCCGACGACACCATCTAGTGATAAGTGGCGGAACTACATACTATTCTGATCTGTAGCGCCATCTATTATTTTCCAGGCAAATTAAAAATCCCAACTGTCAAGCGCTAATACCTAATAACTTTTAAACGACTGAACCGAATTTCATCAAACACTGCTAAGAACCACCGCAAGGGTGGCTTTTCACGTAAAAAAACGCATTGAAATCGGTCCATCTGTTCGAGTGCTACGATGCCACAGATAGACGTTAGCATCAAACTTATAACACCCCTGTTTTGTACCGGGGGTTAAAAACAGGAGGTAGTACAAAGGCGAACATATCCCTTTCAAAGATCTTTCAGTAAACCCTTATCCTAACAATCTTCTTTTTACATAGCCAATCGACTCGAAAGAAGAAAATCCTAACGGTGAGCTGAATATTAAAATGCTTAGCAATCTATTGACTAGGTGGAATAAAGCCACAGTTTACTATGTATCGTCGATCGGAATGTAGGTAATTGATCAATCCACAATTTAGCTATGGTATGATTTATAGTTAATAGGCACACGAGTATTTGTTTTCAATATGTATAGTACCTATTTGTCTCATATTGACTGAGATTAACAGATACTTGATAGTGTTTATTTAAATATTTAAAAAAATAAATAAAAATGCTTGTTGTTTTAAGTATTTTGGCGTAACTCTTTGGTTTACCTAGATATAGCCCGTCTATCTAGCTAGGCCATGAACTGATTTTACCTAATCGTATCTACTAGATTTATATGCATTGCGAATAGAATACCAAAAACCAGTTTAGTACCTATTTCCTAATATTTTGTGTTTACAGACCACACAAAGTTAGGTAGAGACGTACAGACCCAAGGCCCGGCCCAAGGTTATAAAAAACTAGGTTGCTAGCTTTGTGTGTGTGTGTAAGTGGCCAACACTAGTGTCAGATTTTTCAAGCTGCCTAAAGGCATCTGACATAGCTTGACAACTGCCAGACAATGATGACAGCCGGGACCAACGGCTTATACGTGTCTTCCGAAGCACGGAGGAGCTCGAGAAATGTTCATGCCACTTGTGGTCACCAATTAAAGTGCGGACCACGCCCGCTATTGCTTTACTTGCGAAAGCGCTAGTAATGCGCACTCCCGCCGGGCCACCGAGCTCCTCAAAAAAACTAGGTGGGTTTATAAAATTGGCAATGGTGTTTGTGGCGGTCAAATCATCATTGCTATGTTATATAAACTAAATCCGTCTCATTCTAAAACGTAGTCTTACTTTAGTAGTAAGATTATTTATTAAAAGTACGTATGTTTGTATGGTATGTTAAATTTTATATTTAGCGCTGAAAAATGTTAATCTTTCTAGGAGAGAATAATCTTAACGTTAAGTCCGCCATTTGTTGACAAATTGTTGACAAATTGTGGAACAATAACATTTTCATAAATAAATATCGGGAATTGATGCATATATTACTCGTTTATTCTTTTACTAGTGTTTACCCTGAGCTCTACCCGCACGCATTACCTTTATATATCTAGACCTTTTATCGGATGACTTACGAAAACGAAAAGATGGAAACTGATCTTTTTCAGATTGACCTTGGTCTTGGATGTTGATCAATGTATACACGATGACTCTTCATTGGTTTTGGAAAAAAATATGTCGTATAAGAAATAAATTGTCTACTCATGTACGTAATACAAATTTATGTATGACATAAGATATAAAAGTTGCGAAAAGATTTTTGATCGAGATCACGTAGTTACGCCCGTCCAAAACTGCCGCGTGACCCCGAAAAACTGGAAATCTAGCCGGCCGCTGCTAGGCACCGTTGCTACTAATTGATCTCACGATTTTACTTTCGAGTTTTAGTCAACATTTTTTGTTTCTGAATTTTTATTTTGACTAACTAATTATGTCTTACTAACGATCTATATGAATTGTCCTTCGGCTCCAAAACCAATGAAAAATCACCGTATGTATTTGTAATAAAATATGGTATCTCTGAGTTAGTGTCCCATAACACAAGTCTCAAACTTACTTCAAGGCTAGCTCAATCTGTGTGATTTGTGCACAGGATTTGTCCGTATACATTTATATAAAACGAGCGTAATTTCCACTTCTACTTATTTTCTGTCCTCATGTGACACAAACCGTGATTTCGTATATAAAATCGAATGCAGCCGAAATTACTCAACTCATTTTCTGCAGCAGAAATAACGATCGTTTGGCTTGGTACTTTAAGTAGGTTCGTGAAAAAAATATCATCGTTAGTTGAATCAGCTGTGAAGAACTAGTAGAGGATATACGAGTACTAACAAAAGAAATAATATCGGTGCATTCGGTGCGTAGATTTATGTTTATGAATATAATGATAGCAATAAAATAAGGCCAGTTTGTAAATTAGTAGATATATGAAAGGCACACGTCTCTAAACTCGTTAACTAAAGAGTTGTCTTTCGAAACCAGACTAAATATTGCCAAAATTATTTTTTGTTAATACCTAACAGATATTTTTTGTTTGCCGGTAGTTTTAGCATGAGTAAGTGCCAGTTGGCGACATTTGCAAAAGGTTTTGCAATTCGTTATGCGTGCCTACTAAACTTTTCTAAATCACACACTAGTCCAAGTCGATGTATATACCGCAAAATAATTTCAATTACTAAAGGTTTTAAAGTACTTAAGTATATGTACCAAAGTATATATAACTACCACCGACTGAAGTTTTTGTTAATTTGAATAAGTCTAAATTAAAATAGATACCTACTTCCTTGAAGGATATTAAGTACGAGTAAGAAGCCAAATATAATTCAAGAACATTGTGACAATATTTAACTACCTAATTGTATTATAGTTAAGGTAACCCCAGGAGGGCAAGGGCTTATCTTCCTAAATGAGCACAATGACCTCAAACCGTGTGCTTTTTTTTATTATTTATTATACTTAGCTCTCAAGGTGTAGTCGCTAGCTACCAAGGTTATTGCCAATGTTGATTTGCAGAAATACTACCTAAATGAATTTAAAATCGAGGCCGATTTCAGTACCTCCTTTGTGTTCAGTGATACACTGTCTGTCTTTGCAAATATTTCAACTTCTTTCCTCCACATTCTTTATATTTTACCTATACGTAGATAGCCGTGTCTATTGATCTAAGGTGGAAACAATAAGTGGGCACCGTGGCTAAAGTAATCGTAGATTTTCTGGGGTTAAAGACCAGGGGCGTAGCGTGAAAATATTTAATATAAAAATTTGTTTAGGGGCCCTTAGGAAGGGTAAAGATTGTTTCTCACAGAAGCAAATATTTTTGTCTTTTGTGAGAAACAAAAGACAAAAATATTTGCACAAATTAAAAAAAAATATTTATTCATCTAATTATCACATTTTCCTAAATGAAAACAAAATTCCCCGTTGAAGTAAATGACTTAAACGGGGAAATCCCGCAGCCCGCGATAACCGATAATGTAGGGTGTTGCTAACTTTTGAACGCACGCTTTAAGGGAAAAAAAAGAAACTGCTTTTTAGACTTGTCATTTCTGAAATAAAAAAATTAGGAAGTTTTTTTAATTTTTGCTTACGCATGTTGGGGGCCCTCGTGGCCCGGGGCCCCGTATAATTGATACGGCAGATATGGCGATAGCTTTTTTAGATAGTTGTAGGTTTTTAACAGGGGCGTGTTAAAAACCTACAACTTATTTCAAAAGATTAGCATACCTATAATAGGTAAAAGTTATTACATATTGTTGTTGTAACTTAAATTTTATGCGAAAAATAAAGATATAAGCACAGTACAATACGGCTATATACATGACAAAAGAATTTGACACACACTGTCTTAGTGCTATAATGAATGAACTGTGCTGTTTAGCAACTTAGATACTCCTTACTACAACTTCATTAAAAAGGAAATAAGTGTAGTGCACCCTAACACTGTCTCGTGTACTTATTGTATGTTTTTTATGTGTATCCTTGACTTTAGACTTTAATAATTCAAAACTGACTGATCCTACGTATTTGTACTAGACAGTTTAAATCTACATTAAAATACCAGAAGAGCTACGAAACTACACCTAACCAAACCTCGACCTCTTCCAATCTTTACACAGCGACTACAAATACCTTCAGTTTCTATTTCTGTAACATCGCCCCGATAAGAGACAACTTTGATCAGCCTTTTGAATTCTCCCGCATCTATATACCTATGCCCTAGACCTACCCAACGTCACCAAGAATGACGTGGTAACTTGATATGTGCATTAACCCGAATTACCACGCACGGCGCATGTAAGGCCGCATTTGCGATCAGCTGACGCGACTTGCTCACCTTCTCAAGGCCTTAGGACGGAACATTGCACTAGGTAGATATAAGATACATTACAGTTCATTTCGTAACCAGTCCGACTTTGCTCCGACAATGCACGTCCGACACGCATCACTCAGAATGAGACATGAATGGATTGTAATCTATTGTTCCATACTTGACTCAAAATTGTCCAAATGAATCGCCAAATGGTTCATTTGTACTTTGGTAAGTACCTACTTACTAATTGAAAGCTGGTGACGTCGTTTTAACATCACCTGAAGTTACTGACTTTTATAGTGTTCTAAAGATTTGCCTGCTTTTAACCCATGCTTAACCTTTGTAATTATGTACGACCCTGTTCGATCAAACTGTGCAAAAAGAACATGCCGTAGAAGTTTTTAAGCGAAACAGAAAGACATCATACAATCACAGATCCAATAAGGCTAATATTTGAAGAGCATATCCATGATATAAAAGCCCAGAAATAAAATACAATTTGTACTTTTTCATAGTAACTCTATCCGCCAATCGTTCGAGTTGTATCACAGTTCAGATATTTGTTTCGGCATTTTTGAAATCTTATTTCTTAGGTAAACAGTTTGTTTGTTTGTTTTTCGTGTGTGTAAGTGGCCAATAATGCATTACATAACAGTTCAATATCACAGATCCCTGAATACTTCGAATTTCTTAACAGCATGTATAAAAAGTAATTACCAACAGATATATCTAGCATGTAATTATAGTATATATGGCTCTAACATTGCCATAGAGAAAGTCGTAATGGTTTTTCTGTGCTTATTTGATTCGCAAATTATTTGCTTTTTTTTTTTTTGGGCAAATCACACTGATTGAGCTAGCCCCAAAGTAAGTTCGAGACTTGTGTTATGGGATACTAACTCAACGGTACAATATTTTATAACAATTACATATATAGATAAACATCCAAGACCCAGGACAATTTAAAAAAGGCCGTTTTCCAACTTGCCCTGACCGGGGATCGAACCCGGGACCTCTGGGTGGCGGACTAGCATGGTGACCACTACGCCACGGAGGTCGACAATTATCATCTATTACATAAGTTAACTACCAAACTATGTTACATAATTAAACATTAATTATTTGCCATTATATAGGTATGTATTTCGTATATTTAATACCAGCAACTAAGATGCGATCAGTTTCTTACCTAGAATTGAATTTAAGCACAAGCCTAAAAATCTTAATTACTTCGCCTATTTATAATAGTTGTGAATCCCGTAATGACTTGAAAACGATCAAATTTTACTTTATTTATAAAAGTTTAAATTTACTGTCAATGTTCATTAAAAATCACTTCCGTAAGGAAAACCTTCCGGTCTCACGTAACAGGGTTTCCTTCAAACCAAACGCGTGGACTTTTATAAGTAGGTAATGCAGTATGGGTGGACAAGACTGATCATATCCGATTTTCCTTTTAGGTTTTATGAACACCAAGGTTAGGAAAGGTATTCATTATTATTATGTACTTATAAAGGATATGTACGTTAGTTGTCGCCAAGTAATATTGTATAGTTACCTACAGCCTAACCTCACATTATTAAATTATAGCTAATTATTCTGTAATTTGCATTTAATAAAATTTTTAATCAATGATATTTGTGACCTTACTTTCAGAATTTGTAAAAGTAGGTACAGATATCTACTTACTGTTTTTAACAGCATGCAAGTATTAGTATTAAAGGAATAATAAATGATATGTCAACTAAACTAATCATCATCATCATTTTAACTGCATTATCTACGTTCACTGCTAGACATAGGCCTCTCACAAGGATTTCAAAAATGAGCGATCTAGAGCGGCCTACATCCAACGCTTTCCAGCGACCTCACGTCTTCAGGTCAGAACTTTAGGGTTCAGGGACTGATAAAATACAGTTACTTGGATTTTTTTGATTAAAACCATAATCATTTGGTTAGGTATTTAAAAGAATGTTAACAATCTTGACATGTCTTTTTATTGAAATATACCCTTTATAAATCAATACCTTCATAAATTACAAATTATGTATTAAATAAATTATAAATGACATAGTTAATTTGTAATTTGCAAAGGTATTGATTTATAAAGTGTATATTTCAATAAAAAGACATGCAATTAAGATCGTTTACAGTCTTTTAAATATCTAAACAAATGGACTTATAACGTGAAACACAGACAATATTAACAAGCACGGGTTACACACGTAGAGAGTCAGTTACTGGCTGACATGTTTTGACCTCATCCGGAGATCCTCACCAGAGCTGGCAGGGCAGTAGCTCACTCTCTACGTGTTTAATATGATTGATAATATAATTAATATAACCCGTGCTTGTTAATCATACTTGAAAATTATTTAAATTAAACTATACTTTAATAAGTTTATAAAAATGTATACATACATTTTCAACAATGTCATAAATGTAGTGCCTATACTTAACTTATACAGACAATAAATACAAAGCAAAATGTGTTGCTAATGTTGTTGTCATTATCAACACATTAACTTGGTGAAACAGTTTTGCGTCATAAGGAATCTTGAATGATTTTGCCACGTGGAAATCCCACTGCATTCAACTAGTCGACCAGGGCTGTCCCCATATAATTACACCCCCTGTCACTAGCACAGCGTTTCATATTGCATACCTCAAAAATCTTGATGATCTATGCTTGATATTTTCCTTATATTTTGTAATGTTTTTATTTAATAGCAGACATTTCCTTACACTTAGTCCAGGCTTACACTCACTTGATTTCAGACACTGACATACATACCTACAGGTTGTTTCTTACATGAGTCAGAGCACGCTCTTAAAATATTATTTCGCCTTTCTGAAACATCCTGGATATTGCGTGTTTTGTAATGATGAGATTCAGATTGTTCACTAAGAAACAGGCAAAGTATACAAATATATATGCGTCTAAATTTAAACATAACGTGTAAGTCCAGCTAGACAAACTTAGGTCTAACTAAACTGTTAGTGTACTCGTATTTTGGTGTCACAATTTTAGGTCGCGTCTACTGTTGTGCTATCTTCTACTCAATCCAGTATGTATACTGAAGAATATCTTAAAATATAGGTCTGTTGGCTATTTAGTCTAGAATTAATCGTATTTTATCTAATCGTACTTGCAGTCACCGAAACGAGAAGATAATAGCATTTTTTCTTTGCTTGAAAACAAAACAAATATATCAAATACATATTTTTGCTCTTTGTCAAAGACGACGATGGTGCCATAGAGATAATCCCTCCTTTTTTATTTTATACAAATATGTTGTCCATACTTATACAAATATGTAATTCTTACTACAAAATTTTATTAAGAAATCTTCTACTTTTTGTATAATCCACTTTCAGACTGTCTGACGCCTGAAATAGGCGATTCAATTATTTGTAAAGCATTTGACTATTTCATCAAATTGATAAAGTAAGTATAGATTTAGATTCAGGATATATCCAATAATTGATCGATATGAACTTGAACATACTAAGAAGTTGTACGGAAGTTCCTATCCGACAGGTAATGCGTCGAAGTTATCTTAAATATGTCACTCGTGTGACCTACACATTATTGTATATGAAATGCAGAAATATATATTATATTTTTCCATGCAACCTTTGCTCGTGAATAAAGAGACCTTGTTAAAATATTTCGATAGGAATCGTGTCTTACTTGAAAAAAAAAGCAACTAACAGCTATAGAGACTGGCGACATATTTTTCTATTAGTTTTTTACGTTGTGCAAATTTACATATCCAGTCTCAACTGTGAATATAGGATTATATAAGTACTACATCTATATTTACGTATGTTTGATGCTTTAGAATGTTTAATTTTCTCTAGGCAAATCTTATTACATTCATGAAGGATAAATTGTTGCTCTTCCTTTTCATTTTTGTAGGTTGTTCACAATGGCATCAGATGTTAAACCTGCTTATTAGCTTGGTGCCTTTTATAAGACTTAGGATTTCGATTTATTTTATGCCACTCTACTCAACAATCTAAGCGTAAGTAAGTAAACGCAATAAATACGTAGGTATTTGCGCCATCGAGTTCCTTTTTCCTCTCCGTGACCAATTAAAAATCAGAGCAATGAAAAATCAGTAAATCATTTAATTTAAAAAGTCTCATAAAAAGCAGTTCACTCATCTCGATACCATGCAATTCACAACATTTTGATTCGGTATGCGGGAGAGTAGGTAGTATGTATTTACACAATAGAGTCACGTCTGTGTAGGGTCGTTTTAATATAGCCAACATCCAGGTTCAGGCTCTCCGGAAACCTAGATTTTTTAACTATGGTGTGCTCAATAGACTGTCTTTCCCATTCACATTTTCATAGAGTCGTTCTAAGAAACTGGAAAAAAGGGTATCGTTTTTGGAAAAAGTATTTATCAGGCGATTAAAAAGACGATATTGTTTAATTCATTTTTGATTATGTATATTTGCATGATTCGAGGCCATTGTACTTGACCTTGCTGTTTAGTTCTTTTAGTAATCCAACTTGTTTCATAATTGCTATTTTATGATTCCATGAACATAGAGTCAGCTAGGTACCTACCTATATGTTTTATCTGTGTTAGGAATCGTGTAATTGAATTGAGCATTAATAGATTAATTGCTTTGATTATCAACGCAATAACACCTAGGTATAAACAGTAGGTTATCTTTTATTGATCTATTGACTTTAAAAAGTCTTTTTAGGTATTCCTGTTAGTATTTTACAATAAACATCTTTATTACTGTTTAGTCTAAAACGCCAGCAAGAAACATTAACAAAAACTTTTAGGAAAGTGCTAATATCTACCTACTCATTTTCTTTAAAAAATCTTCTTAAATTCATTGTTAATATTATTAAGTCTGTATAAATTATGTACTTACCTGGCTATATTGGAAGTCTGAACAACCTACTACCTATTTAAAAAAGTCACAACCGTTCATTGAAAGCAACTTTCAAAAGTTTCTCTTGATCCATCCACACTACAGATTGTATAATATTTTATAAAACATTATCTATGAATAAGTTCATTTGACGTGTCTGGCAAATAAAAAAACCCTGAATTTTAAGCGTTCACCCCCCATACCTTTTGAACTAATGAACCTTGTTTCTACCAAACATAGCTAATAACCATTTCGATCAAGTCAGCTTTTAAACAAACAAAATACTGCATCAAAATCGGGCCATTAGTTTCGTGCTGCGATTCGGGGTGTCACAGACAGACACACTGATACACAGACACACAGACACGTCAAACTTATATCACTCCTCCTTTTTCGTTGGAGGTTAAAAACACCATAAAGTTCACAAATACGAGAGAGTTTTAGTAAAATATAAACTTACTTTTAAATAATGTTTTAAAATATATAAGAAGCAGAGTGAAATTTGGATTTATTACTGAACACAGTTTTAGATTTAAAAAATAATTTCATATTTTATGAACTCACCCATTTCTGAAAACTGCAAAAATAAATACGAATTTAAATAACTCCATTTTCTATTAACACTAAAATTATCACTTAATATCACTGTAGGAATGTTGAGTAAATTAAAGTTGATATATTAGTACAAAATCACATTGCCACCGAGCAGCGTTGGGAATAATTGTCGGTAAGTGATTGTCGTGAACTATCGAAGGTCAAAGTAGAACGTTTTATGGCAAACGTGTGGTAGGCGCGGTGTTCCACCGCGCACTGTGCTGGAGGCGCGGACGCAGCCTCTAGAAGTGCATTCAAATTGGTGATACGATTGGGCAGTACTGCTACGTCAGTCTCAGACGTGTTGAAACAACTCATTCCGAAGGATTCCCTATGGTTTCCGTTAAACGATTATTATACTCTAATTTTAAGGAACCTAACTAGGCAACAGGAAGGTTTGAGTGGTTTTATTTATGTTAACAAAACGCAGTAAGTAAGGCGTCCTAAATCGTACGTAGCGCTGCGATTACACTGCCCTGTAGATAGGTCCCTACAATTTGACTCTAACTGACCTTACCGTGCTAACTGCGATTTCACCTTCCTGTTACCTAGTTAGGTTCCTTAAAATCGGATATTGTAATAACCGCTTAACCCCTTTATACTGAACGCTTATAGACAAATACATTACCTATAGAAATATACTGGAACTATTTTAAGGGTGAATTCAGTACAACTTTCCCCAACAACATATTATATCGAAATTTAAAAAGTAATTTTTGCCCTTCACTACAAGTTAACCGATCAGTTAATGCGAGTATATATGGAAAACCAAGAATTATTTTTCATATTTTGACATATATTTCTTTGGGAAAGTTGTTAACTATCACGGACTGAATTCATCCTTAAAATTGTTTCAGTATATTTTGTTAAAACTTATATGAAAATAAGTAAACTACTCGTAAACCAATCAGCAAGTACAAGCCCGTATTTTTTTTCAAACATCCATATAATTTATGCAATGCAACTCTTGTCTTGAGATAGACAGGACATGAGGACACCCAACTATCTAGTACATACCAAGTCGGCCGCTTCCGGTCGGTCATCTTAGAAATCCATGGAACAGGTAGGGTACCTTTGGACTTCTGACGCTAAAAGGATGGATGTCTCCCGTGTCTTCGAAACAGTACTACCTCTTATGTAAAAACCATACCAATGTACAAAAATACACTTGTTTATTGATGCTAACTTTAGGATTTAACTTCAAGTTAGAGTTTTTACTGCAAGTTCGAAAAATGGCTATTTTTACATTTGATCACGCTGTCTGCCTTGTCGTTGACCTCAATCAGATATGTCCCCTAATTTTTTGACGTTTTTAAGGTTCCGTAGAAAGCAAAGAACACTTATAGTTTTCCCATGTCTGTCTGTCTGTCTATTAATAATTATTTATTTATTTCTCACCATACCACGAAATATTACAATCAGACTTAAAACAAATTGACACAATATACCAAGCTTCAAATGTTTATAAACTAATTTAATTTATCTTATCAGAGGATTATGGTGGGTTGATACCTAAACTAGGAAATATCCTGTATCTCAGGTTATCAACCCTCCACCCCAGTTAGTGGGCTAGAAAAAATAATCTCTTTTTTTTAAACGGCGGGAAAATAGCTAGAACTGTATTTGCTATGACTACAACGAGACATACTAATTACAATTTGCAACTTACTACAACACTTTGCGAGAACAAAAAATGTTACAACTAAATGTTAAACAGTTAGGGAGGGTAGTTACAAAATCTACTGCACAGCCGCGGGCCTCACGCACGTCAGCCTGTACAATGGTGAGTAGGCGACGAGCGGAAAACGTTTGTGGAAGTTATGCATACATACTTAATTGTGATATTTTTTATTTTTTTGGAGTATAGAATTAGGCTGCAATATTTAATTTCGATTATACGTTTAGATGGGAATATATATAAATATGTTATAATTTGATGATTTTATTGACTTTTTTTATTGCCTTATTAAAACTTTGTTTCTTTGTATCTTATTTTTATAATAATTATCATATGTATTTTAAGTACAAGTTTATTATACTTTATTCTAAAAGTAAAAAAAAAAACATTTTGCCAGGAAAAGAATTATAATAATAGGTTGGGGAAAAAGTCTTTTCGCATTTTATATGAAAATTCAAAACATTTATTTACATTTAACTAAAGTATGTAGGTACCATTTTGTTCGATAACTTTTTGCCATCTTATAGGTAGGGACATGATCCCATTGCTATAGAAATTTTGGGGCTTCTGATCAAAAAACTGCGGCAAGTAGTTTTGGCAGTCCTCTCGTGATGTTAACCTGACACTGCCTAAAGAATTCTGAAGAGACCAAAACAGGCGGAAATCTGAAGGTGCCACGTCAGGACTATACGGCGGATGCATTAACACCTCCCAGCCAAACTCTCTTAATTTTTGCTGAGTGGTTAAAGATATGTGAGGTCTAGCGTTATTATGATGAAAAACCACACCCCTTCAGTTGATTAATTCCGGCCGCTTTCTCTCAACTTCTTGCTTTAATCTTATCAGTTTTTCACAGTAGAGTTCTGAATCGATGGTCCTGCCTGGTTGTAACAGCTCATAATGAATAATGCCCTTCCAATCCCATCACACACACAGCATCACCTTGTTGCGAGTTAACCCGGGTTTCGCCACAGTCTGTGAAGCCTGACCGGCCTTTGACCATGACCTTTTTCGCACGTTCTTGTCGTACGTGATCCACTTTTCATCACCAGTTATCAATTTCTTCAAAAATGGTTCGGTCTCATTACGTCGTAATAAAGAATCACAAATGAGTACACGGTTCATTAGGTTTCTTTCAGAGAGCTCGTGAGGTACCCAAATATCGAGCTTTTTTTGTGTACCCACTTTTTTCAAATGCGCCATAACTATTTTGTGGTCAATTTCCAGTTCTTCAGCTACGTCGTAACTACTGATATGCCGATCTTGCTCCACTTTAACAGGGCGACCAGAGTGACGTGCATCTTTGACATCAAAATTTCCGGATTGAAAACGCTTAAACCAAATTTGTGCTACTCTCACAGACACTGCACTAGGTCCTTAAACATCGCAATTTTTTTTCGCGGCATGCGTTGCCTTTTTACCTTTTTGGTAGTAAAATTTTAAAATGTATCTAATTTCTTCATTAGATTCACTCATCTTGACGGTAAGAAAAACAAATGAAAATCACGCATTTTCCTAATTTGAATTTGGAATTATCTTCTTTAAAATTTAAACTTTTAAATGATACCAAAACCAGCCAGGTACAAATAATATAGCCAAAGTGGTTTTATTACAAGTTCATACATACTATATGCGAAAAGACTTTTTCCCCAACCTAATATTAATAAGAAAAGAGGAAGTATATGGTATATTTAAAAGCGTTATGTTAACTTATGACACAACCCTGAGAATGTTTTCCGTGTCGTAGTAGGATAAGGGTTTTAGTGCATTCTTAATTTTAGATTTCAATGTTGTTCTGTTCATTTTACAAATTTTGTGTAAGTCATTAAAATATCTATATAAATAAGGTCCAGTATAGCAAGTCTGCCGGCGTGACTGGGCAGAAAAGAATCTAGGTATGAATGTGCGAAACCTTTTTTTATTTTTTGGAATGAGCAATGAGCAATTTTTTTATGGTGACGGTGAACCGAGTTAGCAATAAATAGTTGCCTAACTGTAAGTAAGCCCGAGTCTTTGTAGAGTTTGTCGGTTGGGTATTTTCGGGGTTTATGAAACATTACCTTGATAACGGCCCTTTGTGCTCGTTCTAACTCTATGAGATGAGTAGTAGCAGCTCCACCCCAAACTGGGATACAAAAAATCAGAATCGATTGACAAAGAGCATAATAAATTCTGGTTATCAATGATGGGTTCGCAGATTCCCTTAATTTTTAAAAAAAAATGAAGTAATTTACGTACTCTTTGACTAAGAGCTGAAATGTGCGGGACCCAGTTCAGGTTTTCGTCCATGATTACGCCCAAGTACCTATGTGTATCTGTTTGGGTCAACAAGGGACAACTGCATTCGGAATTTTGGATCATCATATGGTAGACATACTTCCGAGTGGACCTTAAGGCAAAACTGATCTGGTGGCTTTTTAACACTTGAAGTTCTAAAGCAAATATATTTTGTTTTTTTCACATTAACAGTAAGAAGATTACTATCTAGCCACTTCACTACCCTTCTGAGTCCTTCTTCAGCGTACTTTTTAACTTGGTGCCATGTACTACCCCTGAAAATGAGAGCAGTATCGTCAGCAAATGCAAGCAAACTACAATTATCAATTTTTAATTTACAAAGGCTGTTTATATACACTAGAAACAGTGTGGGACCTAGAGTACTGCCTTGTGGAATTCCGTATGTAATAGGCAACCTGGAGCTATACACTTCAGAGACTTTAACGATTTGGCATAGATTTGTTAAATAATCTTTGAACCAGTTGAGAGCAGAACCCCGCACGCCAAGATTCTCCAGCTTAGCCAATAACAGCGAGATGGATACAGTGTCGAAGGCTTTTTTGAGATCAAGGAAAACAGCAAGACATCTCTCACCCTTGTCAAGAGATTTCGTGATTATTTCAGTCAAAGCAGCGACAGCATCCTCCGTATTTGTACCAGATCGGAAACCGTACAATTGCTTGCTCACCAAGAATTTAGTTAAACGAATATTTACTATCTTCTCTATGATTTTACTGACTATGCTGAGCAAGGAGATAGGCCGATAGTTTGACACTGAATCCACACTACCATCCTTGTAGACCGGGATAACAACGGCATTTTTGAAAATGGACGGGAATATACCTACAGCCACGCTAAGATTGCACAAGTGGGCTATCATTGTACAAAGAATAGTATGCGAGTTTTTAAGGATGACAGATGGAATCGAATCAATACCCGGGGCACTATTGTTTCTAAGCTTTTTTATGATTGAGTCTACTTCGGTGAAATCGATAGGGTACATAAATATAGAAGATCCAGGTTCAGACGTACTGCATTTGGTCCTTAGTAGGGACTCAGTAGTATTAAGTTTATCCAAAATGTCTGACGCGAGTTCTTCCCCAATCGATGAAAAAATGTTGTTTACGAGGTCAAGGAATGCTTTTGGTGACGGTAGCAAGTCTAACAAGGAATTAGCATGAGAACGATTATCTTTTATGTTACAAAGATCCTTGACAACTTCCCAAGTACAGTAGTTATTTTTAAAATTTTGGCTTAATTTGTTCTTGTAATAATTATTCATTAAAGCTTTTGCTGTTTTGTTACAGGTGTTTCGATATTTAATGTATTGGATTTTCAGGTCATTGTTATTAGAATTTTTATTTTCAAGTAAGTGCAAGCGATTTCGTGTCTGGAATCATTTTATTATACCTGGAGTTATCCATGGTTTAAGTGGTCTATTTCTTTTTTTGAAAGTTAGGAAATTAGTATTTAGGGTTATTAATTCTTGTAGCGTTTTAATCAGTGAATTAACTGCTATTTCTGGGTCAGTTGTTGCCAAAAATGGACTCCAGTCCTTATTTTTAATATCTTTAAATCAATTTTAAGTCACTAGTAACTTAAAATTGATTTTAGTTCTTATTAAAGTGGACAAAGTTTCCGAATTTCGTGCTAAGGTAGAAGTAACTGATAAGAAAAGTAGACTGTGGTCTGTGATATCTGAGGTTAGAATATAACTTTGGAAGGCACCAACAAGCTTGCTCATAATATGATTTAGGCATGTTTTTCCATGTGTGGGGACATCAATTGTTACTTGTAAACCATGGGAACCAACAATCTCTAAGTAATCTCTGACCTGCGAACTGTTAGTTTTAAAGGTGTCGATATTAATGACAATTTTGAAAAATCTGCTAACTAAGACTACCTGTATTTCGAAAAATATTTCTATCAAAAAATTTTTTTCAAACAAGTTTTTATCTTATTGAAAAACTAAGAAAAGAGACAAAAGTCGTATTCTAAAATTTCAAATTAATATTGTAAATACTTTGCGAGATAAATTAGACGCAACACAACCTTATTTGTGAAGGTATATCGTCTTAATTGCTATGAATTTAGTTAAAATTGCTTTGATTGTACCTACGTGTATCTCTTTTTATCATACAAACACTTTGGATAAGTATCGAAGTTATAATTGTGTACGTAGTTACTTATTAATTAAAATTGAAAACATGGAATCATCTTGACCCAAAATTGCAAAGTAGGCGGTGCAGCATCGTCGTTTGAAATGATTATCTTAATTACTGCCTATGTGTCGCTTAGCGTGCCCCAATGCAGTTTTGATGAATTACTATTAAAACACGATCGACTAAAAACAGGCAATCGATTATAATTTGCAATTCAAGTAAGTAGGCGATTGTATTAAATTATGTCAAGAACAAAAATATCAAATACAATACGACACAAATAATTTGAACAAAAATGGCGGACTTCAAAGCATTTTTGTACAAATTCCCGGCACGTAGGTTGAACCAAAATGGCGATTATCGGCGCAGGTACAAATAATGCGCCGACGACCGCCATTTTGGTTCAACTTTCAACTTATTTGTGTCGCAATGTATTTGGGTATATACTATAAATGAATTCTTTTTTATGAATTCATGTAGCGAATCATAGCACTTAGGTTTGAAAACTTATCGATCATTTTGCCACAGAATTAATAATACCTATATTGCTTTAGGCAGGTACTACTTTGGAGGCTACAATAGTTATTCATTTGTCCTGCAATTTAATTAAGTAAGTATAAGTAGAAGATTTTAAATAATTTGTCGAATCTACGCTAGCTTTAAAATTCAATGCCGCTTAAAAAAGGTTAAACTAGCAATAACTTTTTGATAAGATACGAATAATTTAAAGGAATTCATCTATTTTATTCCTTTAATAATTTATTTCTAATAACAATTCAACTCGGTGCTTGAGTGAGGACCCAGCCAGTCGATGAAGAAAATTATGAGAAAATTTAACCAAAATTAAACAAACTTCCTAACTTAAAGAGTCGGAATGGCTTTTTCATAAGGTTGTGGGTTGTGGACCAAAACAAACAAACACCATAAACCGTGCCATAAACTTACGTAGCATCGGGGAACTGACCTTCGTAGCAATCGTAGCGTAGTGCTACGGTAGCGTAGCCATCTAGTTAATAAATTAAATTAGTTTGCTACGCCTCTGTAGCACTACTACTGCTACCACGTAGTATATATATATATTTTTTTTTTTGGTTTAACCCATTCCGAAAAAAAAAACTATGTAGGTAAATATAGTTTAAGTCTAGCTAGGTGTATAGAACGTAGAAGGAAGATACCCGCAATAAATCGAACCACGGGTTATACAGATCACTATTAGTATAATAATAACAAAATAACAATCAATAAACAAAAATGAATTCGACTTTCCCATTATCCCATACAAATTGCCCGGACGGCTGCACACTTTAATATGGAAATGCCGAAATTTTTTTTTTATTGTTATTTTAATTTTATTATACTATAGAAATCTAGTATTAAGCCCGTGGTTTGATTTATTACGGGTATGTAAAATCCCTTCCACATTGTATATTGGAAAATATATTTAGTCGAGCTACTATGGCCAATATGAGTAAGAATATGCCTATAAATATTAAGCCGTGGTTGAAACATGGTTGAAACCAAAGTTCTTAGGTTCAAAGATCTTCCTATTTTAGTAAAGAATGTTTTTTCTTACCCTTCCTAATAATAATTGCTTCTAGTTGCTATCATGTAGGCTGGCGGGAGTGGCGGGTATACCGGAAGAATATAAATTAAGGTATATATATAATATATATATCTTTAGGGTTCCGTACCCAAAGGGTAAAAACGGGACCCTACTACTAAGACTCCGCTGTCCGTCCGTCCATAACAAACTTGATTTGTTTTATACAATGGTACTGAACTCTTCGAGTCCGACTCGCACTTAGCCAGTTATTAAATTATACAGTTTTACCGATTGTACATTATATTTCAATTTTTATTTTTTTTCAAAAAATTTTGATCATTTCGTTTTTGTAGAGTTGATTTGATGTCATTGTGTTGAAAAAAATATATTCCTTAGCCAGCCCGTTTCAAAAGTAGCTTCATTATGTCAATGTCAAAAGTATCAAATGACTTGCAAATGACAGTCAACATGTCTGTATTACCCTATCAAATATACGAGTCAATATTTCAATAGGTTTATTTCTTTTTTTCAACACATTACTACGCGAGTGCGAATGAAACAGCAGGAATTCAATATAGCCCCTATCAATTTCCTACATTCAATGAACAAATAACTTTACTGTCTTTTGCCTATTGAATTTTTATGAAAATAGATTCGCTCATATCAGTCGTAATTACATTTTGCTGATGTCCCTATCTATTTTTTTAAGTTTATGTAGTGTTGACTAAGTGAATCCAGTATTGTGCTATGTAATACCTTACATTCGGTTTAGTTTTTTAAATCACAACATTTTAAGTGATATTTTGTAATCATTACGAACCGATTTGCGCAGGAAAAGAAAATGAATTTTCTTGTTTCCTTCGGATTTTTACTGTACACGCTAACAGTATGTCAGGGCTCAGGCACAGATATCGCCTTAGATGCCAAAGCCAGTTTATTACACCGCATAGATAGTTTGAATCTTCTTATTTATACTTGTCTTCTCACCCTGACTGTGCTTACTATTTGGGTGTTTAAACATCGACGTGTGAGCTGGATTCATGAAACAGGATTGGCCGTAATATATGGTAAGTTTATCTGTTCTAATTATGTTGAATTTGTTTTCAATGGAAGAAATGGAACTTCATAGAATGACAGTAATTATTTGGTATTGTTTCGTCATGTGACCCCAAACCTTGATATTTTTCCTTGTATAGCTTTTTTGTTTATGTTTTTCAACTTCATCTTTGTAGTTTATAACCGGTATCTGCTTATATGTAGCTACCTATAGTGCATTTGTTAAGGTATTTTTTACAAATTATTTATTTTATAAATTATAAATTACATAATTTATTTGTAATTTGCGAAGGTGTAATTCACAAAGTGTATTTCAACAAAAAGACATGTCAAGATTGTTTGCATTCTTTTAAATACCTAAACAAATGGGCTATAGTTTAAAACAATTGACAGATGCAAATCCAGATTGCTTTTATTATTATTAATTAGTTTTATTATTAAATTTTATTTCTATTTTACCCTATACTATCCCACTGCAGGGCAAAGACTTTTGTTTCTTTAGTTTTATTATGAATATATGTTTATTATTGTGGAATATCTTTAATTTCATCTTATACTTAATGCCCACTTTTTGAGTTGAACACCTGTTGATGTAAAATCGTTATAACTAAGTTTAGTGTAACTTGCATTAATATTATATAGATACATAAAATGAAATATATCATTAAATAATTCAATAACATAGATTTGACAAAAATGTGGCCCTTCCCCATTGCAGCGCCCGTCAGGGTCCTTAATTGTTACTTATTTTGTTAATAAAGACCTGTATGATACATTAAGGAAGCAATAAATGATATGATATGATGATGATATGATAGTGCATTCCCAGGTGCCAGTGTAGAAGTAGGAGCAACAAGATACTTACTTAATTGGCTACTTACTGAATTATTGATAAATTATTGTTTGAATATCCAAATAGGTCTAATAGTAGGGGCAATAATAAGATATGCTGGCACTACAAACCAAGTCACACGCATTGATGTGCACCCCGCACCTGACACGAAGTACAACCTCTCGGTGCCACCAGATATGCTGCGGTTTCATTTCCCAGACAAGATTCAGATTAACTCGGGTGGTAAGTAGATTTACAATTTTTTACAGTTGATAACATTTGTTCCATAAATACTTCCTCACCTTAAGTTTTTAGGTACTAACATGAAGAGTTCCCATATTTTAACATATCATACATAAGTACACATAATATGACTAGCACTCCAAAGGTAATAGGAACCTAACAACTACTATCTATTGACTACATAACCCAACCTACCTAGGCTGTCTTCATTTTGCAAAGAGTATAATGGTTTCATCCACTAGTTTTAATTACCATGTCTAGAAATTTAGAGAAAGGTACATTATATGTATTTACAATTTGGATAATTTTATTTACTATTTTTAAGACTTAAATATTTTGCTTTTGAAATTTACGCAAACAGAACCTATGCTGCATTTCATTAAGTTTTATATGCTTTCAGAAGTTCCAGTACCAAATAAGACTTACGCCTACAGCTTTAGAGGCGAGATAGTAAATGTGGAACAAACTGAAATAGACCTTAAGGCTACATTTGATCCAGAGATATTTTTCAACATAATTCTACCACCTATAATCTTTCATGCGGGATATTGCCTGAAAAGGGTAAGTTAAATAAAATATTTATTAACTTCGTTATTACATTGAGATGGTTGACTTAAAGCCAGGGCCTTTTCTACCAGTCAACCAACAAGTGATAATAATAAAAATAATTGTTTATTGCTCACCATAATCATTTACATCAGGGATTCCCAAAGTGGAATCGACGAAATGAAGTCGACCCCTTGGAGTCAATATCGGTTTCCTAGGGGTCGACATAAACAAAAACTGATTTTGGGGGTCGACGAGGTCTAAAAATCGACCCCTATTAAATTCACACAAGTTCTTATTTAAAACTTTTAAGATAGGTAGGTACTGTATTGTTTATGTTGTGTTACGTGTACTAAGAATAATTAATATTTTTGTAGGAAATAGCATTGTTGTAGTAATGTAAAGTCTCAAGTTCGTATAAGATGAAAAACTCGGCAAGTCTGTGTGGACAAGTTTGTTCAAGATAATGAGTTCGAGCGTACGTCTTTCGGGCGCGTTTTGACTTGCTCTATATTTGATGCTTAACTTAGTACCTAGGTATTTTGTATCAATAGGAAACAACTAAAGATAGGCCCGCTTATTCATAATAGTCTGCTAACTTAAAGCATTGCTAATTCTCACTCTGTCTTCTATTGACCTATGGCAGAATGAAAAATAACACTCTGTAGAAGCTGTTTTAAGTTAGCAGACCATTATGAATAAGAGGGTTGAGCTTAAAAGTAGGTAATTTGGCCATGGGGGTCTGAGGTAATAGTTAATTTTGGAAAAAGGGTCACTTGTCCAAAATAGTTTGGGGATCCCTAATTTACATACATAGTGATGCTGAAAAAGTAATCTCTTGAGGTAAGTGCATCAGAACTAACTAAAAACAACAACAACAAAAAAACAGTAAACTTATTATTATAATGTCAGTAGGTACAATACAAACATATGTGTAGTTGCTTGAGAGCGCAAGCCTCTTATACCATGTAATATATAAATATATTCTACATGATGACAAAAAGCATGTCAAAAATAACCTTGTTTTAATAGTACTGGAATGTGATTTGTATGTGCCTTATCTTATACATATTTTACATTTTTTTCGTTTGACGACCTTCGTGGCGTAGTGGTCACCATGCTAGTCCGCCACCCAGAGGTCCCAGGTTCGATCCCCGGTCAGGGCAAGTTGGAAAATGGCCTTTTTCAAATTGTCCTGGGTCTTGGATGTTTATCTATATATGCATTAGTTATAAAATATAGTATCGTTGAGTTAGTATCCCATAACACAAGTCTCGAACTTACTTTGGGGCTAGCTCAATCAGTGTTATTTGTCCCTATATATTTATATTTATATTATTATTTATTATATTTATTCAATATAGTGTTATTCAAAGTACATAAGTAGGTACTTATGCATGCAAACATGTTAGGAAAAGTAAACATTTTAGCAAATATGGATAAATTTATATCTACTTAAATATATATATATATATATATATATATATATATATATATATATATATATATATATATAAAAGAAGAAACTGAATGACTGACTGACATATCAACGCACAGCTCAAACCGCTGAGACTAAAGACTCCAAATTTGGCACATAGGTTCCTTATGAGGTCTAGGGTTGCACTAAGAAAGGATTTTTCAAAATTCACCCCCTAAGGTGAAACGGGGGTCCAAAGTTTGTAAGGACAAACAGGATTAGTTTGACCATTTTATTCGAAACTTCGCAAGAGTATTCCCGGCGGTAAATAAGTAAATACGTGTTTCAGGATTTTTCGAAATTCATCCCCTAACGGGGTGTAATAGGGGTCCAAAGTTTTTATGGAGAAACAAGATTAGTTTGACCATTTTCTTCGAAACTTCGCAAAAGTATTCTCGGCTCTAAATAAGTAATACATATTTCAGGATTTTTCAAAATTCATCCCCTAAGGGGGTGAAACGGGTGTCCAAAGTTTGTATGGAGAAAAAAAAAATAGTTTGACCATTTTATTCGAAACTTCGCAAGAGTACTCCCGGCGGTAAATTAGTAAATACGTATTTTAAGATTTTTCAAAATTCATCCCCTGAGGGGGTAAAACGGTCCAAAGTTTGTATAGACAAACAAGATTAGTTTGACCATTTTGAAGCGTTCCGTCGCTCTCTTTCGGTCTAACAAATGACAGGAAAGGAAACGAAAACGGGAACGGGAACGGGAAACGGGGAACGGAGAACGGGGAACAGGGAGAGGGAGAGTCCTTTATGAACCATAATCGACTTCTACGCGGACGAAGTCGCGGGTTAAAGCTAGTATTTTCATAAAAAATATTAGATGATACCAAAAAAATAATTATTTGTGTTGAATATGATTTACTGACAATTTATAAAATCTTATGGCCTTGAGGGTCTAACGGATATCTGATGAGTCTCTCAGTCATTCACTTTAATTGACAATATATAGTTTAAAGAACTTAAAACCTGACTATGGGAAATTTCTTGCTGAAAAAACGTTTATCCAGTGAATGCAAGCACAGCAGGGAGCAACAGCTAATAATGTATATATTTATGATATGTACTAATTGAGCTCTTTCATTTAATACCCTACATGGAATGATTCGATTGATTTTATTTTTTAGTTATTTACTTTTTGGCCTATAGAGGGCGCCATATTGAATTTATTGTGACGTTACATAGCCTATAATACCGCACAGTGAAGATTCTTCCAACGATTCCTCATTTGTTAAGGTACCATGGATATCATAGAAGATACGAGAGATCAGATGAACATACATACATAGCGACGAAACACATAACCCTCCTTTTGGCTTTGCAGTAGTCAAGTAAAAATAGACTTAAAAACTGAAGATACTCCACCGGCAACAACGTAGTTCTTAAGTTTATTGATTATTAAAATAACTGACTATAGCATTGTAGTCATAATAAATCAACTTTTCAGAAATATTTCTTCCGCAACCTTGGTGCGATATTAACATTTGCAATGGTGGGCACAGCATTGTCCGCACTAGTGATTGGGGCCCTTATGTATGGATGCGTGCAGCTCATGCCGGCCTCCCTAGCCTCGAGCTTCACGTTTCTGGACACGCTGTATTTCGGTGCTTTGATCTCGCCGACTGATCCTCTCACAGTGCTAGCTATATTTTCCCAATTAAAAGTAAGTATGTTAGGATCTTTGTTGAGTTTTGATCGTTGTGTATAAGGTCAAATATGTCTCGGCACTTCTTTTCCACTCGGCATTGTGGGCACGTGCCCAGGGACCCGCAATCGATAGGCGCGGGGCCATGGCAGTACCCCTATCAGTAATTCCTACCATATTATTACCTTTTTGTTTACTGCTTTGTATTCTATTAGTGTGATTCTAATTCCAAGATTTCAATATAGCTAAGGGGTACTCAATTAATTTGAATTAAAGATACTTTAGATGTATTTCTACTTAACTGATCTTAATGACGGAGTTTAATCCAATTTTAATTTACTTTGTTGTGATTGCAAACAAGATATTAGCCTTTAATCACAACAAAGCTGTCCATAGATTTATGATACAACAATGCTACATATAAATAAAGCCTTAGTAACATAATTACATATTGTAATCATAAAATCTAGGATCGTTACAATTGCGATATGAATCACATCACAGGTTATAAGCCTGTCAATTCAAATACGGTATATTATGTAAACATGCAATTGTGTTCTTCAATCTGCAATAAAACTAGCAAATGCTAAGCTAATACTTAATTGATCATTGTATTATACTTTGTAATATTTTAGCCTATGACTTTGAGTGGAAGTCCAAAGGCCGTTAAGGGCTTCAAAATTGCTTCGCCTTTGGGATCGATCTTGAGCTATTTATTTCGGGCAAGGTTACCCCGATTCATCTCCGTGATCTCTTTGGTAACCACGTTTCGCACCCGTATAGCTAGACTGATACGGCTTGCCCTTGGATTTAATATTTGAGCTAAAGCCTAGCCTTTGGTGCCCAATCTCTATGTTCTCCGAGAGTTAATAACCTAAATTTATTTTCAGGTTGACGTGAATTTGTATGCTATGATTTTTGGCGAGAGCGTCCTTAACGATGCGGTGGCGTTAGTACTCAGCGGGTACGGTTTTTACTACCTACTATTCAATCAGTTTAACAGGGCTCTTGAGCTAAAAGCTTAATTTACCTTTTGCAATCTAAAATAGACCTTTGACTTTAAACAACTAATGTTTTCAGTGCTATACAAAATTACGAAAAGAGGTACTCCAATGATGGTGGCTTTGAAATAACAGCGTTTCTGGCGGCTATTGGCGACTTCATTGGCATTTTCAGTCTCTCGCTGCTCGTTGGTGCTTTCATGGGATGCCTGACTGCATTGATATCCTTTTTTGATACACAAAAAAATTATCGTGACCAATCTGTTAACATATGGTGTACTTTTATTTTATAAGGACTTTGACATTCAAGGTGCAATTTTCCATTACCTACTCTTTTTAACCGACTTCTAAAAAGGAGGAGATTATGAATTCGTCGCGATATTTTATTTCTTTTTATGTATTCTCACCGATTTTTCGAAGGCGACTGGACAGATTTGAAAAATACGTTTTTTTTTAAAGGGTATTAGCTTGTCAGGTGGTCCCATATGAATTTTATCAAAATAGGTTATTCAATTTGGGGTTGAAGTCGGTTTACACTTTTAAAAAATTATAATTTTTATTATTTTAAATAAAGAAATGATAAAACCTAAGCGAAAGTGAGTCGCACATAGGTACGATGTGAATCTATCCGAAATGCAAAAGTAATCCGAAGACGATAATGTCTTTCGTCTTTATTTAATATAATAAACAAAATCATCAATAAAAAAACAATAGTTATGGTGCTCTCGCTCCACCGCCCGTCGCGCAACGCGCCCGTTCTTCATTAGTGCTATAATACATTTGAAAATGTATAGCACTAATGAAGAACGTAACATTTTTTTTCTACTTGCAATTTATAAAGCTAGCTAACGGATGATATGTGATGGTATTATATAGATTTCCTTAACGGACATTCACATGACGAAGTTCACCCACGTGCGCGACTGGCCGCTCTTGGAATCTGCTCTGTTTGTGCTCATGTCGTATGGCTCTTTCCTCATAGCAGAAGTGTGCGAATTAACAGGTAAATACACAGATCTGTTTAGCGTAAATAGTAAATGATTGAAACTTACAACCTCGACCAGTGAAAAAACGGGTTTCGTATGAGTCTGTATGAACGGAGACGTAATCTACATATTGATAGAGTCTTGCTATTGCAAAGTGGATTTCAAGGCACTTGCTGTGGATGGCGATGCGGCTAGCAACCCAACACCATTTTGATTACTTATTTTCACAATCACGCTAAGACCCTTTGGGTCTTGCGGCTCTAGGCTCTGTCTACCCGATGGGATAAAGACGCAACAGTGCATCTAATTTTCAAAATAGTGTTCAGTTCCTATATGTCAGGATCATAGTACTAGTAATAAATACAAGTATTTTGTTCAGAATATTCTTATTTGTTCAAGTAAATAACTTTATGTATATGACAAAAGAGAAAAAACTAGTGGAAGTGCTACTGGACAAAATTAATATGGGAACCGTTGTCGCCAAACTCACACAAATAAACTACTAATCACATTTGCATTACATATAAACGATTGTTTAAATTGGGCGTTTTGATTTACTTCAATAATGACCTTGGGCAACATTTATAAGATTTATTTACCATATGTAGATGACGTTATTTTTCAGGAAAAGCATTCATGGACTTAAGAACATAAACTCTCAATTTGTGTGAAAATATACTGTCGGGATTGAGTGCAATTGTGCTTAATTATGCCACGACCTCTTGGCACTTCCACCTCTTTTTTCTTCCGTGTATATGACCCAGAAACGAGCTTACTTTACGTCGGAAAGTCTCATCTTGAGAAAATCTATGATTTGAACCTTATTTATTTGAATGTTAATAAATAAATAAGTGTCATATCAAAGATTTTCTCAAGCCCTTAACTAAGTTTAAAACTTAATTATTAAGAAATACTATCTCAACAATACTATATTTTATGATAAATACAATATACATACAACAACCAAGACCCAAGACAATTTGAAAAGAAATCAAACAGAAATTATCATTTGAAACGAAAAATATCTCAGAAAACCCGTGTTTGACTTATTAGATATGATAATATCTACGTGTGTTTTAGCAATCGCTAGAGAAGCTTAGTGAGTCATTAACACGACTGATTCAGAGATCATATGACTTTTATCATCAAATTAACAGATTGCGAAAAATCAAATTACAAATTTTACTTTTACTTTTAAAGGCATTTTTTGACGTGATGAAACTATTTGTCTTAAAACTTTATTTTCCACATTTTTGTGCGCGAAAGCAGGTTTTTTTTAGCTGTTAATCGCGTCGTTGTCCGCGAGTTTGTTATTTAAACTTGACAATCCCAACGGACCTCATATTTTTCTAAAATAAAAAGTATCTGAATTATAAAGTAACAGGAATGTAAAGAATAAAAGTGTAAATCATAATTTCATCCAGTCAAAAAACGTAAAAATGTCATCCGTTTTCGGCGGGATTGAATAACAGGCATTCAAACGTTTACATTTATGATATTAGTTTACTTAATGCTTATACTTTGCAACTGTGTCTTACAGGAGTTGTAGCGGTGCTGTTCTGCGGCATCTGCCAAGCTCACTACACCTACAACAACCTCTCCTCGGACTCCCGGAACCGCACCAAGCAACTCTTTGAGCTCCTCAACTTCCTAGCTGAGAACTTTATATTCACGTACATCGGGGTTTCAATGTTCACTTTCCCGAAGCACCATTTCGATCCCTGGTTCATCATCGCTGGATTTGTATCCTTTTTTAATAGCCCAATATTTTATTTAATAGTAGATTGTGTTACGTGGGGAATGGGGATAAGGTAATATTTTGAAGGCGAAGGCGCTACTTTGAATCCAGAGCGAAACGAAGGATTCCACAGTTGAATCACGAGCGTAGCGAGTGATTCTACGGTTGGATCCTGAGTGAAGCCAGGGATTCATGTATATCGCCCGAGTTAAAAATATTACCGTACCCGAGTAGCACACTCTACTTTTCATCTCCATCTATGAGAAAAACCAAAACAGAATATAAAGAAAAGTAGAATACCCACAACACTTAATAAGACTTCATCCGACAATTTAATACTAACCTGTGTTTGGTGTCGTTTTCGTACAATAAATACTAAGAAATAACTTTTTGAAAACCACAAATTTACGATAAAATGTCCAGTCATAACTTAGTTTGCGTGGTCCTTCATATCCTTTTATTTTTATAAGTAAACTTGATACCTATTCACTTTCGGCTTAAACATAAAAAAGTATTCACATTTACACAAATAACTACTACTACTACTAATATACATATATATACAAATAACCTAAAACTTCTGTAATTACTTGAAACAAAGAGAAAAATTGCGCTTTTTTTAATTATACTTATTTCTTTTTCCGAAGCGAAGAACATAAAAATGTTTACCTACATTCATCCATGTCGACGACGATATGAATTCCAAATTTAAAAAATCTCGACGTCTGTGCTATTTAATTTTTATTTTAAAATAAAATTCTTTTTTTTTTTGCTGGACTGGCAACATTATTTTTGATCCTACATAGATTATACTCGTGTTCAGTTTTCAAATAGGTTTTAATCCCTAGAGATTTTCTATTTCACTTTTTTGTCCCGAGAGAATAATCAGTAACTTTAGCTCCAAATGTTTTGGGATGAAAACATGTGTTGAGAAAACCCACTTCTTATCAAGCCGAGAAAATTACTGCGAAAAACCACTACACCGCTGTTGAGACGGCATTACTGGGTTGGCGGGAAGTAGCCTAGCACAGAACCGTGGAAAATGTTGCGAATACTCGTAGAGAGACCTGTTCTTGTGGTTGATATTGGCTGAGAATGATAAAGATGGTTTTATAGTATAGGTTGGTTATAAATACTGACGTTCATAAAAAAATGTTAGTTAACTACTATTGCATCAGTATCTGGACCTGTCATAAATCAAGGAAATATAAAAAATTTGATGATTTCCTTAGCCAGTGTATCAGGTGACCTCAACTCTAGGTCGGGCTGTGAACATTTATCCCCTGTCGTTCCTGTTGAACCTCGGACGTACACCACCGATACCTATGAACTTTCAGCACATGCTGTTTTTTTCTGGTAAAACACATTTTTATTCCGTACACAAAGGGTAAGAACGGTACCCTATTACTAAAACTCCACTGCCTGTGTCTGTCTGTCTGTCCATCTGTCACCAACATACAGGCTGTATCTCATTAACCATGATTTTAAAAAAATAGAAATTTTCACAGATGATGTATTTCTGATGCTGCTATAACAACAAATAAAATAAATATTGAAGTGCCCCACTTCAATATTTATTTTATTTGTTGTTATCGGACTGAACCGAAAAATCTGATATTTACTTACGATAAATAGGAATGTTATTCCTAACACCAAAAAAAAAGTCTCAGGCGTTTTTAAAATTTTCATCCCTTGCCCATTGCTGCTTGCGTATAGGAATGTTATTCCTAACAATAGAAAATGTTTCAGTAGTTTTTAAAATTTTCATGGAAAGGATTAGAAGGGATTTGGATAAGAAAAGACGGAAAAGCGCACGGTTTAAAGAAGCACAGCTAAAGATGCAACCGGGAAAGCTGATGAGAAGAAGTGAAGGAGTTATAAAATTTTACGGTGTACTAAGTCATCTAACATATTTATTTTTTGATACAAATTCAATCTGATTTGGTTTACAGGGCTCCGAGGCGCGATGTCATTCGCCCTTGCTATACGTAATACAGTGTCTGATGCCCGCCAAGCCATGCTGACGACCACGTCGCTCATCGTCATCGCTACCGTGGTGCTGCAAGGCGGCGCCGCCTCGCACGCGCTCGCCTATCTACGTATACCCACCGGGTATGTGTGTCAAGCCGAAGTCAAGCAAGTCTTCTGTATTAAGGTGTCTGACGACCAGCCATGCTGACGATCACTTCGCTCATTATGATCGCCACGATGGTACTGCAAGGCGGTACTGCTATGTGTATCAAGTCTACTGTAATACGGTGTCACTGTCTGACGACTAGTCATGCTGACGACCACATCGCTCATTAAATTTTTAAGCGCAAGTAGACGAGAATCAATCCTTTGTGGTTATTATATTCTCGAGCATGGTATTATTACAAACTTATTTCTTTTCATCATTCAAGCTCTGAAAGGAGGTTGTATTTAACACGAAATTTGGTTTGTAAGTTCGATTTACATCCTTAGGGAGGTAAGTAAATTTGAAAATGCAAGGCGGTCGGGCGGCTTCCAAGGCTCCTATATTAATGAGTGTTACTGAATTGAGTTTTACTTTTAAAAACAAGCGCATTGGCTACCACGAATGGCTGAATGGGCCAAGAGCGCAAAGCCGTAAAAAAAGATACTGCTTGGCGCGCTGAATTTTCTTGTTGAAATCTTTGTTGCAAAAATATATTACTATGATATTGCCGTTTTGTATGAAAAAATTTAAACGAATTTTTTTCATGTATTTTTTATCTGTATTAATCGAAGTATTCACTCATGCAATCAACGCATCTTTGCCAACGCAGTAGCAGTTTATTGATTATCTTAAAGAAATCAGCTGGACGGGAGGCAACAAATTCTTCAAAGGCATTTTGTACTGCCTCTCGGGTATTTAATTTTTTTCCCGCCAAGAAGTTATCCAAATTCTGGAAAAAGTAGGCGTAGTCAATAGGCGCAAGGTATGGTGAGTAGGGCGGATGACGGAGAGCTTCCAACTCCAGTTCTTGCAACTTGGAGACCGTCTGCTGTGCAATTTGAGGGCGCGCGTTGTCGTGCAGGAGCAGCGGAGCGTAGCGATTGACCAATGCTGGTTGGAGATGTGCCAGCTTCTCCATCATTGTGTTCAGTTCTTCACAGTACACGTCTGCAGTAATGCTCACCCCGTTTGGCAAGAAGCTGTGATAAATCACACCGGCGCTAGACCACCAAACAGTGACCATCACTTTTCTAGGAGTAAGTTTTCGTTTAGGGCATTGTTTAGGTGCTGAACCAGGATCCAACCAACCAACAAACAGAATCCATTTTTCATCGCAGGTAACAATGCGGTTTAAAATTCCTTCATTTGTGTGTCTGTTGAGCAGTGCAAGGCACGTCTCGACGCGTACTTCGCGCTGGCGATCATTGAGTTCGTGGGGCACCCATTTGTCAAGCTTTTTTACCTTGCCAATTTGACTCAAATGGACCAATACTGTTTTGACGCTAACGTCGAAAGCTGCTGCTAATTCAGCCGTAGATTGTGTATCATCAGCTTCCACAATCGTCTTTAATTAGTCATTGACGACCAAAGTCTTCGGACGACCGCGAGGTTCATTTTTCAGGTCGTAATTTCCAGAACGGAAGCGAGCAACCAATAACAGGTGGTGCGTTGGTTTGTAGTGTTAGCTCCGTAAACGTCGTTGATGTTGCGTGCCGCTTGTGCCGCGTTGCTGCCACGACGGTACTCATATTCCATAATTACTCGAATTTTTAACGTATCCATGATGACGAAAAAGATTGAAATGTGATGAAAATGTAACACTTATCAATAAACAAATGACTCCTTTTGGAAAAAGAATTCCATGTTTTTAAAATAAAATTAATTTGAAATTAGAATTCTTAGCCAAACAAAAATTATTTTGATTTGTAATGGCCAGTACTGAAGTACTGCAGTGTTCAAATGAAGATTGGGATTTGACGCCTGAATCGGTAAAATAGATGCAAAAATTATTTTGATTTGAAATGGCCAGTACTGAAGTACTGCAGTGTTCAAATAAAGATTGGGATTTGACGCCTGAATCGGTAAAATAGAGGCAAAGGCAGACATAGAAAGCTTATTACCTCCGATTGCAAGGGAAAATTCATTGAATTGTAAGTAGAGACTTCATAACCAAGTCTATTATTATAACAGTTTTTCATTATTTCGTCGCTATTATGATGAAAAGTAGAGTGTTCAACTCGAGTGTAAGTGATCACTTGATCAGTTACACCCTCGAACTATAAGAACCCTCGCTCGCTTCGCTCGCTCGTGCGCCTAAATATCTAGGGCGTGATTGATCACTTACAACCCTTGATTAACAATCTACTATAAAATATTACTCTGGTGTAAAGGTAACATTATTTTTTCCAGACAAGGACAAAATGATGAAAGCGATGCTTTACCTTACCGCGACGTTAGAAGTGTAAGTACATACATTTTTATCTCCATTTGACTTTACCTTGTATTTCAGACCGATTTTGCACATTTTATAGCGTAGCGACGCAAGCAACTTTAACTTGGACGACACAATAGTTAGATTCAAAATAGGATACCTTTTATCAAATTGGCTTTTGTGGCGACAAATCACGTCGTTTGTGTTGCTTTTCCCTATTTTACTTCTACGCTAACATATTATACATTATTTGCTTTTATTTGGCAAAAATATTCTCAAACACAATTTTTTGGGAAGCAAGCACTTATTCAAAATTCATTTACATGCATTTACCAATCAATTCACCAGTAACTGCTAAGGTTATACGAATTGATATGTGTAAGAAGGTATTTTGATATTAGAAGTATCATTTCGTCCACGACCATACAACATTCATTCATTAATACTGTTCGAACGAGTGTACTGTCAACTACTAAAGTCAAAATGAATAAATTTGTAAATAAGACCTATCCACTAACATTGCCCGTTAATAAAAATGTAAGTTGCAAGCTCTAAATAATTGCATGATTTTGTTACTACTTAAGTCATTCGTTCGTGTACAGTCATTTGCCAAAAGTGCACAAGGTTTAGGGAAATGCTGCAATTGTAATTAATAAGACGTTATTGTGGCAGCTGTACCAGGCCACGGACACTGGCGGATCGGTACGTACTGTATGGACACGATAACACACTTCATGGCGCTTTCAATGTAACTCCACTGCGCTTCACATCTCCATCTACAAATCTGCTTTTTAATCGTACTTAATGGGGTAATATTCTCGATAAAGCAAGTATAAAGACTTTTAAAGCAGATTTGAATAAGTCACATAATGCAAAATTCATTCATTTGTGATCCATTTACTTATTTAATCATATACATAGTTTTGTATGATTCAAGTAGTATTTTGAACTATACGCGGCAAACCAATATTAACGTTTCTAAATAGGAAATGGTCATTTCTTTTGTTGTGAAGTTATATCTACGGTTCTCAAAAATGATAGGCTACCATCAAAATATATTTTTAACTATTGCAAATTTTTAAATTGTTTGTAAACCGATCATCAAAAGCCGCAAATCGAATCTAAGTGTATTAGATCGGTCTTGCAGAGATGGTAAACTATGATTAAGTCTAGTTAAACCAAAATCTACTAATGTCTGCATACTAAAACATATTTGTTATTCAGCCCGGAGATATAGGCTTCGGGCTCCGAAATTTGGATTCCACGCAACCGGCCAGTTGCGACAGGGCAACAGTAAGACTAATAAATATCAATGCACGCATTTTAATACAGATTAATTGCACGCGTATCATATATTTTACTGACTGTCCACTAACCGGTTGGGAATTGTACAGATAATTTCTAACGATTTCTTTCCAATGCTTCCTTATTTATTATGCTTACTAACGCAATTTAATAAAATAAAATACATAAAAATAAATAAAATATATTTCCTTCTTTACATAAAAATCAAATAAAAATCTTTACTTGTATTAAACTTTTCTACTTGACTGTGCTGATTATATTCTGTGATGATATTGTTTGAAATTGTCTGTACCTGAATTTTTTAACACTGTTTAAAATAACAAGTATAATAGTACAAGAAGAAGTTAGATACTATTACGTTTTGTCTAAAATTTAATATTTGAAACATTTATACTATAAAAATCACATCAACTTGTACATGAAATTATTATACTTGTTTTTTTCAATTTTAATATTTATTTGGTTCTTTTGCTTTTCTTTTCAATATTTAGAATGGCCGCATGGTAGTTAAGTGGGGCAAAGGAGATAATGCAGTGATAATGCCTTGGCAACTAAACTACGAAGTATGTACATTCATATTATTTATTTTTCATCTCACTTTTCATTAATTATATCTATTATTAAAACAAAAAAAAATGCAACGCATGTTTCGCACGTGCATGCCTTTGTAATCTCTTGATGTTGTCGAATTCTAAAATTATTTATTATGTAACTTTTAGATACCTATTCAAGTTGTTTACGAGATTTGTTAACTACAGATGTAGCTGAAATAAAGTTCAGCACACAGTTACTTGAAAATAAATATAAACAGGACTTATTATGCAGCTCATACAGATTCGTGGGAAAATAACATGTGTTTATCAGACCTCATTTTTGATTATAATAACAATATGACAGGAGACGCCACGGGAAGGCGGGGAGAAAGCCCGCTTAGCCAGATTGTGGGGGGCGGTTGACTCAAAACTGCTCAAGCCGCTGCTGACACACGCGCGACCCCCACTCACAGACACGTTGCCCGGGTTCATGAGACCTGTCGCCCGGGTGCTCACCACCACCCATCAATATACGCAAGGAGTAAGTTTTATTTCGCTTATAAATACGACCTAGACTATGGGTACGCGTGCCCGACTTGCTAAAAAGTAGAAGATTCCGCTAAGGCAAATGGGGTCAGTTGACTCCAAGCTGGTCAAGCCGTGTAACACGGGAACACGGGAATGTGTTCATTCTTATTTGTAAACGAGGATTAAAATTTAACCCTCATGTTATGGCACAGGTATGGCGCTTCATACAAGCGGAATAACATTTATGCCTACTACTACTACAAACAAAACTATCCGACCGTGCAAACGTCAATGTGCGAGTGCGAGTTTCAGTGTTCAAAGCCATCAAACGCATCCGAGAACGATGGAGAGGTACGGGGACGTCATATTGCGGGACGCTAGGAGTTTCCGTTCTGTATGCTAATAATGTCCTGCCATTCTGTGGGGTGTCTCCATAATTGAGGTATAAGAATGTTATATTTTCTCAAACATGCTCGGAAATGTAGGCATTATTGTAGTAAAAAGAAGACACGAAGTTTGTAATTCTTGGCTCGTATATTACTTTGCTGGACTAGGCCAGGAAAGTAGTATGAAAATTAATTCCTAGCCGCTGCTCAAAACAAAAAGACGAATAAAGTGTATTTAGAATAACAAGACAGTGACATTGACGTTTCAGATGACAATTCTGTTTTTACATTTAGCAAAGACATTAAGCGTTTAATCCCGTAACTTGCCATACAGCCAATTGCTACCACATAATAAAAATGCACTCTTCGAGCATTATTTATTGTTATTTATATTCTAATGACCACAATTTTATTAAAATAAAGTTGCTATAAAATCACTCGAAAATATGCTTAATTTTCGTTGCGATAGAAAAAAAACCTATGATATTACATTTTTTGCGTAAAATATGACCGGACCGTATGGGCTATGTTTCCTTTGCACTAAAAAACGCGGGAAAGCAGTTTGTTTTCTTTCAAAGGACGAAGATACTCTTTTCAGTAAACATTAATTACTTTCGGTAAATATTTGCATATTTCTTCAATGATTTCCTCACATTTATTGATAAAAGCACTATACATGTCTCGGCGGGAATGGCATTGCCGGACTCGTAATTATTGTCAAGGCCTAGCTAACGCTCGGCCTTAAAAACTACTCGTCCGTCAACGCCATATTTCCCGACCTCTGCAGTAATGTACTATTTAGTTTTTTTTATTGGACTTCCAGGACAACAGTCTCCGCAGGACTGACTCCGATTCCGACCTCTGCATTGACGAACACCAACCAGTACCAACGAGCATTGACCCACAGGTAATTATATTCGTCGCCACAACTACTGCAGTGTAAACTCTTGCTTCGACAAAATATTTTGCAATAAGTTTTTCCAAAAAGCATAATATTTATGATAAGTAAGTCAATAAACATTTGTTTTATTTGAAATATATTATTTACATTTTCATTTGATTTTTTTCTAAATACATTTATTTCTTTTGGTTGCAGCTATCAATTAATGTTCGGAACGGATTTGGGCATGTCTAAGCTTTGTAGCATTTGTGAATATCGGCTGTGATATAAATTGATTAAGTTCGTAGCAAGTTATTGAAATTATAGATGTTTTGTAATGTATTTTGACATTGCACGCAGCAATTGTGGCCCGGACACGTGGACACCCGGATCTCGGTAGAAGGTATCACCGGAAGTAATATATAATCAGTTTATAATGAGGAATATTTTTCTAAGCTCAGTGTGCCACAGTTTGTATATTAATATGGCTAATTGTTAGCTTCTGTATGCCCAGTGTTGTAATAAAATCATACAATATAATTGTATGTAATGTAATGTCGATGTGTTGAAATGAATAAGACAGAAGCCGCCAAAGTAAAGTAATTCAAAAGTGTCGTGAGTTGTTACTTTTCATATAAAATTGAAACTGCAAAAAACGAGTTACTAACATTTTTGTTATTATAATATTGTTTTTAGGGTTCCGTACAAAAAAGGAAAAAACGGAACCCGTATAGGATCGCTCGTGCATCTGTCTGTCCGTCCGTCTGTCACAGCAAATTTGCTCCGATACTACTGGACAAAATCAGGTGCAATTTGGTGTAGTCCTATGACCCAAACATAGATTTGCAAAGTAAATAAATATTTTTCTATATTAAGGGTAATTATCGACGGACAAATTTGAAAATTAAAAAAGAAAGGTTTGCAAACCTTACTGTGTCATTTATCAAATGAAAGGGCTCGTTATGAGGATCTCAAATATATTCTTGTTATTTTTGTAAAATAAAAAGTTTTGATTTTATTCATGAAAGAAGACAAAAATTAACCCCTGATCTCGGAAACTACTGAACCTAAAATTTCTAAAAAAAATATATATTGTATATTGTTTATTGTAGATTACAGGAAAAATAATATAAGTATTCTATCAATTGAAATTAACTGGTAAACTCAATATAAAACGTTTACTTACGGAAAATCTTTGGAATTGTACGGAACCCTCTCCACGCGAGTTCAACTCGCACTTGGCCGGTTTTTTTTATATACCCGACACAAGTTACTCCTGCACGCGGCTTCTGGTTCGATCCGTTTTCATATTTACGGTTCTATATCATATATTTATTTCTTATTTATTTTTGAAAAAATGTGATATTTTTTTTTACCTGAAATTGTAGTAAGTGATAAAATAGACATTAAACTATATATATCGTTTGTTTTTTGTTTATTTAGTAATGAGTAGAAAAAAACACAGCAGGCAGTAGATCAAGCCTACTTCGTAGATGCTACACATTTATTTTGTTAAAAGACAACAGGCTTAATAGGCTTTTAACTGTCAAACTTATTGATTCCACAGACGTGAATGTAACGGCGAAATACTCAAACAAATTGAGTAGGTAATTATCTCATGCTATTCTTGTCTATTATGACAATATGAGTCTTGAGGATTTCGTTAGGTACTTAAAATTCACTTGAGTATTGACCGGCAAGTGATACCCTTCATGTCAAAATGCCCACTACGAGTACATACTGTTTTTGCGACTATTGTTTAACAATCTGCCGTTGCTGTCAACTACTGTCATTGGTTTAGTTTCCATAGGAAATCACAACTAATACATAGTAATAAAACTCGTAGAGTACATACGTGCAGAGGTCAAAGATCTAATGTATTGTATGTGTATACTATATAGGCTTACCCTAAAATATGCCCTTCTAAATCGGCCATAGAGTTAGACTTTTTAGGCAATTGCCCAAAAAATCAAGTTTCGGTATACTAACTATATACCTACTTAACTGATTTAAGGAGTGTTGATTTTTTATGAATACAGCGGTGAAGCCAAACGTTTGAATGACAATGATCGCTAAAGATACTAAATACGTACATTTTCTAATGTGCAAACCCTTTTATTTGGTGATATATTTTTGCTGCTGACTGTACTTGGGCTACGATTTCTAACAAAATTTAATTCTGACATGAGAAATCACAATTTGGCTTGGTAATACATTTTAGAATACGCTCATTATTTTGATTCTACTTAAGGGGCTACCTGAGGCCCAGTGCTGTCCCCATTTGAAATAAACCAAGCTAAAAACGGCCACTTTTAGCTAAAAAGCTACATGTTCTCACTTTAAAATATAAACAGTAGTTCTAGGATTATATCAAAGCCAAATTTTGAATAATATCTCCGTTTCTTTTCAAATGATTTATTTCAAATGGGGGCATCACTGGATCTCAGGTAGCCCCTTAAACGATCTATATGTTATCAGAGTTAGATCTCGTTAGATTTACCTAATTTTAAATCAACCACACATCTGTGTTAACTGATCTGATATAAAATGTATGGATAACTAATTTTATTTTTTTGTATTTTCTCTAAAATTTACTCACTAATTTTATGTACACATGTAAAAGTATGAACGTTTATGTTCCGTCAAATACTATCCTGAACACGGATCCTGAAGAATATCTAGTCCCAATTAAAATGCAAATATGCTCTAACTTCCGAATAACTTTATGGAAAAGAAATATATATGTAATTTAAACTATTATTACCTATACCATCCAATGGTATCTTAATAGTCAAGAAAATTCTTTAGGTTTTTGTTAAATATATTGTAATCATATGACGGTTTATGAAACCACATGTATGTGTTACATAAGAATTTCTTAAAATCCTACTTAATATAGAAGTCAGTAAGTTATATCAATATGTTGTTATTCTCTTTAAATTTGCAATTCTCTAAAAGCTTTTTAAATAATAGCTTCTTTATATCAATGAAAACTTTGTTTTATGTACATAAATAAAAAATGTTAGAATGTGATAAGTAATTGCAATTCATTCGTAAAACCTAATCATGTGTTTTTGGTCTTGTGCACCCGTCTTTGAAAAGACATTTAGGCTAACTCTGCATCACGAGGTAAACGCGTGCGGCCGCAACGGATCGTCTGTCTATAACAGAAGTAGCGCGTAACGCGTTCAAATGGAACGTACTTAGCCGCTTGTGCTAACGGGACGCTCGGTCAATTTATATGGAATTGCTATGTTTCGTGCCTAATAGTCTATATACTATATTTCGGCCGAGCGAGATTATAGATGTGTGATGATGTGCTTTGTTTTGACAACCAGCAGGATGTCAATGTCTCTAGACAGATATAATATCTCTCTCGTCGTGTCAATAATGAAAAATGTCATTGGTTGATATTGATACAGTTGTAGTATATCTTTGCTCAACTCCAACGAGCATCTCGGTCTTGTTACCACCTACCTGAATTTTTCGCGGTCCAGTGCTGCCCCCATTTCAAATAAATCATTTGAAAGGAAACAGAGATAGCATTTAAAATTTTATCTTGATCAGACCCTAGATAACCCTTTAAACTATTTTATGAACTACTGTTTACAGTTTAAAGTGAGAACGTGAAGCTTTTCTACGCACAATGGCGAAAAACGGTCACTTTTGGCGGATGTGCGTAAAAAAGCTTCACGTTCTCACTTTAAACTGTAAACAGTAGTTGATAAAATAGTTTGAAGGGTTATCTAGGGTCTGGTCAAGACGAAATTTTAAATGATGTCTGTGTTTCCTCTGACCCCGAAAAATTCAGGTAGCCCCTTAAACAAAACCGCAGCATCCGCGCGCTGTTGAAGCAGTGTTGGCCTTTAGTATATTACCTACCACAGGGTTCTTTTGTCTACATTAAAAATTTGTAAGTGTGTATGTACAACATATGCTTAGTTTGTCCACTAAATGTAAACTAAACGGTATCGGCTATAAATGTCAGATTCTAAAAATGTCAGACGAGTTTAAAATGCCAGATTCTATGAATGCCAGAATTGTATAAATGCCAGATTCAATAAATGCCAGATTCCAATAATGTCAGATGTTTTTGATATTGTCATTAATGAACTGATTCAGATTCAGATTTTTACTGATCTATCGATGTTGTAAAAAGGGTTTCTCGTCTTCCAAAAAAAGTCACATTCATGGGTACATTTTTCTATCTAATACCTTTGAACGAGCAATTCTTATTTATTTTATTATTTAGTAGCGTTAGTATTTACACTTATTTTTACTCAAATACAAAAGAAATTTTTAAAAAAATGGATAATTGTACCATTTAGCCAATGTTTCAATCACGCTAGAACAGTTTAATGCCTCGCCATCTTGTAGATCTATGAAGGAACTAATTGTCTTGTTTTGGTGTACAGCGACATCTTGTAGTAGATTTATGATACTCTAGACAAATGACTGTCATGTTTTAGTGTACAGCTACATCTTGTAGTCGATTTTTGAAAAACTATACTGTAGACAAATAATTTTTATAATTGTTTTTTATTTTATTTTATTATGTACTTAATAAAATTACCGATTTATTTCCTGCTTTAAAACAGACAATGGTAAATTAATTATTAACGTAAGGTATTATATAGTCGATATCAAAAAAATCTGACATTAATAGAATCTGGCATTATTGGAATCTGACATTTGTAGAATCTAGCATTTATAGAATCTGGCATTCATAGAATCTGGCATTTTAAACTCGTCTGACATTTTTAGAATCTGACATTTATAGCCGATACCATGAAAACGGTAATGTAAACATGCCTTGTGCAACTGTAATTTTAATGCAATTGGTTTTAGTATAATAAATTTTGAATTTGAAGGAATAGTTGTTTGTTTTCAAATGATTACACAATGTTTTAAATGAGAAGTTTATATCAGTTCCTAATTAATGGTGTATCATTTACTTGTCTTATTAGTAAGTCCTTGATTCTATCAGTCACCTTAAATTTTTGTCCATGGCCTGGTATAATCCAGTCTGCTATCTCCGCTATCTTGGCTCTATGTTTCATCTGTTCAACTGGGTTGTCACTTCCTGCTTCCAGCCAAATATTTGGATTTTCAATATCTTCAAATTTTTCAAATAGGTCTCCTAAAGCACAGATTTTTTTTACAGAGTTAATCGAAATTTACCAAGCAATAAGCAATCAAACATGAAAATATCCTAATACCTTCGAAAACATGTTCAATTGAGAGTTCAAATAAAATTCATAAAGTCTTTTCGCATATAGTATGTATGAACTTGTAATAAAACCACTTTGGCTATACTATTTGTACCTGGCTGGTTTTGGTATCATTTAAAAGTTTAAATTTTAAAGAAGATAATTCCAAATTCAAATTTGGAAAATGCGTGATTTTCATTTGTTTTTCTTACCGTCTAGATAAGTGAATCTAATGAAGAAATTAGATAAATTTTAAAATTTTACTACCAAAAAGGTAAAATGCAACGCAAAACGCGAAAAAAATTTGCAATGTTTATGGACCTAGTGAGAGTAGCACAAATTTGGTTTAAGCGTTTTTAATCCGGAAATTTTGATGTCAAAGATGCACGTCGCTATGGTCGCCCTGTTACGGATAAAATGGATGCTATTTTTGAAAAAGTGGAGCAAGCTCGGCATATCAGTAGTTACCACGTAGCTGAAGAACTGAGAATTGACGACAAAACCGTTTTGGCGCATTTGAAAAAAAATGGATAGCTCTCTGAAAGAAACCTAATGAACCGTGTACTCATTTGTGATTATTTATTACGACGTAATGAGACCGAACCATTTTTGAAGAAATTGATAACTGGTGATGAACAGTGGATCACGTACGACAAGAACGTGCGAAAAGGCCGGTCAGGCTTCACAGACTGTGGCGAAACCCGGGTTAACCGCAACAAGGTGATGCTGTGTGTGTTGGGATTGGAAGAGCATTATTCATTATGAGCTGTTACCACCAGGCAGGACCATCGATTCAGAACTCTACTGCGAACAACTGATAAGATTAAAGCAAGAAGTTGAGAGAAAGCGGCCGGAATTAATCAACAGAAGGGGTGTGGTTTTATATCATGATAACGCTAGACCTCACACATATTTAACCACTCAGCAAAAATTAAGAAAGTTTGGCTGGGAGGTGTTAATGCATCCGCCGTATAGTCCTGATCTGGCACCTTCAGATTTCCACCTGTTTCGGTCTCTTCAGAATTCTTTAGGCAGTGTCAGGTTAACATCACGAGAGGACTGCCAAAACTACTTGACGCAGTTTTTTGATTAGAAACCCCAAAATTTCTATAGCAATGGGATCATGTCCCTACCTATATCCAAAACCTATGGCAAAAAGTTATCGAACAAAATGGTACCTACATACTTTAGTTAAATGTAAATAAACTATATTAAAAAATGTTTTGAATTTTCATATAAAATGCGAAAAGACTTTTTCCCCAACCTATTATAAATAGGTATATCTTTCATTCTCATGATTATTGTGGAACTAACAGGGGTTGGATTGGAGATTGAAGTACTTAAAAATTACTCTAAGAGAAATAAAATGCATTTGAGAGCAATTAATGTGTAATGTGAAAGGTTGGTATGTTTTTAAATCAGCCCATGAAAAGAAATGGTTTGTATAATTTAAAATTTTGTCTTGACCAGGCTTTAGATAACCCTTTAAACTATTTTATGAACTACTGTTTACAGTTTAAAGTGAGAATGTGAAGCTTTTTCTACGCACAATTGCAAAAAAAGGGCCACTTTAGGCGCATGTGCGTAGTATAGCTTCACGTTCTAGTAGTTCATAAAATAGTTTTAAGGGTTACTTATCTAGAGCCTGGTGAAGACAAAATTTTAGATTGAATCCCCGTTTCCTTTTAAAAGATTTAATACAAATGGGGGCATCACTGGACCCCGGAAAATTCAGATAGCCCCTTAACAGTAGTTTATAAAATAGTTTTAAGGGTTATCTAGGGTCTGATGAAGACAAAATGTTAAATGATATCTCCGTTTCCTTTCAAATGATTTATTTCAAATGGGGGCAGCACTGGACCCAGAAAGATTCAGGTAGTTTATGAATATATATCAGTTGGTATTCTAGTAAGTACCTAGTTAAGTACTTAATTTGGGGGAAAAAAGTATAAGATTTTTTTTTTACGTTTTTGTATTTTATTAGTGGTTTACCTACTAACATCTATTTTAGAACTGGAAATATTGAATATTACTTACCAACAATGGCAACTGTGTCACCATCTTCAGCCTCAACAAGCACTGTGACATCCGATAATGTGTGGCCAGGAGTTGGTATGACTTTGACATTTTTATTGATAACAAATTCTTCACCTAATGAAAGAAAGTTTAAAATTGAACAATCATGTTCTTTAAGTGAGAATGATGAGTGAATAATTATATGAGAAGAGACCTGAATTGAGATAAGACTAAAATTACTTGTTTTATAATTTTAGAGCAACTGATGCCATGCCAGTTTCAATTAAGTATGTAAGTAGTTTTAGTGAGCGAGTTGTATGGATCAAAACAAAACAATGATTTAAAAAAATCCTGCTTTCCGTAATTTTTCTCTTATACTTTGGACAATCTTTTACTAAGTAACAGGGAGGTAAGATGAACAGGAATGCGTAACCCCAGCAAAATGTTGCGCCTTAGAGAAATAAGAGTATTACAGATAGTTCATAGCCTCAATTTGTTCAAATATAGCAAAATTTGTTCACGTTGTATTTTCGAAGTTATTCGAGAAAAACTGATTTTGCTGGAGTAACGTTACCGCAGCAAGATGTTTACAAAAAAACGTTTAGCCTAGAATCAAGTAAATGAAAAGACAGCTCTTAATGCGTTGTAAATGTATACCGATAGCAAAATTTGTTTATCTTATACTTTTTGAGATATTCAAGATTTTGCTGGGGTAACGTTTTGCAATTTTCCATATCTTAAAAACTGTTAGTAGCAGAATTTTGAAAAAAAATACTGTTTATAGGCCTTAATTTGTACAAATTTGTTTGAATATAAGTATTTCGGTTCATCAACAAATATCAAAGTAATTTATTATTTTAAAAATCAGAAAATTCCAGTTTACTCGTAAACTAGTACATTTAACAATAAAAAGCAGTTACATATACCTTCTAACGTGTACAAATTCGGATGGACAAACATTACGCGATATGAAGACATAAAGGAATTCATCGAATTCCTAGTGGTGTGACTTTGGCCATCGAATACGCAGTTCTCTCTGAACACAAATAGATAAACTATAGTGAACATTCTTCATTTTGTTACAAAACATACCTGAAAGTTTCGGCTGGCTTCAAATGTCGGATAGAATAAAAGTTATTAAAAAAAATCAAGAAAATATCATCAATCCTCCTACAAACCGACTAAATAACGGAGGCTACGAAAAAGCGCATACTTCCTACGCATTAGCAACCTAATAACCGATGAAAAGTACAGACGAGCGGAATAATATTCATGTAGCCTTTCAACGGGCGCAAGGTGAAAATTCACCTTAAAAAACATTGTGAATTTTCACTAGTGAGACTATGCCCCCTTTAAACTCGATTTACTCGTTACCTATGGACTCTGCATCTTAGGTTGACACAGTTTTGTAGCTAAGTTCTTTTAAATGCACGAGATGGCAAAAAGGTAATTTCCAATGCCGTAATACCAAAAAAATACTGTCTCGGTGAAAGAAGTCAACGTCAATTTTTTATTTTTTGTTATTGAAATTTATATCGTTTTTGTATCGACTTAAGTCTGGTGTTTATTTTTTGCAAACATTGTCCTTTGTCCAAAAGTTGTCCTTTTTTCAATAAATACTCACATTGGTCGTAACTCAACGTGAAATTTTAAATAAAAATACATTTTCTGACCAAACTTGACGTGACACGGTGTGACCTGACTACCACACGATCAATTTCATAAGTTATTACAGACTTATATAGCGATATTTTCATTTGTCTGAAGAGATTAATTAATATTAAAACAAATATTATATGAGAAGAACTCTCAAAATTCTATAGTATTAGAAATATTTGCATCCAAAAAAAAGTCGTGCCGAAATGGTGAAATTTCACCTTTGGTCAAGATGGCTGTTTGCTGTGTGTCACGTGACCAAAGATTAGTTAGTATGGATACGCGGCATGGCGGCTTCATAATTTCTTTTTAATGTATCATTATTCATTATTGAAAATTTCTCGTCTTTATCCCTAACGTGGTAAAAAGTGTTTTATGATTTTTGTTTACGGGGCAGACGGCGTATATTTTTTTTTTATTTATTAATAAATCACACAATGTTTGTTTTTGTAAATCGCCTTAACATTTTTGGTGTTGTGTTAATGATTTTATTACCCTGTATATTTTTACGTCTTTTACGAAATTTCCAGGAAAGAAAATTCCGAGAACAGTGAATTTCTCGGCGCCACATCACTAAAGGTAAAGTACTCGACAAGACGAATCCGACGAGCCCAATCTCGATGAGGTTGTGTTATTTTATTAAGGAGTTCCTATGGACACATTCCAACTCCGTCATACGATCGGCTCCATGTCCATCATAATATTGCATTGTCATCCGACATACATAAGTGTGTTTAATTAAGCACACATATAATTACAGCTCAATCGGAAACCAGGAAGTGGGTCTAATTTAACTTGCAAAATTTGACCCGAAGATACATACAGACATACATACATTGCAAGTAAAACTGTATTTATTTTAAATGACAAACCATCTGAACATCTATTTTAGAAATATTTTTATCATGCTTTTTTTCTTTCTTTCCTGGAACCTAAAACATACCCAAAAGTCGTGCATTCGCCCTGTATGTACCTTGAAATCCAACCAAGCGAATCCATACTTAGTTATCTTCGTCATATTTCAAAATGGCGTCTATGGGCTCTTTCATTAAATTTCATGGCATAAAAACTCATGATTAGTGTTGTACACTAGTGTTGTTTATACATTCGTAAGCTTGTTTCTATGACGACCCAAGAAATTATTTTTTGCTTCATAAATACTTCGTTTTTTGTTTATACAAGTGGTTTTAGAAGCCGTCATTTTGGCTCTCAAAGAAAAGGGTTCAGTTTTTTTAATGTCATTTAAAAAAAAACGCAACGCTACAATTTAAAAATGCTTCAACTCTCTAGTAGAAAGGATCAGCTTTCTAGAAATGTATAATAGTACATAGGTTGTTTATATTTTGTTAATGAAAATCCATAATAAAAATGCACCTTTTGCTGTCAAATTTTTGACATTGATTTCAAACGTCCATCGTAGTAATTTAACATTTTCTAAAGATTTTGCTACGGAACGATGTTGTTTTTTTGTTCCGGCAATGTAAGCATTGTGGGGGTTTAAATAAACAACACGGCGTATGACGACGATTTGCGTAGTACTTGATAAGCGCTGCGCACCCGCGAGAACCCCCGACACGTTAGCGCCTTACATTTCGCGCGCGCCCTGATAGCTGAAGGGGTAGCCGTTATTTAAAATGTTTTAAGTATATTTACTATAGTATTATTTGGTGTGAATTCATACATTTGTAACTTAATTCGTTTTTAGCAATAGGGTTGACAACTGTATGGCAGTGTATGTCGGATAGATTAATAAATGTCGCATCCCCTACTCAAACGAAGCAATAAATACGAGTTTTATATTTTATTATCTACGAAACAGATTTAAAATTCCTTGTCGTCATTAGTATGAGGTTACCAGAAAGATAGTTAAAACTAAGTATTTAATAATAAAAGTTGTAAAATTAATAGATGATTGCGATGCACGAGTCCTTTTGTAAAAGAAAAAAAAATATTAATATTGTAATGCATAAAATTTGATCACATGTCACGGTGTCCAACACAAGTAGTTTGTTTTACAGTTCTGAAGTGCCATTTTTCAAAAGCGGAGTGACCTAAACGAATGGTTTTCCCAAAAAAAAAAAACCGTTCGTTTAGTGACTCCACGTTTGAAAAATCGCACCACTGTCCGCTTGCCACTATGTAGGCGTCTCTTTCTTACAACGCCGCGAAGCACAGGAGGCATACATTTTTCTACCATGAGTCATGTAGGCAAGCCATACCACAAACTAGATAGTTATTGTCAAAGCCTTACCATTGTGAGACCTGGGACGTTGCTGTTGTGCTGCGCTATTGTATTTAAATATGGTGAGTATTTTTATGTTTTCATTATCTTGTTTATAGTGTGTGTAATATATAGCTTCATTACTAATTATAATATTTGAAATGTTGTATCGTTCAGTATACTAATTATTTTTTACTAAGAACAGTTAATTAACTGTTGACCATGTGTTTGAGCTTGTACTGAAAAGCATTTAATAGGTATTATTTAAGTTTAAAATTAATGATAAAAGTACACTTGTTTAATATAGTAATACTCAATTTATCTGTGATTTTCCTAGTTTAAGTTATAAAGCATGCAATTATTGTAAAACAGTAATTTGAATAAAGAAATAATCATGCTCATGTATTTTTCTTTATCTACCAAACGCAAGAACCTTTTTATATGCGACTGTACTAGCAAAAAAAGACTATTATACCATTTTTTTGAGATGGTTACGCTCAAGTATGAAACGGCCGCTTTTTCGTAGCCTCCGTTATTTAGACGGTTTGTAGGAGAATTGATAATATTTTCTTGATTTTTTAATAACTTTTAATCCATCCGAGATTTGGAGCCGAAACTTTCAGGCATGTTTTGTAACAAAATGAAGAAATATGTTCACTATAGTTTATCTATTTGTGCTCAGAGAGAACTGCGTATTCGATGGCTAAAGTCACACCACTAGGAATTCGATGAATTCCTTTATGTCTTCATATCGCGTAATGTTTGTCCATTCGAATTTGTACACGTTAGAAGGGTATATCATACGTATATGTAACTGCTTTTTATTTGTTAGTAAATGTACTAGTTTACGAGTAAACCGGAATTTTCCGATTTTTTAAAATAATAAATTACTTCGATATTTGTTGATGAATCGAAATACTTATATTTAAACAAATTAAGGCCTATAAAGTACTTTTTCAAAATTCTGCTACTAACAGTTTTCGAGATATGGAAAATTGCAAAACATTACCCCAGGAAAATCTTGAATATCTCAAAAAGTATAAGATGATCAAATTTTGCTATCGGTATACATTTACAACTCATTAAGAGCTGTCTTTTCATATATTTTCATTCATATTTTCATATATTTTCTAGGCTAAACGTTTTTTTTTAAAAAAACATCTTGCTGGAAAACGTTACTCCAGCAAAATCAGTTTTTCTCAAATAACTTCGAAAATACAATGTGTACAAATTTTGCTATATTTGAAGTTTGCTATATTATGAGTCATTCAAAGAAAATATTACCAATTTAGAATAATTATAGGTAACTATACCTTTGTATCATTTCAGCTGCAGGAATCCACTGCTGTACATTGGATCCACTTAATGTATATGTTATGGACAAATCACACAGATTGAGCTAGCTCCAAAATAAGTTCCAGACTCGTGTTATGGCATACTAACTCAATGATACTATATTTTACAACAAATACATATATACATAAACATCCATGTATTAGGAAAGCAAGGGAGAATTCTATGGCCTACTAGGTATGTTATGTAAAAACTAAAAAAACTGCAAAATATTTACCTTTATCAAATGCATGTGAATAATACTTGTCCTTATATGAAACACTAAATCCAACAATGTGCTTGGCATTCAAAAAGAGGTTATTATTTCCTATGTGATCGGAGTGGCCATGAGTTGATACTACAAAATGGATGTCATCTGGAGTGAGTTTCAGTTTATTTAATGCTAGAGAATAAACACAAAAACAAATTAGTATAGATGATATACATAGTGGTTTGCATAGGAATGTGTCTATTGTATTGTTGCTGCTACTACTACATAACATGGGTTATTCATGGTGAGCGTTGTAAATTGTAGACACAAAAATGCATTTTCTGCTGTTGTATATGAATGAACCCCTTGACTTGAAGTTTGGAATATTAGGAAATTACAATTAAATATGAAATAAATATACCGCTGTAAGTGTCTATCAAGCTAACCATTTAATATTTTTTCTGAATCCCAAGAAGTCATCGTGTCTACTATAATATTATGAATTCCTTTCACTAAAGTGCAACTGCAGTTAGCCATCATCTCATCCTTTCCGCTCATTATTGAATATCCTTCAAATAATACTGCAATTTCACTCATTCTGTAGAATTACAAAATAAAGACAATATTATAATCACTATAAGTGCTAGTGTTGTTAGGTAGGTAGGTATAGTGTTACAAACAAAATTTAATTTCAAAGTACATAAATTAAATAACAAACAAGTATGTAGTAAACAATAACAATAAATAGCAAATAAATAGGGACTAATAAGTTACATACGTTAGGTACGTACCTATTTCATAATTTTATTTTGACTTTGACATTTACACTGACACCATACTGACACTTACTTTGAGAAAGACATAAAACTATATTAATATAATAAGTTTACATGAACTTAGTAATTTTATAAGTAATCTGTGCTTAGTAAATAGCTGTGAAGTGGTTTAGTTTAGTGTGTATATTTTAATAGGTTTTATTTTAAAGAAATCTTCGATATATGTTTTCATTTATTTTATCTTGTCTGATTCATTCGATGTGTAGATTTTCTGGAGATTTTCCTTCTAAACATGTCAGCTGGTTTCTAAACAAACGACTGAGACAGTTGCTCTGCTGATACTCTCCTCTCCCAAGTTCTCAGCTATCTTCGCCGGTTATTTTTAGGTTAAATTCTAAAATAAATTCCAAAAGCTGTGGTCGTACTTTCATGTAGGTTATTTTAAAATATCAACGTGTGCCAATCATTTATTCATGAAAATTGCGCATTTGGATCCCTTTTTGTCTCGTGTCATTTCATTTGTAAGTTCATTGCATTGTGATTCCACTGTTTACTCAGGGTTATGAAACAATAAGTGGATCTCCGTCGCCTCCGGAGCGCCAGATCAAACTAAGTCATGTCAGGCGACGTACAGCCAAGGAAACGCAAGGATAAAAAGAGGAAAAAAGGTAAGGAATATAAAATATTCATAATGTACTAAATAAACCCAACAATTTCAAAAAGCCTTTCTTCCAAATTACAGATGATTTAGGAGTAGAGGAGCCTCGTGGGACTGCTGCTGCGCTTGGAGAAGGCGATGTGTTTATGCACTCCCAGCATGATCATGGCACTGGCGGGCATTGGTGTGCAAAAATCATCTTTTTCTCCTTACTGGCTGTACTTATCACTCTTATAGGATTAATCATACTAGAAAATAGAGGATTGAGTGAATGTAAGTAGGTATTCATATTAAATTACCTTATAATGATTTTATGATTAAAGAGAAGTATTTAGGGGTTACATTTTTTTTCTGTGCTTATATATGTTATATTTTTGCTGTATTTTCTTACTCAAATAAATTGAAGATGCCAAAATAAACCTATTAATCTTCACTATTGATATTAGGCTGTCAACTAAAATTAAGAAGCCAATCGATAACAATTAATTGAACCTTTTCCTCAGATCATTGACATCTGACCCTGAAAAGTTGTGTTAACTTGAGATTTAATTGTTTGTTTGATCCAATTGTTTTCAATTTAACAGTGGAAGCCAATTCAGTTGAATCTCGGTATTCTGGTGTTCTGGAGGGCTGGCTGGAAGATGCACCGGAGGACGACCACCATGATGAACATACTCTAGAACTGAACCACCCTGTAAGTCTGTTTCTAAAATCAGTTTGTACTTACATATGTTTTTATTGTTGTCTTTTTACTACACCAAAATCAGCTCTTGAAAATCTTTAAAAATAAGTAAGATATATATATTACTAATTTCTATATTTCTAAAAGATAAGACATTCAGAGACAGCTGCTACAAAGCTACACATGAATGCCTTCTTTTAAGCTAGAAAGGGATATAAAATGAATATTCTATCTTAAAAACTGATCACTTATTTCTTTATTAGTCAAAAATGTCTTATAAAATCTTATTCTACAAGCACTATCTACGCCTAAGGACACATTACATAATATATTAAGTCATAATAATTTATCTTTTATGACAAAAAAAAGATGATATCATTTTTTGGTAATTTGTGTTGAAATTGTAAAACTTTATGACAAATGCTGCCGATGTAGGATGATGATGAAGATGATCATGGTGATGAACATGGGCGTGATATTGATCATGAACACGATGATGATGATGATGACGACGAACATGATGATGATCACGAAGACGAGCATGACGATGATCACGAAGAAGAACATGATGATGATGACGAAGACGAACATGATGTTGATCATGAGGAAGATGAAATTTATGATGATAACAATGAAGACGACGAACATCATCAGAGTGACAATGACGATGATGATGACCAGGAACAGCAGGACATTGCAGACAGCCAAGAAGAAAATGATGAGGTGGGAACCCTGTTTGAGCATGCTTGTGTAAAATTTATTATTTAGATTTTGTTAATAGAATGTATAAATTACTGGAATGATATAAAAATGTAATTTAGCAAATAAATAATTAAAACAGGATGAAGAAGTACATGGCTACAAGAATTATTTTGAAGACGAATATGCTGATGACGATAATGAAAATGATCGCAATGATGATGATGATGACGACCTACAGCCTGATGATGAAAGTGAAGAGGTTAATGAACGTCAAGCTGCAGGCAGTAATGAAGACGATGATAATGATAGCATTCAGAATAAAGATTTTGACCATGACGATGATAAAACTGATGAAGAGAATTCAGCTGACAACGAGGTGCAAATACTGAAATTTCGAGTGGCGCTTTAATCTGAAAAACTGGAAATTTTAACTTTATTGGCACTAACCATGTAAAGCTTGTTTTCGAAATTCTAAATTAATTTAGTAATGTGAGTGATTGCTTTATTTCTTTTTTTTTGTCATTAGTTTTCATTTGCGATCAGCGGTGTTTTTCGGCAGTCGCCTTAAGCAAATTTGTTTTTGTACTATTTCTAATAAATAAAATATAAGAAACTGCTGCATGTGCTCAAAACATTAGGAGTGATAAAACAAAAGGATTTCTTTGCAGAGTTTATTATGTCGCTATTTTATGCTTCAAATTTTTTTTTTCTTTTCAAATTTTCATCAATTCAATTTGGTTTTCTTAATACTAATATTATTTAATTAACTTTACAAAAACTAGTTACATCAAATTAGGTTCACTTTTTACAATACCTAAATTTTCTTGGGTCCAGTGCTGCTGAAATAAATTCTTCTTCTATAGCATAGGAGTTTAAAGTGATAACTTGAAGGTTTTCTACACACATACGCTAAAAGTGGCCGTTTTTCGCAATGGTGCGTAGATAACCTTCACATTCTCACTTTAAACTGCAAACAGTAGTTTATAAAATAGTTTGAAGGGTTATCTAGTGCCTGTTCAAAACAAAATTTTAAATGATGTAACTGTTTCCTATCAAATGATTTATTCCAAATGGGGACAGCACTGGACCCCGGAAAACTCAGGTATCCCCTTAACAGGTATAGTTTAGGTAAAACACCAACATAGTGAATAAATAATAAGAACCTACATAAGAAATATATATTTTTTTTTTTTAAATAAATATGTTTTTGTTTGTTGTTTGACTTGTTCCCGGGTGATAGGGGTTGTGATTGATATATGGTCGTGTAAAAGGCGTACCAGGAAAATGACATGTTAAGAGTCCCCTTACTCTGGACAGAATCAGACTTTCCCATACAAACGTAGTCTACGTTTTATTTTAAAACGACATGTCGGATATAAGCAAAATTATGTAAATTTAAAGAAATTGCAATTATCTAGGGTTATAATTTGTTTCCGAAAGTAAAATAATTAACTTAAAAGAGATTATAGTGTAGTATATCATATTTGACCATCAGTATGGAAAACTTCTACACCCTTATATTTTCTTTCCAGTTCATAATTTTACCGTCGAAGACCAATTATAACCCCGGATAATTGCAATTTCTTTAAAATTAAAATTTTTACCGAAATCTGACATATCGTTTTAAAATAAAACGTAGACTACGTTTGTATGGAAAGGTTTAGGGTAAGGGGATTCTTAAGATCTACGGAAACCTGATGTGGAAGGGGTACGACCTGCAAAAACAAATAGGGTCAAGGGCGTGATTTTTTTTTTCAAAATGTAGGCGGTTGTGGGCTGTTCGACGACAGTCAATTGTTTTCAAAATTTTAGATGACCGTTATAATAGGACAATTCCTAGGTTTGACACTAAGGAATTGTCCTATTATGGCGGCTGGATCTAGAATTATTTGGAGGGGGGGGGGGGGAATATCTGAATATGCTGCCCCTGTAGGCTTCGCCACCTACTTGATCAACAGCTGCACGAAAATCCGCACAACGCTTAAGTAAATACTGTAGTTTTTCTTTAAATATAAGAATATATGAAATTGATAACAGGAAGAAGAAGATGATGGAGAAGATCCGGGAGTAGAAATCGAACAGATCGAGAAGGAAATCGATCTTGAACCGATTTCAACTGAACTGCCTGCGCTGCCTGAAGAGGACGATGATGATTATGATAATAAAAGCGAAGGTAAGCTTGTAGACAATATTTTTTTTAAACTTCAAAATCGAATTCACCCCTAAGCTACACAACCGATTTTGATAATAATTATATGGGACCACCTGACAAGTATACCCTTTCAAACAGAAAAGAATTTTTCAAATCGGCCCAGGTGTCTTCGAATAATCGATTAACATACATAAACAAAAAAAAACGCGACAAATTAAGAAAAAAGATTCGAAATGGTTAAGAATAGTATATTATGCAATTAGTGAATAAAGGACGGATTTACTTCGAGGGCCATAGATGAATCACGAGCAGGTGAAGGATTCTAACGACTGAATCACAACCGTAGGGAGTGGTTCATTTCAAGTGTTAGAATCCTTAGCAATGTGAGTGATTCATGGCCCTCCCTCGATGTAAATCCGCTTTATTCAAGAATTGCATACTATACTTTATACCATGACTACGAGAATAATTTTTCAAAACTAAAAACCGACTTCACCACCAAACTACACAACCGGTTTTAATAAAAAAAATATGGTACCACTTGACAGGTATTCCCTTTAAAAAAAAAGAATATTCTAAATCGGTACAAACGTCTTCGAATATATCGATCAACATATATAAAACATAAGATTTTGACGAATTGATAACCTCCTCTTTTGGAAGTCAGTTAAAAAGAAAAATTTAAGCGAAAATAGAATTTATATTTAATTTAATGAAGAAAAAAGAAGGTTAAATAATTAAAATGGACATTACAATTACTAAAATTAAGTAAGTAATAAAGTAAATTGTTCTAAATTCAAACATCAAAATTGTGAGTAAAAGTGCATTTTATTCACAGTTTTCAGTGAATAAAATAAACTTTTTAGAGGGGGAATGGTATATAGTACATTATGGTACTAGTGTGTAACATTGGTGATCACCGCCGTGGCGCCATTGTCTTAAGAGAGCCAAGGACGGTAATCATCAATACACACGTGTATCATACGACGTTTTTCAACACACTTGTGAATAAATAAAAACTCGTTTTATTTAGTAGATAAAAAATTTATTTAGAGAAAGAATTAGTAAATGTGCAGTTAGTAAAATTATAATTAACTGTTTTTGATGGCATAGCGGTCTCATCAGATAGATTATTTATTGAAATACTTTCATGTTCTATTGTAATTTGAGATGGCTCATTATTCGTGTAGGTAGGTGAAATCCAATCATTGGATGTAATTGGTGTTTCGTCAGTAGGAAGCGCCTCAGAATCAAGTTTAATTCTTTTTGTAATTTTTGCACAAATTTCCTTCTTGTTTTGTATGGAATCTTCTACGTATGATTCTGCTACATTGCTAGATCGCCACCCACCATGACGCTTCAAAGTCATTATATCAGCTCCTGAATTAGCCAGGAATATAGCTGAAGTCCTTCTGAAACTATGTCCAGTGTAGCTCTCAGCATCTGCTAAACCTAAAAACTTAGCGATTTCTTTAGGCATAGAACCAAATTTGTTTATACCTATATAGGCTGACAGGTACATTTACCATTCTGGTAATTTAGAAAGAAACGGTCAGTTTTTGCTTTTGGTGACCGCAAACTTTCATACTTCTTAACAATTTCATAGAATGGACCGTGTATGGTGAATGACCTCTATATTTTATTATTCGTGATAGTTATCTTCACTAAAAGCATCTGGCCATGGTTCTCTATGTTTTTTACGGTTATATTTGTTAATTCATGTATCCTACAGGCACCAGTTACACCAAATATTAAAGCAACACGAAAAAAAAGAAACAATAATTAAGTTCAAAACACAACACAGGCTGAAGTCGCGTAGATATTTAAAATTAATTTAACTAACCTTAGTAGGCAGATATTGGTTATCTGGACCATCTTTTATAATTTTTTTAATATCGACAGACGAGAAAATTTAACCTTTGATTTCTTGCTTCTAAATCCATCGGTTTTTAAGTCCACTCCATTCTTTGTTCGGACTGTACTTTTTAACATTGAGTATAAACACCACAAAGAGCTAGGTTTGTACTTAGAAGATAATTCTTTAAAGTACGCCATGAACACATTTTCTGAAAAATACTGTATTCTTGCTGTTTTGCCATTTTATGAAATTTTGGTACGCTAATAGATATTTTTCCTTGGAGTTTTTTTGGGTAGTAAACTTTCCATAACGTTAAGGGCTTCACATCTTATATCGGGTGGTGTACAACATAAATCATTTTCTTCGTAACTAGTACTTGTAGACATTTTAATTAATAAAAAACTATAATTTCAATAATTGTGAAAAATGTTTCGCTATGGCGGGAAAAATTAATCAGTTTTCCTATGCGAGCGCATTGCTAATGCTTGGGCCGGACCTGCGCCTGTCGTCACGAAGCTTCGTGCTATTACGCGATACACGCAAATGTGACCGGCCGTTATCGGGTATCGTCCCGAATATTCGGACTTCGTGTTAGTTATCGCGCGGGTGGCGATACATCAAAGGATTTATGCACGCTAACAATTGTGGTCGCACTTGCGTTGTTCATTTTGACGTTTGTTTTCAACTTGTTCGAACGCGTGCTGTGCGACGGTGCCACGGTTGTTGATGCGTAAAATAGCAGTAGAACGATTAAAATAGTGTTAAAAATTTTTGCTTTTTCTTTCTAGGTTTCTTTTTAGGTTTCAATAAATGCATTATGTAATTGTTAGCACACACGTTAAAGAAAATAAAGTCGTCGGCCATATTCAAAACACGTAGATGACGCAATCTTGGATTATTGAAAGAAAGAAAGAAAAATATTTTATTCGGTGCAAATTAGTATACAGAATACAAATTGCCAGATAGTTCGTGAAAAATAACGAAGCCGCTAGTGTGACCAGCGCTTTATCGCGATAACTTTTTAGTGTACAAAACGTACGAAGATTCGCCGCGAATTGCTTCGGGACGATAGGCACAAGTGCGGCCGAAGCATAAAGGGATAAGATTTTTTTTTTATTTTCCGCGCATAGGATTTGCCCCTATTCTGCCACGTACAAAATGGGGAATTTAAAGTTTTCTTTTATTACAGAGAAAACAAAAGTAATATTTAAGTGAAAGTTTTATTTATTAAACACGTACAAGTTAAAATTATCTATTTAAATAAGAAGTTGCATGAAATGAGCAAGCAATAGGAACATTAATTTATTTGTTCTATTGAAAACTATCTTTTTTTTTTAATAAAAACTTTTTTAAGTTACAGTTCGATTATGGGTGTCATTCTGTGCCTAATTGCAGTGACCATAGAGCCACTTTATGAGCAAGTGTGTTGAAATAGATTATTGTCCACGCTGCGTATGAAGGACGTTGATGATTAAGCGTAGGTAAGAGCGTTTACAAACGACGCCGCAGCGGCGGCGGTGCTGCTGCAGCGCCGAGTGTAAAATCTATGTATCATATTTAAGTTTCGGTTGAAATATGTTATTCTCAATACATTGAGTTTCTTACTGTAAACATTTCATGATGGATTGGCATGTAGACAATATATACAGATCTGTGGTATCCAACATAGTCACTGATCACTTGTCTTGAAAAAAAATAAAAGATAGAAAAATAAATACTCTGATTACAGCTGAAAGATGTAACTGTTATAAAAATAACTTTTTTATTGTTGATTTGTCAATTTTTATTTGCCCCAGAACGCTCCACCGAAGTAGAAGCCCAAGATAAGGAAGACGAAGAAGATGGAGTTGCTCCTGAGGACTTAGACCATGACTTCTTGGAGGACGACAGCGATGAGCCGCCAATAGAACACATCACCGCTCCTCCGGTCGGAAAGCCTTTTGTCGAGGTACTAATTCTATAATAAATTTCATGTTTACTAAAAGTGGAATTTCCAATTGCAGTATTTTTGCCCTTGAAGGATAAGAAAAGTCGAGTTGAAAGTCTAAAGTGTACATGGTGATGTGATGTACTAGAAATTCATAAATATTATTCAATTCTTTCTCCGACTGGTGTACGAAAATGGATCAAGAAAAGATTTGAAATATCCTAAATTAGCAGTTTTTCCTTCCTTTCCCGCACGCTTAATGTGACCTACTTGACGTATTGTCCTATGTCCCCTGGGTGGGGTAGAGGGCCGCTACAGTACTTCTCCATCTCGTTCTGTCTTGAGCAACGCGCTTTACTTCGGGCAAGATAGCCCGATTGTCTTCATTTCCGCTGTTACCGACAGTCGCCAGGTCTGCTTTGGTCGATAACGCTTCCTCTTGCCCTGAGGAGTCCATTCCAGTGCCTACCTTGGAATGTGAGTGGGATCCCTCCTAAGCGTGTGGCCGATCCATGTCCATTAGCAACGAGCTATTTGGTGATCGATTGGTGTTTCACCACAGAGCTACCACAGGCGTTCATTAGAAATCTTATCAGGCCAAGGCATGCATCTCAGGCATGCTAAATGTAACAAATATATATTCATGACCCTTTATTCTATCTTCTTTGAAAACCTTATTTTGATGACCTCAAAACTGTCTTAAACGCTCAAGCTAGGCGCTCGAAAGTAATAATCAAGGAAATTAACGTGTCATCTAGAATCATTACAATACGTATGAAATTTGATGTTCTCCAGGTTGAAGAAGAAGACTCCTCGGAACATCCTCCAGATACGCTCGCTGATGAGGAGGAGTATGAGAAGCAGCAGGAGGAAAAGCGCAGAGAGGAAGAAAAGTCTGGCCACAGTAAGTAATAGACACAATTTTTTTTTTCCTTGCTTCCTAATTTTGTGACAATTAAATAAAAAGAAAAGTAAGTAATGATGAGCTTGTCCTTAGCATGGTAGTGTACTTAGTTCGGCAAATTCTGTCGTGACACTAGTGTAGTGCGCACGATTCACCTCGCGCAATTTTTGGTCAGCCTCATTGTATGTCCCCCGATCAGTGGAACCCAGTCCAATATTATTTTTCAATTGTCACGTTACGCGTGCCACTGCAGGGTTAAAGAAGCAACTAAGTGTCACCAGCGAATTCGACGAACAGTTCTGAAATATACTTTAATTCCAGCATTGTAGCTTTACTAACCATTTAATTTTATTCTAAAACTCAAGTCTACAAACGTCATTGGTTCCCATTAAGTGATGCTGATTACTCATTTATATTTGTGTACTCAGTGGTAAGTATACAATTTTTAATGGTACCTAGTAATTTAATGGGATATAAAACGATATAATATTGGTGTCATAATTCTGAAATTTTCGCCTGTTCATATGTCTGTAAGTATTCAAAATAGGCATAAGCCAAAAAATAAATTTTCCAAAAAATTCGTCTTTTATTTTACACCTCTTGCTTTATGATATGAACCAGTTCACTCACGTGCTGTTCCATGGACTTACCGTATGCTTATTTGACTTTGGTTTATTCTTTTTTATTGATATAACCTTGCTATTAATACGAATTTAATTCTTGACTTTAAATAAAAACTAAGAAGGAAAATGACAGCAAAAGAAATGGATAAACATCAAGCATTTCATTTTAAACTACAGTTCGTTTGCTCAAATAGTTTGCAGACGGTTGAGCCGCCACTAAAGCCGCGTCTTTTATGGAGCCGGCGTCATCTGTATGGCGATCTGACAGTCGGCAAACCATTCAATAAATATTTATAAACATTTTACGTTGGCTTGCTTATAATATGTGCAAGGAAAGTAACTCGACCTTAACGTTCTGTCGACTTCTGCCATGGTGCTTGTCTTTCTCCATTCACAATTATACCTATAAAAATTACACTGGCTTTACCATTCCTTTACACTGAATCACATTCATAAATGGGGCTAATGCTCGGCTTGCTCATTGTATGTATAACTATATCAGTGTCAATTGGTATTATATTTATGTTTAACACTGCAATATCTAATAGTTTATTTTTCTTCGAGACCACTGGCTTATTTATAGATATCTTAGTAAAATGCTTTCGTTATTTTGATTATTGTAAAGATTAAATAGTGTTTTTAACCAATTTGGTCTTTACAATAATCTAATCTATAAAATCTAAGTACATCAAATCGCCCGCGAGCTTCGCTCCTCGTAGGAATTTCGCGGGATGAAAAGTATCCTGTGTCCTCTCCGGGTATCACACTATATCCATACTAAATTTCGTCTAAATCGGTTGGTTAAAGCGGGAAGAGGTGACAGATAAACAGAGAAACTTCCGTATTTATATATTAGTAAGGAAGTGAGAATTTTATCATAAAGTCATCGCCAGTGGACGGAGTGATGATAATATGCCTAAATTACTATTATAGTTTCATGTCGACATACAAAATTTCCTCTAGAGTTCGGTTTGATTGGAAGAGATCCTTAATCGAGACAAGTCCGGTCTTATGCCGTATTTGTACAATAAATATCTTTTTTTTTTAAGTTCATTTTAATCTTCTCGCCCGTCGGCGCTGAGCCATGAATATAATTTTGCAAGCATATATGTATCTTCCTTATTTGTTTCGTGTGTGTAAGTAGCCAACACTTGTGTCAGATTTTTCAAGCTACCTAAAAGCATCTGACATAGCTTAACGACTGCCATACAATGATGACAGCCGAGACCAACGGCTGATAGGTGTCTTCCGAAGCACAGAGGAGCATAAGAAATTTTTATGCCACTTGTTATCACGTATATCCAAACGCGGACCACGCCCGGATGTATGTTATAAAATATATTGATTGCGGATTCAATATGCTAAGCGAGCGCGTGTGTTGCAGTGTGGCTGAAGCTGACGGTGGGTGGCGCGCTGCTGATCGCAACACACGCGGTCATTCGACGCGCCACTGCTCCGCGCGGTGCGTACCTTAAGCCTCTTTTCATACGTTCCGAATTCAAAAACCTCTCTGTATTCCTGATCATCATTCGCCATATGTAGGTATAAACATGTATATTATTGTTAATAAAACCGTATATTAAACAATACTATTAAATTTATGGTCGAGAAGAGGTTTTGAATCATTTAAATACTTAAATATTTTCATCTTATACACACTGTACAGTAATATAATTAGCCCACCTTCGTATCGCTTTACCAGCCTTACCCATGGTTCTTGCAGAATCATCAGCGTTGCAGCTCGACCAGGTCGTCTATGACATCAAACTGAGTCAGGGCCTTTTCGCTATCTAGGTCACATCCCATAGTATAATTCTTCTTCTTTTTTTTATTCTTCTTAATTCTTCGATTTATATATAGCCTTCGTAAGTACGACCATGTGTCTGCTTACCGTACTCAACTAAAATGGTTGCCTATTCGTCAGCTTCACCAGCTGCATATTCTCACAACCCTCTTTTTAATTCTTTTTGACCCTAAAACTACGTCATATCTTAAATCAAAATTCAATTTTCTTGGTGATACCCATGACAAAAATCTTCGCTCTTCTAGCAATCTCCGTCTCGATATACCATTTCACCGGAGTGGGTTCTTCGAACGTTCGTTTGCTGTTCAAGCGGCAAAGCTTTGGAACGCCCTACCAATCAATATCCAGAAGGCTCATACTCGAGTAGCGTTTAAAAGTGCAGTGCGTGCACATTATCTTCGAGAACTGACAGATAGAATACAAATAACACTGGTCGACAAAATTTTAGATTTTTTTTCCCACTGGAGTAAGACTAGTTGTCTCTTACAGATTTTTATATAGTGTTTAAGGACATAATTTACTTTTGTTTCTAGGAGGTCAGAATTGAGAATAATGTTATATCAAAAATCCTATTTTTCCCAATTTCTGATATTTTAAATTATTTATAGTAAATAGCTATGTACTGTGCAGGTTATTTAATTTTGTAACAATAAATTATGTAATCAGCCTTCTATATTCAATCAAAATTTGTTTTACTTTTGTACCATTTTTATCTATGGATATATATACAGATTTAAGTTACCGTAATATTTTCCATACATTGCGTACTGCGCGCATTGTAGGGCGTAATACCGACCCGCAAAAAATCTGTAATACATAAAAATTTATTGCAACATTTGAAAATAGAACTCTTTGGCTGTAGAATGCAGTTTGTTTCATCTGACTGTCTTTTGTTTTTACCTTGTGGCGCCATTTAAAAAATTGTGTGTCTGCATCAACATGGATTTAACTCGGGAAAATTTTCGTAGTATGATTTTCTACGATTTTAAGTGTAATTTGACAGCTCAACAGAGCATCGCTCGGCTTGAAACAGCTTTTGGCAATGAAGCACCATGCAAGACAACTGTTTATAGCTGGTTTGCAGAATTCAAGCGTGGTCGTATCAATCTCAGTGACGAATCTCGCGATGGTCGGCCGTCCACCGCTGTGACCAACAAAAACATCGATGCTGTGCGCCGTATGATTGAAACAGACAGGCATGTGACCTACCATGAAATTCGCGCATCCTTAGAAATAGGCATGAGTCAAATACAATTAATCCTGCACAAATTTTTGGGTGTGAGAAAGCTGTGCTCGCGGTGGATCTCACACAACTTGACCGAGGCTCAAAAAACGGACCGCGTCACTTGGTGCAGTGCCATGCTTACTAGATTCAACGAAGGTGCGTCAAATTTGGTGTGGGACATAGTAACAGGTGACGAAACATGGATTTATTGCTACAATCCCAAAACAAAGCAACAATCGAGCGTATGGGTCTTTCAAGATGAGCCGAAACCAACCAAAGTGGCGCGCGTGAAAAGTGCATCTAAGCGGATGATTGCTTCTTTTTTTAATAAAACTGGACACGTGGCTAATGTTGCTTTAGAGAATCGTCGTACAGTGAATAGTGACTGGTACACGACCATTTGTTTGCCGGAAGTTATTGACAAACTGCGTAAAAATAACCGTAAACGCCGTATCATCCTGCACCACGACAATGCTAGTTCTCACACGGCCAGACAGACAAACGACTTTTTGAAGGCGAAAAATGTAGAACTCATGAGTCATCCTGCATACAGTCCCGACCTGGCACCTTGTGACTTTTTTCTGTTCCCAAAAATTAAGAACCAATTACGCGGTCAACGATTTTCATCACCAGAAGAGGCTGTCGAGGAGTATGAAAAACACGTTTCAGAGGTCACCACAGAGGAGTGGCACAAAAGTTTTCAAAACTGGTTTCATCGAATGAAAAAGTGCATAGACGCCAAGGGAGATTATTTTGAAAAACAATAAATTAATTTTGTACCTTTAATAGTATTTTTTCATATTCATTCCGGAAACTTATAGTGCGCCCCACGTAAGTAATTTTTATAAATAATTTAGCAATGATGTAAAAAATATTGTAAAATGTAAGGTTTGCACAGTGTTAAGCTGCTATTACAAAATTGAAAATCACCTTATTGAATTTATGGTTTAATTTTGAAATTGCCGAAAAAATAAGAAATTTGAATTTTTGACGTGTAATATTTGAAAATTTTGACTTCCTACACATTTTTTATAACTAGGTTCAAAGTTTTAGTACTGAATTCTTTTAGAAATCGCTGCAAGTATCCTTGTGACAAGATCTTGTTGACCAGTGTAATATATATGTAGTATACGTATTGGTTATTATGTCTTATATATATGTATATTTTGAATGTAAGTTTATTGATATATATTGTTATTTTAATTAATATATTCTTATATCTTATACTATTATTATTAATATATCTTTCAAAATCACATATTTTGCGCCTCTTTCAAAAGACTTCTTAATATCGGCATCACCAGTAGGTTGACTGGTAGATAAAGCCCAAAGTCCGCCTATTACATTTGTGATAAAGTTAAATAAATAAAAATAAAAAATATAATCACATTGCAATACCAATATTAATTATACTAGATTTTGTTGAATCCCTTGTTGAAGGCCTTTCAGTAAATAAAGATTTTACGCATCTCTCGGATTGCATTCTCAATGGGGAAGGGATGAAAATTATAAAAACGCCTGAATCTTTTTCTAGCGAAAGGAATAACATTCCTATTTATCGTAAATAAATTTCAGATTTTTCGGTCCAGTCAATTAATTATAAAAAATAAAAATAGTTTTATGTAATCACAATTTCGTACACTATTCATCTTAACGCCGCCATTTCTTTTGCCTTTCCTCATCTGACGTATAAAAAAAATATTTCATGACTTTTCACAACTTAACTGCCACTGTTATATGACAGTTGACAGCTTAACTGTCACAGTTGTCAAAATAATGTCCCTATTTTACCGCAATGGTAGTTCAGTTGTCAACTGTCATATGACATCATCTTTTTTACACGTTAGACGGGATGGGCAAAAGAAATGGCGGGGTTAAGCTGATTGGTGAACGAAATTGCGATTAAAAATATTTTTATTTTTTATTATTAATTGACTGAACCTAAAAATCTGATATTTATTTACGGTAAAGAAGAGTGTTATTCCTAACAACAAAAAAAGATTCAGGCGTTTTTTTCCCCATTGTTGCTTAGATCCATGTCAGGTAACACTGCGTGCTCGTTGAATTCAGCCACTTTAATTGAAAAGATGATCAGGAACGTGTGAATAGGGATTTACTTTATTATGTCATTTAACACAGTGCCTCCTGCACTACTATTGTAGAAACATTTGAATCTTAACACTTTGCAAGTAATTCAACTAAACAATAAAAACAACCGTCTTTTGCTATAAGTGTGCTGGAAAGCGTTATTTAGAGATTCTTCTTTCACACAAAGCTCTACTCTATTGACCTACGAGTATATGATCCAGGTTAGCAATAGCCCTCACATTATTTTTATAAATAGATATTGTAAAGTTAGAGCACTTATTTTCTTCTTATTAAATTTAAAAAATTGAATAAAATTGTAAGTGAACCATCTAAACATCATATCAAATTAATAATTAATTTAACAGAGGCACCTGCCGAAGAAGAAAGGAGCGAAAGAGAAGAAACGCCATTAACAGATCGACGAATGACGTTGATAGCCGAAGAACCAGTTCTTGGTACGCTTAATTCTGTTATTTAAAAAAATCTCGTTGTTAAATAGCCTATAATAAAGTTATAAACATGGAATCTTACACTGTAGCTCCAAGAATCTCCACCCAAGCTTATACACCGCCGAAACCTAAAGAAAAACTAGTTCAAAGAGCTCCTTTTGCACGCCAAGCTCCTCCACCAAAAGAAGAGGAAGACGAAGAAGATGAGGAAGGAAAACAGCCTGAAGATGACGTAAGTATACCTTAATACAATTTTATTGTTTTAATGCTTAATTCTGCAGCTCATAACATTTGTATTATTTTAGGACATCGAAGTCGTACCATCCGCTCAAGATACAGAAGAGAAAGAGTTGTACAGTGACGAAGAAGTAGAAGAAGAGGAAATTGAAATAAAGAAGGAAGTTCCAAAACTTAGCACTCCAAAGCCGGAGGAGAAAGTAGTAGCGAAACCTGAACCCGAACCAGAAGATGATCCAGATGATGTGGAAATAATTGACGACGAACAAATCGAAGAAGAGCTGGAAGAAAAGGAAGATGAAGAAGATATATCAGATGTGGATGACGCAGAGTTGTTAAGTCGTTTGGAGGCAAAGTACGGCCGCCTGCCCGAACCGGAGAGGCCTGGACAAAAGCATAGTAAAGAAGAATCAGTGGCGTTTGAGTGTACCCTTTTAGCCGTTGCTGCATGAATTAACAATTAACATTCAAAGGCTTGACTAATCAGATGTGAGTGAATTAATTGTTTTGTGTTGTCTTTTAGATTGCCTATAATTGTGATCAGCACCAGGTGACAGCACCGTAACGTGAGATCTAATAAACAATTGGCATTTCGTAACATTTGACCTCAAAAAATGCTTAAAACGTTTTTAGACCTGACCTTCCAGTGGTATCACCTTGTGATATTTTAAATTTCTTAAAATCCTTATTTTAGTTACCTGCATTACACAAATGTGGCCGTTAATTTTACTCCTACACTGAGGTCGCGGATAATCTGCCATAACTTTAAGCCGTTTTTAATTTTCAAAAATTATAATATGATCATACATAATTTTTGAAAATTAAAAACGACTTAACCTCTAAAATACACAACCGATTTTGATAAAATTTATATGAGACCACTTAACAACTATTCTTTTCAAATAAAAAAAAAATATTTTCAAATCAGTTTCGGCGTTAAACATACAAAAAAAAAGAAACGATCGCGAAGAGTTAATAACCTCCTTCTTTTTAGAAGTGAGTTAGAAACGTTTTTCCATAGGCCTTTGGATGCATCGAGAACCCTTACAATTTAAATAATGTTGTTATCGAATATTTGCCGTCAATGTGATTTATATATAGGAAGAAAAAGTTGATCTGGGAATATATCTGCTTTGGACAGTAGTACAAATTGGTGTTCTATAGCTTTTCACTGCTTATTCCGTAGAAGCGGTAGAAGCAACCTTCAGACGATTCTATGTAAACCGGTGCACTTATACGAGTAGCTCTGACTTCTCCACAAAACAAATACGCAAATGTAACGCCCAACATGGTCTGCTGCGATGCTATCTGATGAAATACAAGTCAAAGCCGCTTGTCCTTAAATACGTTTTAATATTTAATTTATTTACCACTCAATTTGTTTGTTTAGAAGACGGCGGTAACAGTATAGAAGATGAGTGGCCGGGCGAGCCCAGTGACGCATTCTGGCGTCAAGAATTGGACTACGCTGAACGCGACCTCCGCCAGGTATTTAAAATAATGTAACTCTCTCCAGGACACTTAGCGTCATAAACTTAAAAACCCTTGTAGGATCACTCGTCTGTCTGTCTATATGTCCGTCTGTCAAAGATTACCATAACATACCTACCATTTGGTAAGAAACAACTGAAGCGGTTGAGTTGAAATTTAGTAGAACTTTTTGTAAGAATTTTAAATATTTTATTTTTCTATTTTTTTGGTCGGTATATTGGAAGTTATTAAAGAAAACAGGCAAAAAATACCAACCCCTCCCCCTTACCTCCGAAACCTAAAAGACTAAACTTTTGAAGAAAAAAACTTAAGTAAATATAATACTTAGCCCTATACCTGTAGATTACAGAAAAATCGAGGAGTTTATGGTATTAAAATGTGTCGAATCACTAAACGACAAACTTATCCTAACATCTGTGAGTAGACCGTAATCCGGTCGACATGCATAGTTTTACTATTGTGTGTGTTTTGCACAGAAAACAAGTTATACAGTTAGTCAAGTTCATTTACTTAGTATACGAACTTGACTGCAAATATGAGTTTGTAAATTATTTATGTAACGGAACCCTCAATGGGCGAGCCCGACTCTCACTTGACCTACACAACAAAAAATCTGGCATTTTTCTAATAAAGATTATTTCTGAAAACTTAATCGATTGGGTTAGAATCTCTTTCACGTCGGATATTTTTTCTGCCTCTGTCATGCCTAGTGATCATCATACCAGGGAGTCATACCGGAGGTCCCGGGTTCGATCCTCAGTCGGGCCAGTCAGTAACCATGTTGACCCACATGGTTAATGATCTTATTCAGATTGACCTGGGTCTTGGATGTTTATCTATATATGTATTTGTCATAAAATATACGAGTAGTATCGTTGAGTAGTATTCCATAACCCATACCATAACACAAGTCTCGAACTTTTTTTATGGCTAGCTCAATATGTGTGATATTTCCGTGTATATTTATTTATTCTTCATAAATTTCTTTAACTTTGATTGTAGTATTGCATATTAAATGGCAAAAATTCTTACAAAACATTAAAAGCCTGAGGAGATTTAAGATTGCTTTTGAAAATTCTTGCGAATAATAACTCAAACGCACAATAGGTATTTTTTTTTTACAATTTATGTTGGTGTATTCACGGATACATTAGAGTCTTGTTGCATGAAATGAAAGTCGAATTAACAGATGTGAGCCTTACCTAAACCTAGATATCCTACATAACCTACTCCGCTTTTACATGTTTTAAATATTTTAGGATACACCAACATAGGATGGCAATCTTACCAGTAATCATTACACGTTCCTGCAAATCCCTAAATGAAAGCGTATTTTTGGAATCCTTCGTTTTCCTGAAAATATAAAAAGAATTAAAAATCTTTTCTTTTTTTTATGCAAGATTAGTTCAGAAAACATTCAAAAAATGTGTATTCGGTTCCAGGACTGGCTGGACTAACATTTTTTCTATTTGATTTTCGTTGCATCCATCCTTTGCTCGTTGTGCCATTTCCCCGCGTCGCCGGTGACGTCACGGGCTGAGACCTGCGCCCGCACCCTGCGTATCTCTCCCCCAGGACCTCACCGACGCCATACCATTACCCCTTTTAGAATAAGTATTTTAAGTATGCGACATTGTCCGAAATGCCATGAATATGTGTAAAATAGTGACACATGACACTTTCACGCTATATTATTCCTTTACGCAACTGTTTTCTAATCTAAATATATCCTTAGTCCTTACCCTCATATGCATAAAAAAAACAATCGTTTGCTTAACCTATTTTAGTTATAATGTTTTGACTCGTTCTTACTATGTTAAATATTGAAAAGAGAGACAGGGACAAAACATGTTTTAACTAAATAGGTGTTAAGCAAATAGTTGATATTTTTATGAATAAAGTGGTTAGGTTTTATTTTCATAAAAAAACGTTTGGAATTCGGACAAGCGTCAAAACGCACGAGTGTGTAGTGTGTTCCGTGTGTGAGTGTGTACTAACGTGCGGAGGGCGCGTGGTCTGCGGCGGCGGCGCGGGCGTCGGAGCCCGGACTGCGGGACAGCGCGCGCGCGAGGTGGCTCGTGGCCCGGGCGAAGGACCTCGAGGCCGAGGCGCGCCGCGACAACACACTGCTCACCAGGGCCATCGCTGCTTACCTCGAGCTGCTGAAGATGAACGAGAGGCTCTCCGACAAGAAGCTCAAGGAAGTCGCCGCGAGGACACTGGACAGGATCATGTTTAGGGGTAAATTCTTCATTAAATAGATAAGTCAAAGAATAAGAGCACCTCAGCAACAAGAATTTAAGTTTAACTCGTTCGCAAGCATTACATGTTATATGTATGAACATTGTATTATATTATACTTATTGACGTGTAAAAGTGCCTGTAAAGGTCTTAACTACAGAATATACATTAAAATGTTTACATTTAATTTTTGTCAAAAAAAAAAGCAAAGTTTTATTTGCATTTTCTTATCATTTTACTTGTAACATTTTATTTGTTTTTATACTTCACAAACAACATTTACCTTTATGAAAAATTGGCTGCATTATAGGATTACACCATAATAGCAACATTTTACCTGCAAATAAAATGTATATTAAACATACTTACCTTATTCGAAGCCTATATAATGAGATGGCTACTGCTTCCGGTTCTAGTACTAGTCATGACTTCCGGTCTAGGTCCACGCCAGTCGCCACTTCCGCTCCCCACCTAGCGCGCTCCACGCTACGCGACACTAGCGCCACCTAGGCAGTTGGGTTTTGTAACCCAGTTTGTTCGTCATTGGATCGTCTTTTGGGACACCAGGTAGAACTATAAACTATAGGCTTCGAATAAGGTAAGTATGTTTAATATACATTTTATTTGCAGGTAAAATGTTGCTATTAAACTCACTGTACCGTTATTCGAAGCCTATATAATGAGAGACGTGTCTATTATCGCCTGGTGGTGCTTAGTTACGTCAATGTGATTATACTTATTAAGTGAGCAGGTTAGGGATTGCGATAAAAATTTAATTCAATGGACAGCGCATGTAGATCAAGACATTCATGTAATGAATTATAAGTACGTAGCGATGAATTAAACAAAATTAGTCATGTTGCAATGAGCAGATAGTAACAAAATGTCTTATCTAGATAGACAAAGTCCTTATGATGATAAAGTATAAGTAAAGCTAGTACTTCTAGAGATATCACGCGTCTCATAATGTAAATTAGCCACGTAGCAGCAAAATAGCAGACTTACTGCGTATTCGGGAATTTCAAAATACCATTGAAATAAAATGATCTACATGGATATTTTTTAGCGAGTACTCAGGAACTGTGGTAAATCTAACTCGTAGATTTACAAAATGATAGGTTGTACGCGTAGCAGATTCAAAGGATTTCAGCCAGCTTAACGGATGGTTCGTAAAAGTCTAGTGAAAGCCCACTTGGGTTTTTTATGTTGTCCACACTGGACATTTAGTACAATGAATTGTGGTTACAACAATTTATACATTTATACATTTGGGTTGATATATAATGAAGAAACTTGACAGGGTGATTCGGAGTCGCAAAGGCTCTGTTAATTGAGCACTCACTCACAGTCCATAAAAGAGATTCGAATGCTACTCATTACTACTATTTTATTATATCTATAAATACTTCATGATGTACAGCTCTCAGAAAGCGTAAATGCTTCTGCTCAAATGTTGATATTCGTGAGTGTTTCTATGATACCGTTTGTATCAATAATGTTTTATTGTTTTAATATTAACTGTACACAATTCTGGTGACAAAAGTAGTTTGATGAGCGTGGTCCTACGTCAGCTTAAAAACTGCTCTGCTCCTCTGGGATACTCGTTAGAATGCGTCAACAGCACTCTTATCAAATTCATAATGAACACATGTAAAAGTATTTTGTGTTAAAATTTTATCTTGCATTTTAATAACTGGAGATGCATGCCATTAAAATGAAATTTTAATACTAAATATTCATTTCGTGTAAATTTAGTGTTACACCATCTTTTCCTAGTAAAAGAAGAAATAAAAGAAATAGTATTTGACGTTTAAAGACAGACATTTTTATACCATTAACAAACAAAATGGCAAAAGTAACGCCTTTTGTGCGTGATTTCAATTCGTTCGAGTTGGAAATGAAACACCTGGACTGCTATTTTTTTATTTAGGGAGTCGGCAACGCACAAAATGTGTAGTTTTCCACACTCGTGTAATATACCGTCTAGTGACATTTTTCAACGTCGTGTCAGTGAAAAAGCATTACTTTTTTTTTTGTTTATCCTTAAAATGCAAGTTTGCCTATGATCTACTGTCACCATGAATAGAAAAACAGCATGAATCGTAACAGATTCTCCGTGAAAGGTTTCTCTGCATAATAGTATGTACGCCGCAAATTTCAGACTACGAGTGGTCAAGACCACTCGTGCAAATCCTTCGCGTATGAATATGACTAATCCAAAAATGTGCCCGTTTGAAAACGCTCGTGCAGGTCATTCTTAATGTGACTAGCGATTTCTCTAATAGTACTCCTGGTAGCTTACGACCAGAGATAAGGAATATGTTTTAATTCTATGCTTACAACGAAGGCATGCCGAATTACTAACGCACTGACATAGAACATGCTAATAAGCGCAAGGTTCCAAGGTACGTCTAGCTCTTTGGCCGGATAGGATTTAGTACGGGGCGCCCGCGCAGTACTATATCATTGTAGTGTTGTATTGTGATATTTAGATGCGTAGCACCTAACTGCCATGGTGGATTGACCAGGGATTTGTTAAAATCCACGTGAGTAAGGACTTGTAGATGATCAATGTATCTGAGTGGGTAGGTCTCACTACTACTACTGACTATGACCATCCCCCACCCCCCCCAAAGAAGAAACGAACTTGCTTAGGGGTTTGAAGTATTGTCCTCCTGAACGTCAAAATGGCCCAGTTGACGTAAAATTATTTATGTAGATACAAGATTCACTTGTTTTTATTCTTACTCTAATGTTATTATTCTAACATTGGTGTCAGGATTTTATCCTGCTCAAAGCTATGTCAGTTCCTGTTATTTAAAGTGACTATCACCTAACGACAACAATGAGGACAAATAGCTGATGTGCCTTTTGAAATTCAAGATAAGGTGCCACTGGAAGGCACTTTTATTTAATTTCACCTAGCAACGAGCGGTGTTTATCGTGAAAAATCGTAAAGACCGCTAAACTGCATACATTATTTCACTAAATGATGCTAGACTGAGTTATTTGAAGAAGATTTCGAGACGTATTTACACGTCTAATAATAATAATAATAACGACATTCATCCGACAGTATCGTCAATATTTCAGGACGAGAGAGCTTTTGCGATTCATGACGAACCATTTAACCCTGTTTCAAGGAGTTTGTGCCGTGCAGCAGCGTAATACGATAGGAATTCTGCGTAGCAGGAAGTTCCAGTATGATTACGTTTATCACGTCGCTCTCCGAAGCAGAAATGCGGTTCAAGGCTTTGTTGTAAATCAATACGATAGGAATTCTGCGGGGCAGGAAGTTCCAGTATGATTACATCTGTCACGAATTCACGCATACACAATCACATCGGGTTATTGCTTTTCGAGTATTTTCTCCTTTTCGCTTTTCACCATTTTCGAATGATCGGTAGCGCAGGAATGCGGCTTAACAGCAAGCGTACAAGCATAACTTAATAATAAATTTCAACTTTGGCACATCAATGGTTCTTTGCTTTAAGAAAACGTTAGTAGTACCTGCAAATCTGGAATTATCATATTACCGGCTGGTAAAACACAGAAATGAAACCTGTAGGGTTATCGGTGTTTCAGATAAACTGTTAAAACTCTTATAATACCAATGTTCTATTGAAAAGATGAGCTGAGAAACGACGGTAAATTTATCATAAACGAAAACATTTTTGTATGGCCACGTTGCAAGTTCATGGTTGAAAATAATTATTAAGAAAATTTTGCCCGTAAAGGCCCGTGTCTAGGGGCGTGCGCGTCACTTGTACAAAGTTGAAGCATGCGGTTACTCACGGTTTTCTAATTCCTGACGAGTTATCTGAACTCATTCCATTTTATCACTTGGCAATTTTCCCTTCCTGAAAAACTATTTCCGTACTCATTCTATTTTAGATAGAATGAGTATGATGATGAGTTGTACCTGTTTTACACTGAAAAGGGTTAAGCTTAAAGAATTGTTATCCCTGTAAGGTTAGGAGATGTTATAAAACAAAAAATAATATTTTAAAGTTAGCAGTAGATCTGATTGCCAACTGTAGTGAATCATTATACGTAGATACTTACGTTATCGAATCCAAAATGGAATAAGATTCCAAAGATAGCAATAATTAATTACTATCTATGAACTGTAAATACAGTTAAAATACAGAAAAAAAAATTAATAACCGGACTCACTGGGGAAAAGATTATGGTTGAAAGTACTTACGGTTTAACCACGTGAACATTTAATTTGTTACCTCAAATAACCTTAAAATTTTATTCACAACGTCGATTTTAACACTTTTCCTCTTAAAGTTTTTGGCTAGTTACGGCGAGACGGTTTGAATTGTGCGTTGCATATAAGGTAACCGTCTCGAACGGAATCAAAAACGCCAATGACGAACAAACTGGGTTACAAAACCCAACTGCCTAGGTGGCGCTAGTGTCGCGTAGCGGGGAGCGCGCTAGGTGGGGAGCGGAAGTGGCGACTGGCGTGGACCTAGACCGGAAGTCATGACTAGTACTAGAACCGGAAGCAGTAGCCCCTCTCATTATATAGGTTTCGAATAACGGACAGTGAGTTTAATTTGTTATTTATTTCAGGAAACTACTTAGGGGCTGAACCAGTATACAGACTGCTGATACGCCGGTTTCCAGAAGAAGCTGAATATCGAAATAATCTGACCATATCGTATCTTATGGCTAACAGGTATAAACTAACAATATATAATAACAACTAGTTTAACGCTTTCTAATTAATAATTTAGAGCACTTTCCTTACAGAGCTGATTTGGCTGAGGAAGTACTGAAAGAGACACTCCAAACGTGGCCTAACGACCGAGTTGCTTTAGCACACTACGGATTCGTCTTAAAAACTTTGAGAAACCGTCTCGAAGAAGCTGTGGAAGCTTTTCAAAAAGCACTGGAAGGGGATACCGGCCCGGCCAATGAGCCACGGTTTTACTACCATTTAGGCGATGCTCTGTTGCTACTGGGGCGACCGGCGGAAGCCCATGAAGTTCATAAAAGAGGAGCCAAACTAGGACACTTTTTATCGCCGGCACAGCGCTCGCTGTACAACGTTCCACGACTAAAGAGTCGACCCTGGTGGAACGTAGACGAAACTCCATACGCGAAACTGGCTCGTGCATTAGAATCGTCTTGGAAGGAGATACTGAAAGAAGGCGAGGCGGCTAAAGCTATTTACGAGAATGAAAAAGAGGGACTGAAAGAGCGAGGCGAATGGAGCCAGTTGGATTTGTTTGCGCGTGGGCAAGAGATACCGAATAGGTGCCAGAGAGCGCCGGTGACGTGTTCGGTGGTGCGGGCGGAAGCGGCGGCCGTGGGCTGCCGGCGCGGGCAGGTCAAGTTCAGCGCCATGGAGCCCGGCACGCACGTGCGGCCGCACGTCGGGCCCACCAACTGCCGGCTCAGAATGCATTTGGCTCTCAGCAATACCAAAGATACTTTTATCAGAGTGGATCAAACTATCAGGTAATTCCGTTTCATATATATGACGACCTCCGTGGCGTAGTGGTCACCATGCTAGTCCGCCACCCAGAGGTCTCGGGTTCGATCTCCGGTCAGGGCAAGTTGGAAAATGGACTTTTTCAAATTGTCCTGGGTCTTGGATGTTTATCTATATATATATTTGTTATAAAATATAGTATAGTTGAGTTCGTATCTAACTCAACGATACTATATTTTATAACAAATACATATATATAAACATCCAAGACCCAGGATAATTTGAAAAAGGCCATTTTCCAACTTGCCCTGACCGGGGATCGAACCTCCTCCTCCTGTGGGTGGCGGATTAGCATGGTGACCACTACGCCACGGAAGTCGTCAAATTAGTGTTATTAGTCCCTATATTTTTATTATTATTTATATTTATATTACTATAGGTATTAATAGGGGGTTGTCGGTTCGAATCCCACTGGGAAGCATACTTTGTGACAAGTTGTTTCGAGTCTGGTTAGGATATTGCAGGCTTGAATCACCTGATTATTCGAAAACAGATGATTCAGTGTTTCGGAAGGCACGTAAAAACTGGGGTCTTTAACGCCATCTAGCGTTTGCTCATCGACCCTTTGGAATGCGGAAGTCAGACGGCAGTCGCTCTGTGTAAACACAATAACCTCGTCAAATCACCTTGGTTTGGTAGCGGACTCCGGGGTGAAATGCGCTCGGATGATGACGATTTACACTGGAGTTTAGTTCCCCAGGCATGAATAGAGGCAGTAATTTGATTAATGAACTTTAATTTTAGTTAGTACTTAAATGATTTTTTAAGTTTCTCCAATAGTGCAGTCATTGAAGCATTATTGCTCCGAATTTTTTTACTGTGAACCGAATTGCATACAATATTGGAATTAGGTTCATCTTACCCTTAACTTCAAAAGTGAAAATGATTTGAACTCCGCAACCACCCTGTGGTTGCCACCCATTCTCGGGGGTGAATTTTTTTTTTTCAAAATAACCTCGAATATCGATAGGCCTAATTTTTAGCAAAAAATCATTTATGAAGTTTTTCGAAAAATTAATAATTTTCAAGTTATTGGCAATTGAAAATTCGCAATTATTTCACGTTTTTCATCGGTTTTTTGCAAATATCTCCAAAAATATACGTTTTATCGAAAATTTTATAAAGAACAAAATTCAAGCAGGTAAAAAAATGAACAATTTGGTTTTTTATAAAGTATTCTAAGTGCAATATTAAGCTAGATATTAAAGATCAAAGCCGTTTTTTATTTTGTCTGAAATTTAATCGATGTGGCCAATGCCATCTAGCGGCGAGCAGATGCATTTTATGCATTCTAATAAAAAAGGGTTTTGTAGTGTTTGAAATAAACTTTAAAATGAGCACTATTAAAAGTCTTTTGCACGTAAAATAAGTGAGCTGTATTGCAAACAAGAGGAGCATCTAATGTTTTTTCTTTTAAATCAATGGGTTTCATAATTTTTCAAAAATTCTAGGCGGAATACAATAATTTTAATTCTACCAAAATTAAAATTATCGTATTCCGCCTAGAATTAACTTTATTATGAAGAGTTTGATAGATTGTATCAGTTTTGCTGCTTCAGGATACATATTTTTAAAAAAGTCACAATTTAAAAAAAAATATTTCAATTTTTTAAAAAAACCCACCTTTTTTTCATAATATCTCAAAAATGACGACAGATACGTATAAAAGCGTAGGGATAAAAAAATTAGGTATTTTTCTGACAAACAATTTGGTTTTTTTGTTTTTTCTGTCAAACAAAAATTGACGGAGATATGATTGTTTAAAGAGCGCGTGGCAGCGCAATCACAGCCTCTCTTAAGGCCTTTAACCCTTCACCGTTTTAGAAAAAGGTTTTTTACTATAAATTGCAATGAAGGATGTTGTAGCTCTCTTAATTACCTTTACAATGGTTTTTTATAAATTGTGATATCATGAAAATTGAAGGAGTTATAGTCCAAAAACTTAACTTTTTTCTACTTAGTAACTGAAAATTTCGGAGTGTGAATATTTGGAGCAATGTGAAAGTACGCAGTATAATAGAGACCCAAAACTATTGTAATGTGTATATATATACATAATGTGGCTCATATATTTTGGAAACGTAGGCATGAATACATACCAACATTCTTATATGTATATATAACACATTTGAGTGAAGGTTATTAGTTATTAGTGAAGGTTATTAGCCCTCCAATTCAGCCAGAAGATGTTGAATATGACAGCGACTCCGACATTGAGTCATGAATTATAATATTATATTTTAATAATAATAGTACAATTTTATATAATTTGTAAATATTTTATTCAATAAATGGCAATTTTTTACTCTAAATTAAATTATTTTTAAATATGTAATCATATATATTTACTGTTTTAATTAAGGGGTAATTTAAGGGTAGAAAAGCTTAAGAATATGATAATCATTTTCGAGAGTGTGGAATAATATTTAAATCCTTTTCATTTTATCAAAAAAAAAATTTTAACAATTTTTTATCAAGGGGTAGTTTTCAAGGGTTGAAAGGGGGTTAAAAATTTGACAATTATTATAGAGAATATAAAATATTACTTACTCTATACTTACATCTTTTTATGTCATACCAAAGTATATTTTTGTGATTTTTTCAATTTAGGGCTTGTTTGCAAGGGTTGTAAGATTTTAAGGGGTTGAAAATGATTTTAATATGAGGTATTGGTGTTAGAAAACACTTTACAATTTCACCACTTACTATTAGACATGTTTTCTAGCGATAAAATGGCTCAATGTCAATTTTTCCATTAAGGGGTTGTTTACACCCCTTAAAAATAATAGGCGGAGTTCAGATCATTTTCACTTTTGAAGTTAAGGGTAAGATGAGCCTAATTCCAAAATTTCATGCAAATCGGTTCACAGTAAAAAAATTCGGAGGTAATACCGTATTTTTCGCTTCAATGACTGCACTACAATGCCGCTGAGGCCACCGCAATCGAAATGTCCGTCATACATCCAGAATATTTTTCTGGTTTTATAACGGTTTTTTTGATTTAATTTAAGAATTTTTATTTTAGAAGATTAAAAAAAAATTACTGAAAAAAAAAAAGGAAAAAAATTAAAAAGCAAAAAAAGATTAAATTTTTTGTAGGCAGCTAACAGGATCACTTAAGTCACCTATTATCCGCCTACGTCAATAATACGGGTTGTTATGATTTCAGACAGTGGCAGGCCGGCAAGGTGTTGATGTTCGACGACAGTTTCGAGCACGAGGTGTGGCACAACGGCACCGGCACGCGGCTGGTGCTGATCGTGGACGTGTGGCACCCGGACCTCACGCCGCTCGAGCGACGCTCGCTGCCCGCTATTTGATGCGCCGGTGCTGCATGCCTGAACTAATATGGTTCCCTATAAGGGTTGGTTCTCACTTGTCAGCACGGAACAACACTTTCCTATGCTACTATCCTTATCTGTCACTCTTTTCTATAGCATGGCCGGTGCTAAAGCGTTTCGTCGCTCTCTCGCTCTGGCAAATGACAATTCTAAGCGACAGTAAAGGATAGCAGCATAGAAAAGTGCTGTTCCGTCCTGAAAAGTGAGATCCGACCCTAAGAGCTTAAAATCTCTAGCGATTAACGAATGTAATTTTCAATTTCTTAACAACTTGACTGCGGAAAACACACCGTGTGTGTTTTTAGGAATCATGACGAAGAATCCGGCGGCGCGTCGCGTGGAATTTCTCTTTCCCTTCGCCTGTGCGGCTGTAACGGGCGAAAAATACATAACTTGCATTTTTAAAGATTCATCGCCATGGCGATAATACGCGCGACGCGTGTTTTTTTTTTCTAGTTTTTTGAGTGTTTACGTAAGGAACGATTGTATATTCACTAGAAATAGCTTCTAATATAGTAAATTAAATTACGCGCGTCGCGTGGTCGCTCGCCACGCGTGCGTTGCCGCATAGCTATAGGGGTTTCAAGTTTGTCGATACACGCGCGCTGCGTGTGAGGGCCCGTCACTTGGGATGGGATTATTTTCGGCCCGTAGCAATCAAAGTGTACACTCGCAAGTCGCTAGTTTAGTTGGGCTATTGAGATGTTGCTAGTCGTGTCACAGAACACCGCTGAAGCGTCACCTTTGATAAACTTTTTTAGTATATTTTGAGGCTAATAAAATATGTTCTAGGGGTTTCTTTCACCGTTACAATTTTGCCTTTTCACGGCTGGGAAGTGTGTGGCATTTGTTTATTGGAGTTGACGTCTATGTGGCGTTATTGTATTTGCATGCGTCCGCGTCTAATAACAGTTTTCCACACAACGTGCACATATGCGATGGCACGTGCGCGGCAACCGACTGTACAAAGCACCTCCGTAAGTAATAAACGAATTCTAATTACCTATGCTTGGTCCTTATCTAAATGAAACTTATCGGTACATACTCATCTCATTTAAATATATTAGTTTGTTAATCGCTTTATATTCAACTCTTAGGTATTTGAAATGTTTTTTTATTCCATTCCTTCACATACTTAGTCATTATTTTTTACTTTCAAGTCACAATACCTAGATCAGATTATCTTTTATTGCATTTGTGTATAAAGTAACAACATAACTTATGGTTAAGATAATTATATGTGATATATTTTGAAGTTGTTATGTTACGAAAAATTTTGTCGGAGTGGAACTAGTAATTATTGTTAAGTACATAAATACAATTTTATTGCTCGAATCAAAGTTTTTTATTTTTACAAGATTTTGAGAGGCATTTTAAAAACCCCGACTTTTAAGTGTTCATCCCCAATAACTTTTGAACGATTGAACCGAACCAATTTTTTTTCATCAAACGTAGCTAAAAACACAGATACAGATATTAAGAACCACCGCAAGGAAACTTGCTTTCACGTAAAAAAAACCGCAAATTGGTCCATCCGTTCAAGAGCTACGATGCGCCACAAACAGACAGACATTGGCGTTAAACTCATAACACACATCTCTTTTTGTGTCGGGGTTTAAAAAGGTTAAAATAAAAATTCAATTATTATTGCAGTGTGTAAGTAGGTATATTTGGTATAAAATTTGTCAAAAGGTTGACTCAAATATAACCTTAGAAGTATAACCTATTATTTCTTAATCTAATAAAGCTCATGTTGTAGTTATTATAATAAGAAAATGATTTAAGTCAAAATACCTTCAAGTACATGAGATTTGAAATGTTCACAGCAAAATTCTAAGATAGATGTGTTTGTAAATGATTATACTACATGATATTATTGGACGGAATACCAAAGTCACACAGATCTCCTTTGTCTAAGACCGGTTGTATCATATCATTCATAGTTTACATTACATGAGAGGGTTCAACTTACTTAAAATTAGTTCACAATAAGTAGTTTATAAAATCTCAATAAAATTCGGAATGAGAGAAGGTACCAATAATACTCGTACAAGAGTGTGCTAGGTAAAAAAACTAAAAATTGGCCATTTATAACAACCTGTCATAAATTGGTGCTTTTACTACATACAAATCTTATAATAAACATAATAAAAAATACATGTTAATTTAAAGCTAGGAAAGTCCTTAACTATATAAAAAGAGGAATGTATTTCATACATAAACAAACAACAATAACATTGACTTATGAGATTCTTTAGTTAAATACCAAATGTAAATAAACCATTACCAAAATAATTATAATACCTTTCTAAGCTGCACTTCGAGTGAGCCAGTGAAATGTAATCACTTTGTCTTATATGTAAGAAACGGAATGAAACGGTCATTTTCTATTGCTGTCCTTTTCATACGTAATAAGGTTACAACAAAAGTAATAGATAGGGGCCATCGGGGGCAATAGTCATTTTCTAAATTAAAACACAAAGTATAAAATTAATGCAGTTTGCCCATTTTTATTACCCGACTGCGCTAGAGGGTTATGTTTTTCGAGAGTATGTATGTATGTATAATTGTTTGGCACGCTCTGCGGCGCGATGGGCTCGATGGATTTAAGCTTCAGAGGTGTAATTTGCTTCGTCTTAATTCTGAAAGTGACAAGGGGTATATAAAAAGGCAGTCAGGTATTTTAATAATGACTTGTTGCATAAGTGAAATAAATTTTTCTTAGATCTCGTCAATAGTTAACATAATGCACTTGAGGTGATAAATATTTAATAGTTGTATTACTCACTCACTCATTTCAACTCTCATTTACTCATGTTTGTTTATCTTCTTACTCATCTATAAACTAAGTTTCACTGGAATAAGGCACATGGATGTGGCTCAGGTGGGTTTAAGGCATGACGTAGGTGTCGTTGGCGGGCTGGTAGGCCGGCGGGCCGGGCGCCTGCGGCGTGGCGCGCGCGCTGTAGGGCGGCGCCGGCGGCGGCACCTCCCACGCCGAGCCCGCCGCCGCGCCGTACGCGCTACCGTACTCCGACTCGCACGGCGATATAGTCTCCATCCGCGGATCGTAATTCGACGCCGACTCGTAACTGCGGCCGATGTTATCGTACGACACCACGTTTGGATCGTAATTTCTCGGCGGCGGCGGATCGTAACCGACGGGATCGTTGTACGGGCCGGCGACGTCGTAGCCGGAGCCTTTGCTTGCTCGCCTCACGGTATCGAATCTGTTTGTATTTATAGGAACTGATTCGGAAACGGGATACTGCTGCGGTGGGTTGTAAGCTTCTTGCGAGCGGGACATTGTTTCCCTGTCTGGCGCGTGATATGAGGCCGGACGAGCCCCGTGGAAATTAGAATATGAGGAATGTGCTGATGTAGGCCGAGAGCTTCTGGACTCTCGCGGCAAGGAAGAAGCGGACGCCAGGTAGCCCGCATTTCTATATGAGCGGCGCGATCTTCGGACAGAAGAGCCCGCCGCCCGTGAACCAGACCTCCGTTTGACTCTACGTGGCGTCATAGGTTTCAAGGAACCTTCACTTACAGATGTTTCTGTCTGACTCATTTCCATAGTATAAACAGTACGTCTTTGTAAAGTATCTTTTTCTGAAAAAAATAAAATTATTGTGAAATAAAAATGCTTATCTATATCTATACATACATATAAAGTAAGAAACTGAATGAATTACTGACTGACATATTGACTAGAGACTGAAAAACATAGATTTCTTATGAGGTATAGAGGTGCACTAAGAAAGGATGATGATTCAAAACTCAGCCCCTAAGGGTGAAACGGGGGTCCAAAGGTTGTATGGAAAAACAAGATTAGTTAGACCATTTTAATTTGAAACTTCGTAGAAGTATCCTGGCGGTAAATGAGCAAGTACTTTTAAGTATTTTTCAAAATTCAACCCCTAAGGGGGTGAAACGGGGGTCCAAGAATTGTATGGAGAAACAACATTAGTTTGAACATTTTGAAGCGTTCCATCACTCTCTCTCGGTCTAGCAAATGACGTGAACGGACCGGGACTAGGAACGAAAGGGGGAGAGGCCTTTAAATCCCTACGTAATAGTAAAGAATGTTACATTTTATATGTTATCAAACATTTTAACATAATGATTTATATATTACTAGCTAATGCCCGCGACTTCGTTCGCGTGGACTTTATGACTCCGGCGTATTAATATAAATAACAACTAATGAGAGAGAAAGATAGAGAGAGATAAGAAAGTACTTGTAACAGTGTTAGGAGTTAAAAGTCAATATTATTTTAATTCTTTCCTTCGGGAGCCAATATGAAAAGAGCTGAAGTGTTACTAACCCTGGAGAAAGCCACATTAAGTTGGCCATGCGAAAAAGCAGTCCTTAGATCGACATCAGCAGATTTAAGCCTCTAAAACTGTGACTTATTTTCATAGGAAAGCAAGTAAACACTGTGTATTTGTAAAACTGTGTATTTTCAAAAGGAAAATTGTTATACGCGGAATAAATACAGTATCACTGGCACCACTCACAGTAAACTTTAAGTGTCTCAGCAGACTATGCCGCAGTTTAGCAGCTAAAGTTCAGTGTCTAAAGTTCGGTGGGGATGACACACTAAATAAGCTGAAGTTCGGTGGAAACGCCGGACTGTAGTGATGTGCCGATATGAGAATTTAATCTTCCGTCTTTGGCGCGTCTGCGGCGAACGGACACGGGAGCGGAAGAGGGAACGGAAGTGGAAAAGGGAACGGAAGCGGAAGCGGGAGCGGGAGCGGAAGTGGCAGCGGCGGCGGCGGCGGCGGCGGCGGCGGCGGCGGCGGCGGCGGCGGAGGCGTCGGCGGCGGCGGAAGTGGCGGCGGCAGTGGCAGCGGCGGCGGCAGCGGCGGTGACGGCGGCGGCGAGAGCGGGAGCGGCGGCGGCAGTGGCGGCGGCGGCGGCAGCGGCGGTGAAAGCGGCGGCGTCAGCGGCGGCAGCGGCGGGAGCGGCGGCGGGAGCGGGAGTGGGAGCAGGAGTGGGAGTGAGAGCGGAACGGGTACGGGAACGGGTACGTGGAAGAGGGAACGGGAGCGGAAGCGGGAGCGGGAGCAGAAACGGCAGCGGCGGCGGCAGTGGCGGTGGCGGCAGAAGCGGCGGCGGCAGTGGCGGCGGCGGTGGCAGCGGCGGTAGCGGCGGCGGCGAGAGCGGGAGCAGCGGCGGCAGTGGCGGCGGCGGCGGCGGCGGTGGGAGCGGTGGCGGCGGCGGCAGCGGCGGGAGCGGCGGCGGAAGCGGAAGAGGGAGTACGGGTACATGTACGGGTACGGATACAGGTACGGGTACGGGTACGGGTACGGGTACATCAAAAGTTCGGCGTTATGTGTTGCTAGTAATGCAAATAACATTGCAGACATGCATTGGCTGAAATTCAGCCGCTGAACTTCGGCATACAGTACTGAGACATTAAGTTGGGTTCCGTTACACAGTTTCGGCGGAGTCAAATTTCGCATCAGCATTATTGGCCCTCCGACATTAAGACTTATTTTGTAAGCCGTGAGTCCATTTGCTGCAAGTGAATTAAGAAACTCAACTGGATAATTGGTGGCGTCGTCAACAACACTATCCAAGAAATCTAAATATATATCTATATATCTAAATATATATAACTCAAAGGTGACTGACTGACTGACATAGTGATCTATCAACGCACAGCCCAAACCACTGGACGGATCGGGCTGAAATTTGGCATGCAGGTAGATGTTATGACGTAGGCATCCGCTAAGAAAGGATTTTGATCAATTCTACCCCCAAGGGGATAAAATAGGGGATGAAAGTTTGTATGAAACTTTGTCAATTTTAGATCGGGCTGAGACTTTGCATGCATAAAGCTACTATGACGTAGGCATCCCCTAAGAAAGGATTTTGATAAATTACACCCCTACGCGAGCGAAGCCGCGGGCACAAGCTAGTTAACAATAATTTGCGTCATAAGTTTTTTATTAATTGATTTTTAATTTTTTGGTGTCAATATGGCGCGTTCACATAACCAAGAATTTTTCTGGTGTGTTATGCTCTGAAGGTCCGCAAATTCTGAACTTATAAGTTCTTCTTCGGACGAAACAACTTTTTTTTTGAAAAAATTTCAATGTACAGACACATTTTTTTACTCTTTTATTATAGTATACATTTAGTATGTTTTTGTTCAGCGGCAACAAAAAACATCATCTATAAAAATTTCAACTGTCTAGCTATAATGGTTAATGAGATACAGCCTGGTGACAGACAGACAGACAAACAGTCGGACGGTCTAAGTAATAGGGTCCCGTTTCTACCCTACCCTATGGAACCCTAAAAATCGAATAAAATAAGTATTTATCGGGGGCTCCCATACTACAAACGTGATTTTTCATAGATTATGGTACGGAAACATTCGCGCGCGTCCGACTCGCGCTTGGCCAGTTGTATTATAACTCAACAAAAAGTTCTCATCAGACTTAACAACTTTTGCTGAGGCGGCATTTTAATATATCTTATAGTTTAGCTGGACCATTATAGTTCTGCATCATGTGTTCCATATTCCAAAATCAATTATAGCCTATATGTTGCCCAGGCTTCACAGCTATATAACAAAAAAAGTTTCATTCGAATCCGTCCAGTATTTCCAGAGATTAGCGTGTACAAACAGACAAACAGACAGACATTTTTTTTTATTTTCTTACTCTATTACTATATCTCCATCGCCCCAAATATTTTTTTTTGAAAAATTTTCAATGTACGGACACATTTTTTTTACTCTTTTATTATAGTATAGATAACAACATTTATAACGATAAAAGCCAAATTAAAATCCTACTAAAACCATTTTCAACTTCTACGCGGACGAAGTCGCGGGTTAAATCTAGTAATTAATAAAATAGTAAGAAAGCTTCTTAAAAGCAGTTCACATATGATGATGTACAAAAATACAAATATTACATCTTTATCCCTTTCGATAGACATGTAGGGCTATAAGATCTAAAGGCCACATTTGATCATGATGTACAACAAGACTAAAAAAATTAACATATTACTAAAAATATTATGTTTTATATTAATAGCTAACAGTGGTGTCAGATTTTTGGAACTGCCTTAGACATCTAAAATAGCCTTGACGTAGCCAAAGATAAAATGGCAAAAAATGTACAATCTGCACTTCCACAGACTAAACTAGACAGATGAACTGTATTTCAGTGCTGATATCTTCATTGTGACCTAAATAAATGTTTTTTTCTTTTATTTCAAAATAAGAAAAACTATTACCTTGACTTGGTTTACACTTTTTAAATGATTTTATAGCCAAAATTATTGCTAATGGCAAGGCAGTGGCTGCAAGAATGACTCCTAGGGAAGCCTGTCCTAGCTCTACATGGTACCATGGCAGCAAGCAACCATCTACTCGAACTGGTCGCCAGTTTCCAGGGGTCTCTTCACCCCAAACGGGCTGGCATCCCCAACCATTGGTCTCCCACCAACTCACACTTTCGGTCCCCAGGGACAGTAGGCCACTTTCCTGTAAATAAGATTCCAATTGATTTGAATGTCCAATAAGAATTAAATGAGAATATATATAATGTAACCTTAGTTTTCAAACCCATTTGAAAAAAGCGAAGGATATATCAAAATAAGTAGTCACTTTTTTTAAAAAAGAACATAACTATTTTTTCGCTAAATTAAGGAATGTATGAGTAAGTAGGCCTCGATCAATGAGCGAGAGGATATACAGGCGGCCGTGGCGCCCCTGTATATCCGGCGCCCTGCCCTAAAACCCCTACGGATGTGACAAATACTGAGATGCCTTAACTATGACAAACAGATTTATCCCTCATCTAAGATCTCTAATTAATAAAAAATAATGTGCTGTGCTTATCGTAATCACTTCAGCTGAAACAAATCCACTGCTGAACATGGGCCTGTGTGGTATCCAGGCTTGAGCAAGTTTTGTTTGCACAAACAAGTTAAACCCAGGGTCTAAAGAGCTGAATACCTTATGGGCTCTTGTGGTATAAATAAAAAAAATCTTACCCTGTTCAGTGACCCTAAATTTAAGTAGTAACATATGAGAAATGCATTCCAAGTCAGCCACATAAAACTCCATATTGCATACTGTAAATAAAACAAATGAGTAAAAAATCTCAGAAGTTGTCACTTTAAGCGACGCAAATATTGTTCAAGTTAGGTAACAAAAACCCTACCCCTAGATAAGATACCTATTGCAATAGGGATGTGGAATGGGTAAAAAAAATTATTATTTAATTTACTCCATCAACTAGATTATCCAAAAATTAAGGACCTGTATATATTTGTTTAGCAAAGCAATAAAAATTCCCTAACATACAGCACTTCGAAGTTTCAGAGTGGGGGAGTTTACATCACCTTTGGTTAAAATTCGTAGCTGATCATGACATCAGGCGAAATATAAATGCGTTGTCTCTTCTACATAATTTGCTAATCAGAGAAAAGAAAAAAAAAGTACACCATACTATTTCATAATCTATCAAATGAGCCCAAATATTTTTTTAGTCCACGTCCCTATTAGTGTTTGATTGGAGAGGTACTAACAAAAAACACAAACAGGATTTTTTTATAGTTAATGGTATGGTATGGTAAGTAACTCATACTTGGCCGGTTATTTTGTCTACAGGAGCACAAACCTGTCTTTACCTACTACGAAAGCCATACTTGGCCAGAGTTGGCTACTCTGGCCAAGTGTGGCGTTCGTAGAAATTTTGGCCTATAAAATTATATCAAATATGTTTTTACATAAGTCATATTTTTTATAAAAAATGATCTCGGATTATTCTAATGTTCATAAACTTACAGCAATGAGATAATTTGTTATATACTGAACAATCCCAAATGATCCAAATATAATGAGCAACAAGTTCATAAAGTTTGCGATTATTGGTAACCACATATATCCTAGGAAATCAAAAACCTGACGTTGTATAGTAACAATCTGAAAGAAAAACAATACATAAGGTATAAATGATTCACGTTTCATTTATGATTCAATATTTTTAGATCGTAGCTAAAGAGAAATCGAAGGTTCTCATACCAGATCAAGAACGCATACTATCAATAACGAAGTTCTAAGTCCGCAAACTGCCATATTTAAGAGCCTTTAGAAACGTTACACATTAAATCATTATAAAAATAGTTAGTAGGGAAGAATCTTCTAAATTGATGCACATATTTTAGTTATTCTTTGTAAATTATCTACAACAAACATTAAACGCACGTAACAAGTCAAAACGAAAAACGATGAAACGAAATGCACAGATAACTTAAATATGACATGCATAAAGAAATGCAATGTCGTCGACTGTCATGTCATGTAAATGTCAAATCCTATGTCATGTGTCAAAGTGTGTCAATAAAGCAGGGAATACACATGCTTGTTACTCGCACAAAAGCATGCCAGATTGCCAGTTACAGACAAGAACGAGCTACTGGCATTGGCATGTGTGTCTAGCTCAGTTTTTCCCAAAGTGGGCGATAAAGCCCCCTTGTGGGCGCTGGAGGCTTTAAGGGGGGCGGTAACGGGCCCAGAATAAAGTTTGGGGACGCTGATGTGATTTAAGCAATGAGTGATTTATAACTTCAGCTATTTCATATTTTAAAATTTACTGAAATTAAAATCCTCTTACTACACAACATCCATTTATTAGTTCATATTTATATTCTTTTTTATTGTTCAAAAAAAAGGACTTCCCTATCTGCTAACTATTTATATGTTAACTATACTGAGAAGTAAATAAAAGAACTGTAAATACATAGGACTGATATAATGTAAGAAAGAAGATTACAAAGTGTCGTTGAGCCGTTAATTATGTGAATGTGTTAGAACAAAGGAATTGTAGATTTGAATATATTCAAGTAATTCCCCCGGTGTTGCCCGCGTAGGAATTGCGTTTTGTTTATTTTAGTTTTGCGTTTTGCTATCTTTAACATTCTGCCCCCCTTGAAGAGCCTTGATCTTCAACGCTGGTTATAGGTAGAGGACATATATATGTTGTTGGCGCGCCTCAGGATTCTCTTCCTGGTGCAGATGTCAGCGACTCTGGACACGCCGTCGTTGCCTGGGAAGGTGTGAACTACGCGGCCCAGCAGCCACATGAGAGGAGGTAGCGTCTTGTCCTTGATGACCACAAGTGTCCCCTGCTTCAGCTGCCCGTTGGATGTCTTCCATTTTGTCTTTCCCTGAAGCCATGAGACATATTCGTTACTAAACCTATTCCAGAAAGTTTTTGAGCGCTTCTACTCTCTGGAACCGCCGCAACGAAGTTAGTGGAACATCTGGTGTAGTTGGATTGGGCACACTAACCAGAGACCGGCCTATAAGGAAATGAGCTGGAGTGATAGGATATAGATCAGAAGGATTATCAGGTACGGGGAACTGGGAATTTTGAATTAAAAATAGCTTCGATCTGACATAGCAACGTCATTTCCTCAAAAGTTAGGTGAATATTTGAGTGGTATGCAAGGTACGTCTTAATAGGTGGTGCTGAATTTCAAGATCTGCAATTTGTGTTGTCAATGAATAACTCAGCAGTCGATCTGATGCTTCTGGGCTTACCTACCGCAGGTATTGCGCAAGTAGATATGCATCAGTTGAAACATCTGAAGCAAGCTCCAAGTGCACAGCCTTTGTCACCAGATATACAAAGGCACACAATATGTATGATTTTGTGAGTCTACCACTTCTAATTTTGTATCCAGTTCCACTATTGCAAAAACAATTGAGACGCTGGGTGCATGTTTGTTTTGTATAAGATGTAAAAGATGTTTATGTTGCATGTTGTATTTTAGTTTGTGTTTGTATTTGTGTGATATGTGTTGAGTAATTTTGGTTAATCTGTTTTGTTGTCACATGTATTAAGTTCTGTGGCCATTGTTTTTCACTCAGTTGAAGAAACTTGGGACCATTCTTTACAACCGAAGAACCTAATCTTTCTGTATTTAAACCTCGAGACAATAGATAAGCTCGTGTGTATTGCCTTTCGAGTTTTGGTTCACGTTCTAACCGCCGCTTCAAGGATAAAACTTTTTGCAATGAGTTGCGAATTACCTAATACTTCAGGTGATTCCTTTAAGAGCAAGGTGACAACGAATCGCCTGTCAGAATTACGCATCGTTTTGTTTATAAACGATTTCTCACAGACACGTTCACCTGATGATAATTCGCATTTTTCGGAATGGTGTCTAATTCACAAGATCGTGTTAAGTTTGTGTCATTAAAGTCGTATGTGTTGTAAGCAAACATACACATACTGTCATCATGAACCTTCGTGACTCCGCCAGAAACCAACCAACCGAATTTGGTTTCTACGAGTGAAGGTTGGTGTTTGCCTAAGTTGATTTTATTTGTACCTATCACATCCCAGAACGTTTCAGCTCCCAACCAATATGTCAATACTCGAGGGTACGTTAAACGTTGGATCCGCTAAGAATAGTGAGGAGGGTAGTTGAATATTCTCGATGTTGACGTAAGTGGCAGGTAACTGTGATGTAATATTAGGCAATATATGACAGTTGATAGCAGTTTTGTAGTCACTATTTTTAGATTTTATTGTAAGTTTGCAGGCCTTTGATGATTTGGACATTTGACCATTAATAACGGTAATGTTGGATTTCGTTGATAACGGTTGTATGGAAAGTTTATTGCAAAAATCCTGCGTTATGAAGTTAGATGTACCTACTACCGTTATCAAGTAATATCCGTGCTGTGTGAGTTACGCCCCTATTATTTAATACGTCCACAATAGCGGTGGATAGAAAAACATGATTTGTGTATGGCATTTGATTACTTGCAGTTAATGCAACTGTTTGCGATTCGTGTGAATTAAAGTTAGATGTATTTTGTGTATCTGTGTGTAGCAATGTGTGATGTTTCGTTGTGCAATATTTACAGTGAGATAAACGACAATTGGAATCTATGTGTCCTCGGCGAAGACAGTTCAAACAGACCTTGAGTGTCTTGGCCTTTTGCATACGAGAACCCGGCGAAAGTTTCCTAAAAATAGGGCACTGATAAAGGAAATGGTCTTTTTTACATAAGGAACACTTGTAAGTTGAGTTTTCATTTGTTTGTGATTGTGTTACTACAAAACTTTTTGATTTGTTAGGATAAATTTGTTCTGATTTTGTATTTTGTTTGAACGACATTAATTTTTGTTCTTCTATCGATTCCAGGAAGATGGCGCGATTGACAAGGAATTTCAAAAAGGTTTGCAGTGTTGGAAAATCAGACTGTGTATTTTTACTCTCTTCCCACTCTCTGTTAGTGAAACTATCCAGTTTTTTGGACATTATATAAATGATTAAAGTGTCCCAATGATCTGTGGGCTGGCCTAAGGAATTCAATGCACGTAAGTTTTTATTTGTCACATCTACAATGCTACGTAATGCTTTACTTGACTCGCGTTGCACTTGTTCTAGTGAAAATAATGCATGTAAATGATTATTTATTAGCAGTTTATTGTTGTCATATCGTTCTGACAGTAATTGCCAAGCTATTGGGTAATTATTTTCACTAAAATCAAGGCTTTCTATGACAAGTGCCGCACTACCCTTCAGAACAGCGCGTAGATAGTGAAATTTGTTAATATTGCTGATGCTGTTGTTATTGTGTATGAGAGAGAGATAGAGATCTCTCCACCCCAGCCAAGAATTATAATCTCCTTCATATTGTGGTAAATCTATCTTTGGAAGTCTCACAAAATTATTAGAATTATGATGTGCATTGGAACTGACTTCAGATGCGCTGTCTCGAGGCTGCAGTTGAGGGCGATGAGCCTGGATTAAATTTTGAGCAGCTGTTATAAGGAAAAAGTACTCATTTTCAAACCCGCTTCGCTCGTTGAGCTGTTCATCGGCGGCTGAGTCATCCATCAAGCTCTCTAGCTCTGTCTGCAATACATCAAATTCCTCATAAAGACCCTCTATTTTATTGTATCTATTTTGCAACTCGTCAAGCTGCAGTTTGCTTAAAGTAGCGCAGGACTGTTGGAGTTCCAAGTGATTTTTAAATATTTTTAATTTACCCTTTAAAGAAGCTCTTTTCTTAATAAATAATGTAATTTCCTTAGACATTATAATGTTTGACTATGTTAATTTATAAGGAATGAGTTTTATTACAGAATTGCTATTCAATTTGAGCAGGAGATGTTTTGACTATATTTATTATATGGGGCAGGTAATAGAAAAATAAATGTACTACACAATGTAATTTACCAAGACGCACTTGCAATGTAAAATGGAGACTGATATTTATGATATGCTATTTAATTGATTTTATAGGGATTCAACTGGTCTTTATGTGATTTGTGTGACTAAACATTTGTGAAAAAGTGCTAAGAGTAGGAAGGGAATGAAGTGACTATCGAAATAATAAAGATATGTGAGAAATTGCAGGAAATATGTAATAACAGTAGCCAGCTGTTATATGTATATGTGACGACTAGCTTCCGCCCGCGGCTTCGCCCGCGTGGATGTCGGTTATCGCGAACAAAACCTATTTCCATCCTCATGGTTCAAAGTATAACCATGCAAAATTTTTGTTCAGCCGTTTCAGCTTGAATAGGTAATAGATAGACAAACAGAGTAACTTTAGAATTTACCTACCCATATAAAATTAGGATGGATTAATTTTCCGCGTAGTACGCGGGAGGCACACTAACTTCTTAGATATTCAGATCTTTACTTCACGAATATAATATTTCCTTGTAAACAATATTTTTTAGTTATAAGTTGCCAGTTATAATAATGGCTTCTATTAAATTTTGATGTAGACGCTTGACCTGTAGTCGGGTACCGTTGCAGAGTTTTGGAGGCTTCAAATTTCGTAACAACATTATAGGTGTCCCTGTCCGTAAGGTAAGTTTGTGGGGAGGAAGACCCGCGGGTTTTAGGGAGTTCAAAAATTCTACTGGATAATTAACAGCGTCATCCATATTCACTGCCGAGTCTATCGAGTTGTATAATATCCTTTCTTCTCCTGTCATTGATTTCAGCAACATGTCATTTATTGCCTCGTTGTTAGGGGTCAAAATAGCCCGTTCACAAAACCATTCCATACTTTTTTCTTGTATGCTTAAAATATTGGGGTATATTTTATTCATTAATTCTTCAATAGTAGCCACCATAGTGCATAACTTATCATTTATAGTCACTTTACCGTCACTGTCGTTACATTCCCCATTTCCTATTTTTAGCAGCATATCTGCATACAGTCCCGCAGTAACATCACCTTTCAGGTGTACTCTCATATTTCTTGTTAGTTTAGGGACTCTTACTGATGATCATGATAATTGGAGCAGATTTTAAATATTTTACATACAAACTATCAACCCCTATTTTACACATTTGGGGATGCGTTTTAAAAAATACACGTGTTTGATTATTTGTATTTAGGAGTTATAGTAACAAATTTCATGGAAATTGGAGCAGATTTAAAATATTTTCTATACAAACTTTCAATTCCCATTTTGCACCCTTAGGGGGTGAATTGTAATAAACCATGAAATAAGAATTTAATGAAATGTTATTAAGCGCATGAACCTCATTTTTTAACCGACTTCATTATCAAAATCGATGCAGATTTAAAGATTTTTCTATACAGACTTTCAACTCCTATTTTGCGACCTTAGGGGGTGAATTCTAATAAACCATGAAACACGTGTTCAATTAAATATTTTTAAGAGTATGAATCTCAATTTTTATCAAAATCGATGCAGATTTAAAGATTTTTCCATACAAATTTTAAACCCCTAATTCACCCCTTTAGGGTTAAAATTTTTCAAAATCCCTTCTTAGTGTGCGTCCGCATTTTGAATTAAAACAATTGTCCAAATTTCACGTTTCTACTATAAGCGGTTACGGCTGTGCGTGCATCTTATGTCAGTCAGTGGGAACTTCTCCTTTTATATATATAGATATAAAAACGCTTAGTTATAAGTACTCGTAATGACACGCATGTATGAGCAATGAATGGACGTTGATGATGTCAGCTCAACTATTTGAAAAATGTATGTGAGAGACTTAAATTTAAATCTGTGTGAAATGAACTGAGATTAGAAAATATGAAATGAGATGAATGTATGATGAATGTTCAAAGATGATTTGTGTGAAAGAAAGGAAATAGGCGGTCTCACGGTTTGTACGATATACTCCCGCGACTGACTGCTGGCCGCTGACGAAGACCTCGTTGGTTGCTCGGCTCCCTGCTTGAACCACTCGTCGATTGCGATGCGAGTGGCTACACCTGGGTAGCTTGAAGCCGATGTATGTGCCGATGTGCAGAGGATCTTTCTTTCAGTCTTCACAATCTTCATCCTTACGGTTGACGGATTTGAAGGACCATAGAAAAAAAAGGACTTCCCTATCTGCTAACTATTTATATGTTAACTATACTGGGAAGTAAATAAAAGAACTGTAAATACATAGGACTGATATAATGTAAGAAAGACGATTACAAAGTGTCGTTGAGCCGTTAATGATGTGAATGTGTTAGAACAAGGAATTGTAGATTTGAATATATTCAAGTAATTCCCCCGGTGTTGCCCGCGTAGGAATTGCGTTTTGTTTATTTTAGTTTTGCGTTTTGCTATCTTTAACAAATATAAACTAAAAATGTAATTAATATTTATTATTTTATTGCGTTCACAACGCTATTTATATTGTTAAAGGAATCACACACTGAAAAAATTTCGTGTTTTAAAGTTTCGCAGGTGAGGTCCCCACTTCCGATACTTTTTATTATTGTAAAATTGTATTATTATTGCTATTTTTTATTTAAAATTAACAATGTTGATTATTGATATTTTTTTATAAAAGATACTCTAATGTACTGGTGTATGTATTATTATTGCTCTCTCGTGTAAAAAAGTCTAGTTTAGAATATAGGTTGGATTAAACTACAGGCAAGACAAATATGTGATTCAGGTTTTCATGGTGAAAAAAATGGGGGCGCTACAAAATAACAGATTTTTTAAAGTGGGCGTTTGACAAAATAAGTTTGGGAACCTCTGGTCTAGCTTTTGCCCGTAGCGTAGTTCGTATGCTAGTACAGGAATCCTACCATTATCTCTTATAAAAGCACTTAAACTGAACTGCATTGTTTAATGCTACCGTGACACTTTTATAGCAGCCCTGCAGCAGGACAGTTTTGGCTGACGTCACAAAACCATTGTCCTTTTTTTGTATGGACAATTCCTACCATGACGTCTATTTTGACAGCACGAAAACGATTATTGCGTGTCTCAAGTGTCAAATGAAGCGATAAAAAGTTAATTTTTAGTAACTTTTATGGAGGATTTTACTTTGTTGGTTTTCTGGTGAATGTGAACATGTTTTTTCTTTACTTTTGATTTTTACTAAACAGTTAGTAGATAATAAAAGTAACGCTACCATGGGACCTTCATTAACCTTTAGAAAACCGACGACATTTATAAATGTCGTCACTTTTGCACCGTCGAGACCCGAGGACATTTATAAATGTCCTCCGTCCGTCAGCCGATTATCATCCTTATCTAGTAATACTTACGGCTCTGTTTGGCTTGTAATTTTTTTGGCAATAACCTGAATTTAGCAGCAATTCATTCGACAGCCAACCAGAACATTTGTCAAATAAAAACTAACACAATACCACTTCAAAATTTGCCTTTCCCAGTTCGCGGAAGTGGTCGGCCATTACGGGTGTAAGTGCCGTGCTCAAGAGTTTTAAGTGGGATCTCAAGGATGATATCCTTGAAAAAACTAAGTGAAGTGCTATTATGTGTTTGTGTTATAGTGTTTTTAGTGTTTAAAAGTACAACACCTGTATTTTGTAGTGTATTTAGTGTATAAATCAACTTTTTCACGTAATGGGTACCGCGACTACAGCGCCGCCATTTTTCATGTACGTATTTTTATGGTTTCTTTTTTCGTTCTTTATTTACTATTATTATAACTACTAAAATTGTCAATAATCACAAGGATAATTATTCCTCAAAACCATTTGTGCACATAACTTTTGTTTTTAGATAACTTTTACCCAATAAATTCGATTTTAAAAACGAACAAACGGCTCGGCGTTTGCATATCTCAGGAACACATATATATGTTCCAGATTTCGATTTGTTTTTCGTTTCTTTTCGAAAGAAGAGACCTATCGAGTTATATATTTTCAGAAAGGTAATTTTATGTAGATAATTAAGATGTTTTTAGAATTTTAAATAATAAATTGTAACATTTTTGTAAATTCTAGTATATAACCGATGCCTTACCATTAACATAGGTCCCGGTTTTTTATTTTCTACCTACCTAAACTTATTATTATATGAAAAAAATATATGTTTTTATATCGTTGAATAACTAAACCATGTAAAAAAAAATAACACGACATAGTTAGATGTTATAATCTCCCCATAATAAATTTACAAACATAGGAGCCGACCGTACGGAGCAAAAAAAAATCCCGATTGTATTTGCGTGATTTTATAAAAAAAAAAACTATCGGCGGATACCTATATTTAGCCCTCATTATAAAGCTTATATATTGCAGAATATAAATACATAAGGTGTTAATACTTTACGAGTTCTAAATTTGAATTACGATTGTTTATTTCGAACCAAATTTTTTTATCACAATGGCCACTTCAGGCGCCGATAAAATATAATGTAAACATCATAAAGCTGTCCATTTAGCTTAAGTTGATAGTTTATTACAATAACTTCTCACAATTGCCACTCCCGGGCTCTGAAGTGTAAACATCTGGTCTCAATTATGTAAACAATGCGATAACGCGCTTACACGCTAAAAAAACTGTTAGTGTCAGGTCTGGCGTAATTTGACACCCGAGCGGCGGTCACTCACGAAAGGTTAATCCTACTTAATACCTTTTATTGGCAATATGGATTTCAAAAACAGAGTAAGATATTATAGATCTTTACCTATGAAATTGCCGTTCTGCAGTACCAGCCATTTCAAATCAAAATAATTTTTGATTGCCTAAGAATTCTAATTTGAAATTAATTTTATTTTAAGAACATGGAATTCTTGTTCCAAAAGTAGTCATTTGTTTATTGATTAATGTTACATTTTCATCGCATTTCAATCTTTTTCGTCATCATGGATACCTTAAAGGAGTAATTATGGAATATGAGTACCGTCGTGGCAGCAACGCGGCACAAGCGGCACGCAACATCAATGACGTTTACGGAGCTAACACTACAAACCAACGCACCACCTGTTATTGGTTTGCTCGCTTCCGTTCTGGAAATTTTGACGTGAAAAATGAACCTCGCGGTCGTCCGAAGACTTTGGTCGACAATGACGAATTAAAGGCGATTGTAGAAGCTGATGATACACAATCTACGGCTGAATAAGCAGGAGCTTTAGACGTTAGAGTCAAAACAATATTGGTCCATTTGCGTCAAATTGGCAAGGTAAAAAAGCTTGACAAATGGGTGCCCCACGAACGCAATGATCGCCAACGCGAAGTACGCGTCGAGACGTGCTTTGCACTGCTCAACAGACACACAAATGAAGGAATTTTGAACCACATTGTTACCTGCGATGAAAAATGGATTCTGTTTGATAAGCGCTCAGCAAGTTGGTTGGATACTGGTTCAGCACCTAAACAATGCCCTAAACGAAAACTTACCCCTAGAAAGGTGTTTGGTGGTCTAGCGCCTGTGTGATTCATCACAGCTTCTTACCAAACGGGGTGAGCATTACTGCAGATGTGTACTGTAAAGAACTGAACACAATGATGGAGAAGCTGGCACATCTCCAACCAGCATTGGTCAATCGCTCCTCTCCGCTGCTCCTGCACGACAACGCGCGACCTCATACTGCACAGCAGACGGTCTCCAAGTTGCGAGAACTGGGGTTGGAAGCTCTCCGTCATCCGCCCTACTCACCAGACCTTGCGCCTACAGACTACTACTTTTTCCAGAATTAGGATAACTTCTTGGCGGCAAAAAAATTCAATACCCTAGAGGCAGTACAAAATGCATTTGAAGAATTTGTTGCCTCCCGTCCAGCTGATTTCTTTAAGAAGGGCATCAATAAACTGCCACTGCGTTGGCAAAGATATGTTGATTGCATGGGTGAATACTTCGATTAATACAAATAAAAAAATACATGAAAAAAATTCGTTTAAATTTTTTCATACAAAATTGCAATTTTATAGGTAAATACCATACTTCTTACTTCTTTATTTTAGTACAACATAAGTCAAAACTAGTTAGGTATTCCAACTTACGTAACATATTTTTTGTAAGTAATAACAATGCTAAGTAATCCTTGTAAAATATTTATTCACACACGATAACAAATAACAACACATTCTTAAGTATAAGTTATTTATTAAAATTACATACATTTATACATTTTGTCTTACAGAATTCTTTGGTTACTCTCTGAGAAGTACCATAATGACATCAATTAAAAAATACAAGACAGGATTCATTGGAGCCTTTTATTAAATACAAACAAAACTGAGAGAGCCAGAGGATTACAGCCTCCTTTGGAACCTGTGATTGAACCAGTGAAATGGCAGAATGTTGAATTCCAAGCATTTTACAAGGCTAGATCTGTTGCTAGGCTGGTTCGCTTTTACACCAGAATACCTGAAAGAAAATAATAGTTTAGATTCATGTCGCAATCTATGAATATCAAATACCTACCCATACTTTGTAATAAAATCCTTTGTGCACTACAATCAGGGTCTGATACCCTAGATAACCCTTGAAACTATTTTATAAACTACTGTTTACAGTTTAAAGTGAGAACGTGAAGCTTTTCTACGCACAATTGCGAAAAACGGCCACTTTTGGCATATGTGCGTAGAAAAGCTTCACGTTCTCACTTAAAAATGTAAACAGTAGTTCATAAAATAGTTTGAAGGGTTATCCAGGGTCTGATCAAGACCAAATTTTAAATGATGTCTCCATTTCTTTTCAAATGATTTATTTCAATTGGGGGCAGCACTGGACCCCGAAAAATTCAGGTAGCCCCTTAAAGTCCCATGGTAGCATTACTTCAATTATCTACTAACTGTTTTGTAAAAATCTAAAGTAAAGAAAAAACATATTTACATTCACAAGAAAACCAACAAAAATTCTCCATAAAAGTTACTAGAAAGTAACTTTTTAAAGATCGCTTTATTTGACACTTGAGACGCGCAATAATCGTTTTCGTGCTGTAAAATAGACGTGATGGTAGGAATACTCCATACAAAAAAAGGAGAATGGTTTTGTGACGTCAACCAAAACAATCCTGTTTAAGGGCTGCTATAAAGGTGTCATGGTAGCATTAAACAATGCAGTTCAGTTTAAGTGCTGCTATAAGAGATAACGGTAGGATTCCTGCTTAGGAACTACACCTCAACTGCCTTGTTTCTGAATGGTTTTATAAGTGTTGGTGGTAGCCATCCAGAAGTGCGATTTCTGAAACGCGGAGTCACCTGAACGTATGGTTTTTGTATGTGAAAACGATTCGTTTAGGTGACTCCGCGTTTCAGAAATGGCACTTCAGAGCATGCCAGAAGTGCGAATTCTGAAACGCGGAGTTACTTTAACGTATGGTTTTTGTATGGGAAAACCATACGTTAAGGTGACTCCGCGTTTCAGAAATCGCACTTTAGGAGATCGCAGCTCGTTTCCTGCGCCGATAACCGCCATTGGACACCGCCTTAATGATTCCCTGCTTAATAAATAAATGAAATGTCTATTTTCCCAATTTGAATATTTTGAACAAGTCTTGTCAGTTGTCATGTCAATCCACGGCCGATTCACATGCCTGCTTAAGAAATAGCAAAAAAGAAGTATTATTCTTAGTGGCGAGGACCAACTTGAAACTTGCCATACATTTGGTTGTCTGAAGAGGTTGGCACCCCGATCCTCGGACTCTTTGTTCGGATTTGAAAGGACCCGACGAAAAATCTAATTGTAAGTAAATATAATCAATTCTTATCTTTTTTGTCATACTATCTTATACGCCATTCTTTAGAAGAAAAGTCGAGCGGGAACTAATTTCATATGACAATTATATATCAAGTATAAACGAATTATCATTTTCCGATGGGAAACCAACATAAGTGCTTCATGTGTAAAGTGGTCAACACTGGTTACAGATTTTTACCCGACTACGGCAAAGAGGAAGGGTAATGATAATGATTTAAGCAGTGTATATAGGTATGTATATGTGTGTGTGTCAAGGTGTGTATTTATGTATGTATGTTAGTACCTTTATACTACATTTATAATAATAAAAAATATTGTAATTATACAATATGTAACAAAAACTCTGTCCGATCCTTGTAGGAGCAAAATCGACATTTTCATAAAACTGTTCAGCCGGCCCGGCAATTTGTATGAAGATGTCGATTTTTCCTTCGAGTTTCAAGCATTGGTCCCATTGGAAAAGTTGGTCATATTGACGGTCTGAGTTGCTCATACAAGGATCGGACAGGGTTTTTGTTACATATTGTATATTGTCTTAATATCTTTTTCGTATGTAACAAATATTACACATACAAAAAAAATGAAAGTAAAAAAAACGATTTAAGCGATGGTCCCCGTGTAGAAGTTATTCACACTAATTAGTATGTTTATTCCCTTTTGGGTTTCCCTTTTCGTTACACATTGAATTAGTATATGATAGATACAAAAATTAAGAAGTACATCTTCAGAGTAAAACCCTGCCTTATCTATCGCTAAAAAATATAAAATTATTAAAAGTAACGTGACATGATATAACTAAATATATAAAAATTACACTATACTACTCGTAAGTGTATAAAATCGTTTTTATATATTTAGTAAAAAAATATAGTTTAAAAATTAAAACCCGTCTACGGTAAGATTCTTGCTGAAAAGTATGTTTATCCAGTGAATACAAACACAGCAGGGGAAAAGCTACTAATGTATTTATTTTCGAAATGTTATAATTATACCCTTTTATTTGATACCAAACACGATATTTTTTTAGTTTATTACTTATGGCCTTTATGCTTTGGCCGCACTTGTGCCTATCGTCCCGAAGCTATTCGCATCGAATCTTCGTACGTTTTGTACACTAAATAGTTATTGCGATAAAGCGCTGGTCACACTAGCGGCTTCGTTATTTTTCACGAACTATCTGGCAACAATCCAAGATGGCGTCATCTACACAAATTATATAGTATGCCCAAGGTCATCTACGTGTTTTAAATATGGACGACGACTTTCTTTTCTTTAACATGTGTGCTAACAATTACATAATGCATTTATTGAAACCTAAAAAGAAACCTAGAAAAAAAAAGCTAAAAATTTTAACACTATTTTATCATTCCACTTCATTTTTACGCATTAACAACCGTGGCACCGTCGCACAGCACCGTCCGAACAAGTTGAAAACAAACGTCAAAATGAACGTACAACGCAAGTGCGACCACGCAGAGCGAATTGTTAGCGTGCATAAATCCTTTGATGTATCGGCACCCGCGCGATAACTACACGAAGTCCGAATATTCGGGACGATACATTACGGCCATACATAACGGCCGGTCACATTTGCGTGTATAGTGTAATAGCACGAAGCTTCGTGACGATAGGCGCAGGTTCTGCCCAAGAATTAGAGGGTGCCATGTTTAATCTTAAGTGATGAGATAATTATAACTAGCGTAAAGCCAAGATACTTTCACGTCACAATAAATGAAATATGGCGCCCTCTATAGACCATAAGTAATTAACTAAAATATAAAATAAATCAATTCATAACTTGCAGGATACCAAACGAAAGGGGTATATTACAAGCTGTTTCTCTCTGCTGTGCTTACATTCACTGGATTAACGTACTTTTCAGTAAGGATCTTCCGTAGTCGGGTTTTAGTTTTTAAAACTATAACTTGATAAATATCATGGACTGATGTGGTTGCTGCGACAAGGCTAGTTCCATTGCGGAAACTCTAAATAGCAATGTCCGAAGTTTACATTGCTGATACATTCTTTTCCTAGCTGATCACGCAAAAATGTATATTTCAGTTGAAATATGAATCCCTTATGGGGCAGGAAGAGCATTTTGGGTCTTGTTCCTTTAAGTAGACAGAGTCATGGCCTGCGAAAATTAAAGGCCACTTAATTCACTTTTAGCGTGATGATAGGTTGCTTGGCGCCATTTATATGATTCGTATTTTTCCCCATGTTCTCGATCGACTTTTCTTACTGTGCCGAAAAAAAAAACAGCCAGTACATTCTATAATTTTCTTTTTCCCTGACCACCATGTAAAATGGAATTACTTGTAAGTAAATTGGTTAGAAGGTTTTGTCGAAAGAAAATCGAGCTTTTTTGTGTATATTTCATAGACTTGCTCAGTCACCGAGGTACTAAATGCGAATAAAAAAAAGATAAAGTATCTATTTTGTTTCAGATTTGATAAAGCAGAACCCTTTGAGTGATCTTCCCGGACAAAACTACTTTAGATTTTATAAAACAATTACAGTATGAATACCTACCTATTTTAGGTATATTACGTTGCGTACATAAATAAAAATATTTCATTTTTAATCTCGTTGTTTTCTTTGTTTAATATAAATATTAGGGGTTAATAAACCTTGCCTTAAAAGGTATTAAAGAAAAAACAAAACACCCAATTTCCTTTGCTTCGGACAGGTAATGCGGCTGAAAAAAAACTAATGTCAGATTCAAGTTGAACAGATTATGTATAATTTCTCTATCCATAGAAAAATATGTATGGCAGTCGGTCGTCTGATATCTTACGTAGTATTTGAATTCTCTTTGGTCTGATACTAGTATAGTATCTGCTCCTTTGCTCCGTAGTCTGTGTGTCAATCTGAAAAAGTTTTCTGCGACCGACAGTGACTTGTAGATTTTTATTGATTTTTCTTTTCGGGAATATCTTTTTCTCTCCAATAATAATTAGTCTGCTTACTTTTGCGTTAGTTATTATTATATAAGGTAAATATATTACGAGTGAATAAATGTGCTGGTCCATGATGCTTTAGTACCGGTAACCTCAAACAGTTTCAGGTTTTTCATTCATATACTTACCTGTTAATTATTTTATTGCAGACAAAAATGGCGACTGAGACTCTTATTCCCTTAGAGTCAAATCCCGAAGTAATGAATAAATTCCTGCAGAAGCTGGGTGTTCCCAGTAACTGGGCTGTAGTAGATGTCATGGGACTTGACCCTGATATGCTAGCATGGGTACCTCGCCCTGTGATTTCTGTCATGCTCTTGTTCCCTCATTCTGAAAATTATGAGAATCACAAGAAGAAGGAGGAGAGTGATATTTTATCGAGAGGACAAGAAGTCTCCAGCAACATTTTCTACATGAAGCAAAATATCAGCAATGCTTGTGGTACCATTGCGCTTGTGCATAGTGTAGCAAATAACTGTGATAAGATTCAACTTGCTGACGGTCCAATGAAAAAGTTTCTGGATGAAGCCAAAGGATTAGATGCTGCATCTCGTGGTACTTTATTGGAAAAAACTGAAGCTATTATTAAAGCCCATAAGGAACTGGCATTGGAAGGCCAAACTAATACTCCTAGTGCTGAAGACCCTGTCAATCACCATTTCATAGCTTTTGTACACAAAGATGGAGCTTTGTATGAATTAGATGGCCGGAAGGCTTTCCCTGTGAATCATGGCACTACAACTCCAGACAGTCTACTGGAGGATGCTGCTAAAGTTTGCAAGGAGTTCATGGCTCGTGATCCTAATGAAGTTCGCTTCACAGTTTGTGCTTTGGCAGCAGCTGATTAGATTCTCCATAATTTACATGAAACATACAGCTGCTATTCTATTCTAATTATTGTCTAAAATGTCTGTAACCTAAAAATTGGTTCAGCTCTTTGCTTTAATTGTTCATGCTTGAGTTGTATTTGATACAAGGAAGGTGCAATGCAGGGCAAGCTTTTGTGATACAATAAATATTTATTATAGAATGTTGGGCATTTTTTTTAAATAATTTTCTTCAACAATTTGGCCAAATTTCAATTTGGAACACAAGCCACAGGGACGAAAACATGCTCTCAGCAAAATATTTTAATAATGAAGTAGACTTGATGTGTGTGTACAAAGAGTTGATTGATGCACACATTCTGCATGGGAACCTTCCGGGATATAGCTGTTCACTTGACTAAACATCCAAATGGTTCGATTGCCTTTGTGCTAATTAATACAAGAGTCAAAATGCATAACAGACGTTTAATATTATTGTTAAAAAGAACAACTTTTATTAAAAGTCGTGTAGTCCAATTGTTGGAATGAGCCAGTATCAAAATGAACCAACTGTTACAGAGTGCAAATGTTAGAACGATAAGAGTGTCAGAATGTATAAAATTCCATCACAATGTCACATCAAAAATATACAATTTGCATGTATGACTAGTATTTATATGTATTGTTTGTTATCATGGAGTGGAAAGGGATAGATAACCATAGCCTCAAGAAGCTACAGAAGCAAATCACAATGACCAGTTCCTAGTATGACTGTTTATCATTACAAGCCTACAGCATGTCAATTAAGATTATGAGTGTGTTCTATTAAGAGTTTGTAGTTTTTCTCCTCACTATTGCTCTTTGGGGTAACATGCATGAACTAATTTTCCTAAAATATTTTTTGTTTCAGTCACCAGCTTGCACTACTGGTAGACAGGCCCTAAACATAACTACAGTATGTACTGTACTACCCCCGGCACGTAAGTTGAACCAAAATTGAGGTCAAAGAGAATTCAATTACTATGGCGGTCGTCGGCACAGACCGCCATAATACCGTACAGGTGTTGAAGATTTGGAGGCAAAATTTTAAATTCCCAATGAAATTATCAAAATAAAGCTTCAATTTAACATCGTATTAAAATAGGCATGCTAACTGGAAAAATCTATTTGGCCCATCATTTGGACTACTTAAAAATACAGTATATTTGTTTTCTGACGGACTAAAAAGAATGACCCACTAATCACTATAACTCACTTCATAGTTGGTTGTGTATGACGTATGTTTTCTTCCAAGAAACAGCACATCTTACAAAACAAAACTTCAATTTTAAATAAAGACTGCGCGCGACTGTACACGACAACGGAGGCGTAGGAGTAGATGCAGCTACTGCGCGGAAGGATGGCGTCACTATGTTGCTATGGTTACGGGCTCTATGACACATCGCCACCTGAAAACGCATAGGTCAACTTATGTGCCGGGAATTGTACTCTCAAAAATAAATCTTAACTGTATTTAAGTTATTTGTGACATTACTTTTGCAATTCATCTTACAATGTTTGGGAATAAAATTGTGAAAAAGAAAAAAGTTGTATAATCAAATTAAGCAATGTATTTCATAAATTATTTCTTCATAATTTACATGTAAGTACAGTATCAAATAAATATTTTCTACTACACTCCTTTTTATAATAATGAAATCACAAATGCGATACACTTATATTAACAAATTCGTTCACTTATCATCAACAAATTAAATATAGTTCAGTTCTATGTAATAATTAAGACGAAGTGGTAGCTAAAGTGGCGCCCTCATTTGAAATAAATTGTTTAAAACTAAATATGATAATAATTAAAAATTTGATTTGTATCAATGTCTAGAAAGACCTTTAAACTATTTTATGAATAACCTTTGAAATTATTACTAATAGTCCGTCTAGTTTTAAAACTGTTTTTCGCCAAAAGTGGCCACTTTTATCGAAAAACAGTTCTAAAACTAGACGGACTACCAATATTACTTACAAAGATTATTCATAAAACAGTTTTAAGGTCTTTTTAGACCAGTCTTTCCCAAAGTGGGCGATAACGCCCCCTTGTGGGCGCTGGAGGCTTTAAGGGGGGCGCTAACGGGCCCAGAATAAAGTTGGGGGGCGCTGATGTGAGTGATTTATAACTTCAGCTATTTCATATTTTAAATTTCACTGAAATTAAAATCCTCTTACTACACAACATCCATTTATTAGTTCATATTTATATCCTTTTTTTATTGTACAAATATAAACTAAAAATGTAATTAATATTTATTATTTTAATGCGTTCACAACGCTATTTATATCGTTAAAGGAATCAAACACTGAAAAAATTTCGTGTTTTAAAGTTTCGCAGGTGAGGTCCCCCCCACTTCCGATACTCTTTATTATTGTAAAATTGTATTATTATTGCTATTTTTTATTTAAAATTAACAATGTTGATTATTGTTATTTTTTATAAAAGATACTCTAATGTACTGGTGTATGTATTATTATTGCTCTCTTTTGTAAAAAAGTCTAGTTTAGAATATAGGTTGAATTAAACTACAGGCAAGACAAATATGTGATTCAGGTTTTTATGGTGAAAAAAATGGGGGGCGCTACAAAATAACAGATTTTTTAAAGTGGGCGTTTGACAAAATAAGTTTGGGAACCTCTGTTCTAGACAGTGATACAAATAAAATTTTTAATTATCACCATATTTAGTTTTAAACAATTTATTTCAAACCACTTCGTCTTAATAAATCTAACCTGTGGTTCATAGTAATTTCAATAATTCTAAAGTCCGTTACGTACACAAATAAAACAGTTTAAATATATTAATTCCCTCAGCTTTTCATTTTATTGATTCAAAAACAGCTTCTGTATTTAATTTTAAATTCACAGTGAATTGCCGACACTTATCTATATTACATACTTATCATATATAGATTTAGCACTTGACAAATTTAGTCAGCATAACAGCTATTTAGTCTAGCTTCCCATATAATTTTCAAACTTTTCTTGACCTACCAAGAGAATGTAAGGTATTGCATTGAGGGCGCCACTTTTGTATACCTTTCGCTTTAGGAGCAAAGATACGTCATTCATTATATATAGTATAATTCTCTAAGTACATCTTATATCTTAAAATAATGTCATGTAAATTATCAATATGTCTATAATAGTAATCTACACTTTATTATTTTAATTAAAAGATATGTAATATCACGAATTGAGGATTATGAGACTGACAACTTTAATCTCACAAGAAATTATATTAAAAAACTAAACTATTTTTGAGCATTACAAAACATCCGCTGGTGCTGACGTAGGTGCTTCTTCAGAGTTTACGGGAGCATGTTCTAGAAATAAACAAAAAAAAATGTTAAGTACTTTATTATCAGCAGCTGAAACATTGGATACTTTGAACGCTTATGTAGTGGCACGTATGACGTCGATGAGGGTACCTGGTTCACCGTTACCGATATATCTTTTTAATAGTGCACTTCAAATGAAATTGGACCCAATGATTTCATGTCATAGTATTAAATTATTTGGTCAAAGTAACAAAAACAGTTCACTTGCGCTAGCGCCACCTTTTATCTAGTACTAGCTTTAACCCGCGACTTCGTAACGCGTAGAAGTTGAAATGGTTGTATTAGAATTTTTAATTATCTTTTTGCGTTATAAATATTGATATAACATATGAACTATTATGTTAAAATGTTTGAATACTTATAAAAAGTAACATTTTTATTAAAACGTAGGGATTAAAGGCCTCTCCCGCTCTCTCTCTCTTGGAACGCTGCAAAATGTTCAAACTAATATTTTTCTTCATTCAATTTTTGGACCCCAGTTTCACCTCCTTTGGGGTTGAATTTTGAAAAATCCTGAAATACGTACTTAGTCATTTACCACCAGGATTACTCCTGCAAAGTTTCAAATAAAATGGTCAAACTAATCTTGTTTCTCCATACACACTTTGGATCTTAGTGCACCCCTAGACCCTATAAGGTACCAAATTTCTAGACCCAGCAGTTTGTGCTGTGCGTTGATATGTCAGTCAGTCAATCAATCAATCAGTCAGTCAGTTTCTTCTTTTATACATATAGATTATGGGCAAATATGCTTCATGCCAAAATGAATTTAGTACCTGTCAGTTTTTTCGCATTAGTGCAGTTATTAACAGATTGACAATATGGAGTTGTTGAGGATCTCACTTTTTCTCATCTTAACACATTCCTGGTTTCTTTCTTCGCTGTGATGCTTCAGAGGCCGGGGTCCGCTTTCCGGCTTTTTCTTCCCCACTACGCACTGTGTTGGGCATCCTAGGTTGTGAGATTATTAACACACGTATCGTACTAGTTGAGGTTATGCGAGCGTTTCTTTCCGGCGTGGATAGAAACATAAGTTTACTATATTAGTGTGTTAACTAATTTAGTGTGCATACTGTCGGCCGATATATATACCGATTATTTGAACGCATATGAATTGTACTTTACTTACCTATCGACCGTGTATCATCACGCGCAAATTTGGGCAATAGAAGCGTGAAGATAAGGCCGGATATGGCACTGCCACCGCACACCCACGATAACACTTCGCGATAGTACGTAGTTTCGGAGCCATCTGCACTGTAACACCATATTATATCATGTGTAACACAAAATACGATATCATATCAAGTATTACATTCGAAGTATGACAATATTTTATCAATAAAACAAATTAACATATAATATTTCCTCGTCGTCCACTTCGATGGAGTTAAGCGAATGCAGAGATGCATTGGTGTATGTGAAAGAGAATTTTCCAACAGTTGCTTCTCTTCCAATGTAGATCGTAAAACCCTAATACATTAGGGAAAAGCCAATAACAGACGGAGGAGGGAACGGTCAAGAATCTGAATGGTTGCACTCAACCTGGTTTAAGCTTGACGAAACGTCAGCATAACGGACTCGCGCCCGAAGGGTCCGTAGTTATCTATAAAAAATCACGTTTGTTGTATGGGAGCTATTTATTTAATTCTGTTTCTAGTATTTTTGTAACAGCGGCAACAGAAATACATCCATCTGTAAAAATTTCTACCACCACCAACCGTCTAGCTATCACGGCCTGATGACAGACAGACAGACGGACGGACGGACAACGGAGTCTTACAAAAGGGTCCCGTTTTTACCCTTTGGGTAAGGAACCCTAAAAATGTATGTTTCGCATTAATTCTCGAGTGTATTAACTTACTACAATGCGACACAAATAAGTTTAACAAAAATGGCGGACTTTAAAGCGTGTTTGTACAAATTCCCGACACGTAAATTGAACCAAAATGGCGGTTGTCGGCGCATTATTTGTACCTGTGCCAATAAACGCTATTTTGGTTCAACTTTCGTGCCGGGAATTTGTACAAAAATGCTTTGAAGTTCGCCATTTTTGTTCAACTTATTTGTGTCGCATTGTACTTACGTAGAAGTAAGTAAAATATACTTACAACATTTGTATTACAGCTATAGCGATACCGCAAGATAGTTTGTCGGTGAAGCTCATGAGGCCGTACACGAAAGCCGAGGCCTCTGTCCGCGCCCCGACCAGGTCAGCCGTCAGGGACAGGCTCGTCACCAACATGACGGCTCCACCAAAACCTACAAAACAATTGGTGAAATTTAAACATTTGACAATGAGAGAGAGTATGAGAACTAGTTAAAATCTCTATAAGTCCATTTGTTTAAGCATTTAAAAGAATGTAAACAATCTTGACATGACTTTTTATTAAAATATACGCTTTATAAATACCATTGCAAATTACAAATAAATAATGTAATTTATAAAATAAATAATTTGTAATTTCAAGTGTATGTATAGACAAATCACACAGATTGAGTAATCCCCAATGTAAGTTCGAAACTTGTGTTATTAATTACACTTGTTAACAAATTTTTATTATTTTCAATACCCATAGATAATTTCTAGTAAATTTGATTTGTATCTACCCTCATATTATTATTACATGCGCCATATATTTTTATCACGTCACGTTTTTAAATATACCCTCATGTTGTTTTATACGAATTCATATGTCGATTCTAGTTTGTTACTAGAATATTGTAAGATTAAAGTAATTGGTGAAAGTGATTTCCTTTTTAATATATCTTCTAGACAGTGTAAATTAAGCCTGAGTAGTTTTTGTTACATTTGCGGTAAATTTATCAAAACAAAAAAAGAAAAGAAATTTTACAGAATCGGTAAAACGTGAGATGGAGAGAAGAGGGGAGGCCTTTGCCCAGCAGCGGGACACTACATCTGGCTATTAAAAAAAAAACAAAACTAATACAAAATGGGAGTGCATATGTCGCTTAAAATCCATTTTTGCACTCACACTTGGATTTTTCTCCTGAAAGCCTGGGAATCGTAAGTAACGAGCATGACGAATGTTTCCATCAAGATTTAAAGTCATTTGAAGAGAGGTACCAAGGTTTTTGGGACAAAAATATGTTGGCCGATTACTGCTGGACTATCTAAAGAGAAACTAAATCGGACCAGCATAAAAGAAGAAGAACTTTGAGTCATTTTAATCCTTTTATTGTTTATCTAAGCAAAAACTGATTTTTTTTCTACTTCAGTATCGAACTAGGGATGGTTTATTCTATAAATACACATCAGTTTCATGCGTGGGCATTTTTTGTTGTAAACCAGTGTTATGAACTACAATTGTCTGGATTAAATAAATGAATTGAAAAAAATATATATAATATCAAAAGTATCCAATGTTTTTGGGTCGCTCAAAAAGAAGTAAGTTCTTATCCTTTCAAATCTGGCCGAAAAGGATGCATATAACATAAACTAGTCTAGTTTGTCCATTCAAATGGTAAAAGACTGTCGGGCTGCTACAAAGGCGGCGCTGGCTCCGTCATAAACACCCCTTTATGGCAGCTCGACAATCTGCAAATCATTTAAATGACTGACTGAACTGTTAAGTCGCGTTTTTGTAACAGAAACAAAGACACTGTATGAGTCAAAATGATGCAAAACAGTTAATTACTATCAGTTTGTATTGTACTTCTTATACAAACATCTGTTGTAAGTTGTGAGTAATTCATTTACGTTAGTTATAAAAATAAGGTCGCATTCAACTGCACAAACAGATATTGAATTAGATAGAATATAAACAACGTCTTTGTTTAATGATATACACAAACAGGTGAAATAAGGGGAAATAGTTCATGCTTTACCAGAGAGACATACCTATATAGGTAGTATAGGTACCTAAAGTAAATAATCTTCAATTAACATAATTGTTGAGTTTTGCCCTTAAGTGAAAATGATAATGTGGATCAAGTTATGGTTTCTGTCTCACCAAAGAAGGAAAGAACAGATTCATTAATTAACTGCAAAGAAAATGTAAATTTTGAAATATAATGAGCTATTGCCCAATACCAACCTATGAGTACGGCAACTAAATATATAAAATAGGTTTTATAAATATCATCAGAGGGTATATGAATCCACACAAAACCGGCAAGCGCACATGCAGATCCCAACAAGTAGTTTATCTTTCGACTGAAGGACCTTGGGGCCAGCCGCTGCACGCCGGCCGCAGCCAGACTACCGAGGTACATCGCCAAGGGGACCACGGCCAGCGCTCGGGCCGCCAGGCCCAATGTTCGATGAAGATACAAAGGAATCAGTACCTGAGACACATTCACTACTAGTCTTGTGCTCATATAGACCCCAGATACCTGAAAAATTAAATAGATTATATAACCAAATAATCCAAAATAATCTATTATTGTGCGATCATCGATTTTTATGTATTCAGCTGGCTCCCAGCATTTGAAAAGCACGATTGTTTCTAAGTTAAAGATATGCTATGGCTTTTGAAAAACATATGACACATGTTATTATATTGATCATCATCGGTATTTATCATTAATATTAAAATGTAGATGTCAAAAACAGATATAATTTCAATACTGTAAGTATCCTGTTTAATTTCTTTTTTTATTGTTAGATTTGTTAACTTTATTACAACAAAAATGTAACAGGCAGACTTAAGCCCCAGAGCCTTTCCTACCATGCTTTATCTTTTTTTTTTGTTTTCTGATTCAAGTTTCAACAAAACATGAAGTGATGCATACCTGATACAGCAGAGGTTTGCGTAGAAATTCACAATGGGTTTCTATCCCCACTGACTCATTATTATCATAATCAATCAGTTGCCCAGGCCGCCTGCTAGTCAGTCTTTCAGTTACGGTTAAGTGAAATATTAGTGATGCTATGATGCCCACACCAAGCACTATGTACACAACTTGACGGAATTTCCATGCATCAGCTGGGCCGACTTGCTGCAAAAAAAAACCATAAAAGTGCAGTCTAAGGGGAAGTCACATGACGATGACTCATCCAATATAATATAGATTGATTGATTTCACTAGATATAGATTGATTTAAGAATTTGACCTAAAACTACAGAAACTTATTATTTTTAAAACTGCTTGATTATTTTGTTTGTTAGAAAAGGACAATGTACACAAAAAAAAAATGATTTTGAAGTTTGAGAATTTTTTTGAACATTACCTATTGTTGAATTATTATCAATGTGATTATTTTTACATTCCATGAAATAATGAAACTTAGGCTTTGTTATAGTAACCAGATTTAAATACTTGGTACTACATACCTTTTTGTCACACTCTCCAGTCATGTGCAGAACAACCCATGTGATAATGTAGACAAACAAATTAGAAAACACTGTGAATCCATACCTAAAAATGAATGTATTTTAGTAGTATGATCTCTCAAAATTGCAATATATTGTTACTTAGAAAATACACAGAATAATATAAATTAAGCTTAAGTAGAGTTGTTTATTTTTATGACCAATTGACCATGTTATAAATGTAGTCTTACTGGTTTTCAAGTAACTAAATTATTTTAATGTGAAGGATAGACAAAGCAAAAAACTTTTACACAGGTATGATGCAATAATAGTAAAGATAAGTATTAGGACACACTATGACACAACATGAATGAGACTCTTATGATGTTAGCAGTATAATGGTGGATTCACCACCTTTGCAGCCAGAGGCCATTCATAATTTGGTGCCCATTACCTTCTGTTAAAAAGCTTCCTTATAATTTCGAGTAATATCAACAAAAAAGTTACAAAGTACCTCACAGCAGTAAGATGGCTTCTGGTATGATCATCATCAGAGAGCTCGGGGATCAAGCTCAGATGGGAAATCTGCACAGCAGCCCAGCCAATTTGGAATATTAATATGAATGATGCAAAGTAAAACATTTGGGCCCATTTGTGGGTCATTGAGCATCCTATGCAAAGTGAGAAAATAAATGGAAATGATGCTAAGACACATGCTGTACCTGCAAAAAAAAAATTTTACCTTCTAGATTTCACAACAGAAGGAAGCTCTGAGATTGTACTATATTGATAAATATTTTATTAATATCAATACATATATTAACATAGGTACTAACCACAGAGATGCCACAGTTTTCTGCGACCATACTTGGCACTGACTGAATTATCAGTATGATCTGAATGATACCCTACAAAAGGTGTAGCTAGAGCATCTACTACTTGTCCAATTAACATTAAATTTCCAGCTTGACTCGCACTAAACTCAAGCACTAGATGAAAAAACACCAAAAAGTAGGTAAACCATAAACTTGCACACACATCGTTCAATATGTGGCCAACACCATATCCTAACTGAAGTTTTAAACTTGTCGATATGTCTACGAATTCATTATCCATTTTTACGTGTGTTATGTAGTATAATGAGAATTATTATTCTACAGTACACTCAAAACGCTTCTTAAACAAAATACTTGTTTTGAGATCTTACTTTTGAATTAAATAAAGCCCTTTACTTATTTCATTTACACATTTAAAATAAAAAGACAAGAATAGTATCTAAATCTAGTAAATTCAAACAACACTGTTTTCTCCGCTTTTCGTGATAAAATAAAGGTACAAAATTAAATCAATTTAAATTATTAATATGTTTTAGTTGTGAGTTGTAAATTGTGATTTTTTCAGTTGTATTATAGTAGGTACTCTATGATCACAGACGAAGTACATAGTGATTCTATGATTGAGATTTTGTGAACAGATTAGATACTAGTTACTCCGTATTTTGTGATGAAAATTCACAGACGAAGTAGTGATCAGGATCAGACAGACGTCAGACATGTCGGTATTGGCTTTTTGTATCGTAGCGTTCTTGTCGCTGATTCGCTCTCGTAGCTTGTCGTAGCGACGGCTCTTTAACCAATCAGTGCTCTCTTCAACCTTTTTTTAACCAATCCAGTGAACACATAGAAATTGCATCCTGGCAATTCAACTTTTTAACCTTCAGTACTAAGTTCCTCGGCAAATAATATTATGCCAAACAGCCTTTAGCAAAAAATGCTGGGGGAGATGGGGGGGGGGTCTTCTTTTTTGCCGAAAAAAAGAATAAGCAAATAAAACCAGTTAAGTTAATTTATGAAAATGATTTATTTTAATTTTTTTTTGCATTTGATCTGCACATTTATTTTATAAATATTTTATGATGACCCATCTAACGGTGTATATGCCTTAGAATGAATATTTAGTCTTCAAACTGACGAACGAGAAGTGGGCGTAGACGCAGCATTCGTTATATCTGAAAAGAAAATTAACATAAATTAGAGATAAATATGCAAATCATAAATCTATTCGAACTAGAAAATATTATTTAGGTTACTAACCAAACTAATATTTAGTGTTACTTACTCACATTTTTTAGCTCGTTTTTATACTAACTATATGTTTGAAATTTTATTCTAAGATTTAAATATTTTATTTATAGGTTAGTTAGACAATATATTATTTAAATAAGTTAGAACCTAGACGCTCCGAGAAGATAGATCCAATAAATAAGTAGCATTATTGAAATGAAGTAGGTACCTGAGGCTTTTTTCACAAATTCCAACTGTGATAGTTAAGAAATGGATGTAGATGCAGCATTATTTATGATTATCTGAAAAGAAAATTGATAACATAAAGTTGAGATAAATATTTAAATGATGAATCTTGATGACAATTCAAGTACCTAATATGTTCAAAAGTAGCTCAAACAAAATTATTTTTTAATCATCATCATCTATCAGCTACATAAAATTCACTGCTGATCAATGCTTAAGTACACAAACTATAAGACATTTAATATGCCAGCTAACATTATTCCGAAATTTTTCGAAATTTATTGCTTACTTTCAACGGATGCCTTGAAGCGCTAATTTAATTTTCATCTGCCAACAATATCGACATTTGAGTTTCATTGAACAGAAACATTATTAAAACATTAATTTCTTCACAGTACCTCTGCGTGTTGGATCTGTTTCCTAATATGTTCGAAAGTAGCTTAAACAAAATTATTCTTTAATCATCATCATCATATTAGCTACATGAAATCCAGTGCTGATCAATGCTTTAGTACACAAACTATAAGACATTCAATATGTTATCTGAACACATTATTTCGAAATTTATATCTTACTTTCAACTGATGCCTTGAAGCGCTAATTTAATTTTCATCTGCCAACAATATCGACATTTGAGTTTCATTGACATTTATACAGGGCTACAATAGATCAATTGTTGATTTTCAGCATATCTTTTTGTCACACAAAACCCTCTGCAAGCGCTTCATGAATAAATACAAAGAAAAATAAAAATATTACCTCATAACAATCCAATAACGCTCCGGTGAAACATTTAAGTTCTGCAATTTTGGAGGTTTATGATATGTGTGATGCCAGTGTCTTTCTGTGTTTAAATTCATCATCAGGTGTAGTATTTTCTGAAAAAAAAAATAAGAAACATTATTAAAACATCAACTTCTTCACAGTACCTCTGCGTGTTGGATCTGTTTCCTAATATTTTCGAAAGTAGCTTAAACAAAATTATTCTTTAATCCTCATCATATAAGCTACATGAAATCCAGTGCTGATCAATGCTTTAGTACACAAACTATAAGACATTCAATGTGTTAGCTGAACACATTATTTCGAAATTTATGTCTTACTTTCAACGGATGCCTTGAAGCGCTAATTTAATTTTCATCTGCCAACAATATAGACATTTGAGTTTCATTGACATTTATACAGGGCTACAATAGATCAGTTGTTGATTGTCAGCATACCTTTTTGTCACACAAAACCCTCTGCAAGCACTTCATGAATGAATACAAACAAAAATAAAAAATATTACCTCATAACAATCCAATAACGCTCCGGTGAAACATTTAAGTTTTGCAATTTTGGGGGTTTATGATATGTGTGATCCCAGTGCCTTTCTGTGTTTAAATTCGAGAATTAGGTGTAGTATATTCTGAAAAAAAAAAATAAGAAACATTATTGAAACATCAACTTCTTCACAGGGCCTCTGCGTATTGGATCTATTTCCTCACATAGGCCTCCTAAAGTTCAGGGGTGAAAAGACTCGTGAATCCAAAGGTTATACCTACAATAAGTTTTGTCATTTGAACATAGCTTTTACTATACAAAGTTATTTTTCGCATTGTAACTACAAATGCATATAAGAAGTGCTTATGCGTTATCTATGAACGAGTACTACCTAATATTTTTAGTTATGTAAACTATGGAATCTTCAAAATGTATGACAGACTAACAACTTGCTTATGCTTCACTTATTTCGCAGGTCTTCACTGAACAACGAAGAGATTTTATACTAACCTACTTTTTGCATTGAACAGAATATGAAGAAGAAAGTCTTTCCTTTTACTCATACAATGTAGCACTTGTAATTCGATCTTCTTGCATATCACCAACTATTACAAAATCGTAAGCACTAAGATAAGATATACGAGTGCAAATACAAACTTGAGCTTCGTTGACTCAAAAAAGAAACAAGATCGAGGATAGATTGGACGAAAATCACAGTCGTAGGCGAAAATGGTGAAGTGGAAAGAGGTGCGGGGAGGAGTAGAAACGTCATACAGTCGATTGCTCCAGCATTCTTACTATATATCACTGGCTACTCTGTCCATTGTGGATGGAAATGAAATCAAGGAATAATGAATGACATTGGCATTTTCCATTTTCCTGATTGACAACCGGGAATGAGATGACAGATGACATTGGGCGTTTTTTCACTAGGCGGCACGGTAACGGACGACACGGCGGTGGCTCAGAAGTGCGATTTCTGAAACGCGGAGTCACCTAAACGAATGGTTTTCCCATACAAAAACCATGCGTTTAGGTGACTCCGCGTTTCAGAAATCGCACTTCAGGCACAGATTAATAAATAGCTTCAGGCGCCGACCCAGCCGGTGCCGAGTCGTGGGCGTGGTCCCGTTTTTCCACGGCACGGCGGCGGCACAGTTGCCAACTCGGGGTTTTGTCCCCGTTTGCTTATGAGCTAGAAGTGTCAAAAGGAACATTTAAGGGGAAATAATACAAAATTAATACATATAATAAAATCGTAACCGATCGCTGTTTGTACATGGAAAATAAATAAGATAAAATATTGTTGGGGGCTTTTGTCAACGCAATAGAACTAGAGATGGGCGGTGGGTAAATACCCAATCTACTCATTTGGGTATATACCCGGTAGATTGGGTAAATACCCAATAAATACCCGTATCTTCCCGTTAGGTGGATAGATTTAACTATATGAGTAAATTCTTTGCAACTCGTGTCGAAAAGCGCGTGCATCGCTATAATATGATTTAAAACTTATATGGTGATAATTAAAAGATTGATTTGTATCACTGTCTAGTCTAGAAAGACCTTTAAACTATTTTATGAATAACCTTTGAAAGTAATATTGGTAGTCCGTCTAGTTTTAAAACGGGTTTTGGCCAAAAGTGGCCACTTTTGGCGAAAACCCGTATTAAAACTAGACGGACTATTAGTAATAATTTTAAAGGTTATTCATAAAATAGTTTAAAGGTCTTTCTAGACAGTGATACAAATCAAATTTTTAATTATCACCATATTTAGTTTTAAATATTTCAAATGAGGGCGCCACTTTAGCTACCACTTCACCTTAAAATGCAGGTAGACGTCAAATACGATATTAAAATATATGAAACAATCTTACTAATCAAACAATGAAATAGTATATTATGCAATTAGTGAATAAAGGACGGATTTACTTCGAGGACCATAGATGAATTAAGAGCAGGCGGAGGTTTCTAAAGACTGAATCACGACCGTAGGGAGTGATTCATGGTGACTGAATCACAAGCGTAGTGAGTGATTCAAGTGTTAGAATCCTGAGCAATGCGAGTGATTCATGGCTCTTGATGTAAATCCGCTTTATTCAAAAATCATACTATACATTATACCATGACTAAGAGAATAATTTTTCAAAACTAAAAACCGACTTCACCACCAAACTACACAACCGGTTTTAATAAATATATAATTTATGGGATCACCTGACAGGTATTCCCTTTAAAAAAAAAATATTGTAAATCGGTAAAAACGTCTTCGAATAAATCGGTCAACATATATAAAACATAAGATTCCACCGAATTGATAACCTCCTCATTTGGAAGTCGGTTAAAAAGAAAAATTTAAGTGAAAATAGACATTTAATGAAGAAAAACGAAGGTTAAAATAATTAAAATGGACATTAAAATTGGAACAATTACTAAAATTAAGAGTAAATTGTTCTAAATTCAAACATCAAAATAGTGAGTGCATTTTATTCATTGTTTTCAGTGAATAAAATAAACTTTTCAGAATGGTATAAAAATACTTCTTTGACTTATTGTCATTTTTTTGATGAGAGATGTGCAAGGATATATTTTTATGTAAAAACTAGCTTTTGCCCGCGGCTTCGCTCGCGTAGGGGTGTAATTTATCAAAATCCTTTCTCAGAGGATGCCTACGTCATAGTAGCTTTATGCATGCAAAGAATCAGCCCGATCGGTTAAAAATTGACAAAGTTTCATACAAACTTTCATCCCCTATTTTATCCCCTTGGGGGTAGAATTGATCAAAATCCTTTCTTAGCGGATGCCTACGTCATAACATCTACCTGCATGCCAAATTTCAGCCCGATTCGTCCAGTGGTTTGGGCTGTGCGTTGATAGATCACTATGTCAGTCAGTCAGTCACGTTTGAGTTATATATATTTAGATAAGTAAAAAGACCTTAAATGCGATGTCAACATACTCGTATGTGTAATCGACAGTCCTTGTCTGTTAATATCATTCATTATCTTAAATAGCTAATAAATTACTTAAAAATAAATATAATAATCTAAACTAAATAAAAATAATAAATACCTATATCCATATTAATTAAAATATTACACGACTGCAATGCTAATAATTTGCGGGGTCTGCTCTGCGGAAGAGGGGCAGTGAAGAAATGCCAATGCCACGCCGCCGCCGGCGCAGAGCAAGTGATGAATCTTGTTTGACGAGCGAACGATTCGGCTCGACTGCTCTCAAGGCGATCGCACATCGCTCGGCGCTCCGCCGCTATAACACGTCACGTTACGTGTCTTGCATCTTTTGCCTAATTGTATCGTTTATGAATAACTTCTGAAAATCCCGCACTGGGTAAGTTATTCAAAATGTTCTTTTAGAATAAGTATAAATTTTATTTTAGATATACTGATGGTAGTATAACAATTCCTTCGTAATCGACACTTCACAGGTACTGCTTAATAATAAACGGTATTTCTATACATGTTACATAAGTTACATAAGTTTTAATGCCAGCAGTTATTAATGTAACCGTTTCTGCTTAATTGCCACTTCATACCAGATTAGATTAATGCCTGGGTCTCCGTTTACACTGTGACAGGTGAAGGCGTGAGCATGTGTATGTATGATTGTTCAAAATATGTACTTGCATAAATACTTATAAAGCCACTTAGACTGCTATGCCAATGCTTTTTCTACTATTGAGTGTTCCGTCTGTCTAAACGGGAACAACGCCCCGGTTACTTATGCTGCCGGTTGCGGTTGCAGAAAACTTCTGATTTCTAGCAGAAGACGGCAGTCAAGGGAAGTGTGGCTACACCTAAATCCAACCTCGTAAAAGCCTACCTGCGACCCAGAGACTTATTATTAATTTCGTTAAATAAATAATTTCTTCTTGTACTTATACGTCGTCGTTTAAAAAGTCGCCGAGTACATTTTTTGATTGCTTATCTAAGAGCCAAAACTACTAATTTCGGGGTTGATCCCGGAACAAAACATATTTGTATTAACACGTTCTTTTATTATTAATACTGCACGGGTTCCTCACGTAAAGAGTCAGGTACTGACTCTTTACGTGAGTAACCCGTGCTGTATTAATAATGTTTGAGTCTCACGTTAGTTTTAATCAAAGAGTTCGTTTATTCCCCATCAACTTGTAATAACATCATCAAATTCGATGTCAATATTTAGCATTTATATAGGGAGAGTAGATTTATTTGACTGCAAATGCAACAGCGAAAACTACAGATTTGCTCCGGAACAAAATATATTCGTATTATCATATCATATCATATCATTTATTGCTTCCTTAATGTATCATACAGGTCTTTATAAACAAAATAAGTAACAATTAAGGACCCTGACGGGCGCTGCAATGGGGAAGGGCCACGTCCATATTAACGTCTTCTTCGAGCTCCCATCAACTTGTCATAACATTTCACATAAAATAGTATGCCAGGTATTTATCCGTATCTACACGTTGTATGGGAGCATACGAATTGACAGGTCTTAGTTTACATTTTTTACTGGCAAATGTTTGCAAACCCAATTATATGTTATAATAAGCAAATAGACATCAAATAAGATAAAATCTGTTCATTTTATATGGAAAGCATTAGTGATTTATTTTTTTGTTATTTATCTATATTGTAACGTTGTACATAAATTATTATGTTTTTAGAATTTAAATTAACCGTAATTTTCACTTTTATGTCAACGAAATGGTTTTCTTATTCACCTTCCGCACGAATACGGATCCCTAATGTTCTAGTAGCTACCAGGCCGTCGATAACGGTACTTAGTAGGCGTGGCTTAGGACCGCTGCGCCTGCGCAGCCGCGGGCCTTGAACGCCATTCACGCTAAGGCAGCCGGCGAGCGCGTGTGTGTCGCTTCTCCTTATAATAAGACCGCGTGGCGCGCCGTCGCTCGTAAATGTTATATTTTTGAATTTTAATAAATATCATATTTTGTTGGAAGATCGTTGTCCCCGATAGGGTAAGTGTTAAACAGTGATAAAAACCTTTTTTTTGTTAGTGTTAAGCGTGTTATCCTGTTTTCAAATTACCTTTGATCCCGTCATTAAATTTAGCTTTTGGCGTTAACAAAAAACCAGTGATTTGTAAGGCATTTAGAGTACTTAGTTAAAATGAATGTTCTCATTGTGTTATTTCTCTCGCTTTTCTCTCATTTCATCTGTAACTCCGTCTGATCACGCTCGCCGCCGCATCACCAACTACCTACCTACCTACTTTTTATACCACATTTCTAGTGGTAGTGGCTTGGCTTTGCTTCGGTGACCGTGATCGACGGAAGCTTGCGGAACGCTGTGCTTACTCCGGACTCTGCTAATTCCAGGGAACCAAGTTAGAAGTTACGAGGAGAAACGCCCTGCGTCATTCACGCAGCCTTACGAGCGTCTCTTCGGCACCAATTTCCCGGCGTCATCCACGCAGCATCATCGCAGCCCTCTCCAGCTGCAACCTCAAGCTACCGCTGCCGCCTACCACCCGTCCGTCGTCATCACTCTCTGCCAGGGAAGTAGGATTACGAAGCAAATTATCAGCCGGGCATCGAACCACGCCCCTTAGTTACAATAGTGCTTTCCAATATAAACAAATTAAGTTAATTGTGTTTACGCGTTCGTTTCATTTTAAAAAAAGGCGGCCATACCCGTAACAATATATATTTATTTAATAATACATAACATAACCATTCCACATATTTCTACACATACTTAGAGGACTCCCACTCATTTTAAAATAAATATCGCAATCTACCCACCCAAACGGGTAGATACGGGTATTTACGCGGTGCATATCGGGTAAAATATATTAAAACGTGGGTAAATACCCGGGTAGATGCCCATTTCTAAACGTGCCATACATCTTCATTCTTCATACATTTTCGCGTCCACGTTGCCAATTGTCATCGCCGTCGCGTCGCTAGCGCCGACGCCGTGCCGGGTAGTGGAAAAACGCGCATTTCCTTCATTACAGCAGAATTTTTTTAATTGATGTCAATTAGTTGTCAAAGTCAAACAAAACTATTTTTCCTTTACGGTCGACGAAAACGAAATCAAAAACACGAGCGCGAGTACATATTATAAAGAATAAAACTGTGGAATAAAATTAGACCGTTTTTGTAATAATTGTGTACAAGTTAACAAATTGTACATAATAACTGCAGTCATCTTAAATAAATGCGAAGATATGTATTCATTAATACGTCTACTATTTTTTATGTTACCAATAATTAATGCTCATAGCGACGATTTTAAAGAAGAAATATTCATAAAACCTTTACCACCCACGCATATTTACACATACTTTCAGTTTATAACATCGGTAAACAACCAGACTTCATGTAAGTAGATACTGCTTCTTGTCTTGAATTTGTATTATGTTTTTGCACCTTTCCATGGAAAGTACATTTTTTATATTACAAACAAATAATATTTTCAGTCCAACATTCTCACATGTCTCCAAGATCTCTCGGTGAAGTGATATCGCGTTTTCAAGTAGAAGAGTTACACCTGACATTAACAGAAGGACAATGGAGACATCATCAGTGGGGTTACCCAGTAATGGATGCGGCTCCCGGCGCTGAGCTCTATGCATGGTTTGAACCGAAAGTAACAGATGTCGATGCTCAATGGAGAAAATTAAGTGCTACTTTGTCAGGAATATTTTGTGCTTCTCTAAACTTTATAGATAATTTCAATACTGTTGTGCCTCAAATGGCATTATGGCCGACTGGTGCAGTGAATCCAACACAAGATGTGACATCGCAACTGAGATATTCCTCTTTACCTAGAGAAATAGTCTGTACTGAGAATTTAACACCATGGAAGAAGTTACTGCCATGTGAATCAAGTCAAGGATTTTCAGCACTTCTTAATTCCAGACTGATACACAATACCAACTATCATTCAATTGGCATTCATGTTAGAAAAATCTGCTCAAATGAGGATTGCACTGCAACGCATCTCGAGATCAAGCAGACAGTGGCACTTGTCTATGACTCAAAGATCATTAATAGTATGGATTGGTCATTCAGAAAACTATTTGGGCAGGGCCTACCTGGAGCCTGTCCTCTTTCATCTGCGAGCACAGTATATGTAGATGTCACTACAAACGATTCACAACCATTTAAGCTTACTCCGCCTCCAGATAAAGTAGTTCTGTCCCTAAGAGGAGGCAGCACTACTAAGCTGGCTGTTTACAACATAGAACCTAATGGCCAAATGATTAACATTGGAGCCAAGTATGACGCAAGCAACAGTTTAATGGTGCCCTTACCACCTCCACTATATTTCAATCGCTATATATTAGGATATGGTAAAGAATTTGGAGGGATTGTCACAGAATTAGTTAATAATTATTGGACTGCTATTGATGTTGTGCTATTAGAAAATGCTCCGTGGTGGTTGCCAATACAACTTAGCACCTTAAGAGTCAATGGAGAAGCAGAAAGCAAGTTGATTTTGTCACAATACTATTCTCCTGGGCGTAGTCGCCAGAAACCTTACCATTTGGAGTTGATGCTGAGATTGCCTCCGAGATCCACAACAACCATAACTATTGATTTTGAATTTGTGTTTTTGAAATGGCAAGAATATCCACCTGATGCTAATCATGGGTTCTACATTGGGTCAGCACTTATATCTGCCAATCTACCTACAGCCAAGAACTATACCAGTCTCCCTTTAACTGGCACAACATTTGATTCAACATTTAATGCTTCAAAACCTTGTAAGTGTATAATTATTCAAATTATATCAAATCATATAAGATATTGCTATGTTACAGGAATACTTCCAAAGAATACTTAATTTTTAGCTCCTGATCCAAAAAGAGGGGTTACTTGTTTGACGCCAATGTCTATCCGTCTGTCTGTCTGTTTTTTCGTACTTCTCAAACAGATGGACTGATTTTGATGCAGTTTGTTTTACCTGAAAGCATGTGTGGTTCTTAGCTATGTTTAATGAAAATCGGTTCAGCTGTTCAAAAATTATTGGGGGCGAACACTTGAAAGTCGAGTGTATTTCATTTTGTCTAGAAAATAAACTTGTATACTATCTAATAACATTTCAAGCAATTACACAATCCATTTCAATTCGATAAGAAGAAGAGCAATAACATTCTGTAATATAATTATGTTAGTTATTCCCCCTTTGCTTTCAGGGTACCCAGCTGTATTCAGAACCAATGGAGGCATGGTATCGCTGCCGACGCCAGATTTCAGTATGCCATATAATGTTATTTGTCTTGCTTGTACTGTGGTGGCTCTAGCCTTTGGGCCTCTCCATAATATTTGTACCAAAGAACTAATTCTTAAACCCATAGGCTTACCCGTGTCCTTATCACAAAAACTAATGAATTTGATAAAGAGAAAGAAAGATTAGCATTTATAGATCATTCAATAATGATTATGTTTACTTCAAATTTTAATAGGTTCACTATCTATAACTGTATATAAGTTTAAGATGTTAAGAATTATAGGAGGAAAATAAGATAACGAAATCTTTATTATAAATCGAAACACTGTTGTCATTATTATAAACACGCCTTTTTCCCACAGGGGTAAGCAGGTATACAATATGTAAGAAAAATCCTGTCCGATCCTTGTAGGAGCAACTCAGACCGGCAATATGAACAACTTTTCCTATGGGACCAATGCATTTCATACAAAAGTGTTCGGCCCGCCCGGCAATTCGTATGAAAATGTCGATTTTTTCTTCGAGTTTCTAGTATTGGCCCCTTGGGAAAAGTTGTTTATATTGACGGTCTGAGTTGCTCCTACAAGGATCGCACAGGGTTTTTGTTACATATTGTATATACCTCATATTTTGTCTATGGGCTACACACAGCATGGTTAACTATATTATTACAGCTGTATTTCTTAGCATCTTAATACTTATATTATGTGAGGTCTACATAGGTATCTATTTATTGGAACGAAGTTCCTTACGGCAGGCTTGGAGGAGATAGGGATTTTGCTGCGCGACCGAACTGAAAAAAATGTGATAGTAAAACCGTAAGGATGACCTCGTTAAATAAAACCGTTAAATGAGACGTGCGCAGGCGCGACAGTCGTATACACAAGCGAGTAGTGTATAATACCTTTCTCTTCCTTTGAGCCGATTTTTCTTTTGCAAATTGTGTCGATTCTACATTAGCCGAAGGAACTTCGTTCCTACCTGGTGTCCCACGACACCACATTTCTTTTTTTATTGATTTATATAGTTGTGGAAATTGTCTTCTTATTCTTCTTTAGGATTTTGTAGATTCTAAACTTTTTTTCTCTCAGTACAACTTTAAAACTTTTGCCCAGACAAGAACAGAGCATCTCATTTTAAGGCGTCTTTGAATAAGCCGGTGCCGACTGCCGGCTTTGCCGGCGCGCCCACTATATTCCTTTCATTTGAACGAATAACTGTACATCTCTCCCTGTAGAGATGTCGTGGCCATATCGTAGATTTGATCACTTTATGAAATGATCGAACATTTCATGAAATGGTCGCATTTTATGAAACGGCCGACTTAATTTAACCAGATCATGAAATCGTCAACGTTTCACGATTTTGTCATCCACGTTTGGCCGGATCGTATAAACAGACTGAAAAAAGCAAACAAAAACAAAAACTTGTGACAGAGCGCTATAGGTAGGTTAAGGTTGCGGTCGGGTGGCCCTTGGGCCACCCCAAGCCGCACAACATGGATGTATAGTGTAAACTAAAAATATAACAATTTTACGACATAATCAATCATTTCATGAAGTGACCCGGTAAATTCATGAAATGGTCGAAATTATTTGATCATATCGAGAAACAATTTCTTATCATTGATTCGCCCAATCCACATCACGATGTGGCCAGTAGCCAGTGCAACATTTCATGAAATGCGACCATTTCATGAAATTCTCGATCATTTAATTAAGAGATTAGATTTACGATATGGCTACGACATAGTCACAAATATGACAATGCCAAAGTATTTTCAAGAATAAAAAAAAATTATTTCACATTGCATATTTAAGTTGTATTATTAGATAGGTATTTAAATTATTTTTATGACTCTCCTTATCCCTACCGAAGAGTATAAGAGACTGTGTAATAAACAAATTTAAATAATGGTATTTTTTTTTAATATTACAATAAATGGATTTTGCGCTTGAGTATTTAGCACGAGGACCTAGACGCACTTCTCTATATCCATAGCTTCTGGCTGCTCTGGCCAAGTATGGCTCTGGTAGTACAGAGAGGGTCGTGCTCCTGCAGTGGAGACAAAAGAGACCTGATTATGATACCTGTTGGAGGTACTAAATGGTGCAAGATACCCTTTTATATGTAATCTGACGCGCTCAAGTAAATAATAAAGTTCCCTCTTGGGCTCCCTAACTACGAGATACGGACAGGCGATATTGTTTGCGTTTTCCTTCTCTCCAGCACCCTCAAAGATTCCCGTGATAAAGGAACAGCGTATTATAATATACTACGAAAGAAACTTCGTTCCAACCGAGTGTTCTACGAAATATCACTCTTTTTTAGGGTTCCGTAGCCAAATGGCAAAAAACGGAACCCCTTATGGATTCGTCATGTTTGTCTGTCTGTCCGTCCGTATGTCACAGCCACTTTTTTCCAAAACTATAAGAACTATACTGTTGAAACTTTCTAAGTAGATGTATCGCATTAAGATTTTTACATAAAAATAGTAAAAAAAAACAATAAACTTCAAAAATGATATCGAGGTTTCTGATATCATTTTTTTCTAAATTCAGAACGATCCGCAAGCTCACCGTCGTCTAATAGCGCGAACGTGTTGACAGAGCCTCGGGCGCCGGATAATAAGACAGGTACTATCTTGAGAAAGGCTGCAGCCATAGGCGTACCCAGGTTCTGGGCCAGGGGGGGGGGGGGGGGGGGGGGTTCAAATTTAAATCAGGTTTGTTTATAAGTTTCTCATTAAATAAATCATTAGATTATGTCGTAAAATTGTTATATTAATAATAAATAAACATATGTAAATTATAGCAGCTATTTAAAACTAAAAGTTAAATCACATAAGACTGTAATATAGATTATGACGTCTTCGACGGTTTTATTTACTTGAAAGCAATTTTCTTGCGGTGGTTCTTAGCAATGTTTGATGAAAATCGGTTCAGTCGTTCAAAAGTTATTGAGGGTGAACGCTTGAACGCGGTTTTGTTATTTGGCTCGCAAATAAACTTGATAAATGTTGTATATTGTATTGCAAATGGCAAAAAGTTCTTTTTCTTAATTTTTATCTATAAAAGTAGACAGTTAGTAGGGACGTTAACAAAATCCGTGCCCCCCCCCCCCCTCGGTACGCCCATGGCTGCAGCCGTTTTCTTCCTGTAAGTCCACGTCGACGCGACGACCTCAGCGTTGTCTTCCTTTTTGACGAAATGTGGAAATTATGAAAGCTGTGGTGTGTTTTTTCGCAACCGTTGATACTGCATTTCGTCTTTGAACACTTGTGCGATTTGCTTTTATACTTGAGACACCGAAAATATAAATTTTTACTCATTGCGAGTTCCCATCTTCTTAAATTATCCGCTTCTATAAAAATCACGGCGGCTGCATGTCTTTTCGCGTTGCAAAGTATACAGGCGCACTTTTTCGGGCTTGAGTCGAACTGGATTCCACCGCTCTGTACACATGCGATGTGCCTTGGTGTTCGGCCGCTGTGGCTTGACTGTTGTGGACGTGCTGCCTCCGAACGATGCACACTTTCCCGCTTCTATGTTGAGGAAATTTTCTAATTTCAGTAGCTCCGGCTCCTCTGCTTAATTCATGTAGTTGAAATCGAACCATCATAACGTAGCTGTGACGTAAATTTGTCGATCGCTGCTTTGCTGACTTGCAGACTATACAGGTACCACATCTTGCCGAGCGAACGTGGAGTAGCGATGATGTAGGTGAATTTGGTGGTGAACACGCGGATATCCTTGGGCTCGTCGGTGGGACGAGGCAGCGAATGTAGATTCTTTAGCTCGGCTAAGGCGATGTCGTCAGCTCGTCCGAAGCAGTTTTCCAGCTGGTACATGATTACTGCGGGCTTGCTGCAGCTGCTACGATGAATCAGAAGCTTTTCTACGGCTTCCTTTGCTTCACACTGAAGACTACGATGGAAGCGGGTGATGTTCTCGTACTCGGAGAAATAACTTGCAGATTCTACGTATGCCATTTTGAACGATATCCATTCTTGAGGCGATCCGTGGAACGGTGGTAGGTCAATAGTGTGACGCGGGTCTCTATTAGCCCACACTATTGCGTTCGCGAGTTCAAGCGTATCTCACGGCTTCGGTACGGCGACGAGTACCCAGGCCAGCGGCGTTTGTGGTCGTCGGATTAGCGGACGAGTAGGCGCTGGCGCTATGCGTAGGCACGTTTGCCGCTTGTGGAAAAATATTACGCGGTGGTTCGAACGATTCTTGAGGTACATACGGCACTGCAAGTGCGTGCAGGGGACGTGGCTGACTATCGTTCAGCCACTCGGTGACTGGACGCGCGGTGTGTTGCTGTGTCCGGTATCCGCGTCGTCTTCTAAATCTGTGTCTTCTTCAGCTTCAACGATGGCGATGCGGGCTGCGGCCAGTTCTCACTGGATCCGCAGATATTCTTCTTTCGCACGGGTGAGACGTGCAGCCTTCTTGGACTTCTTCGACGATTTGTCTCGGGGGCGCCTGCCTCTTTGTGGCTGTGCTGTGATGCGTAGTGGTCGTAGTAGCGGTAGCGCTCGCAGTCCTGTTGGTGTCCGTCGTTAACGTGCCTGTCGTGGTCCGGCTCGATGCTGTTGTGCCGCTTACGGACGAGGATATTACCTCCGAAGGAACTATCGGTGTGGAGGCCCCCCGCTGAGACACAGTTTCTGTTGCAGGAGAGAATTAAATACTTACAGATCGCGAATAAAATGTAACAAAGTAGGTGTACCTCAGGGAAGCATCTTAGGACCACTTTTGTTTCTACTTTATATAAATGATTTGCCAGAAGTGACGAAATATGACTGTACGCTATTTGCTGATGACGTATCGATTATAGTTTCTTGTTATGACATTAATGTATATAATGATGAAGTAAATAAAACAATAAGCAATATTATAACACGGTTAAATAATAATAACTTAAACGTAAATCTTAGTAAGACGACATATACATATACAGTTTATAAACCATAATGGTAATAAACAACCCTTAACTATTAATTCCTCAAATGAAAAATATGATGTATCTTGCCAAATGAAATTTCTAGGTATCCTATCAGATGATAAACGTTATTGGAATGAACACATTGATCAACTATGTAAAAAAATTGACTCATTTTCATATGCTCTATGGAGGCTCACAAAAATTAGCAATTAAAAGGTAGTTGTTCAAGCATATCATGGATATGTAAACTCATTGCTCAGATATGGCATTGTAATTTGGTGTAACTCTTACGATGCACACCGAGCACTGCTTGCACAAAAACAGTGCATTAGAGCTATATTTGACACGGGCCCCTTAACGTCATGCAGGCCGTTATTTCAACAACTAGACTGTTAACTGTTCCATGTATCTATGTGTATTTATAATGTGTTTTCATTAGAACAAACAAGCAACTTTTTGTAACAAAAAGGGACTACTGTAATTTCAATACCAGGTATCCCAGAAATCTTGTGGCACCTACCCATACAACCACATTATATGGCAGAAATGCTTATTGCATGGTAGTCAACATTCATAACAGGCTAGATAACAAAATGAAACTATTGCCTCTAAAGGAGTTCAAAATCAAATTAAGAGAGTGGCTGGAGGAACAGTGTTTCTACTCCGTTGACGAATATTTTAATTATTTTAAGTATCGGTCGCAGCTCACATATTTTTGATCACTTGGTGGGTGTTTTACATTTCTTTTTTTCTTTAACTGTAGGAGTAACAATTAATTGACATGCATGTGTAAACACGAATATGAAATTAATGATTTATTATTGTAACATTGACATATTTATGCATTTCTACTTATTAACCATAATTATTAGATATATTTTACTTGTACTTAAAACAAATTTTGCATGCCAGACTCTGGTGAAAAGTGCTTGTATCTACATATATATTATTATTTTAATTAAGTACCCTTGTAACCACTTTTCTAGCAAATAAACTTGATTTGATTTGATTTGGTTGCGGTGACTTGCTGTACTGGCGGCGACGACTGCACTGTTGTTTGGTGCCAGTACCGGACCTAGATTTTTTTTGAGGCGGGGCAAAATGTGCATATAGTGCTGGTTTTGCCGCCTACTTGTTTACTAGTACCTGAATAGTACGAATACACCCCGTACCGTAATGTTCAGGTACTAGTAATGCCGTAGCCAGGGGTGTACTCCAGGGGGGATTTCGGGGGGGGGGGGGTTTGAGGGTATAACACCCCCCGAAATCTTAGAGCCAACCAGCAGACAGTAATGGTCAGTTAAGAGATTCAAAACGAGATGCGACTGTGCATTTTTGAGTAGTAAACAACTTTTATACTTCTTCAAAAGTAACCAGACGCCGCCCTCATTCCATATCGGTAGCATGGGAGGGGTGGTTATATTCGATTTTGCCGCCCCTTTGACTTCGCCGTCCGGGGCATGGGCCCCGGCTTGCCCCCCCTAGATCCGGGGCTGCTTGGTGCGCTTCTGCCCTGCTTCGCGCGCCGGCTGTTGACCGTGTGACTGGCGTCCTGTCTTGCTGTACGACGAAATCTTGCTAATATCCGGCTGCGTAGGAACAGAAAATGTGGCGAACCAACCACATTTAACGGACAGGCCGCTGGTTGCTTCATCGGTGAAGGACGATGGGGTCCGTTTTCCTACCTACCTACCTACCTATTGTGTGGTGGCTAGCTCGGAGTATCGAAGAAACGGAGTAGTACAGGTTGAAGAAATGGTGTAGTACAGATCGAAGAAACGAAGTAGAAAGTCAAAGAAATGAAAAAGACGTTTGACTATTAAAGAGACGAGCTAGGCCACCGTCTAAAACCGAACGAATCGATCACAAACACCGCTATACACGACCGCGATAGCTCCTACAAGGACCTTTCTTCGAAATCTTCTGTGCTTTCTGTAGATCCTCGGAGCTTCTGTAATGCACTGTTCGATTTGCACTGCGCTAGCGCGCCGGTCTCTTTGGCGTTCTATTTCGCGGCGTTGGGGTTCACACGTACCTATAGCGGTATCTCGCTCTAATCGTACTCATTCGAACACTATAAAACTCGCGCAGACGAGGGATTTTTGTCCGCGGACTTTTTTGTCCGCTAAAATAGATCGCTTACAACTGCATCGAGTAACGCAAACGAGGGATTAAAAGTACCGCGTACAAAATGTCCCCCGAATAACCGAGGATATGCAGAGAGCGGACCGCACAAAAGTACGGGGGAGTCCCCGAAAAAAATAGAACTCGTGTGACTAAGCGAAGCAACGCACACGGCGGTATTTAGTCCGCGTTTGTTCTTTACATTTTCGGGCAACAAATGATCGCACACCGTGAGCGTTGAGTTCGCGGTAAATCCGCGGCGGACTTTTTATTCGCGGAGCGTACTTTTTTCTCCGCCGCGGAGAAAACTCCGTCGTCTGCGCAGGCGCTAGAGTACACTGTTGAGTGAGTTACAATGTATATACATTATTTACTAAAACTTATGTCTTCTATTTTATAAGAACATCAAGTGTAGGGGAAAGTGGCCCAAAGCGGGTACAAGGTAGCGGCACGAAACTAGCGCTGACCTTGCTTGCGCAGAAGTCAAAAATTAATACCGTACCCGTTCGCAGTATCCCCTCTACATGTCGCTCAGCGCTAAACTTACGTGCCGCCGGTAAAAATAAGTCATTTTTATATTTGAATAGGTTTTATTTTATTATTTGTTACAAATATTAATTAAACTTTGTATTTACAACTCTACAAAACACTCTTTTAAATAATCACTAAGAAAAATCAAAAACAAACCAGTCTGTCATTTTACCCTCTTTGCCCGGAGGGGGTGCCCAAAGCGGGTATGGCCTTTGGAGGGGGCGTTAAAAGATAGGGTGTACCAAAAACCACAAAAACTAAAAATATATTTATATTTTTTGCATGTATAAATAATAAACTAAAATAAATGAAATAATTCAAAAATAAAATTATTCTGTTGGGTCAAGCGGGTAATAGGAACAAAAGGCTACCAGTTTTACCCCTACCCGCTTTGCCCAAAAGCTACTTTTACAGATTTTGTACATTAACTTAAAAATATTTATTAGAAATGTTGCTAAACAATGGGAATTTTAATACATTTTAATGCAAAATAACACACAAATTTATAGAATATAACTTTAAACAGATTGAAATAATCGATATTCACATACCTTGATATATTTTAGTAAAAAGAGCAAATTTAAAGATTCTACTCTCACAACTCAACCACGTGATGCCGCTGTCTCGTTCAAACTTACGATTCGTTACGTGTTCGGATGTTCCCGCCACACTCACACCTTTGTACAATCGGCTTGTATTAGTGAAAAACGAAGCCTACCCGCTTTAGGCGGTATACCCGCTTTGGGCCCATTTCCCTAGACGTGGCGATCAGCCCCTACAATATACATATAATCTTACAAGATTCTATCATCTAATCAGTATATAATCTTACAAGATTCCGTTATCTAATCTATTTATCTATTAAGTATTGTATTGACTAACAACTGAGCTATTTACTAACCTATGCCAATATAATATATCATTGACCTATGCTATTAAATCGTGTATGATGCAAGTGATTATTTACTGAGGCGTGCACCTACGCCAAATGGGAGTGAATTGAAAGACAAAAAACTATAATTTTATTAAACTCAATCCTACTACAGTCAGCTAAGTAATCTATAACGCACTATTTACATACACTTGTCTATTATCACAGTTCTGTCTGTTATCACTTCACTAGAGTCTCTGTCACGGTTTAAACTAGTTCGTCGTGCACATCTCTCCCGCCCGGTGTTCCGGTACCACAGTCGGACACTTCGTCGGCAGGATGACCAGCTTTTTGGTGGGTCGTCGTGGGACTCCTCCCCCTGGTGCGCACGTTGACTGTTCTGATGATACCGTCGGGGCCCGGATATGTAGTTATGATGAGTCCTCGCGGCGTCGAGTTGCGAGGTAGGTTCCTCTTAGTACCACGTTGCCTATCTGGATTGCGGGGCCCACTTTATGGGGCTCCCGCCGGTGTTGCAGGTCAGGTAGGTACTCGCAGATCTACCTGGGCCAGAAGAGGTCGGCCAGGCGTTGAGCGGCTCGCCAATGTTCGCGCCCGACGAAGTCGTTGTCGGAGGCGCAGAGACCGACAAGACAGCTGTGCAGGCAACTATGTATGCTCGCCTTTGCTGTCGCTCGGAGTCGAAGTAACTGTTTGGCGGCGCCCGTCCGATAATTCTATTATTAAAATTATCGGACGTAAAAATATATTACATCCTTTTATTAGATAGGTTGAGATTTACAAAGCGTAGTCTTCTTTAATCTAAGCTTGCTTAAGGTCTCGAACCTAAAAGCATCATAAGCTTAGAAACATAGACCTAGATACTTTTTGTACAATCGGTAATAAGATAACTGTGCAATAGTGCATATTTTTTAGACTCTTTTAGATCGATAGTTTGTTTCTAATCAAAGAGAAAATTTCCACAGGAATATCATTTTGACGCATAATAGTCAATTTGACTCGCAAAAAAGACGTTTTTTAAGCGTTTATTAATCTTGGTTTTATATTGTAAGTTCTTTGAATGCGTTATTAAATTATTATTTTTATTTAAGTATTTACAAGCCTTTCTCTTTTTGAATGGAATCAAGATTGCGGGAAGGAGAAGGGTAAGTTCGTACTGTTCTACACTCGATTATCTACTCTTTATTAACGTAACTAGTTGTTTAATAATTTTGACCATTTCTAAAAAGTCTTGCTCTAAAGCTCCCAATACATTCTGCCTGGCGGCTAATGTGTGTGATGTATAGCCATACATTAATACTAGCATCTTACTTTTCACCTACACTCGCGCTTACAGCTTACAGTTGTAAGCTCAAGTAAGCTGTGAAAGTAAAAGTAATGATAAGAAATTGCGGTCACCTCTATTTTAATCCCTACATCCTATAGATCTAGCGAAGAACTAAAACTTTTGGAAAGAAACCATGATTTTCAGGGTTCCGTACCCAAAGGGTAAAAACTAGGCCCCACTACTAAGTCTCCTAAGTACTAAGTCTCTTTATGAACTACTGTTTACAGTTTAAAGTGAGTATAAATAAATAAATAAATATATACGGACAAATCACACGGATTGAGCTAGCCCCAAAGTAAGCTTAGGGTGAGTACTAGTACTTATTCTGTGGCTGAGGCTTGTGTTATTTATGAGATATTAACCCAACGGTGCTATATTTTATAATAAATCCATATATAGATAAACAAACACCCAAGACCCAGAACAATTTGAATAAGGCCATTTTCCAACTTGCCCTGGCTGGGGATCGAACCCAGAACCTCCAGATTGGCGGTCTAGCGTGTTGACCATACGCCACGGAGGTCGTCAAAAGTTCAAAGTGAGAAAGTGAAGCTTTTCTACGCACAATTGCAACGGCCACTTATGGCGTAGGTGCGTAGAAAAGCTTCACGAGGAGACAGAAGGTGGTCTATGGAACTCAGTAATAAGACGACGCAACTCCATCGAGTTTGGGCTTATTTCATTTGTCTTCGTACTTCGGCCTCACAATAAAAACTTGTTGAAATAAATAAAAATGAAATTTTTTAAAAAAACTTTTCATTTTATTTGATTAGTCTCGTTGTTTTTGCATTTTTTAAAACATTAATGGGAGAAAGGAGTTATTTAAGTATTGTATTTTAATTTTTATGGTTAGGGCTGTCACCTACTTTCCTCTACCGGCTACTGGGACCGCAATGTCCGCAATTAACTCGGACCGCGGTCCCAGTCGCTGGGTCGGAGTTAATTGCGATCTCAGAAGCCGGTATCCTTATTTCTTATTACTTTATAGTTTACTATCTTTCTTGATCTGTAATAAAATAAAATAGTTTTCCTCGGTATAAAATTGAATGTTTTTTGTCAGCTGAAGATTAAGATAGGAAAAAAATAATAATAAATATTCTGTAAGGGTATTAGAACATATAAAATTAAAACATCAACAGTTAAAATAATGAAGTAGAAACCCCCTAAAATGACACTGCCTAACTATTGGTAGGTTGATTTATCTTGATCTGTAGTCGCGTAAAGACCCAAGTACACAACATTAAATGAATATTATAAGTGGAAATTGCTTCTTTAGCGTCTCTCTCATATCTTAGCGCTTTCCCGGTTGCTTCCTAAGCTAGCTGCGTCGGGGCTCTAGGGACTATGGTATCGGCAAACGCTACTCGACAATCTTCTTGGGCTGGATCAAAGCATAACCTACTCCATCAAAACGGATAGCGTCAGTACTGAAGCGTTCTTTGTACAAGGCAGACGTGACCTAGACAGAGGAAAATTAAAGCTTGACACTTAACAGCACGCGAGCCGAGCAAGCGAAGCGAGTTATTTATACAAAAATTACACTAGTCTACAAAAATTAAATATTTTTGAAATAAATGAAATAAAACATATATTATTTATGTAGGTTACGGACGTTAATTAAAAAAAAAAATTTTTATTTTCCATATCGTCACAATTCCGAGATATGAGAGTCTTTGTTTTTTATCTACCTGCAATTGTTTAAATACGTTTATGGTTATTTTTTGAAAACAACTGTGTGATTTAAAAGTCTTATTTTTATATAAAAATGACATCTAGAGTGTGTAAACTACATTCAAATAGATTTTGTTATGTTTGTGGGAAAATTGTTTAGTTAAATCGTGGTTTCTCCATAACAAAACCATTGCAAGAAGCTTATTTACATTATTTTGATTTCCGGTGTCAAATCAAGATAAAAAAATTGGATTCCCCATGTGATTTGTACTAATTGCAGATTGGTTCTCAGCTCCTCCGGTATTCAGATAAAAATAGATCACTGTTTGGTAAACCAATGATATGGACAGAGTCAGCTAACCACGTAACCGATTGTTACTTTTGTTTAACAAAAACTTTTGGTTTTAAATCAAAAAATAAAGATAGTATAAAATATGCACATCACTGACTAAGCCTGTCCTTCATTCAGAGGATTTACTAGTTCCCACACCACCCGGCAGAAGTGACCGGCGGATACAACAAGTGGTATAACAAATAACAATGCACGAGCATAGTGACACTGAACAATTAAATGAATGCTAAATTAAAGGAAGGAATATTTGTGGATCCTCAAATATGGAGAATATTGGACGATACAAAATTCTAGAGCCTTTTAACCGAGGTAGAAAAATCAGCCTGGAGCTCTTTCGAAAGTGTCCTTAACAATTTTTAGGCAATAAAAAAGTGATAAATACACAGAGATTGTAGAAAATCTATTGCAAAATTATGAGCGTATGGGTGTAAATATGTCCCAAAAAATTATTTGTTGCATACCCATTTAGAAGTTTTTCCAGAAAATGTTGTTAATGTGTGTGATGAACACAGTGAGCGATTTTACCGAGATTAAAAATCATTTGAGCAAAATTATCATGGTTTTTTTGGCCAAAATATGCTAGGTGACTATTGTTAGTCTGTTGTGGGAGATACATATGAAAATATTTAACACCCAACAACAGACAGTTAAAAAGGGCAAAAATTACCCATTTTTAACTGTCTGTTGTTTATTTACATGTAGTTTTTTTGTAAAAATCTTCCTAATAAATATTTCTAAAATTCACGTGCTGGACCTTTTTAAATATTTTTCCCGAGATGTAGATACCCAAAGTAACTTAACCGTATATAATCCACTTCATGGACAAAAGTCATGTAAACTAGTGTTATGATAATTGTTTGTTACTATTCTGAACAACGATATTATAAGTTCAAGTATGTTCTTAGTAACAACTTCATCAATTAAATTTTAAAACAATATAATCATTGAATGTTATGAAGAAAAAAGTTCTGTTTTTTTATATAAATATAAACTTGTTCCTGGTAGTAATAGTATTAATAAAAAGAATATGACCACTTACTGTTATGAGCTCCGTTGGTAGTAATCAAAATGTATGAATAAAAAAAGTACGAAATATAAAATTATTAAGAGTGATTATTATGAATACTAATCGGTAGTAAGATAAAGAATAGGATTTAGAATTTTATGTGAGCCGATATGGACCCTTTCCGAAAGTACAAACGCGACAGATCCGTGTATAAAAAAAGCGCGTAATTTGTGTAATAGGATGATGGTAAGAGGTTTATGATCAGCTCACAGATTCTTCTTCAGCCAACACATGGAAGTTCCTTCGTTTCTTGAATATTGGTAAAAATACACAAGGAACAACTTGTACATATTCATTACTGGATTGATATTCTTCTCTCGGTTATTAGTTATTGCTATTACACATATTGTCAATTTCTTTTTAACCTCTGGCAGTTTCAATCTCTTTGGGCGAAAGCTTACGTCATCCCTCTGCCGAAAGTATCTAATCCGCAGACTTTAAATAATTATTTTCAAACCATCTCTCTCTATCTTACCGTATCTTTTAAAAATAATTTGCGGCCCATTTTCAAGTCTGTTGTTTCGTGCACACCCACCAGCTTCTTACACCGTTGCAATCTTGGTTTCGCCCTGGGCATAGTACCAATCCTTCTTAGTGTTACAGAAGATATACAGAATGGAGAATTCATTGATTACCATTCTTGGTCTTATTAATTTACTAGCTGTTGCCCGCGACTTCGTCAGCGTGAAAGATCCTCCTCTCCGGAGTTCCATCTCAACCGCTTTTGCCGGGGACACGGGAACGGAAATACATCCGCGAACCCCGACGCGGCTGGCCGCCAAAGCGCCCCTCCTCGGGGGCGTCACAGCGCCCCCCCCACTCACCAAGTCGGCACGTCCGGAACTCACGGACGCGCCGTACCTCCTCGGGCCAATTGAGAGGCGGCAAACTCCCACGCAGTCCACCGCCTGTGGACCCATGGGAGCCAGATAAACCGGCTCCCAGCGGCGGAGAAGATGAAAGGCTCCGCCGCTTACCCCTCGCCGCAAACGCGGTGCGGCACCGCTCGGTCGCGGAGGATAGGGAGAGCGGCAACGTAACACCGTCCGTCTGTCTGTCTGTCACCAGGCTGTATCTCATGAACCGTAATAGCTAGACAGTTAAAATTTTCACAAATGATTTATTTTTATTGCCGCTATAACATCAAATAATAAAAACAGAATAAAATAAATATTAAAGAGGTGCTCCCATACAACAAACGTGATTTTTTATACATAATGGTACAGAATCCTTCGCACGCGAGTCCGACTCGCACTTGGCCGGGTATTATTAACTTTATATTAACTTTCAATTATCATTTTATAACAAAAATTTTAGCCAATGTAACGGAACAGTTATTTTATAGCAGTTTTTCAAACAAAAATGTTGACCCGATTCTTTAAATTGATATAACTTATTTATTTATGAACGGATTTAGATGAAACATACACTAAATGTTAAGTGAAGCTTATCAAAATAAAGTGAAGCTTATCAAAATACAATGAAAAGCGCAACCGAATCGGTGCAGCCGTTTCTAAGATTAGCGTGCACAAACGCACAGGCAAACAGACAAAAATTCTAAAAATCATTGTTTTGTGTTCTATTGCGTTGATAAAAGCCCCCAACAAATTTCTTCTCATTTATCTTCCATGTACAGACAGCGATCGGTTACGAATTTATTATACATATAATATGTATAGATATAGAATTAATGGAGGCCAGTAGCCACAGTATTTTTTTTCAATTCAATGGAGGCCAGTAGCCACAGTTAATATTTTCCAATTGAATGGAGGCTTGAAAGAAAGAAAGAAAGAAAAATGTTTATTTGGCACAAACAAGTTAATACAAGACAAATGCACATAACACAATATTTTGTACCAAAATGGTCCCCGCTCAGCATATGCCGTGGTGTGAGCCACGACGCTGGTCTTCCGCGGGTACCATGCTTATACAAATTTAAAACAATAATGATAAATTATAAAACAACAAGTGAAAATAAAAATGAAATTTAGTCGGTGGCGCTACAACACTAAACGATATAATATGTATATATTCAAAAGCATATAAATTTTACAATTTTTAAATTTTTAGAATGCTGCAATTGTTAACTTTTGTTTATTTAAAATATGTTTTTTTAATTCAACTTTAAAAGATTTAACAGTTGATGAGCGTCTGATGGGAGGAGGAATGTTGTTCCAACAACTTGTCGCAGCGTATCTAAAACTGCCTCTAAAAGCAGCCGTTTTATGTCTAGGACATATCAGACGATCCAGGAGTCTAGCTCTTGTAGAAAACTGTAATTTGTCATGTAAATAAGTTGGTTTTTTGTTCTTGATAATACCAAAGAGAAGAATTGAAAAATGAAGTTTACGGCGGGATGTTATATTAAGCAGGCTATTGCTGTTTAGAATGGGAGTAATGTGGGATCTGCGGGGAATAGTAAAGCAATATCTAGCACAAGAGCTTTGTAATCTTTGGATTAGTTTTTTTGTACGAACCAGCAAACAATTTCCTGTAACAACATCAGCATAGTTTAGTTTGGATAGGATGAGAGTTTCGCAAAGGTGGATGCGCGTATCTACACCTATATAATCGCGTATCTGGTATAGGACTTTCAATCTATAATAACAATTCCTGACAGTCTCTATCACGTGCTTCTCGAATTGTAGTTTGCTGTCCATTACTAAACCAAGATTCCGAGCTTCAGCAACTTCCTGTATTTCTGCGTCCTTTAAAGTGGTTTCTGGGACATGCATTTTAATTTGGGAAGTTTGCGCTTTAGTGCCAATAACAAGATATTTTGTTTTGTTTGGATTTAATACCAGTCCATTATTAGTCGACCATTCAGCTACACGTGTCAGATCATCATTAATTTCTCTTACTGCTCTTTTAGTGTCACATGGCCTAAACATGTTGTAAATTTGTAGATCATCTGCGTAGAGATGGAATTTAGTATTCTTGATGACATTTAGTAAATCTGCAGTATATATAATAAATAGAATTGGTCCCAAAATAGAACCTTGTGGTACACCTTTACGCACAAATTCATTCTTGGAAACCAATTTAGTACCGTCACTCTTGGTAATTTCCACTCTTTGATAACGATCATCCAAATAACTTGAAAACCACATAAGTGTAGGTCCATCAAACCCATAGTAAGTGAGCTTGGTTATAAGTAACGTTGTATTTATCGTATCAAAAGCACGTGAATAGTCCAGTAACATGAGTATCGCACCCTCACCCACGTCTCTCCCTGCCAAAATATCATCTATCACATCCAGAAGTGCAGTAGCTGTGCTTCTGCCAGCACGGAAACTAGATTGTTTCGAGGGAAGGATGTTATTGATGTCTAAATAATTAATCAATTGTATGCATACAATTATTTCTAATATCTTGGACATAAAAGGCAAAATACTAATCGCTCGGAGGTCTTTAAATTCTTTTGGGTTATTTACTTTTGGGAGTGGTCGAACTATAGCATTTTTCCATTGATCTGGAAAATACCACTCTCTATAGACATGTTGACAAGCTTAGTAATGATAGGTAATGTTCGAGGTAGTGTAAGTATTATCATATCCAGTGATATACCATCCACGCCTTGAGTACCACTTGTAATTCCTTGAATTGTTTTGAGTACCATTGCTTCATCTACTGGTTTCAGACTAAACACAGACTGAGTGAATCGATTAAACCAAAAGAATAATAGTTGTTCTATATTTATTGCAGAACTATCAGGAATGTCTAGGAAATGTCTATTAATTTGATCAGGATCAGACAAATTTTTGGGTAAATCTAACTGCCGCTTGTTAAAGTCAATATTTTGTTTTATGTTTTTCCATAGTACACGCGAATCTTTTAAATTTCTATCTATTTTGTGTTTAAAGTAAGCCTTTTTTTCATTGTACAATGCCAATGCGACTGTCTTTTTTAAATCTTTATAATATGCTATGTCCCGGTCCGATTTGGTTTTACGGCTTTTACTATGCTTCGCTTCATCTCTTAGCCGCATCATTGCCTTTATGGTTTGTGTTATCCAAGGATACCTCTGCTCTTTTAAATATTGTTGACGATAGCTCACGCGCCATAGTGGACTGTATGACTTGAGTTCTAATTAAACAAAGAGTTTGTAGTATTAGATATGTTTTTTTTTATTTATTAACACTTCGATATTTTTTTATTTATTGACACTTCGCTATGCCGATCTGGCTGAATACAAATCAACCTAATTAACACTGTTTTCACAATCGTTCTTTTCTTCTGATGGCTCCTCGTAGTTCTGTTCGCTGACACACCGATCCGTACAATGCAACATTTTACTAATTACACACAGTAGTTCATCTCAACTTTCGCCTCTCGGCGAAAGTGGGGTTGCTGATCAGGGCTGTGGCCCTCTACAGCGAAGTGCTGCCGCCGCCTGCAACTACAGGCGGGTCTCAGGATAGTGGCCGTGGCGGCCACATCAAGTTTCTAGAGCTGGGGGTTCAGGTCGGGCGGCGCTATTAAAGCGGCGCCCCGCTCGGCTGTCGTCGGGATAGTGGCATCGCGGGGCGAGGGTTTGAACTTGCGGTCCGGAGGGGCGCGATCCCCCTAAGGTGGGGGTGCGCCGAGCGGTCCGCCTTCTCGTACATGTTCCTCGCCAAGCGAGAGACAAAGTCGTCCAGGCCCTCCCACTTCAAGTCCCGGTGGATCACGGCGTTCCTCACGTAACGCGAGGCCCCGAGTGCCACTCGGAGACTAAGGTTCTCTTGAGCTCTGAGACGTTGTTTGTTAGTCTCCGAGCAGAATGCGTACCACGCAGGGGCCGCGTATGTGAGGCGGGATCTCACGTACGTCTTGTAGATCCCGAGCCGCGTCCGTAGCGGGAGTCGGGAGGAGAGCACCGGGCGGAGCTTCTCTCGGGTGATTTTCGCTAATGCCACTGTCCCGTCGACTTGGGCGCTTAGGCTGAGGCGTCTGTCGATTTGTACCCCCAGGTACTTGACGTGTTGCTGCCACGGCACGTCTTCCCCGAAGAGCTGTAGGGGCGGCGGTGGGCCGGTGTTCCCGGATATGAGCGCCTGCGTCTTGCCGACGTTTACCGACAATCTCCATTTTGAGAGCCAGTCAGGCAGGGCGTCCAGAGCGACTTGAAGCTTCTTGGCGGCGTACTTTGCGTTCATGCTGACCGCAAAGTACGCGGCGTCGTCGGCGAACAGGGCCAATTTGGCCTGACCGGCGACTGGGATGTCGTTGGTAAAGCACGCATAAAGCGCCGGCGACAGGCAGCTACCCTGGGGAACACCAGCTCGCGCGGGGCGTTCTGATGAAACGGCGTCTTCGACCGCCACCCTTATCTTTCTGTCTTCGAGGAACGAGGCCACAATCCTGATCAGTCTGCGGGGTGTCGGGTTAGGCGTTACGGACATTTTGTACAGCAACCCCTCGTGCCATACTCTGTCGAACGCCTTTTCGTTGTCAAGGAGCACCACAGCCACGTGCTCCTTGCGGTTGGATGCTGCCGAGATCTCATGAAGCAGTCTTGCTATCTGGAGCGTCGTTGAGTGCTCAGGCCTGAACCCAAACTGCTCCGCACGCGGTGGAATGTGCGGCAGCAGGAGGCCAAGCAGGAGCTTTTCGAACACCTTCGAGAGCGCGCTGAGTAGCGTGATAGGCCGGTAACTTTCAGGCTTCTGCAGGTTCTTCCCCGGCTTGGGTAGCATAATGACCCGGCCGGTTTTCCATTCCGATGGGTAGTGTCCCGAGCGCAGGATGCCATTGAAGAGGCGCGTCACCGCCGTAATGTACGTCGGCGGTAGGTGGCGGAGCGCCTCGTTCGTGACGTTGTCTGCGCCCGGGGCTTTCCTGGGCTTCAAGCTCCGGATCACTCGCAGTACCTGGCCGGGAGTGAAGAACACTGCGTCCTCTTCTTCCGTTACCGGCTCCGCAAAGTAAGCTCGAAGGTGTTCGAGGACCATCTTATGATGGTCCTGGTCGGCCACTGGGTTCGGCGTGAATTGACGCTCCAGATGCTCCGCGAAGATCTCGGCGCGATCTTCGGCTTTGAACCGTGGGAGGCCATCGGCTGCCAGCAGCGGTCGAACGGGTTGTGGCTCGCTCGTTAACTGCCGGCATAGGCGGTGAGTGGAGGGGATGTCACCGCCCACCGAGAGTAGGTGGTTCTCCCACGATTTGGCTGCGTGCTCGCTGAGTCGATCCTTTATGGTCTCCACCAGTTTATTAAGTTGAGTCTTGAGGGCGGGGCAGCGTGTATTTTGCCACTGCCGCCGCAGCCGCCTCTTTTGGGCCAACAGTTTGTTAATGTCGGCGGGCAGCGGGTCCGGCTTTGCTGCGGCCGATACTGGGCGCGTTGCGGCTTCGAGGGCGGCGCGGATGCAGCAGGTAATGGCGCTCGCCGCCTGCTCAACTTCTTCGCCGGTGGAGACCCGCTTGAAAGCGACCCTAGACTTATCGCTCTCAAGCGCTTCTTCGTACGTCTGCCAGCTGATCTTGGTCGATCTGCTGGGCAGCGAGACCCTCGCCGGGAGATCCCGGAGGACGAGAAGAACAGGTCTGTGGTCTGATGGCAGGTCCAGTGAGACTTCTTGTGTAGGCGGTGTCCGTAGGCCTCTGTAGGCCACGAGATCGATGACGTCGGGCTCGCCCAACGGACCATAGTGAGTAGGCTCGTCGGGGCCCATCACCTCGTAGTCGTGGGCTACAGAGTCCGAATGTAGAAGTCGTCCGCGGGGGCACACCTTCGTGGAGTTCCAGGCGGTGTTTTTGGCGTTGAAATCGCCGGCCACTATAGTCGGCGTGGGGTCGCACAGCAGCGCGCGGAGCTCCCGGGGGTCCAATTTGGGTTGGCGCCCGGGGCGTTGGGGCGGCACATACGCCGCAAACAACCGTAGGTTATGGCCGGCGACGTTAACCAGTACGCCCAACGCGTACATCGTCTGGAACTCCTTGTGGGGAATGGCCTGATGGACGACGTTCCTTTTGATGAACACCGCGAGTCCTCTATAAGGCCTGCCGTCGACGGGACTCTTCTCGTCCTTCCGGTAGCTAATGTACCCCGGGATCTTGAACACATCAGTCTCCCGGAGGTGGGTCTCGCTGACCAGCATAACGTCCACACGCTGCTGACGGAGGAAGTTCGTCAGCAGCGACTTCTTTCGATTAAGTGTTTCGGCGTTCCAGTGTGCTATCCTCAGAGGGCCACTATCCATATTAATATGGAACGTTGGGAACGCCTCTGAGGAGACCCGTGGCGGCCAGCTGGTCGGGGGTCATGGTCGCCAGGGACTGGAACGCCTGGAATAAAAGCGCCATTTGTTGCGCAGGTATCTGCGGGGCCTGCGGCTGGGGGGGGGCCTGGGCGGGGGGGGCTTGAGGGGCCTGAGGCTGGCGATCTTCTTGGGGGGCGGGAGCAGAGCTTCCCGCTGTTGATTTTTTCTTTTTCTTTCTCTTCTTTTTCGGGAGCTCTGCTCCTCTGGCCGTCGGGGCGTTGGCGGGGGCCATTAAGGAAGCCCCCGCTGTCTCCTCCGTGGCCGGACGCGGTGTCGGAGCGGAGCCCGTGCGTGCCACCGGGCCGGCGCGCTTGTTTCTCGCCTCCCGTTTAAAAACGGGACACGATGTGTTGTTGGCGGGGTGCGGGCCCCCGCAGTTGGCGCATGTTGCGGGCTCTTCTTTAGGGCGATCACAATCGCCCGCCTTGTGGGGGCCGCCGCATCGGACGCACGCGATCGGCCGGTGGCAATTAACAGACGAGTGCCTAAATAGTTGGCACCTGTGGCATTGGGCGGGCCCCTGCTTCCCGCGCCAGGGCTCCACCTTGACACCGGGCATGTGGAGAAGTTCCGTTATCTCGAAGATCGCCTGAGCGTTCTCAGACCTCTTAATGAGGCAGAAGAAGATGCATCCGGGGCGGTCCCCCCTGCCCCGGATTCCCTTTACCGCTTCTGCCTCATAGCCATTCTGGGCGAGGGCGTCCTTAATATCGCCCTCATCGGTGTTGGCTGGTAGCCCCCTTATGGCCACTTTCAGCTGACGTTCGGCAGGGAGGGAGTAACAAAACCAGCTGACGCCTTCTTCTGTTTCCAGCTTGGTTAAGTAACGCTGGACGAGCCGGTACTCTTGCTCGTCGGCCGGTGTAAAGTTCACCCCCCTGCCGAGGGGGCGCGCGGAAGGCGAGTGGCCTAACAATCGGGCCAGTTCGCGGAAATGTGCTGTCCAGTTCGGCAAATGTTCAACGACGATCCGCGGATATCGCGTTTTCTTAGTCGTTTGCACGGGGGCGCCTTGATCCGTCCCATTAGGCGCTTTATGGGTGCGCGGGGCGGTGGGAGGTGCGGCGGCGGTGGGGATGGGCGTGGAGGTGCCGGCAAGGGGGGCCCCGCCACGATGCCCAGTTGCGGCGGCGGTGGGGATGGGCGCGGGGGTGCCGCCGGGGGGGGGGGCGACAGCGCGTTGTCCAGTTGCAGCGGCGATGGTGGGGATGGGCGCGGGGGTGCCGGCCGGGGGGGCAGCCTGGCGCGGCCCCGCGGCGACGGTAGCAAAATTTGGTGGTGCCGGTGTTTGCTTACCGGCAGCAATGCGCGCGAACGAGGGCGTCGGTGCTACGAACGGCTGTCCAGGCGCAGGCGAGCGCGCGGACGCCGCCGCAGCTCCGGGCTGCGGCACGCGGCGCGGGTCAACCCGTGCGGGGGGAGCCGCGGTTTTAGGACGAGACGCGCCAGGAACGGGGCGCGACGCCGACGACGACGACGCCGCAGCACCGTGCTGCGGCACGCGGCGCGGGTCTACCCCTACGGGGGGGGCCGCGGAATACGAACGCGGCGCGCCAGTCGTGGCGCGCGACGCGGGGGCCACCGGGGCTCGCGCCTCCGGAGGCGCTTGCGGTGCGGCATTCCTTTTCCCGCGGGCATCTCTTTGTGGTAAGGGAATGCCTGAAAGTCTTGCGGGGGGCGTTGGTTGCGGTGCCTCCAGGTCCATCTTTCTGGAATGGGCGGTCAAAGTGGCCAGGTCGGCCGGGGGCTCCATATTCGTCAGGTCCGGTAGGGACCCTGACGTTGAGGATGCAGGGGAGGTCGAAGTCTCCTCCTCCTGCAGGATGTCAAGGGCGCGAGGCTTCTTTACGTCCGTGGTAGCACTGTCTCCCTCGGGACTCCGGGGGCGCTTCAATAGGGAGGCCAGAATTGTCCTCCTCGGGGTAGCGACGGGCGGGAGCGTGATAATGCCGCGTCGGGCAAAGTCCAGGACAGTGGCGTCCTCAATGGTGGGAGACGTCCCTCTGAGTTCATTGTCCTGAAGTCGTAGATATATCGCCATCCACCGGGTTAGGCCCTCAGACAGGGTCCCGGCGGCGGCGATCCTACCCAACATAACTATATCCCGCTCGTACCAACCTCTTGGCGAAAGCCGCGGGGTTGGCGCGGGGGCTGCGTCGGGTGTCGCATATACTGCAGGGGTGGCAGGCGAGGCGGGGCGCTCGGGTCCGGCCGCCATCTCGTCTTCCTCGTAGATGGGGTCCATTCCGGACCCCGAAAGTAGCGCGGGCGGGGAGTTGCCTTAGAGCAGCCACTCAGGCCGCAGGCCGACTACCCTAGCCCCTTTAAGCCGGTGAGACCCGCTTGTGGGAGGCCGGCTACTAAGGGGAGACGGGAAAATCAAACCTACAACCCGGGCACAATTTCCGCTCTAAAGCTATCCCTGCCTACGCAATTGAATGCGAAGGGGCCGAGCACTGTAGTTCCTTGCGAAACTACAGTGGCGCGGCGTAGCGGAGATTTTTTGAACTGGGCTCGTACTCACTCACTCACTGGCATACACAAGTGCATCCAAAGGCAACTGGCGATCCGAGTCTTTACTAACTAAACTTACAGCTAGGTATATATACAAAATCCTAACGCTAATCGTAGTACACGGCTCGCGTTGGCCATGTACCAATAGGGACGCGCGAATATCTTCCGTCTCGCTCTACGCGTCCCGTTCTCTCCGGCCTCCCCTCCACTTCTGCCGCCAGTTGCTCACGGCCATCGGTCGGGTGCGCTGGCGCTGCTGCTGTTGTCCGCAACAAATATGATGATTTAACAGGGGCATGACGATCATACAAGGCAATTATTTGTTCATTGAGAGCTGCTAGAGAATCATTAACATTGTCACATAATAAACTCTCCCATGTCAAAGAATTAACGTCTCTATCGAAATCCTCAATATTAATGTCTTTGAGGGGTCTATACGTCACCCATCGCGGTTTTAGCTTTGGTTTTTTGATATTGAGTTCAAATGAGATAAAATCGTGGTGACTCAAATCTGGCACATAGTCTACAACAAGATCCGTAACACTTGTAGTACTACATACAACATCCAACAGTTTAGCCGAGTGGTCAGTGAAATGAGTAGGTTCTTGTACATATTGGTGCAGACTCAAGCAATCGATAAAGTTAAGAAGTTTTTTGGAATCACTTTCATTCGGAATTAATAGATCTATATTGAAATCACCTACAAGAACAACATGGTCAAATTTAGAAAAAGTGCTGACCGACTCAGTTTTTGCGTCTATGAACGTATCTACATTCATCCATTGTGGACGGTATGCGGTGCCAATAGCGAGTCTATAGCCGCCATGTTTTATACTGATCCACATTAGTTCGACATGCTGATGTGGTGGGTGCTCAAGAGTACGCGCACTTATCCCGCGCCGTAGGTAAAAACCAACTCCACCTCCGCGCCCGCGTGGTGCATGCACCGAACGCGGTGCGTGTCGCAACCTGAAACCAGGAACTACGGGTGCACGCGCATCCTCGTCCTCGTAAAGCCTCGTTTCGTTAATAGCCAGCACGTCCACTGAGTGGCGTTCCATGGCAACTACTAACTCGTCATGGCGACGGCGATTACCGAGAGAGCCAGGATTTAGCAAACATCTAAGAGCAAGTCTAAGAACAATTGAGTGAGCAATCGGGCCATACGTTGACACGCTACGCAACTGTGTTGTTGGAATAATATTTACAGCAAAAACAATTTTTGGAACCATTAATCTGTAAGTAATGTGATGCTTAAAAATTATCAAATACGTATTGGTATTATCATTATTCTGCATTATCGACCGGTTATTCATAAAATACATTAAAATGTTACAGAAATATAGTAAATAATCCCGCCACAAGTCAACTAACAGTAGGCAATGAAAATTGATTGGTAAACATGATGCACATCTTAAATTATTCATTTTCAGTGTAACAGAAGGTAATAAACCATAAATTCTTTATTGAACTCGGACACTTTACAATGATAAACAATACCAAATACCAACATCGAAAGATAATACCTATAGATTATATTATAACAAGTTAGAAATGAGGTTATTCTGCAGTAGGCCAAAATTATATAACAATACTTTAAAGAACAAAAATATATGAATAAGTATAAGGCTTTTTTGAGATCTTTGGAATGTCTTTTTATTCCAAAATTATTGCACAGAGCTCGTGTCAGAGCTAACGCCGTTGTGGCCAAAAACCTTTATAATGTAATTATCGCAGCGCACCCTGAAACTCGCCTTCCCTTGCTCTTTTCTAGCATATATTTTGCCTTCTCTCGTCCATACGAATTACCAGCCAGTGCGCCTACCAGATTCGCGTGTCTTCTGGAACAGTTGTCTGTTTGATTTCGTAAGCCTTTCGTTTACATAAAAGGTGCTAGGCGGTCCCTGCTGTTGGAAGTCCATACCCTCAGTAGTAACACGGCGACGGACACGCGCCGCCCTCAGCAATGCGTCACGGGTAACGCGGCGCGCCAACCGAGCGATCAACGGGCGAGGGCGCGGCGTCGCGCCGCCCTCCACTGGTGTCGGAATGGGCCCCACACGATGAGCAATAATCACATCGCGCTCTTCAAGCTCTACGCCTAATTTCTTAGCCACGGTCAAGATAACGTGGCTAGAATTTTCATTGTTTTCTTCAGGAAAACTCGCGATTTCTATATAATTTCCTAGGGCTTCTTGATCGCGGTCTTGTATTCCAATTTTCAACTGTCTCTTCTAGCTCCTTTAGTTTACTGCCCTCTTGTTCACTTTTCTTGTTCTCTACGGAGTCCATTCTTTGCTCTAATTTATCCAGTCGTGAGTTAACTGCCTCTGTAAAGTTGCTAATATGGTCGCACATTCTTCTTAATTCTAACCGCACAGCTCGCAGTTCCTCTGTGAGGGCCTGTACGGTGATGTTGGAGTTTGGCGAGTTCTCAATTTCAACTCCCGAGCTATTTAATATTGATATGTCAGATGTCAGTGTTTTAGGTTTATTCCTAATTGTTACATTTTGAGTGTCATCGTGAGGACTTTCAATGTTAGCCGTGCTGTCAGTAATGCTAACTGGTGGATTTACACGAACAGGCGTGTTTAGATTTCCCTGTTTTGGCACTTTGCATAAACACTCAGGACACTTCCAGTTCAGTTTCGCCTCAGAACCTGCAGAATAAAACGAGCGGAAGCGCTGACTTGTAATATTTAAGCATAGTATGTCAAATGCCGATTTACATGAGATACAGTGCAAGTGTTCTTTTTTCATCAGTGATTTACTGCATGCTGCACAGTTTTCAGACACCGCAGATTTAGATGAATGCATTTTCTTATTTACTCGCAGGCAACGCCCTCCGTCGGTGAGTAGCAGAAACAAATATAGGTCCGATTTTTTGTTCGTAGAGAAAATTGTAAATGGCGGTAAAAAATCCTTATTGTGTGGCGCCCTCTGTTGTCGAGTAGTCGAAGCTTCAAAAGATGTTTTATGGAAATAGTACGTTAAAGTGGTATATTCAAAATTAATCACTCTTTACTGTTATAATTATCAATTTTTACTTTTTATTTAGTTCCAGCATTTATTTAATACATATAAAAGGTTCATATGAAATGTTGATTAACACTCCATTATTTACGTTTATCAGCCTGTCCAATTTTTTTGAGATTTCTTCTGATTTTCGTGTGTATATTTTGCCACAAATACTGTCACTTCACTATTATCGAACTATACTCACAATCCATTCATCACCAGGCTACTACGGAGACTTTAATTAATTTTAAAAATAAAACAATACAGAGCGCAATGCTTTTGCTGTGAAAACAGCGCCGCCGAGCTTATAACTGACTCCAACTGACCAATTTGGAAATAGTGTTTTGGCTTGTTGCCAAAAATAGTGATTTCCAAATTAATGAAGCTTACAAATTACAATTCCACCATTCTAATACGATAAGTTTCCGGAATGAATATGAAAAAATACTATTAAAGGTACAAAATTAATTTAATGTTTTTCAAAATAATCTCCCTTGGCGTCTATGCACTTTTTCATTCGATGAAACCAGTTTTGAAAACTTTTGTGCCACTCCTCTGTGGTGACCTCTGAAACGTGTTTTTCATACTCCTCGACAGCCTCTTCTGGTGATGAAAATCGTTGACCGCGTAATTGGTTCTTAATTTTTGGGAACAGAAAAAAGTCACAAGGTGCCAGGTCGGGACTGTATGCAGGATGACTCATGAGTTCTACATTTTTCGCCTTCAAAAAGTCAGCTATAAACAGTTGTCTTGCATGGTGCTTCATTGCCAAAAGCTGTTTCAAGCCGAGCGATGCTCTGTTGAGCTGTCAAATTACACTTAAAATCGTAGAAAATCATACTACGAAAATTTTCCCGAGTTAAATCCATGTTGATGCAGACACACAATTTTTTAAATGGCGCCACAAGGTAAAAACAAAAGACAGTCAGATGAAACAAACTGCATTCTACAGCCAAAGAGTTCTATTTTCAAATGTTGCAATAAATTTTTAAATATTGTTTATGTAAGTGGCCAGTTCCGGAAACTTATAGTGCGCCCTATGTATAAGTAATAAAATACTTTACACGTACTAACATATTATACTAATTGACGTGTAAAAGTGCCTGTAAAGGTCTAATTACTGAATAAACATTTGAATCTTTGAATCTTAGTTCCAATGTAATGGCGGCCATTTTCTACAAAAATATAATTTATAAATTCTTTACTTATTAAATTACTAGAAAAGATATTGACAAAGCCAATACGCATTCTTTATCTTTGTGCCGCGTACCTACTTGTTATTGTTCTGACTAGAACAGCGGAAATGTAAACAAAACTAGGTTGTAGGCAGCTGCCTAACCTTGCGAACGTTTTATGATTATAACTTACTTATGCTTCGGCCGCACCTGCGTCTATTGCCCCGAAGCAATGCGCGGCGAACTTTGTAGGTAGCGACAAAGCTGTGGTCATACTAGCGGCTTCGTTATTTTTCACGAACTATCGGGCAATAATCCAAGATGGCGTCATCTACTTGTTCAGCAACTCAGACCGTCAATATGAACAACTTTTCCTATGGGACTAATGCTTGAAACTCAAAGAAAAAATCGACACTTTTGTATGAAAATTTCGATTTTTATTTCGTGTTTCAAGCATTCGTCCCATAGGAAAAGTTGTTCATATTGACGGTCTGAGTTGATCCTACAAGGATTGGACAGGGTTTTTGTTACATATTGTATAGTATTATTAAAACATGTTTTTTTAAATTCCAGAATGAAGACTTCCAATTGTCTGTGTTGTAAAGTATGTACGAATTGTCCGGGATTCCAGAAAGTCTTGGACAAGTCGGATGCTGGCTTTATTCTTTATAGACACGTTACTCGCGTGGAAGATGTGAGTTAGATTAAATTTATTAGATCAGCAGACCACTGTGTTCTAGATCCGCTTCTATTCCTCTTGCCTTGCGTCAGAGTTCATACTATAATTTTATGGTTCATACAGTATCTAGCGATATGAATGAACCATATTTTTAGGTCTATGGAATGAACCCATCTTTCCTGTGACATCGCATCTACAGCGCTGCACTTTGACATCGATAACTGCATATTATAAGTTAAGCAAATAGGTCGTGCGTATCATCATGATCTTAAAATAAAACAAATACTAAATCAGAAAAAAAAGTGTACATTTCGTGCCAAATCTGACAAATCCCCTAACAAAGCTAAACAGATTTTCATGTTTAATGTCTTAAGACGCTTGGTACGATTTTCCTCGTCAAAAAGACATTTTGTGAAGCCTACTCCTCATTTATAGCTGGCCAGAAAAAGTTGAAAAAAATATTATGTTAAACATCAGTTCAAGGACTACATTTTAGAAACTTGGTTTTCCTCTGTCTTTGTATTGTATATAAAAAAAAATAACTACGGGACATCGATTTTGACTTGAATTCCCTACTTCTCCTAAAGGGCTGTGATATATGAAAATATATTTACACTAATAAATAAAGAATCCTTTATTCTTTAAATTAGAAGTTGCTTTCTTAAATCAAACAATATCTTCTTTTAAAAAATATCGATACAATTTTGGAAAGGGGCTCTGCGCGGGCGCGGGCAGCCAGCAGTCGTTCGCTGGCATTCAGATGGGAAGGTATGTCATTCACAACCAAATTTTTACTAGCGATCAATCGAGTCTTCTATTCGTTTGTGTTCGTTGAGACCATAAATATTTTTGTATGTGTGGTTACAGAGTAGCGTAGCCAGAAGTGACAGTCGATTCGTCGCGCGCTCGGAGGCTGTTATGTTCAATCTATTAGTGTACGATAATGATACTTATTTTTATGAGTAATCATTAATTATTTATGTAATATTATACCATATTACTGATTAGTTTAGATACGATAATGATAAAATTATTAGACAATTAAGTTAACTTAATTTCATATTGCATATTTCACTTCTGGAACGAGCGAGCAAAGTTCTCTGGGTCTACTTGAAAGATTTGACGTTTTTATGTATAAGGGTTGTTGTGGATGCAATAATTTTAAGACCCGCGGAGGCGGACGCAGTTTGTAAGGCTGCCTGTCCATCTAAGCGGAGTTAGGTAGCAAAGCGGTGCGAGGAAGTGATGCGGAGAGGAGTTGCGAACTGTGACTTCCATCTAAGCGGAGCGGTATTTCGGACTAGTGTTGCAAACAATAGTATAAAATATCGATAGTCTATCGATACTATCGTGGCCTTGAAAAACAGTAACAATATCGATAGGACTTTCGATAGCATAGAATAACCGATACTATTTATAGTCATCATCATCATCATCATTTCAGCCGCATAACGTCCACTGCTGGACATAGGCCTCTCCCAAAGATTTCCAAAATGACCGATCAAGAGCGGCCTGCATCCAGTGCTTTCCAGCGACCATGGTCAGATCGTCTGACCACCCTGTGGGTGGGTGTCCTTCGCTTCGCTTGCTAGTACGCGGTCGCCATTCGAGAACCTTTGTGCCCCATCGCCCATCGGTTCTTCGCGCTATGTGTCCCGCCCACAGCCACTTCAACGAGCTTATCCGCTGGGCTATGTCAGTGACTTTTGTTCTTCTACGAATTTCCTCATTTCTGATTCGATCACGTAGAGAAACACCGAGCATTGCCCTCTCCATAGCGCGCTGAGCGACCTTGAGCCTTCTTATGAGACCCATGGTAAGGGATCAGGTTTCAGAGCCATAAGTCATCACTGGTAACACACATTGATTTAGCACTTTCGTCTTGAGGCACTGAGGTATTTTGGACGAGAAGACACTGCGTACGTGCCGTGTGATTTCCGGCCTAGAATAGAACCACTTCATTTCCTCCTGTGGATGTCGTAAAAGGCGACTAAAGGATATTTGTGTCACTGAAGATGAACAGACTTTCGATGGGCAGCAGCGTCGGAAGTACGATAGTGACTCCCACTGCGCTCGCCAGCCCGCCTGTCAAGCGTGGCGAGTATGGCAATATCTCCTCATGGATAGAAACCAAACTATCTATACTATCGATTGTTAATATTTTGCAATACTATTGATGTAAGGTAAAACTATCGATAGTATCGATACTATTCAATTTGGATACTATCGACAGTATTTAATACTATCGGCAGTATCGACAGTATCTAAATTGAATAGTAAAGATACTATCGATAGTTTTACCTCAAATCGATAGTATTGCATACTATTGACAATCGATACTATTGATAGTATCGGTAATTCGATACTATCGATAGTCCTATCAATATTGTGACTGTTTTTCAAGGTCAACTATGCAACGCTGGAACCATTTTGACTCAACAAGAAGATTGCGGACTGTGTGACATTTGAATTGTCAACTGTCATTATGGCATTTTTTTTAATACATCTGACGAGACTGGCCAAAGAAATGGTGGCGTAAAGATGAATGGTGTTCAAAATTGCGATTAAAAATATTACCACTTAAAAAAATACATTTTTAAAGTTTTTTGGAGTAACATTTGTTTTATATGCATATTTCTACACTTTTATTGGTTTTTATACAACTTTGTTGATGTATTTTTGTTTAAACAAAAATATGTGCTTTTTCCGCGATTGAATCAATTTCATCGTCATTAAATGTTTTTTAGGCCATTTTAAATAAAAACAAGACTAGTGCGAGTTAAACTCGCGTGAAGAGGGTTACGTACAATGCTTAAGTTTATAAATTAATACAAAATATCACATTTGAAATCTTCATAGGACGCGAATTAAGTACTACTAGCGCTATCTACTGGTATTTGAGTGAACTATTTTCCGTAAGTGAACGTATTATACAAGAAATTACCACTTTATTTTGAAATGATAGAATTCTTATAGGTTTTTCTGTAATCCACAAGCTATTAATAATATATATTGTAGTGGTCACATAAGACATGTAGAAAACGATCACACGATCATAGAGATGGTTTGTTGTGTACTTAAGATTTTTTTTTGTGAAGACGTGGGCGTTATGAGGGTTTGTAAAAAAAGAATTGACAACATTTCATTTTCTAAAAGGTATGAAAATTCGAGAATCATTTCGAGATTTAGCAATTCTGAACACGTAAAATATTTTTTCAGATTTTTTTGAGTTATATTTTTAGAGATAAATGAAAAAAACTTAAAAGTACAAGGATATAGGCATTTAACAGGTTACGCCTTTGCTTGATCATCTAAAAGTGAAAAAATTATGTCAAGCTGTCAGCTGTCAATTGACACGTGCGTCAATCTGACAACTGACATCACGAGTGAGAGAGAGAGATAATAGTAGTGTTGTCTATAGAAGTATCAGTTCGATAGGAAGACCATCTGATATCGATAGTTCTTTCAGTAAAGTAGAATTAGGATTGGAAAAAATACACATGCATTAAAATGTTTACATAGTTTGGTGACGAAATGCTAATATTTCCTTTAAATGATTGATATTTCAGGTTAAATAAAAATAATATTGACATCCAGGTCTTAAAAACTGTAAAAAAATGAAGTAAGGAAAAATGCTACCCTAAAATGGGGCGAATTTCAAAACACAAGGTGACATTTATGATAGCTTTTTTTTTGGTTTTTTAATTAAATCTTCCAAATTTCTGAACGCATATTTATTTATATTTTTGAAATAGCAATCCTGGTACGTCCGCCATCTTTTCACAACGCGTGTACGCCGGAGCCCTTGTTTTTATTGTAAATTGGATTTTTAGTCAAATTCACCCCAATTAACTTTAAAACGCTGTAAGTTAAAAAGTAAAAAGTGAAACATTTTTTTCTTTGTGTTCTTAATTCCTGTAAGGGGCGACTATGAGAATCCGTTAAAAAACGTGGGTTACCCAAAAACCCCATTTCAAGTATAGAGATGATAGGGCATTTTTTTTGTCGAGTATTACAAGCGTAATTTTTTATGCCATTTGTTTTCCACATACCATGTCGTCAATATATTATTTTTATGCCAAAAATAGCTGAGATAGATACGTTTGAATTTTTAAATTAATCAAAGTAACCCTATTTTACGATACGTAAGTTTTTGTATCGATATCGATATCTTACTGCTACAAAACACAACTCTATAGACGTCAGTAAAAGTTTTATTTTTTAATTATAATTTATGGCAAAGATGTAAACTCGTTACATCCTAAGTCTTGTACTTACGCTCTTTTAGAATGGAGAGATTTTAAACAATTTAATTTTAGGAGAAATAATGAAAAGAAATGAAAAAGAAAAAATACGTATGTCCTTTTTTTTTAAGTTCTTTAAGGAAAAAATATAAAATATGAATATAAAATTTTTGAAATGTTGTCAATTGGAATGTTTGCGGAGCTGCACAGCTGTTTTGACTTGGTAAAATTTTGCGTGAAAAATGTAATTATGCAGTATTACATGGTTTATATTTACGCCGTGTTGTGTAAATGCGAGTTTATACTCTGTCATATCTTTAGATCGGCTTTTCTGGTCTAAATTTTCGCTGATTACACGGACAGAGGTCGGGTAGAATTAATGCTTAGATACATCCTGAAAAATCGAATTCTATACACAGACATATTTATAATTGTACATTCAAATATATACAAGTGTGAGGTTGCGTCTATTTAATCATATACTATAAGTATATATGAAATCACAAGTGTACACATACAGGTGATTCATATATCGTGTTACATTCATCAATTAAATAAATGATAAATATGTCATATTATTGGAACGAAGAAAGAACGAATCTACTAGACCAAATCAGAAGTGATTTGGTCTAGTAGATTTGGAGCAAATAGGCTGTGACAAACGGACGGACAGACAGACGCACGAGTGATCCTATAAGGGTTCTGTTTTTTTTCATTTTTTTGTACGGAATCCTAAAAACCCCTGACTTTTAAGCGTTAACCGCCAATAACTTCGAAACGGCGAACCGATTTTAATCAAACATAGCTACGAACCACCGCAAGGGAACTTGCGTTCACGTAAAAAAAAAACACATCAAAATCTGACTATGGCATCGTGGTTCTCGAAGGGAGGTCCATCCCTTCGAGGCTACGATGCCACGGTTAGACTCTCTTTTTTTTGTCGGGGGTTTAAAAAACAGCCACCGCATGTGTAATGTTTGTTAAAAATATAGGCCAAAACTTTTTATTTTTCTATGAACGAGTGAACATGTTGTTTCATATAAGAATTCCTTGTGTTATGAATGTTATGATTGTTAAACTTGAGTATTTAACTAAATATATTTTACTAAATGATTAGTATTTTACTAAGAGTACTTTAATAACACTGGTCACCCCATTTGAGCAGGCAACACTTTTTTTTATGGACAAATAACACTGATTGAGCTAGCCCCAAAGTAAGTTCGAGACTTGTGTTATGGGATACTAACTCAAAGATACTAAATTTTTATAACAAATACATACATAGATGAACATCCAAGACCCAGGATAATTTGAAGAAGGCCATTTTTCAACTTGCCCTGACCGGGGATCGAACCCGGGTTCGATCCTCGGTCAGGAAAAGTTGTAAAATGGACCTCTGGGTGGCGGACTAGCATGGTGACCACTACGCCACGGAGGTCGTCAGATGTAAAGAATTGTCAGATGGGTTAATTTATTCTATGAGAATTGTGTATTGAAGCCCGCCAATAAAAACGTCAGGAGGCAGTCAGTCAGTTGTCAATGTAGTCATTGATAGTTATGAATTCGCTGTTCGAATATAAAAAGTTTATTGGTTTTGCGGAAGGTTTGTGTAAAATATTGAATAAGGATATGTACCTACACGGATTCAGAAGATTATCATCTTTTATTTGTACTTACGAGACCAACCAATCTTACACTTATCCTTGATTTATACGAAAACGATAACAAACACGACCTATTTGCCCAACTTATGCAGATATTGACGTCATAATGCAGCGCGGTAGATGCGATTAATCTTCGACATATCACATGCATCGTCTATCTATCTCGATCCTACGTGTCGTGCTTCGTGTTACTTGTTATGTAATAGGACGTGTAGAGGTGACTGCTTTACACAAATACACTATATGTGTTGACCACATTTATTTAGCACTGTTTTTACAATGGTTTGCACTGTTATTATATTTTTCAACAGCTTTGATCGTAAAGTGAATCTAATTTCACGGGTTTTAGATATATAAAGCAGCTCATAAAACACGCGTTTATTATAAACGCAAGTCGTGAAGGTATAGGTATTATTTAACCAATTTTTTTTTCAAATTTCGAACTGGCCCTTCTGCCCCGTCGCACGGCGGCGGCGCCAGCCAAAGAGTATATAATCACTTCGTTGCGCCAGCCATTACTGTAGGTCGCTGATTTATAAAGTAAAACGGCGAGAAAGCAACATTGTGCATTACAGCGGTCCAGTTTATGTAAAACAAGAATTCAGTTTATATCGGAAAGAAAAAATGTTTTTCTACTCCTGTACTGTTATCTGTCTTTTAAATGGTCCCGAACACTAATTTAAGAACATAGATTATAAGATTTCAGAAAAGTCTATACTCTATTCCTAATATAATAGCCCATATGTCGTTATTTCGCCAAAACGATACTCCTAGCCATAGACCTATAACTTTTTTTCTTTAGATCTACCATACTGCCAACATAATGAAATCGTTATTTTAACATATGGTGCCATTTTTCAAACGTGGAGTCACTGAATAAACGGTTTTTTTTGTATGAAAAACATTCGTTTAAGTGACTCCATGTTTCAAAAATGGCACTTTTAGTCACTAGGAAGACGTCAATAAAAAAAAACTAAGTCTTCCATAGATACCTAGTATCTACCTAACATATGGTAGTATTTCGTACTTTTCTTTGTTTATTTTTGTATTTATTTTAGTAAATGTAGTCGTAGAAAAAGTATTGTATGCAACGTTGTATAAGTAGTCAAAAAATGCTTGATGGCGTCAATTTACGATGCTCGCCAAGGCTCGCATCGTAACCTGCGCCACTCGCATTTTTTAACCCTCCTTATACAACTGTTGCATAAAATACTATTATTTGATACAAGTACATCAGACACATTAATAAAAACATATAAAAGATAAATTTAGCAGTGTACCAAAAAGGGGGATTTTTATGTTTGAAAACACTGATTAAATTTAGAATCCTGAAATAAAAAAAATAAAAAAATTCGCATGCCATACTGTGATTTGAACCCGGGACTTGCAGAGTGCCGGCCACTTCTTTACCGAAAGTGCGAATGTTTTTTTTTAAATTATATTGTGTATAAATATGGGAGTGTAGTTTATTACTGTATAATCTACTCATAAAGCCCTTTCATTTGATACCACACATGGTATGTTGTATAAAAATTTTTTTTCTGTATCGCCGACGCAGGGCCACCATATGTGCAAAGTGTGCAATGCACACGGGCGCCATCATTTAGGGGCGCCAAAACCATGGGCCCAAAAAAAAATTGAAAAAAAAAAACAAAAAATAAAAAAATAAAAGTTGAGAAATTAAATAGGATTTATAGGATTATTACACAATAAATTTTATTAGTATATCATCCAGTTACTGTCGATTCCTATGTTGCGAGACTTGCGAGAACATGTCAGGCGGTAGTTTCTTGATTTTTCCTATTCAGACATGAATAATGCCGGGAGCAATAAAGACAATGCAACACCAGAGGCGTTTTAAACTTGTTAGTTTACTGGACCGTGCAACAGGTGCTTTAAAAGAAGTTATCCTATTAATTTTTATATTTAATGTTATTTTTGTTTTGTCAAGTGTTTTGTTGTATAATACAAAACTTTGTTAACTACATTTTTTCTAAAAAAATTAGTGCTGAAAAAAGGTAAAAGGTAAGTGTTCCCTACTTTATACTACCAACATTATCCCTTTAAAGGATACTGGTTATAATATTTTTTTTACGAAAATATCTTTATACCATTCCCCCTCTAAAAAGTTTATTTCATTCACTGAAAACAGTGAATAAAAAACAATTTTCACCGACTTCCAAAAAAGGAGGAGGTTATCAATTCGTCGCGATCCTTTATTTTTTTTATGCATGTTCACCGATCAGTCAAAGACGCCTGGACCGGTTTAAAAAATTCTTTTTTTGTTTGAATGGGTATACTTTCCAGGTGGTACCATGGAAATTTTATCAAAATCGGTTGTGTAGTTTGGGGGTGAAGTCGGTTTTTAGTTTTGAAAAATTATATTAGTCACTATTTTGGTAATTTATTTTATTCACTAAAAACAGTGAATAAAACACACTTTTACTCACTATTTTAATGTTTGAATTTAGAATAATTTACTCTTAATTTTATTAATTATTCCAATTTTAATGTCCATTTTAATTAATTTAACCTTCTTTTTTCTTCATTAAATGTCTATTTTCGCTTAAATTTTTCTTTTTAACCGACTTCCAAAAGAGGGGATTATCAATTCGTCGGAATCTTATGTTTTATATATGTTGATCGATTTATTCGAAGAAGTTTGTACCGATTTAGAATATTCTTTTTTTTTAAAGGGAATACCTGTCAGGTGGTCCCATATTTTTTTTTATTAAAACCGGTTGTTTAGTTTGGTGAAATCGGTTTTTAGTTTAGAAAAATTATTCTCGTAGACATGGTATAAAGTATAGTATGCAATTCTTGAATAAAGCGGATTTACATCGAGGGCCATAAATTACTCGCATTGCTCAGGATTCTAACACTTGAATCACGAGCATACTTCTTATGTACTGCTGTGATATGGGTACCTATCAAAAAAGCGTAGGGGGCTCCATATATCAGTTCTTGAGAAGTGCCCGACGCTTTTTTCACAAAAATACCATTTATTGTTTGTTAATTTATTTTTAAATTAATATTATTGGGAAAAAAGCGTGGGGCGCTTCTTAAGAACTGATATATGGAGCCCCCTACGCTTTTTTTTGCAATAATACCATTTATTGTTTATTAATTTATTCCTAAATTAAAAATTATTTTCCAATTTTTAGTTTGTTTCATCATTTAAGCGTGTTTATTATTTTTTTTTAAATATATTAATCATAAATTGAAATGTCATTTAAAAAAGTAATTGGTTTTTTATACTTAACTCACTTAGTTTTTATGTTATCGATCTTTTAAAAAAAAAACATTTGTAGGATTTTTTTAAGGTCAAATTAGATTAAATTAGTTTAATATATTTTTTGGCCTTTATTTTTGAAAGGGTTTAAGCTGAAAGGGCTCGAATAAATTGCTTTTGACTCAAATATGCAAACTTTATACGGCCATATCTTACTTAATTTTTATCCTACAAGTTGATAAAAAATCCAACTATAAAAAAGGTTGTTCAGAAAAAAATTGGCTTTTAATAAAAATAAAAAAGTCTAATGACATTTTTGATTTTTTTTTTTTAAATATCTGAGATAATGTGATTTTTTAAGTTTAGAACCCCTTTATTAAAAATATCGCCGCTATATTTCCGCCTTTTTTAAAAATATCGAAAAACTGGCTCGACAGAAAAAAAAACTATATAATTACCAAACCTGCTCACAAAATTTCATGAGAACCGGTTAAGAAATGCGACCTGTAGGCGAGAACAGACAGACAGACGAATAAAAGAATTTTCGGCTAGTCGAAACTGAGACGCTTCGCAAGCTCGGTCAATAAATTGAAATGAAAGAAGTTGATATAAGTACGTGAAGTTAGAGAGGGAGTGAAATTGAACAACTTTCCCCAAGGAACATAGGTACCTATATTGAAATATGAAAAATATTTCTTGGCTTTTTTATTAAAGCACGATACTGCGAATCATTTTTATGATTGAGAACACTGAATAAATTTTGAATCCTGAAATAAAAATAAATAAAAAAGGTTCACATGCTATCCTGTGACTTGAATCCGGGACTTGCAGTTGCCGGCCACTTCTTTACCGAAACTGTGAATGTTTGTTTGCCATGGTAGTTGAAATTGGCGTCCTATTTAAAAATAAATAAACGAGATTCTTAAAAACCAAGCTTGATCAATTTCTAAGCTTTAAGCTCCAAAACTGCCTACATAGTGAGATTGAATAAAACCGCTTTAAATCCATATATTTTAAATTCTCAAAAGATATAGTTCACAAAAAAAAATCAAATATTATCAATTTGAACTTGGCGTTCTGGGGAGATCAGTTGCTCCAAAACACTATCTCTTCTAATATTATATAGCGTCGGCTGTGACCATCCACAAATAGCAGGGTTTGACACTGCCAAGGGTGGTTGCAGATTTAGGAACACGTGAGTTAGCATCGGGATGTTCCTTCGTTGCCCTCTTTCGCTCTCGCCGGCTAGCGGACATAGTCCTAGACTTTTAATTTAGACCGCCTCACCAGATTATGTACAATAAATCTTCTTTTAAGAATAGAAGAGGATTTTTTTTTAAAAAGCTTGCAAATGTATTGGTGCGTTCACACGCGCGGCGGGCAGCTCGGCGAGCAGCTCGGCAAGCTGCATGGGAAGTAATCTACCGCGCGCAGGCGGGTCGAGCAAACTGTTCATACGCGCAGTCGCACGCCAGTCAGTGCAAGCATGAACGTAGGCCAATAGAAAATAGAAAAATAATTCGAAGAGAATGTGGTGGGTGTTTCAAATTAAAAATTATTTTTTTCAGTTTTGCTTTTACTATATTTTTAACTGACTTCCAAAAAGAGGAGGTTACCAATTAGTCGCGATCTTTATTTTATTTTTCGTTTGTTCACCGATAATTCGAAGACAATTTCCTATAAAAGTACCTAATAACCTCAAAATACAAATTCGGTGATTCGGTGTGATCGCTATGAAAGCGCACGAGATACTAACGAGGCCACGAGCGCGAGCACATTGTGGTACGTTCACACGCGCGCGTTCAACTCGACATTCAACGTGCACATTCACATTTACGAGCGTGTAAACGGTACGCCCGAGCCCGTGAACGCGCCTGTGAACGTGAATGCCGCGAACCGGGCGAGTGTCGGTTTTTTGGCAAAGTTCAAAGGATGAATGTGCGGGCGCCCGGTGACTGTTTACACGCGCGCGGGCAGTCAGTCTCTCCCGCGCTTTCGCGACGAGTGGATCTTCAACGTTGCTACGAGAAAGTCGCTACGATCGGAGATTACAACATGGCGGAATGGTCAAACGGGAAAATTTTGACGTTCCTGGAATATTACCAGGAAGAAGAAATATTATGGAACCCCGAACATAAATTCCATAAGGACAAGAAAAAAATTCACGATGCTTGGACGAAAATTTTTAGAATACTAAATGTATCAATCAAGGATTTGAAAACAAAAAAGGAGACCCTAATGGGAACATTTTGCTGGAATAGCTTCTCTGAAATCTGTGTCTTGCTTAGAAATTATCGGTGAAATTTTACTTAGCAAAATTTCAAAATCAGTAAAGGTCATTCGACAGAAATTATCGAACTCTCCAGACGGTTCATGCAAGAGCTCATCAAATTTTTGTTCTATGAACTTCCTGTAAACGAAAAACAAATTATGTATTTTAGGAGTCCTGGAAGTGTGAAATACACAGGGTGTCCCACGGCGATGCTTCATCGAGGGGAAGTACCTTAAATAGAGCAATTTACAATAAACAATGAACGTTAACTGCATTCACAGATTAAATAAAATAAAGTAGTCTTCTTTCCGTAAATTGCTCTATCTTCAATATTAAAGGCACTTCCCTTCCATGAAGCATCGCCGTGGGAAACCCAGTATAATTTATTAATAAGTAATCATAAATGGGTAATTATGTAAGCATTTTACACCACTGAATCACGATCGGAGAAAACATAGGTACTTACTTGGTACGATTTCTGTGAACTTTTATCATCCACCACCTTCTTCTTTGCAGTCTTTTTCTCCGTCGTTCATCATTTTGTTTGTTTTTCCAATAAAAATAAGTTAAGCCAAAGGATATGGCAGCAACAACAACCTCGCAGTCCGCCATGCTGGCAATGACTGACACGACGGCGTGCGTGTGAACAGTTTGAATTTCCGCCGGCCCGGGACGGGCTTTATGCCGTACAGCCCGCCAGGCAGCCCGCCGGGCTGCACGGCGCGCGTGTGAACGTAGCATCGTTCACACGCTTCCGTTCAACGCGGCATTCAACGAGCACGGGCACGGACACGCGCGTGTGAACAGGCTGCTTGTGCTTGTGCATGTGCGCGCGCTTGCGGTCGTCGTTGAAAAGTGTCGGTTTTTTGGCAAAGTTCAAGGGTGGGTAAAGGGTTTAAGTAAGGACGGGTAATACACTATGGTGGGGCTTATGGGTAAAGGATGGGATTTTCTGCTTTCTTTTCAGCATTGGTAGGTTGGTTTCAAAACTTTTAAGTGGCTTTGCTAAGCCAGGGAAACGGTAAAATATCAGTAATTTCGTGGTTGTGTAACGATGTTACAATAAACCTCATCCTTCATGTTCCCGTTTACCTCCTTTTCTGCTTTCTAAAAAATAATTTCATGTTCAAAGTCAATTTTTAAATTTTAGATTCCTTCGTCATCATTCTGGTTCATTCCACTACCATCTCTCGAGCTGATTACATCTATATCAGTATTGTAAAATTATATATATATATATATATCAGTATTGTGAAGTTATAATAAATAAAATAACTCTTTGTCATTTCTCTCAAGCTCTCCACTACGTACCTTACCTACCTCTTCATGTAGGAGCTCCAACTGCCCCAGCTAGTGCGCGGCTACCTACCTACTAGGAGCTTCTACAGTTGTAAGGGTTCGCGAGGTCTACTGTTCTCACAGAACCACTAGTTTTAATTTTTTTTCCATTACTTTGTTTTTACTTCGCAGATTAATAAAAAGACGGGTGTTATCGAAACCACTACTAATACAACAGATGATGTATTTATTATTGAAAATACACAAGGCATTGGACTGGACAACATAGATTTTACTCCGGACATAGGTAAAAATAATTGATTTTTACCTCAGGGCAAAAAGTAACTATCGGCAGTATCTGTTATTTTATTAAGTACTAGAAGAGGGTGCATCTATGACCAATAGGGAAGAAAATGTTAAAAACGTTTCGTTCAATATTTTTCTGCTTTTAGGACATATTCCTCTTGCACAAAAAAAATTAAGGGAATCCTCCATGGTCGTGTCATGTCAGGAAGAAAACACACTATGGAGTCCATTTTACGACATGATTGTTGTCGCGGATTGCTTCAGTACAAAATCTCTGACAACAATGGTAGTAAAATTGTCATAAGATAATAATAAATAAATAAATATATAGGGACAAATTACACTGATTGAGCTAGCCCCAAAGTAAGTTCTGTCCATTTCTGGTTACATGTTACGCTTTTCGTTTTTTTTTTTTTTGAGGAATATGTAAATGTTAAATACCAATTTGGCTGTTGATTTACAACCGGCCTGCTGCCTACTTGGTGTCATCTCCTCGTGAGAATGCATTTGTGCGAAAAATTATATAACCGGACTGCGATCTGAGGCTGCCAATATTTATTGGTATAAATAAAGGTGTAATTATAGATTCAAAAAAAGTATCGAAAATATAGTATTCTTCATAAAAATAAAGTATTTTTGGTAAAACTATAAGTGCCTATTTATTTAAAATTTCGTCAGAAGATAACATTGTTCTTGGATTAAAATAAAAGATACACGTTTTTTTTAACTAAAATATTTATATTTTGTAAGGTTACATATTTTTTCAAAGGTAAACTTTGGCCAACGAAAGCTGTCAACGAAAAACCGCAGATAATTTAGAAAATGGGTACTTATAAGTTTTTTTATTTCATTTGAATCCTTTTTTATACCTATTCTTAATGAGAAATGACATCACAAATACAATTTCAAATAATATTAAAAAATAAAAAGTATCAAATAAACAGATTTGATACTTTTTATTTTAAAAAGAGTAAAAATTAAAAAAATCTAGATTTTTTTGCCTTGGGTTTTCATGGACAGGTATCGTTGGTCAGACTATGCATACACAAAAAAAAAAAAACAAGTAATGTATTCTTTTCGTAAGTATAAATAAGTTTTCCAACTCCAACGATTTTCATCAAAATCGTTGAGCTGTTTCCGAGATCTTCATTCCATATTACATATATATAGTATATGTAATATGTATATACACAATGTAATATAATATACAATGTTATACAAGAATTTCTCGTTTAAAGTATAGGATTTGTGCTTAGAACTTTACCTTTTTTAAGGAGACACGAGTTGCAGCTAACATTATTAAAAAAAGATCTGTTTCTAGATTTACTCGTATTTATTGTTTTTGCTTTAACTGTTATAATTTTTGTATTTAAATTTTGTACTATAAATTTCAGATCAAAATCAAATAAGTTGTCCACGATGTGCCAATATATTAAAACATGCCCAAAGATTACTTAAAAATCAAGATATTGGCAAAAAATATGTAACTGGAGTTTGTGAACACTGTCGACAGAAACAAAAACCTGGAGGAACATGTATGAAATGTGATGAAATTGTAGAAAAATTTCAGCTAAACAAAGATGTCGGGAAACAAAGCCACGCTCAGCGCGTTAAAGCTTGGCTGACAAAAATACATCACTTAATTAAACCAGCCGTCGTTGAAGAAAAAGGCAAAGAACCAGCCAGCCAAATGAAACGCAGATATTCAGATATTGATATTAGTAAGTTATTCCCTAAGATTTTGAAAACTGATCACGAACCTAAAATAGAAGATCTTTTTTTACACAGCATTCGTGATCTTCATTATGGGAAAAAAGGACCTCTGAGTGACCGATCATACTTCCCTGGATCAAGCAAAGAAGTAACATTTTATGATTCCTTGACACAATATGAAGACGAACAATATAAAACTATTCCAATTTATAACACACCCCAGGAAAATGGAGATGACTTTATTCCGGTTAGTGACAGTCGTTTTGAGAATAACATTTTATTTAACGCACAATCTGATACAACGGTAATACAAGATGAATTAGAAAAAGATTTTATTCGTAAAAATGGAAAAAGCTACAACGAAAAAAGAACATTCGAAGACCCTTCTGCAGGAAGGACGGAGTATATTTCATCACGTGGTACACATTATGATGATGATGTTTTGACAACTAGTAATCGGTACGATGATGCACGTGGTGAAATTTTAATTGCTACACAAGGAAGTCGGTTTAAAGATGAAAGGCTGAAAGATTTTCTTGGTGATAAGAAATATGAACAAAGTCGTGACCATTTATCGCCAGCAGAAAGAACACGCCATGATAAGGAACATGTTCCTTACACTGATTCTCTACATGAAAGTGGAGGAAAAGAAGATCGTGGTCCGTCGGAAAGTAAGTATTACGAGGGTGAACGAAAGAAAGAACGTGTTCCTTACACTGATTCACGTCATGAAAGTGTAAGAAGGAAAGATCTTGGTCCTTCAGAAAGTAAATATGAAACCGAGAGAAGGAAAGAACATGTTCCTTACACTGATTCTCGTCATGAAAGTGTAAGAAGGAAAGATCTTGGTCCTTCAGAAAGTAAATATGAAACCGAGAGAAAGAAAGAACGTGTTCCTTACACTGATTCTCGTCATGAAAGTGTAAGAAGGAAAGATCTTGGTCCTTCAGAAAGTAAATATGAAACCGAGAGAAAGAAAGAACATGTTCCTTACACTGATTCTCGTCATGAAAGTGTAAGAAGGAAAGATCTTGGTCCTTCAGAAAGTAAATATGAACCTGACAGAAAGAAAGAACGTGTTCCTTACACTGATTCACGTCATGAAAGTGTAAGAAGGAAAGATCTTGGTCCTTCAGAAAGTAAATATGAACCTGACAGAAAGAAAGAACGTGTTCCTTACACTGATTCACGTCATGGAAGTGTAAGAAAGAAAGATCTTGGTCCTTCAGAAAGTAAATATGAAACCGAGAGAAAGAAAGAACATGTTCCTTATACTGATTCTCGCCATGAAAGTGTAAAAAGGAAAAATCTCGGTCCTTCAGAAAGTAAATATGAAACTGACAGAAAGAAAGAACGTGTTCCTTACACTGATTCTCGTCATGAAAGTGTAAGAAGGAAAGAGCTTGGTCCTTCAGAAAGTAAATATGAAACTGTTAAAAAAAGGGAACATCTTCCTTATACTGATTCACATCACGAAAGTGTAAAAAGGAAAGAGCATGTCTCCCCCGATGGCGATAGAAAGAAAGATTACATTTTGGAAGATGAACGGTATGAAGGCGAAAGAAAAAAAGAATATGTTTCGGATTCCGAGTCGCGTCATGAAGTTAAAAAAAGAAAAGATCACCTTTCAAAAGATAGTAAACATTACGGAGTTGAAAATAATATGGATTTTTTTACATCACGTCATGATGACAAAAAAAGGGAATTAATGATAAAAGCTGGTATACGTCGTGACGACAAAGCACGCAATGAAGGAAAAAAATGGAGTACTTTGGATACTAAACATTCTAAAGAAGGAAGAAGGGCAGATTTTAAACTCGAAACGGGACAAGAAAAGATGAGAGAAAAAGAAGAAGCAGAAATGAAACACGGTTACATATCAACTATGGGAAGAACCGGAGGAGAAAGATTAGCTCCGGATTCTAGAAAATCTCCTAAATCACTGGGAAATAAGAAAATTACGGTATCATCTGAAACACGCCTCGAAGAGGAAAGCCTTATGGAATTAGGTGCATATAGAGATACCAAAGATCAGAGAAGATTCACCAAAGATTTCATTCCTGCAGCAGTAAGACGTTACACACAAGATATTTCCGCTTTATTCCACCCAAAAGTAAAAACCGCTGAAAAAAAAGCAAAGAGGACTGCTCCCAAAATATTATTTGAATCTCCATCACGCATTAAAAAATATCATTCCGAGGAATCATTGCTCGCTGGCATAAAAGAGATGAAAGGCGAAATCCAAAAGCAAAGGCATAAGAGTTTTGACCTATATTTTCCGAAAGGACCTGAGGAACATAGAAAAAAAAGGGCCAGAGCCCAAAGTTTAGGTGCAGTGAGCTCCTCGGAATTGATCAAAGATACTATGGATAAGTTGAAATCTAAAATAGAAGAAGAAAAAAGACAACGTGAAGCGGCCGATAGATCGAGAGAAGAAGGCAGAAAGCAACACGAGAAAGAAAAGCTGGAGAGAGAAAAACTACTCAACGAGAAAATAGCAAGGGAATTAGAAAAAGAAAAAGGGGCAGAAAGGGGTAAGTTAATTTATTGATTAACGTTTGAAGCATGTTTGGCTAACGCTTGTATTAGATTTTTCAAGCTGCTTACAGGAGCAGGGGAACCTCTTACATTATAAGCTACAATACAAAACTCCGGTCTCCGCGTTCAGACCCTAGACAACGTCTGCGACGAAGTGCTCTCTACGATAATTCAAACGAGTCTAAACTCAATAGGTTGTTTTATTACCGAGTTCTGTTGACCACCTGCCGTCTCCATGATCAGACCCAAGACATCGTCTATGATGAAATGATAGTCACGACAGATCAAAGGAGTCCAAATTCAATAGGTTGTTATATTACCGAGTTATGTTGACCACCTCCCATCTCCATAATCAGATCCAAGACATCGTCTACGATGAAGTGTTCGTTACGAAAAATCGACGAGTTCAAACGTGTTTTGTTGTTTTATACTGAGTTCCGTTGACCAGTTTCCGTCTCCGTGATCAGATCCAAGACATCGTCTATGATGAAATGATAGTCACGACAGATCAAACGAGTCCAAACTCAATAGGTTGTTATATTACCGAGTTATGTTGACCACCTCCCATCTCCGTGATCAGATCCAAGAAATGGTCTATTATACTTTTCTTTCCGTTGACCATTTTACAATACAGGCACACTCATTCATTCACTGCAAATATATCTTCGTAGTCCTATACATTTATATGGGTTTACAAAGTTATTTATGCAGTTAGTGTATCTAGGAAACTGAAACTAAATTGCAAAATATTTGAGATTTTCCTTGATTTATACACTAAACACTAATTCTATTCAAAATTTGCTAGAAGTGCCTTAAAATTTTGATGATCGGTCAGTCAGTGAGTGACAAAATTAAGAACTTTGACTAGTTATAATTCTTAATATACTGGTTCAAATTGAATGAAATTTGAAATATACTGTGTTTATACAATGTCTGCTTGGTTTCTGAAAATTCAGGCTTCTAGTTTTATCCACAACGAAGTTACAGGGGGTCGAAAATAGCCTGAACTGCTTTGAGAAAAGGATGGTATGGTATGGCCGTGTCGCTTCTTTTTTTGCTCGACTTGTCAGACTTGGCTCGACAGGGCACTGCCGTGCCCCCAGATACATTTCAATTATTGGTAAAATAAAATCAAAAAAGTTTAGTAGTAAGATTATCTACCCAGCAAATTAAAAATACTCCTGGCCCCGACCGAAAATATCAATAACGCCATCTAGTGATGAATAGCGGAACTACCGATACGATTTCATATCATTTTTGACCACCTTTCATCCCCGTAATCAGATCCAATCGTGTACGATGAAGTGCTAGTCACGACATATCAAACGAGTCAAACTCAATAGTTTTATTTACGTTGTTTTATTACCCAGTTCTGTTGACCACTTTCAGTCTCCGTGATCGAACCAAGATATCGTCTACGCTGAAGTGCTCATCACGACGAATCGAACGAGTCCCAACCCAACTCAATAGTGTTATGTTGTTTTATTACCAAGCAGTGTTGCCATGTCCAAAATCTGGACGACAGTGATACTGCTCAAAAAATACGGTAGATTCTAAGAAATTACGGTGATTAGGCCTGGAGAAAAACGGTAAAAATAACGGTGAACCACTTTTAATATAACAACCATTTTAGAGCACAATTTGGTTTTTATTCGAAAAACTCAAAATACAAACAAATGTAATTTTTAAGTGTAACAATCATCATCATCACAGTGTATACTCATCTTTCTTGTCCTTTCTCAACCAATCGCGAAACTCTGGTTTCAAAAGCCATTCTTCTCGGAATTTCTGCTTGTATTGTTTGTTTTTTTTCTTTGGCACTTCCACCAATTCCATCCCAGACTGACAATCAGTAATTTTCACTCATTTTTGTTTGCTATGAAAAAATTACTTTCAAGACTGTATAAAGCTCAATACTACACGATACGCGGGGAGTACCCTACCACAGATTATATAAACACGACCTTCAAGTCAACTCATTCATATGGATGCGTTCATAAACTTACGATTTGTTAAAGGAGAATGTTTTAATTGTTTCACGCCTTCGAACTAGAAAAAAAAGACCTTCCCTGGGTTACGGTAAATATCGTCACCGTTGTCTTTCTTCAACGGTAGGTCGTACATTTCTGTTGAATACGGTGCATTTACCGTAATTACGGTGCACATGGCAACACTGTTACCGAGTTCCGTTGACCATCTTCCGTCTCCGTGATCAGTCAGACGTATAACATCGTCTACGATGAAGTGCTCTTCACGAGAAATCGATAATTCTTTGATCTTTTCAAGAAATCTTTGACTTTTAATCAATATTGCAACTCTTGTAAACATAATAAAATCATAAACTTATCAGTGAAATAGCTGTACATTAAACTCAATCGCTACCAGTGGCCTTGACATGTCCTCGTTTTATGCCCTACGCAGGGCCTCGACCTTCTCTGGGTCCAACACATCTCCTTGTATGCCCTACTCAGGGCCTCGACCTACTCTGGGTCCAACACATCTCCTTGCTGAATTCACAGCTCGCGCCTTCCGCCTCGCGGAATCGCCACGCACCACCTGGTAACTCAAACCATACCCATGGTAACTGCATTCCGCCTGCTCACGGAAAGTAGATACCGATTTCTCTTAAGCTACGGCTACAGCTACCCATGGAGCAGACAACTACTCAATGCAAGCTATTTAACCAATTGGGCTTTTGATTTGTCCCTCACTCTCTTTATCTAAATTTTGTTCGTCAAAGTTTTCTCGATCCCCAGGCATCTTTCGTAGTCTATCATGGGCATATTTGTACGTACGTTTAGAATCTAAAGCTCGTAAAGTATATCTATCGCCATCTAAAATTTCTATTATTTTGAACGGACCACGATACTTTTGATCTAGTTTTGTTTGGTTTCGTTCCTCATTTTGTATTAAAACAAAGTCACCTATAGAGAATTTATTCAACCTTGCCTTATTTTTGTCAAATCTTTGCTTGTTGTAAATAGCCGCCTTTTTTATATTACGTGTGGCATTTGCTCTGACCGTTTGTAAGTCTACTTCCTCTTCAGCATCGTCGCATGTCATTAAAGTCAACGGTCGCGCTACTTTACCGATCATCAACTGAAGTGGACTAGCTTGAGTGGTTCGGTTTACTGTGCAATTGATTACCAGCTGCACGTCCCCTAAAGCATCTTGCCAAGATTGTTCATTAGAAGTCTCTACGGCAGTAAGCATTGATTTTAAGATGCTCATTACACGTTCTACTTGCCCATTTGCACGTGCAGATCCTGTTGCAATAAGGTGCAAGTTGATATTTGAATTTTCGCAAAAGCTTTTAAATTCGCTACTTGCAAAACAACGACCTTGATCTGCTATTATTCGCGAAGGTGTACCGAATAAAGTTATACTTTCTTTAACAGCTCTAATGCTATTTTTAGTATCAATTTGAGTTGAGTGTTTAAGTAAAACAAACTTGGTAAACGCATCTATTAAAACAAATGCGTATTCTTTTGAATCTTTCTTTCCGCTAAGCTTTCCGGTAGCATCAATATGAACTGTATGCCATGGTGATGATACCTTAGGTATTGGATGAAGCTTGTCTGGCGCGAGGAGGAACTGGCCCGAGGTCACAGACCAGCCCCTCGGGAGATAGAAGGACACAGGGATGAGTTGCGTCAGCTCGCCATTGAAGAGTGGGCCCACAGGCTGGAGCAGCCCAGTTTTGGGCTCAGGACCGTTGAAGCAGTCCGGCCAATCTTGGCTCAGTGGTTGACGAGGCGGCACGGCGTCTTGACGTTCCGTCTGACGCAGGTGCTCACCGGAAATGGTTGTTTCGGTCGGTATCTGTGTCATAGGGCGCTTAGGGAACCGACTTCTGCCTGTCACCACTGTGACGGCTGTCCGGATGAGGATGCCCAACACACCCTAGCGGACTGCCCAGCCTGGGCGGAAGACCGCGCAGAGTTGCGCGCGGTTGTGGGGGACGACCTTTCACTGCCGACTGTGGTACGTTGCATGGTCGACAGTGAGACGTCGTGGACAGCAGTGCAGGCCTTTGCGGAGAGCGTCATGCTCCGCAAAGAGGCGGCGGAGAGAGAACGGGAGGCGACGACCAACCTGGCCATCCGCCGCCGGCGCACAGGGCGCAGGAGGCGGGCCTATGGCCTGCAACTGCTGCCCTCATAACGAGGGCCAGTCGGGCGATGGAAACGGGATTCCATCGCTCGACAAATATGGTCCTCCGGGTTGAAAGGCGCGTCTGTGTCAACACACGCCTTTACCCTAGCGGGTAGAACTGAAGGCCGACGGGCCACCCCGCAGGCCACTCCGACCCCTCTCGCTAATTGAGAGGGTACCGTGAGTGAGCCAAACCGAGGCCGCTGAAAAGCGGCCGCCGTGCCAGGTCTGTGGAGCGAGAGTAGCACACGGACTTGGCAATAGCGGTACCGGCGTTGACACCGCGGAGTTTTTAGTGGTAACACCACATAACCTTACCGGTCTCCCGTGACTGGTAAGGTATCCGAAGGGATTTTCTCCGCGTCAAAAAAAAAAAAAAAAAGGTATTGGATGAAGCTGGGCCTGTATTTTCCCGGAGTGAGATTTTGTTACTTTGCATGTTACACAATTGTCAACGAAATGTTTCACATAACGTGACATGCCTTCAAACCAATAGTGATCGTAAACCTTTTCTAGTGTTTTATTGTAACCGAAATGAAAAATTGAATTGTGTATGTTGTTAATTACTGACCACCTTAGGTTACGCGGAACAATTGGCAAGCACTTTGTACGTCCATTCCTTTGTATTTTGCGGTAAAGAACTCCCGATCGAATTTCAAAAGTATTAGCAACATCATTATCCATCTGACCACTATTTAGTTTTTCAACTAAACCCAAAATATCTTTATCACGTTGCTGTTCAGCCAGAATCCAATTAGAAGAAAGCTCTGTTAACTCAATGCGTTTTTCCTCCACTCGGCATTTTGAATGTGTTGGTTTTTCTTTTAATAAGTTTCGCGAAAAGAAATCTACATGTGTTTACCTGAGTTATAAACTACTTTGAAATCAAATGACTGTAAAAAGGCCCACCAACGGTGTACATGTGGAGTTAAGTCAATTTTTTTACTAGCGCACTTTAATGAGTTACAATCTGTAACCACTGTAAACTTTCGACCATATAAATAGGGACGGAAGTGTTTTATTGCGTTGACGACGGCGAGAGTTTCAAGTTCATAGGAATGATATCGTGACTCCGCCGCCGAAGTGCGTTTACTATAATAACAAACAACATGTCTTTTATTCTTTACGACTTGGAATAGTATTGCGCCGTAGCCCTCTGAGCTTGCGTCAGTATGTGATTCAATGGGGTATTGTGGGTCGAATATCATAAGAACGGGCTGTTCTGTAAGCATAGCGATAACGTTTCTTCTAATTTGTTCATGACATCCTGTCCATTTAAAAGGAACTTTTTCTGACGTCAACTTATACAATGGTCCCATGGTCTTAGCAAACTTCGGAATGAATTGGCGGAAATAAGTTGCAAGTCCTATAAACTGCCTCAATTGGGCTACTGTTTCAGGTGGTGGTAAAGAAGTGAGAGCTTCGATTTTACACTTATTTGGCCTTATTTCGCCTGCTTGAACTTCATATCCTAAGAAATCTAGTTTTGTTTTTAAGAAAGAGCATTTTTTAAGATTCATAGAAAAACCTGCTTTTGTTAATGTGTCAAGTACCTTTTGCAATCGCTCAATACCTTGCTCTATAGTTTCTGATACGATCGAAATATCGTCTGCGTAAACTATCACATAAGAGTGTTCTAGATCCCCTAGTGCTACCATTATCGCTCGCTGAAATACAGACAAAGCATTGCGTAATCCAAACGGCATTGACAAATATTCATATAGTCTGTCCGATGTGACGAAGGCAGAACGTTCGATAGACTCTTCTTTAATCGGTATTAAATGAAATCCGCTAGCACAATCTAATTTTGTAAAGAAATGAGCGCCGTTTAACTTGGCAATTAAATCGGAAATAATGGGTAATGGATATCGGTCTGGCACAGTGTTTCTATTCAATTCACGATAGTCGATACACATTCGATCCGACCCATCTTGTTTTTTAACTAATAAAGCTGGACTCGCAAAAGGCGAGCAACTTTTTCTAATAATATTTGCGCGCAATAATTCATCGACTTTTCTCCGCATAATTTCCCGTTCTTCTGGACTAAGACGGTATGGTCGTCTTGGCACAGTTTTATTTGGGTCAATTAATCGAATTTCTAGTTCACCAGTATTTACTCGCGTTTTAGGCATTTCAGTAGGGAAATACCTTGAATAATTTTGAAGTATAGAAATAAGTTCGGATTTATTTTCTTGTGGTATGTCTGTTTTTATATCTCGAAAATCATAGGCGACCTTTGTGTTTACAGTTAAGCTATCCACTTGTAAATGCTGCTTTGTAAGTGAGAACTGAGAAGCGGTCATGTTTATAACAAAGCCTAGTTTTAAAATCTCGCGACCTAGCATTATGTCGATAGGCATATAGATATCAGGCAAGACATGAAATAAAATCTCTAGAGTGTACGTACATATTTCAACACAACATAAAATTTGTTCGGTGCTGAATATTGACCCTTGGCCTATACCGGTTAACTTTATGGTATTATGAATTCTTTTTCCCGAAAAATTGGAGGCCACACTTTCTTTTATTAGCGAACACTCAGCACCCGAATCAAATTGAAAATTATACAACACACCTTTATGATTAAGTTTTCCTGCAGGGGGATCCACAGCACATACGTTCACACGCCGCTCCGCCTGAGCTGCTCCGGCTCGCGAGGCGCTGTCTCTGCCGTTGTCTGCGCCCTTGCTCGGTGTGCACCGCGACGCGATGTGTCCTGGCTCGCCGCACTTGTAGCATTGTATGGAGCTAGTTATTTTATGCTGCTGCGGTCCTTTCTTAGTCAAACTAGTCGTTGAAGTTGACATTTTCATCTTCATATCTGCAGTTTTAAGTCTGCATTCCGTAAGTTTGTGTCCGATTTTCCACAGTGATGACATTTTATTGTGTTAGACTGTGTAAGACGCATCCGTTTAACTTCTGGGGAATTCTTGTCATGGGAGTTATCTAATTTTTGTTTTCTGTATGACAAGGCATGCAATTCCTTTTGTAAGTCTTGACGCGTAGTAATTTCTGTTGTAAAGGCAATTCGTTGCAATCGAGGGTCTATTTTAGCCAAATGCGCTAGTACTATCGAAATAATAATTTGTTCGGAGCTCGTATCCTTCAACTTTGTCATTAAAGATGATATTATTCGGCTCGCGTATGCTGCATAAGTTTCACTTCTTTTGGTTTATCATAGCTCAGATTTATCAAAGTGGCAGCGGTCGTTTCTGAAGTGGCAAATCGTTCAAGAAACAATTCTTTGAATATTGTTCCCACATTATGCCGGGATATGTAACATGGGAAAGCCATGTAGAAGCCGGCCCTTTCAAAGCTTTGCTTATTACTACAATTAGTTGACTTCCTTGAAGTGGTTTTTCAGCGAAGCATAATTCGACGGTTGCGCACCATGATTTAGCATCCATATCCGGTAGATCTGGGTTGAACTCTGGTAATTTTATTTGGTTACTCACATGCGGCACGTTCAGCGTTTGTATAAGTGCACGTAACTGCTCTTTCTGTAATTCAAATATTTCCCGCCATCGAGTATCTTCCTGGTTATGTCCTCTGTTCTCACGATAATCTTCTCCATGTTCCGATCCCACTTCTGATGTAGGATCAGGATGGCCTTCTGAATGCTGATCCGACATCTGGGATAACTTTCAATTAAACAAAGTCTTCAATCACAAATTTAATGTTCTAATAAAAATAATAAAACGTCCACAAATCTGCACAATAGTGTCTTTTCTAAGTAACGATTATAATATCCTTCTTACTAACTGTTTGATAACTAATCACTAAGAATAATCTTATTGGACTCTACTAAACGAAAGTAGTTCCTCAATGCGCGCACGTTCTATATGGGACAGCTCCAATACACCACTGTCCGGGACCCCGCACATGCCGCACCGAGACTCTACTGAAGTGACACATAGGCAGCTAGGTATATGTATCGCTTGCGTTTTGTAGGTTCCATACGATGACCATCCGACATATATATATATACAGGGTGGCCAAAAAGTCGTGGATCAAACGAAACAGGGAGATAAAGGAGGTAATTTCCAACAAAAAATCTTTCCCCAGCATGGCCATAACTTCATTGCAAATAAGTGCTCTTAAAGTGAGAAGTAATTTTTTGTAACGCTTTAAAATTTACGGAAAAAAAATCATTGCTCGTTAAGTTTGATACCAAGAGCTGCAATACAATTTTTGTCAAATGCAATGCAATCTATTATGAGTCGCTGCAATGTATTATGAGTCGATAATGTATTGATACATTATCGACTCATAATACAACACCTTTTGTTTTATTGTTTTTAATCAATTTAATTTTTTACTGATTAAATTGTAAAAAAACTCGGTAGTTTCATTGAAAAAACTAAAATAATTCATATCTTTTCGTGCAATGAAGTTATGGCCATGCTGGGGAAAGATTTTTTGTTGGAAATTACCTCCTTTATCTCCCTGTTTCGTTTGATCCACGACTTTTTGGCCACCCTGTATATATATATATATATATATATATATATATATATATATATATATATATGCAACGCAGCTTTTTGTGCAGCAGGTTTTTCGTGCAGCTGTTGAGGTAGGCTAAATAACATGTCCAGTTGAGAAAATGGGTAAAAACTGAAGTCAGTAAGGGAAACATGAAAAACAAGTTCAGATTCGAATTCCGCGAGCCAAAAACCTCAAGAATATTGAATTTCAGCTAAATAGCTTGCTATTGAGAATTGGCGGCCATCTTGAAATAAAAAAAAGTAAAAAATTCCGCTCAGCGCTTGGTGGAAGTGGCTCGGCCTTCGGCCTTGCCATGCAGCTCGCCCTACGGGCTCGCATCACTCGGCCTGCGGCCTCGTGTAAATTATGGGAGTTGCATAAATACTCAGTCAACCCATTTGAATATTTACTCAGTAGATTGAGTAAATACCCGATAAATATCCTAATTTATCCATGATGAGTAGATTGATTTATATGAGTTGCGACATATATTTATAATCATATTCATTATTTCATGTTTTCATGACAATTTTGAAACTTAAATCTAGTATACACTTGCAATTCTTGTCGGAAAATGTGTGCATTCGCCATAATATGCTTAAAATATTGGTAAACGTTAAATGCAACGTTAAAATATATGAAAATACCATACTAATCATACACTGAAAGTAGGCTTCTTTGACTAATTTTAATTTTATGCTGGGAGGTGTGCAAAGACGTAATTTTATGTTAAAATAAGTAAAGAGACATCAAATGCAATGTCAATATATGAGCACGCTCTATTTACTCTATTTATTAAAACTAGTGAGTAAATACTCAAATGGGTAGATTGAGTACTATCCACTGCCCATCTCTAGCTGTTACGCGACGCAACTTGCATCCCGTCTGTTTTGAGCGAGTTGCGGGGCATGCCTTTGAGAATATAAGGCAAGAGGGGGGTGAGGGGAATCACATTTTGAACTAGTGCTTGTTTATGAGTCATATAAACAAACAAAAAACATAACATTTTGTAAATCCCTTATGAATATCTTTCTTTATCGTTTGTCTGGTTTTGAGTACTTTTTGAAGTGAAAACTTCTTTAGCGGCGTTGTACTCTTTTTTGTAATGAGTAAAAAATGTTAAACTCGCGTCAGGGCGTCAGGACAAGTGACCATGAACGAAAATTCGTAAGACGGATGGAGAGTAGACAGCCGGCGCGGCGTAGGAGAGAAAGTATCCCCCTCTCTTTCTACGGCGCGTTGAAAATGTATGCAGACGCCTGCTGTTTCGTTTAGGCGGCACAGGGCGCTTGCGCGAATGTTCGTGTGTGTTTATGTTACAGCGTGCCACGCGCATCCATGGATGATGACAGTGACAGCTGATGGCTCGACCGTCTGTGTAGTGGCCACACTGCTAAGTATTCGTAAAATTCGTGTATGTAAAATGTTTAATTAATGTAATATAAATTGTCATGTTTGTGTACGATAGCGCAATAAATAAATATTGTATTCTACCACATAAATGATAGTACTTTTATACCAATTCGTGCAAAACTATTCCCTAACCATTCCAAAATATCAAAAATGCACAACGTTAATATTCAAGTTTTCACTTCTGCCGGCACTCCCGGAGTGCAACCCGTCGTTCATTTTTTAAATTTTGAAATGTCGGTCGCGACCCCTTAACGTTATTTAAAAAAATTAATAAAAAATCTATATTCATATTATAGCACAGACAACATAATAAGATTGTGCCCCGATGATATTTTTTTTTATTACAAGCTTTTATTTAACTTGCAATGTATGTTTGTTCGGGTGGAATCTTACAACTCAATTTTAAGGCACTTGCCCTCAACCGATTGAGCTGAAATTTGGTATGCACGTTCAGTTCGGATGACAATGCATGATCAACAGTGTGACGTCATTCTAAATCCAACATGGCGGCATACCCAAAATGGCGGACCAATCATTTTTAATGCATTCCTACAATATGGGTATCAAATTAAAGGGCTTGCTGAGAGTAACCCGAAAAAAATATGACGTCGCTCTTAATCCAATATGGCGGACTTCTAAAACTTGAAAATCAATTTTGAAACAGATATTTTTAACCGATTGAGATGAAATTTTGCATACACGTTCAGTTTGGATGACAATGCATAGTTAACTGTGTGACGTCATTCTAAATCCAACATGGCGTCATATCCAAAATGGCGGACCAATCATTTTTAATGCATTCCTACAATATGGGTATCAAATTAAAAGGGTGAAATCATTAGAAGGGCTCCTCATTGAAGAGCTGGACTGTTCAAAATTAACTGGCAAACGACCTTGCAATAATGATGCGTTGAATGAGATGAACAGACTTAGGAACTTATCAGGTGAAAACTAAAAAGTATAAAATAAAATTAAGGTAAAAAATCCTTTTTAAAAACTAGCTTTTATTTAAATGCGCTAAAAAGAAAAAAATAAAGTTTTACACTAAAACTTTTACTGTTAACTTATAACGTCATTTAAGTACTCGTATTTACTTGCTGCCTATTAAAATTTTAAAACTAAGAAAGTAAATACGAGTACTTAAATCTCGCGACAAGCTTTTATAACATATAAATTGTCTCAAATGTGTTAAATTTGAAATGACGTTATAAGTTATATATATATATATATATATATATATATATATATATAAGGACCCTTTTAATTAAGTACTTACAAATATTTGAAGGGCTTTTTCCATTCAGAGATACGACATAACAACAGCCTGTAGATGATCCTGCGTACTATTTGTTTACTATAAAATTACGTTACCTACACGCCGTGCCCCTTTACGCAAATTCATTCATAAAATATGTTACATATGTTGCTTACAAGTAGTAGTAGGTGGGTATGATTTATTTCGATACAGATACACTTTGAGCACTTACGGGGAAGACAGAGCCAATATTTCATAAAAATAAACTTCACTAGAGTCAAGATCCAAGTTTACGAAGTTTAAGATACAAGTTTAGTTAATTTGGAATATTTAAATAAAAAAATTCACGAGTGATGAAAATTTTAACTTTCTATCACACTTTTCTCGGGCATTGGACTGACCAATTATTACAAATTCATATTCGTTTATACGGATAAATGAATAGGCATTTGCATCAATTTGGCGTGTTTAAAGTTAAAATTCATTGCTTTTTACAAGATTACTATTTACACCATTTACGAGATTACTATTTACACCATTTACAAGATTATTATTTACAAAAGTACCATGCACTTCCACTGTTTACAAAATGTACATTACCTAAGTGAAATGATTTGTCCAACTCCTCATCAATTGTTGCATATATCCACCTTATTCTTCTATGCAAACTAAGCACGATCCAGGCCGTGCCTTCTAACTTTAGCCAACACAGTTCTTTCACTAATTACGCATGGTAAAAAAGGCCCGCACTATTCGAACACTTAGCTCGTCAGCTGATTGTACGGTGTGGCCGTCGTGCCCATACACCAAGGCCTTGGCCCTACCCCACTGCAGCGAACCTGACGTCACGCAATTATGAGCAAAAGATTCCGAATGTAGTAAAAATGATACCTAGGTTTTGGCTTTTCATTTCCATTTGCATCTTTTTTACACTGAAAGAGATAAAAACAGCGGTAATAACATACGTGTGAGAAAGAAAGTACATTTCTGTAATTTCGAAGCGATAGGCCTTTGTTGTAAAGAAAAGCCGCTCGCGTACAGGTACAGAGTAGATACTCAACAGAGCCCAAGCTCTCATGAACAAGGAGCTCGATATAACGATAGGAGTACACGTTGCATGTAAAACAACCCTGAGCGTCGTCGGTGGATCGTACAAGTAGTATACGTTGAATTTGCCTATGCCTTAGAGCACGCTTATGCCGTTGGTAACGATTGTTATCATTAGATGGCTTGCGACGCTTGCCAGTACTTAGGCACCATTCTAAAACTTATGTTATGACTTTTTACTTCAGATAGGCTTCTGATCGTAGGGAAACACCAAAAATGTAGTAACGCACATTACAAAGTCTCTTAGTCATATCGTCAGTAGTTCCCAGGAACCTTAAAAAAAAGTTTTGAGATTTTGTTATAAATTTGAAGATTTTCTTTTTTTATGAGTACAGGGTAGGACCTGGTTTATGGAAACGATGGTTCTTTTCTTTTTTTTTCTTATCGAGTGAGTTAATGTGTAACACTGGTGTTTGATTTTTGAGCTATCTGAAGATATTTGACGTAGTTCAATGACTAACATCCAGTGACAACAGTCAGTATTCACACACAAATTCTGCCTAAACTCTTTTAACAATTGCGGGCAAGCACCAGCACAGCATTGCACATGATTGTCTTTACTTTTAAAACTTAATAAGTACAGTGTGTACTTAGGTATCAACATTTTAGTCTTGTAAATAGGTAGTATTTGAAATTCTACACTGAGCTAATGCTAATTTTAAAAAATCCTGAAAAAATGAGCGCGTGCAGAGTTGCACAGCGTTTTGATATGGTTGATTACGTGCTAAGTGTCTTTTTTCTTATAATTTTAAAAATTAAAAAGAACTGTTATTAATTTTATTTCTCTTGCATTTAAGCAAAATTACCCAATGCGATCTTAATCCAAAATTGTGTGCAATTCCTACTAATGACATAATGTTGCAAATACCTACATTTTAACTAACAGTACTAATACACAAGAACCAAAATAATACATTTTTACAGGGCTTTTTTACGCTTCTTGACCACAACCTACTCACACGTTTCCCTGTAAATAATTTTTGAATTGAAGACTTAGGCTTACAGTGTCACCCTCAGCCTGAACAGATTGAATTTATTTGGCCTACCGGTGACCCCGTGGCTCAAAAAAAAGCAACAATTTCCATTTACATGCACATCAAAGGTGTTAAAAATACTACTTAGTAGTTTAGCGTGATAAAATCTTAAAAAGCTTAGACTTCGCATTTATTCTAATCCATGTTTTCTTTGTCGGCTAATTTGTCGGTGAATTGCGGGCAGAGGAATAGGTACTAAAGCATAGAGAAGGTTTAGAAGATAATAAAATACAGACAGGACATTCCATCACTTTGCTATTATGATGAGACGTCTAAGTTGGCAGATGGTATACGTAGGCTTATTGAATTAGTGTTTGTGGGTTTATTGTGGTACCTACGCGCTTTTGTCAGTTAATAATGACAGATCAAGGAGGAAGCTGCTTGTGAGATCTTTCATACACTTAGCGCGGTGTCATACAAGCCAGCGAAACCCAGCTGAGTCACACTGATATTAAGCTAAGTACATAACTTTTAATTTATTTTTTAATTTATAAATAATTCTTTTTTTTTTGCACACATTTTACTTTATTAGACCGAACCTTTAATTTTAAGCAGACCAAATACAGCGCAGCGGGATGTCGTAAATAATTAAATTAATACAAGTTCATTTGCCAGGCAAACTAAAAAAAGCCCTCTTTTCAAACGTTAACATTTGAAAAGCGGGGTTTTCAACCAACCATCTAAACGGCTAAACCGATTTTCATCAAACATAGCTAAGAACCACTGCAAGGGAACTTGCTTTTTCGTCAAAAAAGCGCATTGAAATCAGTCTAGCAGTTCAAGAGCTAGAAATCAGTCTAGCCGTTCAAGAGCTACGATGTCACAGACAGACACACAGGCAGACACATAGACATTAGCGTCAACCTTTTAACACCCCTCTTTTATATCGGAGACTAAAAAGATGTTAAAAAAATGATTTTGATTTGTAAAGGTATGCATTACAATATTAACTATCCATTGTCACATCTGTAATGTTACTACTCTTTGCTCGCGGCATTTGTTTTTACAGCTTTTTAAAAAGCCGATAAACGATAGTCCGCGGCATTCGTAAAGAAAGCGGTATCTTTTATTTCTTCTGAATGTGCCGACACACGCGATAGATAGTCTTATATCTCGCTCTCGCCTCGTGTCGCAGAAAGCGACTATGGTTACTTGACTTGCCTAGACCGGCCGTCAGTCGACCGACAACATCACGCGCGCGGGCAATTAGTACCTATTTATCTAGGTGTCATGTCCTTATTTAATTACTAACAAAGGCGCGTACTTAAATTTTTAATTGGAAATCTATTCGTGCCTTTGCAGATTTGTTCGTAGTGTCACCGATAAGTTCTAAGTGTGTTACTTATTTAGGTAAATAGTTAATAACTAAACTGCGTATCGCCAGCGCAGGGGATTCTAAGTGCTCTTTAAATAAGGTACGGATTACCACACTGCAGTGAGAAAGTTTAGTTTTAAACAAGAGTTTGAAGTGTTTTTGAGTGTTTGAATGCCAGCTCGATTGGTCTTAAAGTGTGAGTGTGAATCCGAGTAGAAAGCGCAGTCGCATCACGCATGAGTAAGACCATTTGGTCCACTAGGAGCTTGACGGAAAAGCGTAAGTAGCTTGGTGCCTGCTTTTCTCAATTTGTTACAGATGTATTTAGTATGTACCTACCTACTTATTTCATATTATTTGTTACTAACAAAGATGTAGTAGGTACCTAGGAAATGAAAGTCATTAATAAATGACACTCGTAGTTCTTATTATCTTCTGTTTATTAAAAGATCTCCCTAGGTACCTACCTTTATTGCGTGTAATCAACTCAATCGTATGTTTTAGATTGATTTATTGAGGTATTTTGTCAGGTACTTGGTTACAAGTTATTAGGTTGCCTTTTTCCGCTACTTCTCAATGGGTAATTGTAGTGGTCACATAAGACATGTCGAAAACGATCACACGATCATAAAGATGATTTGGTGTGTACCTAAGATTTTTTTTGTTTGCGGGGCTGCACAGCTGTTTTGACTTGGTAAAATTTTGCGTGATGAATAAATGTAATTATGCAATATTACATGGTTTATATTTACGCCGTGTTGTGTAAATGCGAGTTTATACTCTGTCATATCTTTAGATCGGCTTTTCTGGTCTAAATTTTCGCTGATTACACGGACAGAGGTCGGGTAGGAACTAATGCTTAGATACTTCCTGAAAAATCGGATTCTATACATAGACATATTTATAATTGTACATTCAAATATATACAAGGGTGAGGTTGCGTCTATTTACTCATATACTATAGGTACACATGAAATCACAAGATACAGTTGATTCATATATCGTGTTACATTCATCAATTAAATAAATTATAAATATGTCATATTATTCGATAGAATGACGATTGCGGAAGATCTCTATGTGAATGTAAATGTATTAAATTACCTTAGATGGGGACGCTATTGCATGCATGTAAATGGAGATCGAGATGCAATATTTTTTTGCATGCTAGTTGGCTTGGTGACGCGTCAGGATCCGGGGATCAGACGGAGCTAATAAAAAGTAATGTGAGGCAAGAAGTAGGGGAGTCCTTTCGCGTCCTTTGCCTGACATACAAGTTTCGAGTTTAAAATCGAGTGTGCGTATTTTTGTGTTATAAATTTCATTCACCGATTTGAGCTCGTTGTTTTGTGTCCGGGTAAATTACTGTGAAGAAACGGGTCTAGAATTCTAGACTTCCTAAATATTTTATCTATACCTTTCTCACAAACCCCAAAATTCCGCTGGAGCGTTAGATAAGTACTGAATAGGTAATTTATACTGAGTGCTGAGACTGGCATTCGGGCGCTCCGGGTCTTCCTGTTTTCCTTTCACCTAGGTATCCTAGGTTAATCTGTAGGTTTACAGAGGGTTAACCTTATCCTAATATATCCCTAGATTAGTTCTTATTTGCATATCCTACACAAGTCGCTTTACACACACACACGTTTAACTTCTCACACAACTGTTATGAGCGTGGTGGCTAATAACAGACCCTAGGTTTACACTAGGTCTTACAATAGACTAGACTTAGGTTAGGCGAGCAGTTGCGGCTGCTCTTAGGTCAGTTTAGACGTAGGTTCGTGATTAGGTTCGTTATCGGAATATAGTGAGGTTTTGCGTACGGTTAAATTAATAAATCTGCTAAAGATAGATACGATAGAACGGACAGATAATATATATATATCGAAGATTACTTGAATTTCTATAGTTGGGTTAAATGTAGTATTATCATTGTTGCTGTCAATTGAGAGTCACATATGTTCCATTTGTTACCTTAGATCTATATAATTGAAAGATATAGAATCCGATCAATTTAGTCCTATGTATGATAGTGAATATCTAAAGGTCATCAGATTATGGTATTTGATAGTTATGTGTTTATTGAGATTATAGAGATCTATGGTAACTAGTATATCAAATATCTATTCACCGGAGAAAGGTTAGAAGGTTAGAAGTTAGAATATGACATCTGTTGAAATTCATGTGCGCGCGATTTCAAGGGAGAACTTATGATCTAAATTAACGTTTCAAATATATTTGCTCTCAGGATCTTGACACGCCAACCGTTGCGAGCATGTTTAACTAGAAAACAAGTAAAAGAATATAATTTACATGGAAGCTCTGGTAATTACAGAGCAGATAGGATTAGGATTTTTTGTTAGGATAGCCGGGCAGGATTGTTTTGTTTTATTTGGCTCAAGATCAGTTGTATCTTGATTGCTTTCCTACATTGTAATAATCGAGTCGCGAAAAGGTTAATAAGTGGTAAGAATTATCAAATTTCATCGGGAAATTTGGTTTTTCCGAGGCTATTAAGGGTTGGTAAAATTATGCCTGAGTGACCGAGAGGTCAAACATACATACTTTTGCTGGAAGTGGACTTTTTAACCAAAACTATATATTTTTCTTATGCATGTTAGTGCAAAAGTTGTCAAACCGTGACATCTTTCTCCTAAAGAGGAAACCTGCTGTCCATGACGATATAATATCCCATTCCTCGCAACACAGCAAACCAGATATATTGACTTTGTATCGCCAAGATGTATCGAGTTTACTCGAAATAATTAGAGTCTTGTGAAAATACTATTATTATAAGAGCTCTTCGCGATTTTATCGCGACCAACATACCTGTTTCGCGTAAGCGAATTTATAAAATTACATTGGTTAACCAAATATCCAAGACTCTCAACGCCTATTATCGTTCTTGTACGACAATGCAATATATAATTAAGCTATAGCAAACCTATGACCTAACTGGTTACAAATATAGATCGATCTACCTGATTTTCAGGAATGGCGTATATTTTCCTTCGCTTTACGAAGTCAATTATTTGAATGATATAAACCATAACAGATACAAAAGAACAATTCTGTAATACGACTATTTCAATAAGGGATTAAACTACGTAATAAATAATATCTAGTATCGATATCCTCATTTTAGGCTTCTAAAATAAATTCAGAGTAGAGTGAACAGCTTGGGGTATCTGACAATGTACTATACTTGAGGTTTTAAAAAAAATATAATAGACGATCATAGCTCATGTGATTTGGAACTCCTGCAGCAAGCCGAGGGTATATTACTGTGTATATTATGTACATAAGTAAGGGTTCCATCACAAAATCTATCAGATTATCCTTTTATTGATGAATTGAGAATTCCAAGATAGTTACGTAAGAACTGTGGTAGGTAAAAATAATAATAATTGAATCGGATCGAACCACGCCTGAGTTGCCAACTAAGATTTACATATACCCCAAACACTTACAACTCTCAATTTAATTTGATTGGTGATATCCGAAAAATTTTCGCTTTATCTTTCTTTAGTTTAAAACAGGTAATGGGCATGACAAATAATTGACTGCTTTTAGTAGATTATTAATAAAAACTTATAAAGTTATACAGTTTATTTTTAAATATTATTTTGAGTTATCAATGGGAATACATTACAAGACAAAACTATGAATATCATGCAGCACTTACATTAAAACGTGTGCATTTCTAACAGATGACTTGAGCCATTACAACATTCCCATATTTGTGGGAAATCTCCCAAATATTTACTTTTTTAACCACCGACATAAGAATGTTCTAAAAGACGTTTGTCTCTATCTATCACAGACAATCAGCTAAAGTCAGATGGAGATAGGTGGCGATGGGCGGTGCCAATGATTGTTTAGAACTATGAATGAATTTTAGTAGACCACGTACAGGAGGTTGGCGTAAATAATTTCATATTTTTATTAGAAAAAGTGAAAAAAGAACCAACCTGCCGATTTATTTATTTTTGGTTATAAACGGTTTATGGTACACTCATGAACCAGGGTTTCAAATATTTGTACTTAATTAAAAGGGACGTTGTATATATATATATATATATATATATATATATATTTATTTATATGTTAAAGAAACCTGTCACGGAGAATCTGTTTTATGCTGTTTTTATATTAATTTTAAAATGTTTAGAAAACCATCAACAACATTTTTGTTGTTTGCTGCGTAAAACAATATTGTTTTTAGCTGACACGACGGTTTCGCCGCACTATTCTCCCCCGTTGTGATTACGTAAAGTAGCTATAGTGTTCGGTACAAACTTACTATAATATTTAATAAAGACGTCTTCCGGACAACATGTATACTGCAGTGTTTATGGGTGCCTAAATTCAACGGCGATAAAACCAACATTGTCATTTTTTCAACTTCCTGTTTATGCTGAAAGGTAAAATTAATACATATTACTCCTTATTAGTCTTTATCACTTTACTCATTTTCTTTTTTATCCCTGACACAAGTAGGAGGGGTATTAGGCTTAACTTACGAGTACACCGAAACGGCAGCGACGAGCAGTCTATTTTACTCTCACCACAACTGTTTGCATTCTTTTAATTTAAATTAGGAGTTGTGACGCTGTTCGTCATTTTTGCAAATGGTCATCGCTGAAAATTAGGTCACTTTCGCAAATTGTCATTTTCGCAATATGACATTTTCGCACTTTGTCATTTTCGCAATTTGCCACTTTCGAAACTGTGTCATTCACAGATTTTATACATGAAACGATAAACGATAGCTTTTCGAATAGATGGATGAAACACACTCTAGTGCCAATCTATACCTAAAATAGCATTAAAACGTTTTTACCCGTAAGTATAAGTATTTTAGTCTCTCATTATTAGATCCCACAATACCTACTAATACCTACTTAAGTAGGTTCTTTTACGTTTTGAGAATGGTTTATTTAATCCACGAACGTTTTCTATGAAAAAGTGATCGTCAGGTATATATTATCTACTAACGTTAATATTTACAACTTTACTTTAATTTTTTAGGAATAACTTTTATTCCTAAACATAAAACTACACATGTCTGCTTACTTTATGTAAACGCTAACCCTAGCGCTCCGACCAGCCGTAGCTTCAGGTATAAATTTGAAGGATGTGGCCGAGTCAAGCTACTATATGGATTAGGTATATAGGGCCTTAAACTCTCTTACCAAAAAAAATATACGAAACGCCAACAAAATAAAGTCAAAAATTACAGTAGTTCTAGCTGTTTTAGTCACGACTGCACTTCAAATTGCATTTAAAAGACCAAATGTATTATATGATCACCAAATCTTAGTGAGCAAATTAATTTTTCTGTCTAAATAAACCATTAGGTACGATTGCCATAAAATGTAGGCATATTACCAAATAAAGTATGATGATGCCAAATTATGTCACCCGTTTACAAGCCCCTTCCGCTCCACCCCCCGGACACCCCTTGGGATGAGCATATACCCGGACCGGATATTTAAGGTGATTTTAGTTAAGTTTGACCTTGGACGTTTGGGCTCCTGGTCCCGCGCGCATTCTCACACCCCGCCCGGAAACACTGATCAAAGAAAACACGGGCGTATAGCGGCACAGAAGCACACTCCATACATTACTGCCTATTACATGATTAACATTAAATATCGGCGTCTTTATATTGAAAGTTGAATAGTTTGCTTACGAAATAGCGGTATCATTCGATGTGTAAAATATTCAATTTTTAATATAATAGGTACCTACTTACTTTCGTGTCGCAATATATGCTCCATTATACAAAGAGGCTTGGAAGGTGGCATATTTTGTTCAAAACACTCAAAACTCGCGATTTTTACAGATGCGATGGCTGTTTTTTAACCCCCGACAAAAAAAGGGGCGTAATAAGTTTGACGCTCATGTCTGTCTGTCAGTGTATCCGTGGCATCGTAGTTCTCGAAGGGATCCATCCCTTCGAGAACTACGATGCCACGGCAGATTTGATGTGTTTTTTACGTGAAAGCAAGTTCCCTTGCGGTGGTTTGTAGCTATGTTTGATTAAAATCGGTTCAGCCGTTTAGAAATTATTTGCGGTTAACGCTTAAAAGTCGGGGTTTCCTAATTTGCCACTAGAGATGGGCGGGTGGGTAAAAATTGGGTAGGTAAAATGGGTAGGAAGGGTAAAAATTAATAAATACCCATATTAAACGAGTAATACAGCTTTTAAAATTAATAATATGTTACTTTACTGTCTTAACCCTTAATATTGCGATCTATTGTGATAAATTTGACTTTTGCCATTGAATTTAAGATTCATATTTCGAATGAAACGAAGTAAAAAAGTAATAATCTTTAATTATCATAAATATTTCTATTAAATAAACAATATCCCATTAAAATTTGTTCATATACACAAATATTATGACGCCACATATGCTGTAAAACACTGATTTATCAGGCCCCACTAGAGATGGGCATCTACCCGGGTATTGACCCGATATGCACCAGGTACATACCCGTATCTACACTATCTACCCTTTTGGGTGGGTAGATTGGGATATTTATTTTAAAATGAGGGAGAGTCCTCTAAGTATAAAAATAAATAAATAAATATGTTTTATTTACGTTAACAGTAATGATCTTACATAACTAGGTGTTGGAGTCTCCTTTTAAGCTATCAAAGATGCCTGTGCCAGGAGGCTCCGCTCTTCTTTATTTATAATTTGCATTAAGATCGTTTTTGAGTATACTATAAATAGTTACTACAACTAGGCACGACATGTGCATGTAGGTAAAAGTACGTAGGTGTATGTAAGTATTTGTATAATAGATGTGTGTGTGTGTGTGTATAAACATATACATGTGAATGTGCATGTCATAGGTTTCTAAATTGTTGAGTATTTACATAGGTAAAGGTAAGTATGAAACTAAATTTGTCATTGCTTATTCTGAACGAGTATTTAGGAGAAGTTCGGTTTCAGAATAGGTTAAGTTCTGTAGCCACTCATATAGTATTACTTTAATGTTATGATAGGTTTTTGAGTATATCTCTAGCTGTTTATTTATTTTATTGTAAAGGTAGCAAGAACGTTTAGTATATTGCATTCTGGCGAATTCGGTTTTAGTAATAAATACATCGACTACGTTGCGTTTTCCTCTTTTCTTTAATTTATCTAAGTCAAAGGTTACATATTTATGTTTTTTAAGGAGCAATTGCATAAGGTACAATTTGCGTAAAGAAAATAGGTTGCTTATTTGGTAAAGTGATTCAGTACTAAAACGACGCTTCTTGAAAAACATGACTTTTAATAAAGCCCTTTGAGCTCTTTCTACCTCTAAGAAACAGGTTTTATAAGTACCTCCCCAAACGGGGATACAGTAGACAATTATGGACTGAACCAAAGCTTTGTAAACAGTAATCAATAGGTTCTTGGTTGTCATTTGCCAGGAAATAAAGTGTGTGTAGAAATGTGTGGAATGGTTGTTATGTATTATTAAATGAATATAATATATCATAGAATAGATAACAAATATTAAAATCACCAATGCTTCCCATATTAAATATGCAGTTTTTTTCTTATTTGATGTCTGTTTGCTTATTATAACACTAGCTGTGCCCGCGACTTCGTCCGCGTGAAAATCCGTTCAGCAGTTTTGGACATTCGGGTGTACAGTGTGCATACAGACATTGACATACAAACAAAAATCTTAAAAATCTTTTTAGTGTTCTGTAACTCCTTATATATCTTGCTCACGAATACATACTTTAATATCTGTATTTGGTGACCGCGACTTCGTCCGTGTGAAATTCAGTTTCCTTCACTCCCTTGTTGATGACATGACAAATTTAAAAATTTTGTCAGATAAGTCTGTATATTTACAGTTGGTTTTTTTTTATTGTGATGCGGTATACTTTTAATATTGCAAATGTGACAGTTTATAAGGATCTATAGATGTATGGATATCATATTTTACTCATTCATACAACTTATGAATGGATTATAATGAACCCTTACAATCATAACTTTTGTGTATAAATATATAGGTACGCAGACAAAGTCAGCAGTCAAACTTAACTCCCTATCTGTAAAAGTCTCCGAGGCTCGAGATATTGTATGACGTTCTCGATCAGCAGTCAAACGTAACTCCCTCTCTGTAAAAGTCTCCGAGGCGCGAGATAGCGAATGACGTTCACGATCAGTACTTAGTCGAGACTCCCTTTGAGTGGAACTCTCCGAGGCGCGAGTCAACGAATTTCGTTCTCGATTAACACTTAGTCGTGCCTGTCTTTTGTCATTGGATTCTTGGGATCTACTCATCCGCTTTCTTTTCGCTTGTCTAATATTCTGAGACTGATGACTTTCTTCGTAGCATTTTTGAAAGCAAAACACTAAATACATTGAAGAAATGTAGGTAGGTAGTTTCTTTACATACATATACAATACAAAGACATAGATAAAAAACAAGCTTCTAAAATGTAGTCCTTGAACTGATGTTTCACATAATATTTTTTTCAACTTTTTCTGGCCAGCTCTATATGAGGAGTAGGCTTCAAAAAATGTCCATTTGACGAGGAAAATCGTACCAAGCGTCTTAACAACGCTGTGTATGTTATTGACCAAATGATTTACAGCAGCTATTTCAAAATTAGTCAAAATGTTCTGAGGAAACAAATTAGTGTTGAATGTGTTAGCGCTGTGCCGTTTTAATAATTCCAATAAAATTTTATAACATTTTTCGGTCTTACGAGATAGTAATGCAACTACTAAATAGCAACATTTTACCTGCAAATAAAATGTATATTAAACATACTTACCTTCTTCAAAGCCTATATAATGAGAGGGGCTACTGCTTCCGGCTCTAATACTAGTCATGACTTCCGGTCTAGGTCCACGCCAGTCGCCACTTCCGCTCCCCACCTAGCGCGCTCCCCGCTACGCGACACTAGAGCCACCTAGGCAGTTGGGTTTTGTAATCCAGTTTGTTCGTCATTGGATCGTCTTTTGGGACACCAGGTAGAACTATAAACTATAGGCTTCGAATATGGTAAGTATGTTTAATAAACATTTTATTTGCAGGTAAAATGTTGCTATTAAACTCACTGTACCGTTATTCGAAGCCTATATAATGAGAGACGTGTCTATTATCGCCTGGTGGTGCTTAGTTACGTCAATGTGATTATACTTATTTAGTAAGCAGGTAAGGACTTGCGATAAAAATTTAATTCAATGGACAGCGCATGTAGATCGAGAATTATAAGTATGTAGCGATGAATTAAACAAAATTAGTCATGTTGCAATGAGCAGATAGTAACAAAATGTCTTATCTAGATAGACAGAGTCCTTACGATGATAAAGTGTAAGTAAAGCTAGTACTTCTAGAGATATCACGCGTCTCATAATGTAAATTAGCCACGTAGCAGCAAAATAGCAGACTTTTAATGTGCATTCGGGAATTTCAAAATACTATTGAAATAAAATTATCTACATGCATATTTTCTAGCGAGTACACAGGAACTGTGGTAAATCTAACTCGTAGATTTACAAAATGATAGGTTGTACGCGTAGCAAATTCAAAGGGTTTCAGTCATGCATATTTTCTAGCGAGTACACAGGAACTGTGGTAAATCTAACTCGTAGATTTACAAAATGATAGGTTGTACGCGTAGCAAATTCAAAGGGTTTCAGTCAGCTTAACGGATGGTTCGTAAAAGTCTACTGAAAGCACATTTAGGTTTTTTTATGTTGTCCACACTGGACATTCAATACAATGAATTGCGGTTACATTATACATTTGGGTTGATATACATATAATGAAGAAACTTTACAGGGTGATTCGGAGTCGCAAAGGCTCGGTTAATTGAGCGCTCACTCACAGTACATAAGAGAGATTCGAATGCTACGCATTACTACTTTATTATATCTATAAATGCTTCATGATGTACAGCTCACAGAAAGCGTAAATGCTTCTGCTCAAATGTTGATATTCGTGAGTGTTTCTATGATACCGTTTGTAGTAATAATGTTTTATTGTTTAGATATTAACTGTACATAATGTGATGGAACCCTTACTTATGTATATAATATACGCAGTAAGACACCGCGGCTTCTACGGTAATTCCAAATCACATGAGCTATGATCGTCTATTTAAAACCTTAAGTATTGTACATAATAAGATACTCCAAGCTTTTCACTCTACTCTGAATTATTCTAAAAGCTTAAAATGAGGATATCTATACTAGATATTATTTATAACGTAATTTAATCCCTTATTGAAATAGTCGTATTACAGAATTGTTCTACCGTATCTGTTATGGTTTATATCATTCAAATAATTGACTTCGTAAAGCGAAGGAAAATATACGCCTTCCTGAAAATTCAGGTAGATCGATCTATATTTGTAATCAGTAAGGTCATAGGTTTGCTATAGCTTAATTATATATTGTATTGTCGTACAAAGTACGATAATAGGCGTTGAGAGTCTTGGATATTTGGATAACCAATGTAATTTTATAAATTCGCTTACGCGAAATAGGTATGTTGGTCGCGATGTCAATCGCGAAGAGCTCTTATAATAATAGTATTTTCACAAGACTCTAATTATTTCGAGTAAACTCGATACATCTTGGCGATACAAAGTCAATATATCTGGTTTGCTGTGTTGCGATGAATGGGATATTATATCGTCATGGACAACAGATTTCCTCTTTAGGAGAAAGATGTCACGGTTTGACACCTTTTGCACTAACATTCAAAAGAAAATATATATAGTTTTGGTTAATAAGTCCACTTTCGGCGAAAGTATGTCTGTTTAATCTTTGATCAAGATATACTCGAGATATACTCTCCCAACCCTTAATAGCCTCGAAAAAACCAAATTTCCCGATGAAATTTGATAATTCTTACCACTTATTAACCTTTTCGCGACTCTAATATTACAATGTAGGAAAGCAATCAAGATCTAAATGATCTTGAGCCAAACAAAACAAAATAATCCTACCCGGCAAACCTAATAGGAATCCTAATCCTATCTGCTCTGTAAATACCAGAGCTTTCACGTAAATTCTATTCTTTTTACTTATTTTCTAGTTTAACATGCTCGCAATGGTTGGCGTGTCAAGATCCTGAGAGCAAATATATTTGAAACGTTAATTTAGATCATAAGTTCTATACCTAACTTCTAACCTTTCTCAGGTGAATAGATGTTTGATATACTAGTTACCATAGATCTCTATAATCTCAATAAACACATAACTATCAAATACCATAATCTGATGACCTTTAGATATTCACTATCATACATAGGACTAAATTGATCGGATCCTATATCTTTCAATTATATAGATCTAAGGTAATACATGAATCATAAGTGACCCTTAATAGTAAACAACAATAATAGTCTTACATTTAATACAACTATAGAAATTCAAGTAATCTACGAGATATATATATAAATATATATATATATATATATCTCTTCGTTCTATCAAGGCTATCTTTATCGAATTAATTAATTTAACCGTACGCAAAAAACCTCACTATATTCCGATACCGAACCTAATCTCGAATCTACGTCTAAACCGACCTATGAGCAGCCGCAACTGCTCGCCTAACCTAAATCTAGTCTATTATAAAACCTAGTGTGAACCTAGGCTCTGTTATTAGCCACCACGCTCATAACAGTTGTGTGAGAAGTTAAACGTGTGTGTGTGTAAAGCGACTTGTGTAGGATATACAAATAAGAACTAATCTAAGGATATATTAGGATAAGGTTAACCCTCTGTAAACCTACAGGTTAACATAGGATACCTAGGTGAAAGGAAAAAGGAAGACCCAGAGCGCCCGAATGCCAGTCTCAGCACCCAGATAAATTACCTATTCAGTATTTTTCTAATAAAATATTTAGGAAGTCTAGAATTCTAGACCCGTCCCCCTGCACCCCCCCTCTGTCCCCCCACCCCCCTGGGGGTCATAGTCAGTAGTAGTGAGACCTACCCACTTAGATACATTGATCATCTACAAGTCCTTACTCACGTGGATTTTAACAAATCCCTGGTCAATCCACCATGGCAGTTACCACAATTAAATACCACAATACAACACTATAATGTTATAGTACTGCGCGGGCACCCCGTACTAGATCCTACCCGGCCAGAGAGCTAGACGTACCTCGGAACCTTGCGCTTATTAGCATGTTCTAAGTCAGTGCGTTAGTAATTCTAGTCACATTAAGAACTGCCTGCACGAGTGTTTTCAAACGGGCACATTTTTGGATAAGTCATATTCATACGCGAAGGATTTGCACGAATGGTCTTCACCACTTGTAATCCGGAATTCGTAATCAGAAATTAGTGTATTTTGATCGATCTGTGGGGCAGAATCGAGATCTTCGTTTTCGTACTTACATATTTATTATAAGTAAATATACATTGCTTAATCTGCAGAACAGACAGGCTTGTTATGAAAACAGCCATGCTAGGTTTTGTTACGCATATAAATGTACTCGGATAGTTCTGTTGAACGGAAGTGCGATCCTTATTTAATAAATCGCAATAGATAGGTCAGCCGTACGATACATTAAAGCACTCAAACCGTCCTGCGAAGCAGAGGTGCGGTCTTCTCCAAATTGATATCTCCAGGTCATACAATCCGCATACAATCTCGCGGAGTGTTCTATGATGCGTAGTTTATCTAAGCCAATCTTTTCTAAACCGAAATGTTCTTGAATCATTTTGCATAGCAGATTTTATATGTTTTGCGGAGCAGAAGCGTGACTTAAGAACTTTGTCGTTAGTCAAAGCGCCCCGGAGTTCTGCGGAGCAGAAGTTCCTCCATTGTTACTGCTTTTACAGTTAAATACTGCAGGGCAGGTATTCGATCCTGGCTTTTATTAAATGCCATATGGTGTAAAATTCTGCATAGCGGAGGTTCACCTATACTTACCGAAACTAAACGACGCTGCTATCTCTGCGGTGCAGAATGCGATTCTAGGCTTTGTTTTAAATAAATACTATAGGAATTCTGCGGGGCAGGAAGTTCCAGCATGATTGCGTTAGTTACGTCGCTCTGCGGGGCAGAAATGCGATTCCGGGCTTTGCTGTAAACCAATACGACAGGAATTCTGCGGAGCAGGAAGTTCCAGTAGGATTACGCTTGTCACGTTGCTCTGCGGAGCAAAGATACGGTTCCCGGCTTTGTTGTAATTCAATACGATAGGAATTCTGCGGAGCAGGAAGTTCCAGTATGATTACGTTTGTGTTGTCGCTTTGCGGGGCAGAAATGCGGTTCCAGGCTTTGTTGTTAATCGATACCATAGGAATTCTGCGGAGCAGGAAGTTCCAGTATGATTATGTCTGTCACGTCGCTCTGCGGGGCAGAAGTGCGATTCCAGGCTTCGTTCTAAATCAATACGATAGGAATTCTGCGTGGCAGGAAGTTCCAGTATGATTACGTTTGTCACGTCGGTCTCCAAAGCAGAAATGCGATTCCCGGCTTTGTTGTAAATCAATACGATAGAAATTCTGCGGAGTAGGAAGTTCCAGTATGATTACGTTTTTCACATCGCTCTGCAGGCCAGAAGTGCGATTCCAGGCTTCATTGTAAATCAATACGATAGGAATTCTGCGTAGTAGGAAGTTCCAGTATGATTACGTTTATCACTTCGCTCTCCGAAGCAGAAATGCGGTTCCAGGCTTTGTTGTAAATCAATACGATAGGAATTCTACGGGGCAGGAAGTTCCAGTATGATTACATTTGTCAAGAATTCACGCAATCACGTTTTTATCACATTGCTCCTCATTTTGGGCATTGGACACTGCGCGGTCATTTATTATACTGTCTAATTAATCACTTCATCCAAAAAATTTATATCTTAATGCCTCCTTTTGGCAGACCGCAATTTACTTTATTTTTCTCGGTAATGTTTGGTCTAAGTAAGACGTTACAAATAAATTAATGTATTATTTTATGGACTTTTCAGAAAAAGATTTTGAATCAAAAAAACAAGGTGTATCCCAAAAGAAACAAGATACGTCTCAAAAAGATCAAGATGCGAAAAAACAAAAAGATGGATCGGAGAAAGGTCAAGAAGCATTTACAACACAGAGAGATGAATCAAAAAAAGATCATGTTGCGAATATAAGACAAAAAGATGTATCAAAAAAAGGTCAAGAAGTATCTACAATACAGAAAGATGAATCCAAAAAAGATCAAGTTGCGTATATAAGACATAAAGATGCATCCAACAAGGATCAAGATGGGCACAAAAAACAAGAAGATGCTTCCAAAAAAGAGGATAAAACAGGTAAAGATAGGGCAGTTAAAGGCAGTAAAGAAGATGCCCAAGATCCAAGAAAGAAAGAAACTGATAAAGCTACCTATGATATTGAAAGAAAAAAGGAAGCTAAATCGACGGGTGAAGATCAATCAAAACCAGAAGGAAAAATCAAATCTAAGGAAGAAAAACTTCATGATAGAAAAACAAATGAAAAGAAAGTTAAAGAAACAAAAACCGAAGAAGTAAAAACAACAGAAATCAAAGATAAAGAAATAAAGCCTAAAGATGGTGCCACTGGCAAACGTGGCCAAGAATTAGAAAAAAAAATTGAAAGGAGCCTAGAACAAGAGGCGAAAGAAAGAGAGAAACTACTGAACGATATGAGGAAGCAGAAAGAAGATGAGAAGCGATTGAAATTAGCAGCTGAAGAAAAGTTAGCTGCAGAAGCTAATCGAATCGATCGTATAGGAAAAAAGGAACCGAAGCTAACTAAAAAGGAACGAAAGTCGGAAAAGGCAAAAATTGATGAAGATAAGCCAAAAGAAAAGCCGAGATCTCCCCCTATAGAGGTGCCCTTACATAAAATAAAGATTAGAAAACCATCTATTTATGATCTAGTTGTAGAAAAAAGCAGGCCGAAAGAAAGAAAAAAAGGAGGGAGTCTAAGCCCTCTACAAATAATGCAACATAAAAGTCATGGCGATATAAGAGACGGCAGCTGCGATATATGTAATGACTCCGATTTGGAACTCGACCTGCAAAGTTTACTAAGGACAAAACAAGAAGAACTTGACGTAAAAAACATATATAAAGAAGTAATTTTTAGCGAAAAAATCCTTAAATTTAAGTCGCACATGCCTGAAGCGCCGAAAATCGAAAGAATCCAACCTGAATTGTTCCAAACGCATTTCGATGACTTAGAACTAGATGAAGTTTACTCCTCTAAACTCGAACCTGTGGCTATACCTGAAACAGACGTCCAGAAATCCAAACCCAAACCTGTTCCTGTTGTAAGTTAATAAATATATTGTTTAATTTGAACACGCACAAAAATCCCGACTGGGTGATAAATCAGCAGTATGTATATGCCTAGGATGCAACCAGGAACACAGATGAGCGAGGTAATATGTTGTTTTACAGCATTTTTCATTCCAAATTACACTTAAACATAACTTGTATATGTCGCAGCCAAAGATGCCTCACGTGGGCCTAATTAAAAATGTTACGATAAGTCAGCGCTCCACCTCACGCTGATCCATGATTTTAAACCACGTGAGTAAAACCCTCTAGCCCACACAGATATTCTGTGTCCACATGAGCTTTTCGTCCAGCTGAAACACTATCATTGTAGTAAACCGTTTTACTAATCCACATCTATTACAATAATCACAATTTAAAGGAGACTTGGTCAAGCCCACAGCACACTACACAAACGAGTTGTTCACTTCACAGTACGGCGGTCCAAACTAGACGGTGTCACTCGCTGCGAGGCTAGTCCGACCGCTTTTAGTAGTTTTAATAGTTGAAACGTATTTCTTTGTTTGAAATTCTAAAAGTTATACTCTTTGCACAAGTAAAAATAATAAAAGGGAATCTTGAACTATCCGGCATATATTTTTGAAAAACATGGATAAAATAAAATAGGAGTTTATGATAGAAGTGTGGTAAGCTGTTATTCATTTTAGTTGAGGCGAATTGACCCCCAAGCAGGCGAAGCCTGCGCGTGTGTCTATGGAGCTGAGGCTTTTTATTTATGCAACTGTAGTATAATAAGGGGTATTAAACCAGGGGGTTTATCATGATAATAGTATCACATGAGTGTTTTCATACCTAATTATTACAGTTACATACAAAACTTTATCTACACCCATGATATGAATCCTCTATAAAAGGTTCTAAATCCATAGGGTGTTGTACAGTGTTGTAAATTCCTGGTAAGTTTATTGCTGAGTATTTAATACAAACTAACGATGTATGTATAGGTAACAATGAAATTATTTATTGTAATAATAATTAAAATTTTGAATCGTACTATTATTGGAATGCAAATTATTTTTGTTCATTATTAGTAAATATCGAACGAAAATGGCGGGATACGACGTGAATTCGAATAACCAATAAGTTCCTTTTTTAAATTACGGAGCTGTGGTACCTTGTGAACGGCGCGTACCTATATGACAGTGTTCTGTTTTTGAAATTCTTAATATGTGGCTGTTTGATGAGTAAGGAAGGGATTGAAAGTTGCATAATGAAATTTAGTTCAACATTATAACACTCGTTTGGGTGATATAATGGTTACTATGACACTGGGTGTTTCAATGTTATCAATAAGCTAACTGCTTCAGAAACTTTTATAGAGGATTTATAGCATGGGTGTAGATAAAACAAATATTACAATCGAATGCAATAAATTCGTATGAAAAAAAATTAATCTCGCAATAGAAAATTTAAATTATGGCGCGTGCTAATCTTTTTTTTTCATACATACGAGTACGTGCTCCTTTAATTCCTTTATCGAAACGAGAGACACAGAAATCAATCCGCGAACGTAAATAAATTGGTTAAAACATTAATTTTAGTGTTAAATTGCTAAAATTGATAAATTTGAGTTACACAAGGTTTTGTTGTGAGAAGGCTGGGAGATGGGAGAGCAAGAGCGAGAGTGAGAGTGAGAGCGAGAGTGAGAGCGAGATTAAGACCGAAACCGAGAACGAGACTTACTTTAACTACTCGACAGGCACAAAATGCTGTTGATGTAAATACTTAACTGTCCATCTAATCATGCGCAGGGTCCTCGTGCAGGTCCAGGGAAATCGTGATGATGGCAATAGACCTGATGGAATGTCACTGACCCTCTGGGAATGCGGCAGGGCGTTAGTGTGGGAAGCCACATACGTTGACCTTGACACACTGGCACCCTCATCTCAGGGGATCAGTCTCGAGAGCCGGTTGCTGAAAACGCTGAGATCGTCAAACAGCTCAAATATGTTCGTTAGTTGATTGAACTATATTTTTGTGCCGTTTGGGGTGGAGACTTTCGGACCTAGGGGCTCCGGTGCTAGGGATCTCCATAAAGGATCTCTCCAAGACTGATCCCCGCCGCTGGTGACATGAGTGTTAGCTGTTTTTTCGCCCAACGCATCAGTATTGCGCTCCAACGCGGATATGCGACTAGCGTTCTTAGCTTTATGCACGATAATATGGGCACGATTTTTTAGATTAAATTTATAGTAGGTATTTTACTTTTGCTTTATATTTGTAATCTTGCTTATTTAAATAAACAATTTGTTCTATAAGTTAGTCGTACGATAGTGTCGTCCTATTTCTATGTCAAAACAAATTAGACTTTATCATACGTTAGTGCTCAATGCTGCTTGACACTGAAACGCGGATACGCAGTAACATCCGTCTTGCGTACCGCTTTTGGAGTAAGCCCCCAGTGTCAAACGGGCGGACAGACAGCGGACACTCTTTGGGTACGGAAGCCCAAACTTACCTACGTATTACATACTTGCATAAACCTGTACAAAACCGTTTTATAGAAGTATCTAACTCTTTTCTCACCTCTCATAAGAAAGAAAAAAGTAGTAGAAATCATAATTTCGAATTCTAACTAAATAAATAATATCACAATATAGTTTATAACCGTAATTATTTTAATGAAATCTTCTTATAAAGTCAATCATTTGAAATTTCAACTTTATGGGGCCAACAGGAATTAAATTAAATTATTTTATTAAATTCCTGTTGGTCCCATTGATTAGTATTGCGGATGGGACCAACGGGAACAAATTTTAATTATTTTATTAATTTCTCGCTGGCCTCATTAATGGGACGACGGGCGATGTGGTCAATGGGAATACACGAAAAATTGTATTGAAAACTACTTGTATATTCTACTAAATCTTTGGTATTGAATAGTAAGTGGCCTGCACGGAGGTTATAGAACTGGCCAGACATTATTTTAAATTATTTCGGCCCTTGACAGACATCTGTCCAAGTGATTTTTCTACGTTTTGTCTATTGACGTCAGTGATTTTAAGACAGTTTCTTTCGGAGCCCTTTTTTAATTTTGTATATTTTTCGAGATTTTTTTCGGAAAACCCATGGCAAAAGCTAAAAATACGGAACCTGTAGTAGTAAGACAATTTTTCATACACAAACATTTAGCGATCTGAAGTGGATTTTGGCCTCTGATACAAGAGAGCTCGAGAGGATTTCTTTTTTGGGCAATATCTTTACGCAGATTAACCACTGCGGGCTTCACACTTCCGTCTTCGGCCTGATAAATTTCTCAGACATGGTGTCTCAACGCCATTATCCACCTTCATTTTAAAGCACCTCGTCTACGATGATGCCTCGGTCATTTGGACCGAGGCAGCATCGTAGACGAGGTGCTTTAGTAACACCTAGTCAGTTAAATGCATAAACTTCCCATTGATATCTTGTAATTTTATGTCATATAGTTTACTTGCAGTAGCTTGATTCTGTAACGTGAGTAGGTCTTTCAAAAATATTGTGAACTTGTGAATATCATTTTTCGATGTAGCTGAAATATTTGGTTTTGTATTGCAAATTTTTGTTAGAGTCAAATTCATATAAATTCAATAGAAAAGTTTTTAGACGTTTTTAGTGGCGTGAACTCAAAATGGGCATTCGCAACTACGGAACCCTACACTGCGCGTAGCCCAACACTCACTTGGCCGGTTATTGGATTTACTCGAGCGCGACAGATTAAGATAAGGTGGATTAATAAAATGCTGAAAAGTATATAATCTGACGATTTGAGCGTGACACATGGGAGGGGTCACAAACTTGCATAAAAATAACGTCACCTGGACATACTTTAAAGGAAATAATATAAGAATAACGGAAAAAATATAATCTGACGATTTTTACAAGCCTAAGTAGTAATTCAGTGAATAGAGACTATAAGAGGGGGTAACCTTACAAACGGTCAGGTAGTTTATAGTAGATTGTGCTACAAGGGGATAAGGTAACTATTTTGAAGGCGAGGGCGCTACTTTGAATCCATAGCGAAACGAAGGAATCCACAGTTTAATCCAGTGGTGGACTTATCCCGTCAGAAGCCCAGGGCGGCAAAGCTGAATGAGGCCCACAGCTTTTAAAAAAAGTTAGTTTTTTATGTTTAACTCGTTAAAATCTGGCAAGTGAAATTTAAATTCGAATTGACAACATTTCAAAAATTTTATATGCATATTTTATTTTTTATCCTTAAAGAACTTAAAAAAAAGGACAAACGTATTTTTTATTTTTATTTTTTTCATTATTTCTCCTAAAATTAAATAGTTTAAAATAAAAAAATAAAACTTTTACTGATGTCTATAGAGTTGTGTTTTGTAGCTGTAAGATATCGATATCGATAGTTTTATGAATTACAAAAAGTAATATTGAAGAAGTAGATATAATCTTAGTAGTTTTATCTAAATTTAAAAGTAGGTAAAAAAAGGTTACTTTGATTAATTTAAAAATTCAAACGCTTCTATCTCAGCAAAACATTGACGACTTAGTATGTGAAAAAAAAATACATTAAAAATACGCATGTAATATTCGACAAAAAAAAGTGTGCCCTATCAACTCTATACTTGAAATGAGGTTTTTTGATAACCCTCGTTTTCACGGATTCTCATAGTCGCGCCTGACAGTTATCTAGAAAAATTGTTTCACTTTTTATTTTTTAAGTTATAGCGTTTTGAAGTTAATTGGGTCGAATTTGACTGAAAAAAAAGCAAGGGAACCGCCGTACCCGCTTTGTGCTGCAGGATTGCTATTTCAAAAATATAAAAAAATGCGGTCAGATTTGGAAAATTTAATTAAAAAAACTAAACAAAAAAGCTATCATTAATGCCACCTTGTGTTTTGAAAGTAGCCCCATTTTACGGTAGCATTTTTCCTTAATTATTTTTTTTTATAGTTTTTAAGACCCTGATGTCAGGATTATTTTTTTTTAACCTGAATCATCAATCAAATAGAGGAAATATTACATTTGAATGCATGTGTATTTTTTCCAATCCTAATTCTACTATACTAAAGAACTATCGATATTAGATGGTCGTTCTATCGAACTCATACTTCTATTTTGTAATACTCTTATTAATTCTATGCTTCTATAGAGCAACACTACTATTATCTCTCTCTCTTACTCATGATGTCAGTTGTCAGATTGACGCACGTGTCAATTGACAGCTGACAGCTTTTATATTATTTTTTTCACTTTTATAGGTTCAAGCAAAGTCGTAACCTGTTTAATGCCTATTTCATTTATCGCTAAGAATATAACCCAAAAAAATTTAAACGTCTTTTACGTGTTTAGAATCGCCAAATCTCGAAATGATTTTCGAATTCTCATACCTTTTTGAAAATGAAATGTTGTCATTCGAATAATTTAGGCCAATTAAACATACACACCTACAATATGAAATGGATATGGGTGAGGAAAATAAAATAAGAATCGATTGATAAAAAAAATAGATAAAATAAATCAAAGATAGTTTTTATTTTATTTTTTGTAGCGTGTTGTATGTGTTTTCGTACCTTCAATTTACTGAACTCCACAATTACTTGTGTGAAATGGATGTTTTTCAAAAATTTTCTTTCTATAGAAAGCACGGCTAGATTAACCAGTCGCTCTTGACCCATTGTAGATCGAAGATAATTTTTACATATACTCGAAAATGCACTAAATCAAGTATGAAGTCATTTACTTTTATACCGCAACAAAAATCAAAAACACTATTACACTTTCTAATAAAATTACTTTGAACAGATAAGATCGCGTTTATTACTTTACAATTTGAAAAAAAGGCTTATCCGGTCGCGATAATATCAGATCACACTAATAAACTATTAAATATCAACTTAATGAAATTTAATACTTATACTTATATGAGGTCAATGTTTATTTTTCGACGTAAATAGAATGTTGCACTTCATTCATTCAGCAATTCCTGGAGAAGTACCCGCTACAAAGACGGGAATTCCCCCAGCGTATTGGACACGTTCAGCAAAGTTAAAAGAATATTAGTACCGCGTAAAAAGTCTAGATGGATGTAATGTTTTGATCTTGATAAAATTATGTAGGTACTGAGCACGTTTTTAAAGTCTTGTTTAGGATTTGATCAGGGGAACGCGGTGGCATTTGGGGGCCCCCCAAGACTGGAGGCCCGGGGTGGGCCGCTCCTTCCCTGTTAGGCCGCCTCTGGTTGAATCACGAGCGTAGCGAGTGATTCTTCGCTGGAATACTGAGTGAAGCAAAGGATTCATGTATATCGACCGAGATAAAAATATTACCGTACCCGAGTAGCTCAAGATGAGTGAATCTAATGAAGAAATTAGATACATTTTAAAATTTTACTACCAAAGAGGTAAAAATGCAACGCAAGCCGCGAAAAAAAATTGCGATGTTTATGGACCTAGTGCAGTGTCTGTGAGAAATTTGGTTTAAGCGTTTTCAATCCGGAAATGTTGATGTCAAAGATGCACGTCGCTCTGGTCGCCCTGTTACGGATAAAATGGATGCTATTTTTGAAAAAGTGGAGCAATATCGGCATATCAGTAGTTACGACGTAGCTGAAGAACTGGGAATTGACCACAAAACAGATTTGGCACATTTGAAAAAAAATGGGTACACAAAAAAGCTCCATATTTGGGTACCTCACGAGCTCTCTGAAAGAAACCTAATGAACCGTGTACTCATTTGTGATTCTTTATTACGACGTAATGAGACCGAACCATTTTTGAAGAAATTGATAACTGGTGATGAAAAGTGGATCACATACGACAAGAACGTGCGAAAAAGGTCATGGTCAAAGGCCGGTCAGGCTTCACAGACTGTGGCGAAACCCGGGTTAACTCGCAACAAGGTGATGCTGTGTGTGTGGTGGGATTGAAAGGGCATTATTCATTATGAGCTGTTACCACCAGGCAGGACCATCAATTCAGAACTCTACTGCGAAAAACTGATAAGAATTAAGCAAGAAGTTGAGAGAAAGCGGACGGAATTAATCAACAGAAGGGGTGTGGTTTTTCATCATGATAACGCTAGACCTCACACATCTTTAACCACTCAGCAAAAATTAAGAGAGTTTGGCTGGGAGGTGTTAATGCATCCGCCGTATAGTCCTGACCTGGTACCTTCAGATTTCCACCTGTTTCGTTTTCTTCAGAATTCTTTAGGCAGTGTCAGGTTAATATCACGAGAGGACTGCCAAAACTACTTGACGCAGTTTTTATCAATTTCTTCAAAAATGGTTCGGTCTCATTACGTGATAATAAAGAATCACATCTTTCAGAGAGCTCGTGAGGTACCCAAATATGGAGCTTTTTTGTGTACCCGTTTTTTTTTTCAAATGTGCGAAATCTGTTTTGTGGTCAATTCCGAGTTCTTCAGCTACGTCGTAACTACTGATATGCCGATCTTGCTCCACTTTTTCAAAAATAGCATCCATTTTATCCGTAACAGGGCGACTAGAGCGACGTGCATCTTTGACATCAAAATTTTCGGATTGAAAACGCTTAAACCAAATTTCTCACAGACACTGCACTAGGTCCATAAACATCGCAATTTTTTTTCGCGGCTTGTGTTGCATTTTTACCTCTTTGGTAGTAAAATTTTAAAATGTATCTAATTTCTTCATTAGATTCACTCATCTTGACGGTAAGAAAAACAAATGAAAATAACGCATTTTCCTAATTTGAATTTGGAATTATCTTCTTTAAAATTTAAACTTTTAAATGATACTAAAACCAGCCAGGTACAAATAGTGGTTATACTATATGCGAAAAGACTTTCCCCAACCTAATATTATATCAAGTCATGAAAAAACGCCAAAATCCCACCATTGGTTACGCACAGGTTCAGAACGTACAGGGATCGGCACTCCTTTATCAAACCGAGTGCCTTATCCTCACTCCACCCCTCCCCGTCGTTTTGGTTTTCCATGTTGTTGTTCGTGCTCGGGCGATCTCCAGAGCGACCGTCCAAGCTGCCGCTCCGCGCACACTGCGCGCAACTTTGTGTTCGTCCGAAAAACCGACAAATCTCGGATCGCTCCGCGCACGGTTTGTAACGCTCGTAGCAAGTTCGTGAAATGCACAGTTCGTGCGCGCAACACGTCCAAACTGAGAGAACTGTGTTACATTGCATGATACATTGCAGCGATGTGGACGGCAAAATCTTTCATTGCATAATACATTACATGTTAGGTACGTTACAGCAGTCTGTACGCGCCATTACAGCTCTGTTTTGTAAAACAGCTGAAAATAGTTTAGCTAGATTGTCAATGTGTTTATTTTGAGAAAACAGATAACATTTAGATCCCGTATCATCAATGTCGCGGCGCAAAACGTAAGATTGTAGATTTTAGTTCGGAATTCTGCTACTTGTGCCAGTGCCAGAACAAAAAATAAATATGGCCTCCGATAAGTTAAATTCTTCACCGCATTCCGAAAGTAGCTGATTTTTATCGATCGGCGACATCGTCTTCGGACTGCAGATGGTTGAGAAGAATAAAGCTGACCTTCAGCTTGGTTCCCATATTGTTTTTTCAACGCTCGCCTTACGGCAAGATGGAAAGTTCACGTGGATCAAATAAAGGCCGTTAGAAACCGCTACGCCTTCGATTTGGGACATTTCGATATCCAATTGAATTAAGCTATATATCATTCTTTATTGGTGTTCTATGATGTTGGAGACTAGATTACATAGTTAGGAGTTGGATTGAGGTTTTATATCTAAGCCACGCGTGGTAAAAAAAAAAACTAAAGAACTTTTACCCCGTCATATATTTGTTGGTTACTAGGTACGCAGTTTTATTTTATTATGGTAGCCCTACACGTGGTCGGAACGTGCAGTTAGCTGTTTTGTTAAACTAACGCATTGGCAATACAGCTGATCAATTTTCAGCTGTTTTATATAACCGGGCCAAACAGCTAGAGGTTCAAACAGTGGATTATACAATCCAAATGCGACTTATACATTCCACAGAAACATAAATGTGAAACAGGGAGCTAAGTTCAATATTCGACAAAAGAATTCAGATCTAAATGGCTGCCAAGTTCTGTAGGGAATCCTGAAATGTATTTATAAGAATCTCAACTTTTGATCTGGCTAGTTTTAGCAAGCCTACTTATTGTTTTTATCATAGATTTCGTCATCATCAAGATCATGTCATTATCAAGGTAAAATAAGTTAAAGGACTTAAATGTGCCACGTTTTATGTATGTATGTGAAAAGGTTTCGAGTTATGAAGGGGTCTAAAATAGCTAGAAATGGTTCGGTATACGATTACACACGGCAGGGCTGCTGCGTCGCCAGTGCCTTTCTTTGAACTTGGCTTTGACACGCTGCCGCGAGTATAGATATTGACGTTCGAACAAACTTTGTATCTTTTGTTTTCAGTTTGATCAAGATTATGGCAAAGGCGTCGTACGGTATGCTTTATCTGATCGTACGTTTATAGAAAAAGGCTGGACGATGCTACCTACAGAGAAAGTTGTGCGAAAGGTAAGTGTAGATGTTTTACATGTCTGATATTAAAACTACTTACGTTATGTAAATCATCACCATATAAGTACTTGAAATTCTTCAGTTTTTCTTAGTGGCCCGTTGAGAGTACGCATTGATAGCGCTTACGCCAGCCAAGCAACCTAGGGTGAGGTCCGCACTTGGATGGACGGACTACCGCAATTGGGATACAATTTTATTAAACTCCTCTACCGTGCTTCGTAAAGCTGTTGGTTACGGCTGTCATTATTGGTTGTTTGTAAAAGCTTTATTGTACACACATAAATACAATTTACGAGAACAAGCACACTACAAAGGTGGACTTATCCCAAATCTCTTCCAGTCAACCTTGGATTGAAAGAAATAGGTTGTACAAAACAGGGTAGAGAGTGGGTACAATATGATTACATATAACTACATAATAAACTAATACAAACTAATACTAAATACAAATTCGAGCATAGATTCATTATAAGAGACCACAAGGACCTCCAGATATCGATTTTGAAGGCAATCGGTCCAGAAACAAAAAAGTTCAAATGGCGGCTACCTTTTTCAAATTCGAGCACAGATTTATTACAAGAGACCACAGGGACCCCAGATATCGATTTTGTAGGCAATCGGTCCAGAAAAAACAAAGTTCAAAATGGCGGCTACCTTTTTCAAATTCGAGCATAGATTCATTATAAAAGACCACAGGGACCCCCACATATCGATTTTGAAGGATATCGGCGCAATAACAAAAGAGTTAAAAATGGCGGCCAGTTTTTTTAGATTTTGAGCATAGATTCAATATGAGAGACCACAGGGCCGTCCAGATATCGATTTTGAAGGCAATCGGTACAGTGAAAAATAAATTCAAAATGGCGACTAATTTTTCGATGCAATCGGTTAAAAAGAGAAGGGAAAGTTTAAAAAAAATCGTTATTTAGAATAACGAATAAAATCATGATATTTTATTCGTGACAAAATTATTCGCGAAAAGGTTATTCGTGAATAATTTTCCACGAATAAATTTTTATTTCAATAATTATCTATATACATTTTTATTCGAATAATGCCCAACTCTCTATATGCATACGTCTAGTCGCACATGTGGTCTGTGAGTCGCACGCACACAAACACCGTGCCGAAGTCTTCCGAACTGAAACGACGTTAGACGAGTGTTAGGTTTAATTTTCGTTACGAAATTTATGGATTCGGTCGCCGCGCCAGAGGCCCGCGATAAAAGCTATGCAATAGCTTAAAAAGTTATAATTTAATAATGAATCAAAGTTAATTTCACTGCCACAAGATATATTGTTTGCTTTTTCAAAAATATATTTTTATAATCATTTATGAAAATTACTAAAATATTTTTTAGTTGTTATTCGCAATTGTTAATTAATTTAAAAAACTTTAGTGTAAACATAATTAGAAGATAGTTATGTTTATGTAGTAAGTTAGTAACTATTTATCTAATCTGTGGTTATTTTACTCACAGTATTGATTTTCTTTATCTATTTTTGACCAAATACTGAAAAATTTTGACACTTATCGTTATTATTTACTTGGAATAAATAAATTTTAGTACTAAACTAATGATATCATAATTTGTTTACTATATGAGCATTTCTCTTTTTTTTTGCCACTAGTACATTATACGTTGTCCCATGACTTTGCATTTAGAAATTAAATATTTCTTTCAAGTAAAGGGGTTGTTCCATAATGGGCCAGGTCATTGTACACCAGCGCAAAAAAAATACTTTAAAATAGTAGGAATGTAATGAGCCTAACATTTTATTTTTATTCGTTGTAATCTTAGAGTAACTTTAACTTCAAAATCGAGTGTAATATTACATAATGACGTCATTGTCATGGCGGCTACCTTTCGGTGCATTCAAATCTTGTGGCACCATTTCTTAGCACTTTCTGAAGCGCCATTTTTGAAACGCTTAGACACCTAAACAAATGGTTTTTCCATAAAAAAACCGTACTTTTAGGGATTCCGCGTTTCAAAAATGGCACCACTGAACGTCAATGTGTAATGTCACATTTAGTAACTGTCAAAGTCAAACAACGATTGACAAAAACCATAACGTCATCGATCGACCGGCGGACGATCATTCTTGCAGAAGTGCCATTTTTCAATCGCGGAGTCACCTAAACGAATGGTTTTTCCATACAAAAAAAAGTGCGTTTAGTGACTCCGCGTTTGAAAAATCGCACCACAGGGTATATTCTGTCTAATTTGTGAAAATGTCATTCATATGTTAATGCCAATCAAACGTCAAAGTCACTTTGACGAGCGTGAAGTTGATAATGTTATTATAACCTCAATTACGGCATTTCAAACTTAAACTACATTAAAAATAGAATGATTTTTTGGAAATTATCGATAAAATATTGCTTACCATAAATAACTACAAATTTTAGGTAGGTGTACATGACCTGGCCCAGCTAACATACATTTCTGCAACGACCTCTTTTGGTATTTCTATTTTCTACGCATAGCACGTTTTATTAGCTCACTGAAAATATTTTAATCATACAGTAAACGCTTGACTTTAATTTAAAATTAAATAAAAAACAAGACATCATATTTTTAAAAGTATAAAATAACGAATGTCCCATTTTAAAATCTGTAAATGGAAATATTTTTATAACGGGATATATGTATACTACATGAATTTTTTAATTTTATCTATGCTCAGTACTATATAGATTTAAACGGGAGTGACGAAAGTGAAGGGGAGAAAAAAAAATTTATTTTCTTTTTTTTTTTTCTCCAGCTTCGAGGCGCTGTATTTTTGCGAATTTTTATTACTTTGCTGAACTAAAAAATGTGGGGTCCTTGATTTTTGATAAGCCTCAGACAGAAATCAGGAGCCAGAACCCATAGCCTAGAACAAAGAAGCAGGATTCAGAAATCGAACTACAAATAAAATAAAAAAATAATGTACATAGGAACCAGAAAAATCAGTAAACAGAAACAGAAATTCGGCTGCGAAAAACAGAAAACCCAGAAGCCAGAAGTGAAGAGTGTCAAGACCAGTAAACTGAAGTCAGAAGTCAAATTCCAGAAGACAAACCAGAAGGCTGCACTATTACGACAGTGTCAACAAATCTCTAATCTTACGAAGAAGACCTGCAGAGCAACGCGACGGATACAAAACAACAAAGCAGTCTATTATCCTTCCAAGTATATATCACACACCAAGTATTATATCTATCCTCCCCATACTGATTTGATGCTGGTATTCGGTCGGTTCTTTCAACTCCCTCTCTCTCCCCTACTCCCTGACTGCGAATATCTCCTACACTCCTTTATCCCTATCTACGAGTCCAACTGGTTTCTCGAGCCATGAGAGTGGTATAACGAGGTTTGGCGTCGCCATGTTCTAAGGACTGAGGACGATATACATGCATCGGCTTTGGTCTGCAAGCGTGATGACGTACTCTACAAGGTAAACCTCATTCATAAGCTCTTGCAGCGTAACTGCTGGCTGGGCGGACTCAGAACAGAACAGAACAGATGCTCAGTACTATATAGATTTATGTTTTATCTACTTTGTTAATGTAGCACTGTTAATAATGGTAGAAATTAATTTTAAATCGTGTCCCAGGAAAAGTTCCAAAAAGTAATTTCTTATTGTGTTACCCGATTTACTAGCTTTAAGAAAAGAAAAAACTACCAAGACTGGTATTATTCGCGTGTATTATTCACCAACAAATGTCTATGTTTATGCGGTCATATTTATTTCGTCATTGTCATTTGGCAAATTACATGAGTGTGCCGGTCCTCCTTCTGTAACCTAAGTTGTTTCCCATTGTGTGATTTTACAAGGCAAGTTCAAATATTACTTATATTTAATTTTTTTGCATGTTAGTTAATATTGTTATGTACAGTTTGATACCAATTAATAGATATTTTTGCTGAAAAATAACCTAGAATATTTTATTTAAAACATTAAACACGTGTTGTGTTATTCCTTTTGTGTTACTTTTGCAACACAAGATGGTAACGTATCAAAGGAAAGCTAGGTAACAATAAAAGGAAATAATAAGGCTATACCTCACCTTTTCATACTAAAATAAGTACCTATGTACTTTCTGAATGTTCCTAATTGAAATTAATTATGTATCAATGTATGATTTTACAAAGATTCTTATTGGAAGATCTCAATTTCCTTAATTATTAAATATCATGAAACCTGCACTTGTACTTGTATGTGCATTAACTGATAATAAAAATAAAAACCAACGTCATTTTTTGTCCACAACTACTGTAACATAAATCCCATATTTAGATACATCATGTAAACTGCTTTACCATTCCTTCTTTGTTACTAATTTTTTTCGTTTTATTTCATTTATATGCTACCAAAATTAATAATTTAGCTACTAATACAACAAATGAATATTCAATTATAATATAAGATAAAAAATTAAATCCAGTATGCATACTTTATATTTAAACAAAACTATAAGTGTGATTTGCTATCAAGGTAACAGAAAAAAAAATCCATACCGAAATTCAATGATAAACTACAATTTTTAACACAATATTTTTACTTAATCGATGTAATTTTATGGTATATTTTTATAAATCGCTACAATTGTGATGTAAAATGTGCACACGTTCAACGTTTAAAAAAATGAATTCGCGGCAAAATCTATTGAAAAAGAAATTTTTAAAGAACATCTCAGCACTATTATTAGAAGAGTTGATTTATATATTAGATGAAGACATTGTAAAGAAAAAACGACTTAGAATAAGAAAATGGCTAAGACCTACAACTGGAGCTTCTGCTTTGTTGTTAAAACAACTAAGATTAGAAGACCCTTCCGAGTACAGATTGGCGTCGCGAGTTACAACTGAAAACTTTGACGAGGTACTTTCAAGCATACAGAGCTAGATTCAGTGGCAAGATACTCTGATGAGAGATTATCATTATCATTAACGCTTATCCCACTAGCATTCGTGCTCTCTATAAAGTTGTTCTAATTTCAAAGAATATCTTCGTTGAATCTTTTCGGCATTTTGTCGCAGAAATGCTCAACAACAACAAACGCACATGTATCCTACGGATATTCGCGAGTGACTAGCGACGCGTCTACACGTGTTCAAACGCTGGCGCAGGGGTTTAAGGGGTATGCGGATGGAGGTCACTGGCTAGAAAATAGACCGGTGTTCCAGTCTCGCCAGCGCTGGCTTGGCTTGAAATCCTGTTTATACAACTGAGCCAATACTGAGCTAGCGCTGGTTGCCAGAGATACTGGCAGCCAGCGTTGGCTTTGTCTAAACCTACCTTAATAGACACACAAAAATTAAAAAACAAGAAGAAACAATGTGAGCATTTCTCTTTTTTTTTTGCCAATAGTTTTCAAAGTTGACCAAAATCAAAAACATGATTAAATGTATGCTTTGAAAATGGCATTCAATGCAATATTTAATAAATTTGTTGAAAATATAAAAGTTATCTCATATTTTTAACTTTTACAGCGAAAATAATTAAAAATACTTAGAAAAAGCAGATTTTTGGTTCTTATTCTGTTACCTTTTCTTTGAATAATATCTTAAAAACGTACACAGTGTGAACAAGTGAAATTATTGTGTTAAAATTGTAGTTTATCATTGAATTTCGGTACGGATTTTTTTTCTGTGTTACCTTGATAGCAAATCACACTTATAGTTATGTTTAAATATAAAGTATGCATACCTGGATTTAAATTTTTATATTATAATTGGATATTCATTTGTTGTACTAGTAGCCAAATTATTAATCTTGGTAGAATATAAATGAAATAAAACGAAAAAAACCACAGTGAAAATGATGGGACAGTAACAAAGAAAAAAATTGGTGATAAAGAAGAAATGGTAAAGCAATGTACATGATGTATCTAAATATGGGATTTATGTTACAGTAGTTGTGGATAAAAAATTAAGATGGTTTTTACAAGTACAAGTGCAGGTTTTATGATATTTAATAATTAGGGAAATTGAGATCTTCCAATAAGAATCTTTGTAAAATCATACATTGATAGATAATTAATTTCAATTAGGAACATTCAGAAAGTACATAGGTACTTATTTTAGTATGAATAGGTGAGGTATATTTCAGTGTGAATTTAGGAAATAATATTAATAGGTTGGGGAAAAAGTCTTTTCGCATTTTATATGAAAATTCAAAACATTTTTTTAATATAGTTTCTTTACATTTAACTAAAGTATGTAGATACCATTTTGTTCGATAACTTTTTGCCATCTTATAGGTAGAGACATGATCCCATTGCTATAGAAATTTTGGGGCTTCTGATCAAAAAACTGCGTCAAGTAGTTTTGGCAGTCCTCTCGTGATGTTAACCTGACACTGCCTAAAGAATTCTGAAGAGACCGAAACAGGTGGAAATCTGAAGGTGCCAGGTCAGGACTATACGGCGAATGCATTAACACCTCCCAGCCAAACTCTCTTAATTTTTGCTGAGTGGTTAAAGATGTGTGAGGTCTAGCGTTATCATGATGAAAAACCACACCCCTTCTGTTGATTAGTTCCGACCGCTTTCTCTCAACTTCTTGCTTTAATCTTATCAGTTGTTCGCAGTAGAGTTCTGAATCGATGGTCCTGCCTGGTGGTAACGGCTCATCATGAATAATGCCCTTCCAATCCCACCACACACACAGCATCACCTTGTTGCGAGTTAACCCAGGTTTCGCCACAGTCTGTGAAGCCTGACCGGCTTTTGACCATGACCTTTTTCTCACGTTCTTGTCGTACGTGATCCACTTTTCATCACCAGTTATCAATTTCTTCAAAAATGGTTCGGTCTCATTACGTCGTAATAAAGAGTCACAAATGAGTACACGGTTCATTAGGTTTCTTTCAGAGAGCTCGTGAGGTACCCAAATATGGAGCTTTTTTGTGTACCCATTTTTTTTCAAATGCGCCAAAACTGTTTTGTGGTTAATTCCCAGTTCTTCAGCTACGTCGTAACTACTGATATGCCGATCTTGCTCCACTTTTTCAAAAATAGCATCCATTTTATCCGTAACAGGGTGACCAGAGCGACGTGCATCTTTGACATAAAATTTCAAGATTGAAAACGCTTAAACGAAATTTGTGCTACTCTCACAGACACTGCACTAGGTCCATAAACATCGCAAATTATTTCGCGGCTTGCGTTGCATTTTTACCTTTTTGGTAGTAAAATTTTAAAATGTATCTAATTTCTTCATTAGATTCACTCATCTTGACGGTCAGAAAAACAAATGAAAATCACGCATTTTCCTAATTTGAATTTGGAATTATCTTCTTTAAAATTTAAACTTTTAAATGATACCAAAACCAGCCAGGTACAAATAGTATAGCCAAAGTGGTTTTATTACAAGTTCATACATACTATATGTGAAAAGACTTTTTCCCCAACCTAATATTAAAATTAACGTGAGATGACATAACTAAATATACAAAAACGGGTTTACTCACGAAGTGTAGTCGGATGATAATCGTCTAAACCAGTCTTTCCCAAAGTGGGCGATAACGCCCCCTTGTGGGCGCTGGAGGCTTTAAGGGGGGCGGTAACGGGCCCAGAATAAAGTTGGGGGGCGCTGATGTGATTTAAGCAATGCTTGATTTATAACTTCAGCTATTTCATATTATAAATTTCACTGAAATTAAAATCCTCTTACTACACAACATCCATTTATTAGTTCATATTTATATCCTTTTTATTGTACAAATATAAACTAAAAATGTAATCAATATTTAATATTTTAATGCGTTCACAACGCTATTTATATCGTTAAAGGAATCAAACACTAAAAAAATTTCGTGTTTTAAAGTTTCGCAGGTGAGGTCCCCACTTCCGATACTTTTTATTATTGTTAAATTGTATTATTGTTGCTATTTTTTATTTAAAATTAACAATGTTGATTATTGTTATTTTTTTATAAAAGATACTCTAATGTACTGGTGTATGTATTATTATTGCTCTCTCTTGTAAAAAAGTCTAGTTTCGAATATAGGTTGGATTAAACTACAGGCAAGACAAATATGTGATTCAGGTTTTTATGGTGAAAAAAATGGGGGGCGCTACAAAATAACAGATTTTTTAAAGTGGGCGTTTGACAAAATAAGTTTGGGAACCTCAGGTCTAAACCCATCGAAACTAGTCGGCCTTTTTCGACTACACTACATTGTATGAGTAAAACCGTTTTTGTTTATTTAGTTTATGAAATATCCGTAAATATACCTGCCCCGTTGACAATATAAACTAGCCTTTATTTATTTCCTCTTATTGTTACCTAGCTTTCCTTTCATACGTTACCACACAAAAGTAACACAAAAGGAAGTAACACAACACGTGTTTAATGTTTTAAATAAAATATTCTAGGTTATTTTTCAGCAAAACTATCTATTAATTGGTATCAAACAGTACATAACAATATTAACTATCATGCAAAAAAAATTAAATATAAGTAACTAATTGAACTTGCTTCGTAAAATTAGTAACACAATGGGAAACAACTTAGTTTACAGAAGGAGCACCGGCGCACTCGTGTAATTTGCCGAATGACAGTGACGAAATAAATATGGCCGCATAAACATAGACATTTGTTGGTGCTGCCCGACGCGAATAATACCAGTCTTGGTAGTTTTTTCTTTTCTGAAAGTTAGTAAATCGGGTAACACAATAAAAAATTACTTTTTAGAACTTTTCCTGGGACACGATTAAAAATTAATTTCTACCATTATTAACGATGCTAAAATAACAAAATAGATAAAACATAAATCTATATAATACTGAGCATAGATAAAATTTAAAAATTCATATAGCATATATTCGTATTTTCATACTTTAAAAAATATGATGTCTTGTTTTTTATTTAATTTTAAATTAAAGTCAAGCGTTTGCTGTACATATTATTTAAATATTTTCAGTGAGCTAATAAAACGAGCTATGCGTAGAAAATAGAAATACCAAAATTTAGTTGAAAGAAATATTTAATTTCTAAATGCAAAATCATGGGACAACGTATAATGTACTTGTAGAGAAAAAAAAGAGAAATGCACAAAGGCGGACTTATTACAACCGATTTTTAATAAAATTTCAAGTGAGAAGTATTTCAAACAAAAAAAAATATTTTTAAATGTGTCCAGGCATCTTCGACTAATTGGTTAAACATAGATACATCTTAATCGGCATAAGCTCAGCGTCACATTGGTTTGAGTGATTGCCAAAAGTAGAGTCGGTACAAAAATAAACATAAAATTAATGTTTTTATAAAAAAAAAATAACCATTTTTATAATAAAAAACAGTTTATTATGTTATAGCCTACATTAAAATTACGTTTTAAGTCGTTTACAACTTTCGCTTATTTTGCTAATTATTGATGATTTTGCTAACGCTACTCCTCTCTTGTGATGACGTGAAGTGTATGCATATCCTCTTTTGTGTGCGTAACTAAGGAGTTACGCACACAAAAGAGGATATGCATACACTTCACGTCATCACAACAACTACAACCAAGGGTTGAAAGCACTCGTGCAATAAAACATGACCGAGAAGATATCTACTTGCAGAATTGACCACTATTAGGTACCTACCCTATCAACTTTTATACTCTTATAAAACGCAGGAGTACGCGTTTCATCGCTTGTTGGCTTTTCTTGAGTTCGGACTTTTGATATTTTTTCTTTATTTATTGGTGTAGATGAATGTGTACCGCATGCGACCGGCCCACCCCGAGTTTGACTGGTTCGAGCACAATAAAAAGAAAGGTATGATGGAATACGACACTGGCGAACGACTGGCGGAGTTTGACGAGGATGGCCGCGGACGCTGGTACTACAGGAATGGAAAGCTGGCCCTTGATTATTACAATGCTGAAGGTAAGTTGTAAAACACTACACTACCTATCACATTTTATCCGTAACGGGGTAGATCACGGGTATAGACAGAGCCAAGGCAAAGAGCCGAACACCACTTTAGTAAGAAGTTGGAAAAAGGGAATCCAAACAGTGATGGATGGCTGCCACCACATCTATTGTTGTCATGATTTTCCAGATCATTCTTATTAATAATTCATTCATTTTTCGTTCATTATAACCATAATCCTTTCCCTAGAAGAAATTATAAAAGAACGGGCCCATAATATTTGTAGATTTATGCAACTTTTGTATAGTAAGGGTAATAATTACACTCATGTAATACTACGTGGGGCGCACTATAAGTTTCCGGAATGAATATGAAAAAATACTATTAAAGGTACAAAATTAATTTATTGTTTTTCAAAATAATCTCCCTTGGCGTCTATGCACTTTTTCATTCGATGAAACCAGTTTTGAAAACTTTTGTGCCACTCCTCTGTGGTGACCTCTGAAACGTGTTTTTCATACTCCTCGACAGCCTCTTCTGGTGATGAAAATCGTTGACCGCGTAATTGGTTCTTAATTTTTGGGAACAGAAAAAAGTCACAAGGTGCCAGGTCGGGACTGTATGTAGGATGACTCATGAGTTCTACATTTTTCGCCTTCAAAAAGTCGTTTGTCTGTCTGGCCGTGTGAGAACTAGCATTGTCGTGGTGCAGGATGATACGGCGTTTACGGTTATTTTTACGGAGTTCGTCAATAACTTCCGGCAAACAAATGGTCGTGTACCAGTCACTATTCACTGTACGACGATTCTCTTAAGCAACAGTAGCCACGTGTCCAGTTTTATTAAAAAAAGAAGCAATCATCCGCTTAGATGCACTTTTCACGCGCGCCACTTTGGTTGGTTTCGGCTCATCTTGAAAGACCCATACGCTCGATTGCTGCTTTGTTTTGGGATCGTAGCAAAAAATCCATGTTTCGTCACCTGTTACTATGTCCCACACCAAATTTGACGCACCTTCGTTGAATCTGGTAAGCATGGCACTGCACCAAGTGACGCGGTCCGTTTTTTGAGCCTCGGTCAAGTAGTGTGGGATCCACCGCGAGCACAGCTTTCTCACACCCAAATGTTTGTGTAGGATTAATTGTATTTGACTCATGCCTATTTCTAAGGATGCGCGAATTTCATGGTAGGTCACATGCCTGTCTATTTCAATCATACGGCCGACCATCGCGAGATTCGTCACTGAGATTGATACGACCACGCTTGAATTCTGCAAACCAGCTATAAACAGTTGTCTTGCATGGTGCTTCATTGCCAAAAGCTGTTTCAAGCCGAGCGATGCTCTGTTGAGCTGTCAAATTACACTTAAAATCGTAGAAAATCATATTACGAAAATTTTCCCGAGTTAAATCCATGTCGATGCAGACACACAATTTTTTAAATGGCGCCACAAGGTAAAAACAAAAGACAGTCAGATGAAACAAACTGCATTCTACAGCCAAAGAGTTCTATTTTCAAATGTTGCAATAAATTTTTAAATATTGTTTATGTAAGTGGCCAGTTCCGGAAACTTATAGTGCGCCCTATGTATTATAACATTCGGCATTCGTATTTTAATACCCAATTATGTATAGTTGCAAACAAGACTTTCGCTACACCCATGATATGAATCCTTTATATGTATAAGGTTTTAAAAATAATATTATAAGTTTAATTGCTGAATATCTAATACCTACTAACAAACCATGTAATCCTTACTAATATTATAAATGTGAAAGCGTGGATGTTTGTTACGCTTTCACGCAAAAACTACTTGACGAATAATCATGAAATTTTGTACACATATTCTGGGAGGTACTAGAAGTAACATAGGGTACTTTTTATTAAAAAAAAAATATTAAAAAAAAAAAAATAAAAAAAAATTTGTCAACAAATATCAACATTTTCTATAGTTTCAGCTGTTTGGAATTTTTGAGGTTAGGTACCATTGTTATTTTTAACTGTCACTGAAAGCGTATGTCTAAAAAATGCCTCGGAAGCGTAAATCTACACTATCCAATTATTTAATGGATTCGATGCGAGCGAAGCCGCGGGTAAAAGCTAGTAGGTAATAATAATACAGAATTATTTATAATAATTATTATTTTAATTTTTGTTCGTACAATGATTGAAATGCAAATTATACTAATATTTAACAAAAATGGCGGCATAATACATAAAGTGGATTCGAATAATTTATACTTATCTACAAGATGTTTTTTTACTACGGAGCTATTGTTGTGAAACGCGCGTGCATGACAATGTTCTTTTTTACCCGAATACGGCAAAGCCAAGAGGAAGGGTTATGAATGTTTTAATTTTAGCAGTCTATGTATGTATGTAATATGAATGTGTGGTCCACCGTAGCATTTGAACAAGTTGTATGCAAAAAATGTATAAAACGAATGTAACATACAATATTTTTTTAAACTCAAAACCGACTTCACCCAACTAGACAACGGATTTTATTAAAATTTCTATGTAATGGGACAACCTGACAAGTATATCCTTTCAAACAGTAAAGAAGTTTCCAAATCAGTCCAGGCGTTTTCGAATGATCGGTGAACATACATAAAAGATCGGGACGAATTGGTTACCTCCTCCTTTTTGGAAGTCGGTAAAAAAGAGCGTGTAAATTATTATTTTGTTTATGTTTCTATATCGAGTGGTATATCAAATAAAAGGTCTTGATTATCACGTTTAAAAAATATAAGTATAGATTGTAATCATATTTGGCTCCCATAATCGGGTTTAGTAATTATATTATCTTTGGTCGGGTATTAGGTAGTTTTTTAAACGTATATCTTGTTTGAAATTTATTATACCATTAGTTAAATAGTGAGAATGTAGTTGTTTGATGAGTATAGAGGGGATGGAGTTCGAGTTGTATAATGAAATTTAGTACAACATTATAACACTCGATTGGATGATATTATTGTTGACACTGGTGGTTTTAAAGTTGGCTATAAGCTGACTGTTTCAGAAACTTTTAGGATTCATAGCAAGGGTATAGATAAAATACTAAAAAACAGTAGAGTGAATCCCTTGAGCTTGTAGAGCATTTATGGTATAAATAATTTTCTAGAGCACTAATGGAGACTCCTAGAGTCAGAGTCAGTTTTATTCGTCGTTTCGGGATACCTTGGAACTTTGGGAGAAAGGCCTGTGTCTGTAATGATGAATTGATAGGAGATTTAGTCGCTTCGGAATTCATCACCCATTTCATGTAAAAATACCTCTAGAAAATTATCCAGCCTACCCTGTTAAGGAAGCCTTATTTAGCACCTTAAAGTAAAAACGCAGGTTTTTAATAATATTAAAAGTTCTGATCATTTTTTTTATTTATTAATCTGGGAGGCACGGTAGTGCCATGAATCGAGCGAAAAAAGGCACGGCGGTCCCGTCCTTTTCTCGAAAACAATCGGGTCTTTTCGACCCCCTTGTCACTTCGTTGTTAAATAGACTATATTTTTCAGTGACCAAGAGAGCATTTACCGCATAACATAGCTAGAATTAGGGCCGTAACAGACTAATGATGGGCGATGTATAAATACTCAATCAACCCATGTAAATACCCAATAAATATCCTTATTTATCCATTTGGTGAGTAGATTGATTTATATGAGTTGCGACTCATATTTATATTCATATTCATTATTTCATGTTTTCATGACAATTTAGAAACTTAAATCTGGTACACTTGCAATTCTTGTTGGAAAGTGGGTGCGTACGCCATAATATGCTTAAAATGTAGGTAAACGTTATATGCGACGCTAAATAATATGAAAATACCATACCAATCATACACTGAAAGTAGACTTCTTGGACTAATTATCATTTTTTGGTGGGAGGAGGCATAGACGTAATTTTACGTAAAAATAAGTAAACAGACATTAAATGCGATGTCAATACTTGAGCACGTTCTATTTACTCTATTTATTAAATCTAGTGAGTAAATACTCAAATGGGTAGATTGAGTACTATCCACTGCCCATCTCTACGACGCGACGCAACTTGCGCCCTGTCTGTTGCGGCACTTAGGCAACCTTTTGTATGGGCCCTTGTATTTACGTAAGTTGTAACTTTCTCGAGATATGATGGTTACTCTGTTGCACTTATCAAAGGTTATTCTATCAAGGAACACTACTTTTTATTATAATGGTGAATATTGTTATTAAAGCAGAAAGAGGAATATAAGACCTAATCTATCCCCCCCCCCTTACACAACCCCTACCATTTCGTTTTAAATTTTAGGACAAAATATCCAAAGTTATCTTCTTTTCTTATTTCTTCTTACCAGACTACAAGGCATAAGTATATAATAATATGTACCTAACTATGCATACATATAATTATATAATAATAGGATGGGGAAAAAGTCTTTTCGCATTTTATATGAAAATTCAAAACATTTTTTAATATAGTTTATTTACATCTTACTAAAGTATGTAGGTACCATTTTGCTCGATAACTTTTTGCCATCTTATAGGTAGAGACATGATCTCATTGCTATAGAAATTTTGGGGCTTCTGATCAAAAAACTGCGTCAAGTAGTTTTGGCAGTCCTCTCGTGATGTTAACCTGACACTGCCTAAACAATTCTGAAGAGACCGAAACAGGTAGAAATCTGAAGGTGCCAGGTCAGGACTATACGGCGGATGCATTAACACCTCCCAGCCAAACTCTCTTAATTTTTGCTGAGTGGTTAAAGATGTGTAAGGTCTAGCGTTATCATGATGAAAAACCACACCCCTTCTGTTGATTAATTCCGGCCGCTTTCTCTCAACTTCTTGCTTTAAGCTTATCAGTTGTTCGCAGTAGAGTTCTGAATCGATGGTCCTGCCTGGTGGTAACGGCTCATCATGAATAATGCCCTTCCAATCCCACCACACACACAGCATCACCTTGTTGCGAGTTAACCCGGGTTTCGCCACAGTCTGTGAAGCCTGACCGGCCTTTGACCATGACCTTTTTCGCACGTTCTTGTCGTATGTGATCCACTTTTCATCACCAGTTATCAATTTCTTCAAAAATGGTTCGGTCTCATTACGTCGTAATAAAGAATCACAAATGAGTACACGGTTCATTAGGTTTCTTTCAGAGAGCTCGTGAGGTACCAGTTCTTCAGCTACGTCGTAACTACTGATATGCCGATCTTGCTCCACTTTTTCAAAAATAGCATCCATTTTATCCGTAACAGGGCGACCAGAGCGACGTGCATCTTTGACATCAAAATTTCCGGATTAAAAACACTTAAACCAAATTTGTGCTACTCTCACAGACACTGCACTAGGTCCATAAACATCGCAAATTTTTTCGCGGCTTGCGTTGCATTGTTACCTTTTTCGTAGTAAAATTTTAAAATGAATCTAATTTCTTCATTAGATTCACTCATCTTGACGGTAAGAAACACAAATGAAAATCACGCATTTACCTAATTTGAATTTGGAATTATCTTCTTTAAAATTTAAACTTTTAAATGATACCAAAACCAGCCAGGTACAAATAGTCTAGCCAAAGTGGTTTCATTACAAGTTCTCCCCCACCCAGACTTTTTCCCCAACCTAATATTGGATCGTTTTGGCAACCCGTGTCTTAAGTTTGATGGTATATAATAATCTACCAAAATGGTGGATGATGTGATACCTACTACAGGTATTATGAATTTTAAGATTTTTTAAAATATTTGAACTTTTGTATCTCGGTATTAGGTCAAAAAATTATTTTTACCAACCAAAGTGGAAGGAAATTTAATGCCCTACAAATTCTGTGGCCCTACACTCTTTTGTGGACTGTTTCTAGACAAGCGTATGGTTTAGAAGATACCTATACGAATATCTGAAAAAAGTCCGACATTTTCGAGGTTTTTTCCCTCCTCCAAGTTTTCACAGTCTCCTCGAGGTCAAAAACTTAAGTTCCCATACCCCGCATCGTCCTCAAACAATATCACAAAATTTCATCAAATTCGGAATTGATTCCAGGTACCTACTTAACTATACCTAAGTATTTTTGTACTTGTCGACTGGCCTAATTTGATTTCTTATAAGTCTAACAAGTAATTATTAAAAAAACAAAAAACCCGACTGCCTTTTTTATTTATTTTGGCACAGTGTCACTCTCACAGTAAATAACAATCCACCATATTTTGAACACAGTTATTGTTTAGCGTATAATGCAAGGAAAGTCCCGTTTTCTAGAACGCGAACGCGAACGAAGGGTAAAAGTTCCTACAGATACCTAGGTAGGAAATGAATAAACCGACTTGGTTTAAATTTGATTTAATTTCACTATTTTTAAAAACTGCTTTGCGAGTTTTGTGCATTTTTGTACAAAGCCGAAAATAGGAAGACATGGAAAATACTCCACCGACAAGAACCTAATTCTAAAATTTATTGATGATTGATGAAGGTATGTTTTTAATGGGATTTTATTTACAGAACTGAACGCTCAGCAACGCTTTGTTATATACAGCAGTGGGGAACCAGACGAACGTGGGAGAATCCATCAGAGAACAGTCCTAGCTACTTTCGATTACCTCGGCAATGGAGTCGTGTTTGATCACGCGGGCAAAATAAGGTTATTATAATGGATATTCTCATTTATTAAACCAGTCAGCCTAAGTACCGCAACGGCAACGTTAGCATTTGGAATTCTGACCGCCCAAGTGAGTGTCGGGCCAGGCTCAGATAAGAGTTCCGAAGTGCTACAGATATTTCAGTTCACGAGTGGTCCTAAGCCATGATTGTGTCAAAGTCAAAAGTCAAAATTGTCTCTGCGTGTCAATGCAGAAATCGTCAGTAGTGTAATCATCATTATCATCATCCCAGCCGCATAACGTCCACTGCTGAACATAGGCCTCTCCTAAGGAGTGGTGTAATGTAAATTCAAATTATTCCGCAATTCAAGTTAATTTTGAAAAATTTTATATGTATGATTCCCGATAACTCGAAGACGCCTGGACCATTTAAAAAAATTATTTACTTTACGACTCTAAAATTAACAAACCTAAATAAGCCGTGATAGCTTTTAGGAACTTACCACAGAATAAGTACTAGGCCTTACTATACTAGCGGAATGCAAGCGGCTTGGCGGCTGAGCGGGCGCGCAGCGTAGCGAAAACGTTGCGGCCGCGCAACGAACACACCAACGCCGCTCATACACAGCGAATACGTCGCGGACGCGTAACGAAATCGCTGCGAATAGCAACGTCGACGCCATTTTTTACACTCTCGTATAAATAGTAGTGCCATATAGTGCATTTTATGTAGACTCACGTCTACACGACGTGAAAATGCAATATGCGGCGTTTGATGATCAAGAGATTTGCTTGGACTGAGTTGATCCATGACTTAAATATAGATTTAAGAAGGGGAGCCATCTTTAATCGTTGTACAGTGGGGGTTATGTCATCAATTTTATGTATGGAACTAATTTTTTTAGCTGTCGTTTGGGGTATCAAATGAAAGGGCTGAGTACATAAAGCTAATCCTAACTAATATTATAAATGCGAGAGTGAGTTTGTACATTTGTTTGTTTGTTACCACTTCACGCTTCAAACACTGAACCTATTTAGATGAAATTTGGTGTGGATATAGTTTGAGACCCAGAAAAGAACATAGGTATATCCCGCAGTTCCCATGGGGAGCGAAGTCCACGGGCACAGCTAGTCAGCTCATGAAGTCCTTTTATTTGATAACCCACACGAGTTTAAAGAAAATTAAATCAAATGCCGTTTACAAAATGATAACGTCAGAATCATAACCACAATCCTTTACACCCCCTTAACAAAAAAAATAGTACAAGGTTGTCGGTCCCTGCCCGTCGATTTTAAATGATAATGGATCCTCCCAAAGTCGTTGATGCTTTCGTTTTCGTCTCTTACGTCTTCGAAGTAACAACAGCAACAGCAGTGATTCCTCGGCGGAATCCAAATCCATTTTGTTACTGAGTGTACACTTGCTGCGAACACGCGACTAAAACGTTGCGTATTCGCCACGCGCCCGTATTCACTTTGCAGCCGCGACGTGTTCGCGACGCATTCGCTGCGCGCCCGCTACGCCGCGATCCACTCGCAAACCACTAGTATGATAAGGCCCTTAAAGTTCAATAGGTATACGTACTACAATTATATTTTTCTTTAGATTTTGTGAGATACCAGTTTATCTCCTGTAGGGAGGGGGAATGACTAATTGTTAATCACTCCAGCGACAAAAGCCCAGATCTTAAATATAAGAAGAGGGAGGAGGAACCCTTACTAAAACAAAAATTAGTTTACTAAATATTTTTTTAACGAATCCCTGAACCAAAAATTTGTATTTTTAACACTTATACTCGTATCCTACGATGCCCCGCACTATTTTATTTAACCTGTGATATTTGCTATTTGCGTCGTGGCTTCTCTGCATGACCACAACGCGTTGTGGTCACAGAACAACCATGAGCCATATATGCCACATTTTGATAAGGGTCACGACTCACGAGTGTCACGAATTACGAGTCGTTGCCGTCAAACTTTTGGTCACCAATCTAAATGCGGACCGCGTCCAATGTCGCTTAACTTGTGAAAGGGCTAGTAATGCGTACTCCCGCCGGACCACCGATCTCCTCGTGATTAGATGTATACATTTATATTGTTATTTTATAAATATGTAACAAAACCCTGTCTGATCCTTGTAAGAGCAACTCCGACCGTCAATATAAAAAATCGACTTTTCATACAAATTGCCGGGCCGGCCGAACACTTTTGTATGAACTTGTCGATTTTTTACATATTGTAAACCATGTAGGTACATTACAACTTTGCATTACCTACCTACTAAAAATCACTGGATATTTAGACTGCGGGCAGATACCTAGACGGGAGACTCAGAAGAAAGCCCAAAATTTGGTAAACTAGTACTACATTATAGTTTTTTATTTCAGACTGAAATACAACCAAACTGAAGGAGTGGTACTAGACCGCTCCTTGGGTCCAGTATCGCACTGGAAATGGCACACCTTGAACGACCCTCCAGTTCTACAGCAGGTGATGATAGACACACAAATGGCCCACAAAGACCCCCAAATTCTGAAACTAGGAGGGCCAGCGGAAAACGTTCCACGACCAGATGATGAAGAAATGCTGGCCATCGAATTCGATAACTTCATCAAAGACAAGAGCGCTAAACTGTCCCAATCATTCAAGCCTTTTCAGATCAAGATGAAGGCTTTGAAAATCAATGAGTACTTTTCCTTGCGGGTGTTAGACCAAGCTACCGTCTATTTGCTTTACAGAGACGGTTCTACTAACATAAAACTTAATATCGGTATGATATTAGATCACAAGGAAATTGTTGACACAGATACTGCTGAAGTCGGTGAAGTGTCGATTAATGCAGAACGTCTACCAGCCCGAACTGACAGTCTTGCGGAACTACAGCGTTATGTAGCTAATGCACAAAGAGCAGACAGATCTATGACGGAGAGAGAGCGCCGCCTTCGCCGGCCTGAGCCGATGTCCAGCTCGGATCGCCTGACAGCCGCCGCCTCTCGACCTATGAAACTACCGCTGCGCACAATAGACTCTACGTCTACAGTTGGAGCAAGCAAATTGTACTGCAAATGTCGGAAGCCGGCGGCTTGCAATGTTTATTATGACACTAGTCTTATATAATTTTGATTTCCTGTATTTAGTAACACTCTTTTTAATAGTGAATATTTTAATATTAATGATTACATTATTTAGAATTATTATTAACAACAGATTTTAAACGGAATTATTATTAAAAACTTCTAAAATAATAGGCCAAGTGCCTTCGGGCCACGCGCAGTGTAGGGTTCCGTAGTTACGAATGCCAACTTTGAGTTCATGCCACTAAAAACGTCTAAAAACTAATTTTTTATTGAATTTATATGAAATTTTCCTTTGGCGAGTACAATTTATAAGTTGATAGCCTATAACTTTTTAATTTGTAAACCCTACTTAGCTCTGATAGTTTTCCTTTAAATTTCGTTATATGATCAATAGCTGTGAATTTTATCACGTGTCCATATATAACCGTTTAGCAGATAGAGGGGGGAGACACTTGACTCTAACAAAAATTTTCACTTTAAAACCAAATTATTCAGAAACGGATCCCTAAATCGGAAAACGGTGTTCACAAGCTAATAATTTTGAAAGACCTATTCAACGATACCCTGCATGATTGGATAATCGACAAAATAAAATTGACTTTTTACTTTACTTTACTTGTATGGGAGCTACACTCAAAAATATATTTTTTTAATATTTTATTTTACCACTTTTTCCGCATAATTAATATACATACCTATACCAAATTACAGCTTTCTAGTACTTATAGTCGCTGAGTAAAACCGCGGACGGACAGACAGACAGACAGACATGGCGAAACTATTGTTTACTACGGAACCCTAAAAGGAGGTTATATAATGTTATTAGGAATATACAGTCCTCGAGGCGTATGCTCGGCTTTGCAAGTGTGAGTGAGCGCCAAAAGTAGAGTTAGTCAAAAATTACATGAAAATAAAATCAATGTTTTATTATAATATATAATTTTGATTATTTAACAAGTTTATTTGCTAGGCAAATAAATAAAAAAAAACCCTACGACACCATCAAGTGATTAGTGGCTGAACTACATACTATTCTAACCGAACAGACAAACAGACAGACGGACATTTTTAACGTCAATCTTATAATAACCTCTCTTTTTTATCAGGAATTAAAAACTTGATTAAATTTTGAACAGCGCAACTTTTTTTGACTTTTTTTTATCTTAGATTATGTTATTTAAAATATTACTAGCTTTAACTCGCGACATAGTCCGCGTAGAAGTCGAAAACGATCCTAATAGGATTTTTAAATGGCTTTTTAATTATTAATTTTGTCAACGAACGTCAAGCTGCTAGCGGTACCAAAGGTGAAGGCGAAAAATGCGCGGCAGGGAAATGACGCGTGAGAGTCGTGCCTCGTCTCAGGCCGAGGTTTCGAAAACTAATATAAGCTGACAAGTGAGATCCAACCCTAAACCGGTTTAAAACATAAGCGGGCCGTGCCATGCCTCAGGCCGACCGCCTGCACTATCTGTGTGCATCATACAAATGTAAAGCTAAGCTTACGACTCGAGAGTTGTACTTCTATAGAAATATTATCAATATCAGTTTAGTAGAATAAAACAACTAAAAAAGTGTATAATGTTGCGAATCAAATAAGGCACCGCAGTTTAAAAGAAAAATAGGTCAAATCTAAAACTAACTAAAATTTTTCTGTGTGGAAATGACCTGCCGTCTCGTCCACCCAGCCACGGCAAGCCATGTACTTAGATTTAGCGGGGCCACTCGAGCTCGATGTAGCCGGGTGGGTATGTGGGACTTGCACCACCTGCTAGAACACACGGTGGCGCCATCACAATCGCTCCCCCCCCCTCCCATCGCCACAAGATGGGGGAGGGGGGCTCAGCGTTCTCATTTATATATATATATATGATGGGAACCCGGTCGGGGAGGAACCTGATCTAACATGTCATCGAAGTAAACAATGGTTAACAATTTAGCTTTTCTGTGACTGTCATTCGTATTGAAGTTTTATGACGTGGTTTTATGTTTTGACAATATATTTACAATACAATTTCATTATAATAGGAAATATTAGTTTCATTTTTTGTTTTTCGTGATCTTTAGTTAGATAAAGGCATTCGTAGGAAACGTATTCTAATGTTTAGGCAGCCCCGGGATCAGGTTAGTTCCGGTAATGTTTAGGCAAGCCGGGGCCCATGCCCCGGGCGGCGAAGTCGAATATATCCACCCTTACCAATACGGATTGAGGGAAGCGTCTGACTTTTGAAGAAGTATAAAAGTTGTTTACTACTCAAAAATGGTCAGTAGTTCTATAGTGAACTTATTTTAAATACTTTATTTACATGACGAGGGAAGTATAGGAAACACTCGTCCATGAGTACAAAAAGAGAAAATGTTTTTCACTCTTAAATGTTATCTAATATGTGTAAGTAGATTTTTTAGTACCTATGTTATTTACCTACACAATATGAGTAAGTAAGTTTTAACCTATACAGGTACCTGATCTTTTTATTTAAAAAAAACTTATTCTTTCCACACAATTCATTAAACGAACGACGAAACAAGAAGTTGTGTTTATTTGCTTACTTACCTACTTACTTGGGCGCTACAAGAGCAGTTCTCAACATTTTTGTACCCTACAAAAAAAATTGTATTTATCGAAAGCGTGTTTTACTTAAGAAGAGAATGTATGAAGAGATTGATGAGTATAGATGAAGGGAAAGAGGTTTGTCAGGATCGTAGCAAGTGGAGGTCCATAGTCTCTGCCTACCCCTGTGGGAAATAGGCGTGATATTATGTATGTATGTATGTGTTTTACTTAAACTGTCTTTTAATGAAAAATTAGGTGTAGGTATTATTCATGTTGTGTAATTTATAAATAGTATCTTTTTAATCGTATAAATTGTTTTATTTAAATAATATAAACAAAAAAAAGAATATATAAATTCATATTGTGGGACGCTACTTGTGTCGACACTCTGGCGCCGTCTCATCTCCTGGTCACAAGGTCTAAAGCTGGGACAGCCGCAGCTGCTGCAGAAAACCTCAAACGGCGCAAATATAGTAGCCTCGGCAATAATTACTTATTTGAGCCGTTTGGGGTTGAAACTTTGGGGCCGTGGGGACCATCGGCGCATAAATTATATAACACTGTCGCCCGAAAATTTACTGAAATTACGCGTGACCAGAGGGCTGGCCTTTATCTGGCTCAAAAGATAAGCATTGCCATACAACGTGGCAATGCTGCCAGCCTTCTGGGCACGTTACCACGGGGCAACGATTTGCCAGGGCTTTTTTATTTATAAGTTAGTAATTTAAGTAATTAGTTTAGTTTTAGTTTCTTTTTTTCTTTATATTATTTAAATAAATAGTATCTTATTTTGTTACTATTTATATTATAAATATATAAATAGTAATTTTACGTGAAATATTAACATTATTGCAATTTAAGGACAATAAAGTTACGTATAAACCAAAACACACTTGATTAAAAAGAATTAATTTCAAAATTCAATAGGTTGAAGATCAATATTGTTACTTAGGTAAAAAATTAAGCCTTCTTTTACGATTTACCTTAAAATTTTATATACTAGGCTAAAAGTATCATGGTCATTGTAAAAACTTATAATTTTCTGTAAAATATGTAATGTGTTTAAGTAATCTAGAAACATAACAATTTTAGACAAGAAAAAGCCTATAAATATTTGGGACGTTAACAAAATTGAGTTCGATTGTAACCAATGAAAAAGTAAGGACTCTTCACACTGGTACTTTAGTTTTGTACATTTTTGTTTATCTATCTGAATCTAAAAATTGCTTCTACAATCCAATCTATACTTCCAAACAATATTATAAATGTGAAAGTAATTGTCTGTCTTCCGTCTGTCTGTTATCTGTTCAAGCTTAAACCACTGAACCAATTTAGATGAAATTTGATATGAATATAGTTTGAGACCCGGGGCCGGTGAGATCATAGAATAGTTATTTTCTCAAAAATAATTCATTGCGGGAATTAAAAGGTGAGTCAAGCGTTGTATGAGAACTTCTATTTTGCCATACAAGAGTAGATTTTAGTACAAAAGAATAGCACTAGTCGCAGCTAGTAGAAAAAATATATCTTTTATTTCTTGATTCTTGGTATAATCTGGTTTTTCGATGGTTTCATTTTGAACTCTGAAGTATAAAAAATGTATAAAGGGTCATTATCAGCACTCTGGTGCTAATAAAATTTAAGATAATTTAGTATGGAGCCTTAATAAGTTGACAATGATAGCGATTTTCATATGATTAACACAAGCAAATTTAATGTAAACGTTTCCTAACAACTCAAGTTTGTTACCAATCAGATCAACTTATACGTTACCGTACCAAAAATATCAAAATTGAGGTCACAAAATTGAGAGGAGTAGCGATACCCGAGGCTTTAAAAATTCCTCTGTTTAGCGTATAACCATGTATAACTCACAAAATTATTGAGTAAATAGCGTAGCGTAAGTAGTTTTATTATAAAAAATAACATTACATGAAATATAATACTAACCAGTCAAAACGAGTAACAAATTTGAGCACAAATTTGTACCAAATGCTAACCCAACGTTGGCTTTGATTTTACACTGGTGTTTGACGAGCAGTTTTAATTTATTTTGGCTATGTATTGGAATAAGAATAAAGCCTTCTTAAAAATTCACTTCCGTCAAAATATAGTTTTTATCATTGGGAAATAACACGGTAACAAAATTGATACGCAAAATTTTGATTTTTCAAAATTAAAGAATGGCTACTAAAGGGGCGATTATTCAACACAATACTAATTAAAACACAACTGTTTAGAGAAATAGTAAATAAAAAAAATATACAGTAGTTAAAAAATGTATTTTCATACTGAATAATTGGGGTCGGACATCAAAAAACCCATACATTGAAATTATCCAATTTCAAGAAAAGAATTATTTAAATAATTTGTGGCATTCTAATGGTACATATTATCATTAATTCTATTTATTAAACTACGCAATAAGCTTTTAGAAACATTTTGGTTTGTACTTGCACCTGATTATTTGTCTTAAATTTATCTTGAATGTGAAGGACACCTAATTTCAGTCAAGTACAACATTTTTGAGAACTGCTCAGGTAAAGATCTTTTAGATATAAAACAATGTTAGCCACCAAAGATATAGGAGGTATATAGATTTCGCCACGGAACAGAGAAATAGTATTATTATATTATTTCTCTGTTCCGTGGCTAGCCACACTGTTTCCTAGTTAGGTTCCCCGCAACATGTTACTGGGGTTATGGATACGGCCTGGCGGCATGTCTATTCAAAGCGGGGAATGGATCAATGAACTGTCCGTGTCGTCGGCTCCTCTGATCGAGCTGCAGAAGAAGTCGCCACACCGACACTAGACCTCTTCCTTTTTTTATATTTTTGACTTTGGTCTTGGCTGTTTATTTGTTACATATTTACAGAACATAAAAGTTCAAAATTTCAAAGTCACTATGAGAGCAATTTTGACTTTGACATACTCTACCTAAGCGTCGATCGACGTCACTCACACACAATCATATCATATATTCTGTCTAATTTGTGATCACTTCTATCGGTCGGTAGATATACATTCTATATGATTTTTGTTGAATAAATTATTAATTTTCCAACTTTCTATTGAGTTATTTGTTTATTTCTGTTTGCGTACGTAATAAATGTAGAACTTTTGGTCCGTGGTGGTCGTGAATGTGTAATATAATGTGATATATAACAAAACATCTAAAGATACAGAATCATGGTAAGGGTATTGTCTTGTTATAGGCAAATTGATTGTTCTTATCTGCTATTGGAATGTGTCTGTCTCATTGTTTTCAATTACGTTGTGAATGATTCAGAGTTATCAGGACGAACCGAACTATGGAGGTTCTTTCCCCAAGGACTTTAGTTATGGGCCTTTTGAACAAAATGGGGAGGGTGACAACACGTCGTTGCAAGAGGATCATAAGCCAAGGATTCTTCTAATGGGTCTAAGAAGGTTTGATTGTTTATTAAAGTTTTAAAATATTTTGCAAGTTAATTTATTGAGTAACACAACAAAATGTTTTTTATTTTAGATCAGGAAAATCATCTATTCAAAAAGTTGTGTTTCATAAGATGTCCCCAAACGAGACTTTGTTCTTGGAGTCAACTAACAAGATTGTTAAGGATGATATAAACAACAGTAGTTTTGTGCAGTTCCAAATCTGGGATTTTCCAGGTCAAATTGACTTTTTTGATGCCACTTTTGATTCTGATACAATATTTGGAGGATGTGGAGCTTTGGTATTTGTAATAGATGCACAGGTACTTACAAAATTATTTTTATTTTTTAGCTTAGATAAAAATAAACTTAACATTATTTAAGCGTACATAAATACAATAATTAAAATAATTTCTCTTATTTGTTACAGGATGACTATCAAGATGCTTTGGATAAACTGCAACTTACGGTTACCAAAGCATATAGAGTAAATAATAATATAAAATTTGAAGTGTTCATTCACAAGGTAAGCTAGGTACATATTGATTTTTAAAATTTTGGCTTGTTTATGATTTACAGTATGTATGTAATGTTGACTACATTACATACATACAAGATTAAATTCAGAGTATTAAAAACATTTTGAATTTTGCATTGTCGTGTTGCATGCATTGAGGTGCAAGTACACCTTGTCAGGAAAGAGTTTTTTTTTTGTTATGTTACTGTAGTTAATTTATCTTCACAATTTACACAATTAAATCACTACTATTTATAATAGTATGAAAGTATTTACATATATCTCAACGATATATGTAAATATAACTAATATGTACATACTACTTGTTGTCAAGGAATGGTTTCTGTAAATTGTCTGCATCGTTGGACCCATTGTGGGGAGCTGGTGCCAGTCTCAGGATTGCCTACTGACTTGATTTAAGGTCCTGAGGCCTCTTGGTAGGGCAGAGGGCTTCAACACGGGTGCACATACTAATCCATGAATTTTAGTAACTTATGAGAGGTAGTTTGATTACCAACAAATTTCAGGTTGATGGTCTCAATGATGACTATAAAATGGAATCTCAGAGGGACATCCATCATCGTGCAAATGAAGATCTTGCTGAAGCTGGATTGGAACATGTACATTTGTCATTTCACTTGACGTCCATCTATGATCACTCCATATTTGAAGCTTTTAGTAAAGTTGTCCAGAAGTTGATACCACAGCTTCCAACTTTAGAAAATTTACTCAATATTTTAATATCAGTGAGTTCGACTATTTATCTATTAACTATTAGCACATAGTGGACATTTAATTGAATACAATATTATTTGCATAGATCTATGTCTAGATATATAAACTTGCTTTGCTTTTCGTGTGTGTAAGTGGCCAACACTAGTGTCAGATTTTTCAAGCTGCCTAATGGCATCTGAGATCTGACATAGCTTTACGACTGCCATACAATGATGACAGCCAGGACCAACAGCTTATACGTGCCTTCCGAAGCACGGAGGAGCTCGAGAAATTTTCATGCCACTTGTGGTCACCAATCCAAGTGCGGATCACACCCGGTGATGCTTTACTTGTGAAAGCATTAGTAATGCACCAGTACCAAGCCACCAAGCTCCCCAATGTAACCCATTTATATAAACTTAATTATATAAATGTTACATTGAAAATCCTATTTCTGGATTATATGTATTGTTTAACCCGTAAAATATATGTATTATATTATAATATTATTTACTTATTACATATTATATGTATACAATCTTGGGTAAACTAACTATAATTCTAAACCTCAACATAACTTTACTTTCGGTTCGAAAAATTAGAGCAGCCGCAAGGTCATAGGGCATTAAAATCAAGCATTCCTTGCTCTTGCAACTTGCCAGTATTTTGATACTATAAGTCATTTTAATGTACTTACAAGATTTTTATTTTTTTTTTGCAGAATTCTGGCATTGAGAAGGCATTCCTTTTTGATGTAGTATCAAAAATATACATAGCAACTGATAGCTCCCCTGTTGATATGCAAAGTTACGAGCTCTGCTGTGATATGATTGATGTTGTCATAGACATATCATGTATTTATGGGTATGTATGTTTTTAATGTGTTTAATGGTTTAAATAAAACTGTACATGTTATTCATAGTCATAACTTATTTTTACAAGCTTTTATTTAGTTTCACCTGTCCTGTGTTGTCTGTCTATCTCTAATCAAATCTCACAAGATAAATTTGTTCAACTTCCTGGTGCATATGTATATCGCGTGACTATGCAATACTATGATGACGTGGAGCTAATCTGATGATGGAACCGGAAGGTGGCCATAGGAACTCTGTAACAAAACAACACAACCCCTTGAAGAGCTCTTTAAACTTTTAAGTTAATTGTTTTAGATGAAAGCTTAATTTAAAAAATATGTTTTCAAATAATTTCTTGTCTATCTATGTCTTTTTACGCTGGTATGAAAAAAAAAATCTAATGAATCAGCTGCTTCACTTTCCGCGCAGACCGTAAAAGCCAATCGAGGGAATGGGTTAACGAATTATGTTAATAAGCGATGCGGCTAGCAACCCATCACTATTTTGATTTCTTTTTTCATCTTGTTGCCCACCATTGGTCATTGGGTCTTGCTGCCTTGGGCTCTGTCTGTTTAAAGACGCAAGACCCAAAATTATCTCTCTGCCCCATTAGGGAAAAGAGAATTTCTTCGCTTTATCATTAAATCCGGGGGTAAATATATACTTAATAAAGTATTACCGTTTCGGTTGCATTTTTGCTTTCGTTAACTGACACAAACATTCAATACAACATGGAAGAAGTCACATCCAAGAGCGTCTGCTTTCTACTCGTCGCAAATAGTAAACTACAGCTGATTATTTTTCAGGATGGTGGATGAGACTGAAATGAACACTTTCAACAATCAGAGTTCAAGTCTCATCAAACTAAACAACGGCACAGTCCTGTATTTGCGGGAAGTTAACAAATTCTTGGCACTTGTTTGTATACTGCGTGAGGAGAATTTCCAGAAGCAAGGTTGGTAGAATATTGCTTATTTCATAAGCACTGACTGTAGTAATTATAAAAGTAAGCAAAATGTAGTTGCCCGCGACTTTGTTTGCGTCCCTCGCGAGCGACATCATGATTAATTTTATAACTATTCTATATTAAGGCACATTCCCATACTACGTGACTTTTTAGGGGGGGGAGGCGGGTCTTGTCATATTGGTCACCAAAAGGGTGGAGGAGAGAGGGCAAAAATTCTAAAAAATGTGTAACATTAACATAGCATGGGCACATTCTCTTATTCTGCAGCATCTTATGTTCTGACTGATGTAAGGGAGGTACAAATAAACAAACACAATATAAAATGTATATTATAGTTGATTAATAAGGAACATAATTATTACGTACAAAAATATATTATTTTATTTACAGGGGTCATAGACTACAACTTCCTGTGTTTCCGTGACGCGATAACACAGGTTTTCGAACTACGGAATAAGTGTCAAAATGCCATGGCTATTGCCAGAGCCAGATCAAGCACGCCGGAACCGCTGCCCAATGGCGCCACGGCAGAGTCAACAGAAAGCACCTCAGACCGCTCTCAAACTCAGATTCCATAGCACTTGTGTACCTTTATTGTATGCTATGTATCAAATATATACCGTTAGATCCATACATACAGTTATGTTCATATTTCATTTAAAGTTTAAATAATGTGATTAATAAAGTATAACTATGTTTTATAATCATTCTTTTCTCTCTGTAATCCAAATGATAAATAAATAAATATATATGGACAAATCACACACATTGAGCTACCCTCAAAGTAAGTTCGAGACTTGTGTTATGGGATACTAACTCAATGATAATATATTTTTATAACAAATACATAATTAACCGTTCGCTGTCTACATGGAAGATAAATGAGAAAAGATATTGTTTGGGGGTCTTATCAATGCAATAGAACACAAAACAATGATTTATAGAATTTTTATGTTTGAAATTGAATTGAAAGTTTGTGCGTTTGTGCACGCTAATCTCAGAAACGGCTGAACCGACTCGGTTGTAGTTTTCACTAATGTATTTGGATAAGCTTCACTTATGCAAATTTAGTGTTTGATTAATTTAAATCCGTTCATAAATAAAAAAGTTAAAATAACTTCGGTTGCATTGGCTAAAACTTTTGATAATCGTTATATAAATTAATAATTGAAAGTTAATAAAAACCGGCCACGTGCGAGTCGAACTCGCTCACAAAGGGTGCCGTACCACTATAAAAATCATGTTTATTGTATGGGAGCTCAAATATTGATTTTATCCTGTTTTTGTATAGCGGCAACAGAAATACATCATCTGTGAAAATTTCAACTGTCTAGCTATCACGGTTCATGAGATACAGCCTGGTGACAGACTGACGGACAGTGGAGTGTTAGTAATAGGGTCCCGGTTTTAACCTTTGGATACGGAATCATAAATATTTACAATATCGATGATGAAAACTTTAATAGTAAGTTGAAAATTCCCCATGCTCGGAATGGTATTTTGTAGTTGTCGAATCCAAAATCTATGTTTTCTCTTTGAATCTAAAATGGTCGAAATAGTCAATGCCCCTTTATTTGTAATCTTTACCTTCAAGTAGAGAAATGTATAAAAGAATTGTCGCCATGTTGTCGAGTTGTCGTTAAAAAAGAAGAGGTTCTTTTTTAACGACAACTCGACAACATGGCGTGTTCTCTCAGAAATTAACTGTAACTGATTTGCACCGGTGTTGTTTTCACTTCGCTCCACCCCGCTCCACTTGGTTCAGCACCACCCGCCTTTTTCCGCTTCACTCTACTCTGCTCCGCTCCGCTTCAGTGGAAACACTCACCTTTTTTCACGTATCTTCTCCTCTCCGCTCCGCTTCAGTGGAAACACAGCCTAAACGCCTGCGGGCCGTAAAAATGACATAAAAATATTTAAATGGCTTATCCCATTTGTGACGGTGCCGGCGGGAGGCATCGACGTGCCGGGGCCGCTTCCGGCTAGTGGAAAAGCGTGCCAAGAGATGGGCACCTACCCGGGTATTTACCCATGCTTGGGTATGTACCCGATGATTTGGGTGGGTAGATAGGGTTTTTATTAATAAATGAGTGCGAGTCCTCTAATTATGTGTAGAAATGTATAAAAAGGTTATGTTATGTATAAATAAAATAATAAATCTAAAAGATTAAAATCACTAGTGCTCTCCATATTAAATATACAGATTTCATCTTATTTGAGTCTTTTGCCTATTTTAACATAAAATTAGGTCTACATACATTTCAGCAAAAAATGTAAAATTAGATCTGTCAGTTCGTATGTTCCCATACAATGGATAGATTGGGGTAAATACCCGGAATGCTATTTGTGGGAAGTGTTAGAACAATTTGATGGGTTATCGAAGAATTCGTCAATACGAATATCTAATTTTGAAATCAATAGTTTTGGCTCTTGGATAAGCAGTCAAAAACATCTACTTTCCCTATATGTATGAGGGTGCTCATGTGTTGATATTGCATTTGGTGTCTGTTTGGTTATTTTAAAATATAATTAGGTATACAAACATTTTCTAGTAATAAATGTAAACTAAGACCTATCAATTCGTGTGTTCCCTTACAACGGGTAGATTCAGATAAATACCCAGCATACTATTTTGTGGGAAATAATATAACAAATTGATGGGGGGATCGAAGAACTTGTCAATACGAACTACTTTTGTTTCGGGACTAGCCCTGAAATCACTAGTTTTGGCTTTTGAATGAGAAGTCAAAAATACTTTTTCATATTATTGTTACAAGAGTGGGTTGGAGATAGGAAAGGAAACGACAATCTTATGGAATAGTGCCCTTATTTTCAACTCAAGTGTATTTCTAGTATTATCTAGAAACATCTTTTAAAACTTCATAAACACTATACGTGACTGTTATTTGAACCTGTGATCTTTCGATTAACTAGACCTACTAGCGGCTAGACCACTAGGCCAATCGTGTTCTGAGTTCTGACGTTGTTGATGAAATTTTCCTTTAGGTAAATTCTTTAAGTTCGAATTCTTGACGTCAACACTGTCATATTTGTCATTCATCGCCCTACGTGACATTATGTATGAAGGTGAGGTCTACAAGAGTATGCTGAGATCGTATTTAATATCTTTTTGCTTATTTTTACATATAATTATGTCGTTGCACACTTCCTAGCACCAAACGGGTATTTGCCCAATCTACCGGGTATATACCCTGGTATATAAACTGGGTAGATTGGGTATTTACCCAACTCCATCTCTAAGCGTGCCATATCATAAATGTTCAATCTTCATACATATGTATTTGCGTTCTCTGCTGCCGTCGCCGTTGCCGTCGCTGCCGCTGGCCCCGTGCGGTTAGTGGAAAAACGCTCAATGCATGCAAACAAACAAACGTCAAAAATATTTAAAGTGACAGTGACATTTAATTAATTTTGTGATGAGAGAGATAAAAATGAAAGAAACCACCTACCTAGTGATTAATCGAATATTTTGGAAATATTTTAGCTTAATTTTATCAATACTGTAGACTTAGATCAAAAGACATTCGCGACCTGGATACCGTAAGATACCGTAAGTTAATAATTCTTTATTTATATTGTCGTCAAATCACTACACGCTATTTGCTGTGTTCTTTGTTGAATCCTTGGTTTTCCAGTTATTGAAATACCACTTTACGTCTAGACCTTTGCATTTTCTACCACCCCTGTAGACGTCTTATTTATATCTACCTTATTCCTGTTCTAATTGGAAGAACTGGCCATGTGGGACGATATGTTAGGCCTTTGTTCCAAAGTTGCGCTTCATTCGCGGAAAAAATTGAATTTTCCTATTCTTATTGACCATAGCGATTCTTCTTTGCTGTCTTTTCATTTCACATATGGAACAAGGTTCGTCTTAACGCTCACTAAACAGGCTAAAAATTACACCCAGAAGCCGTAAAGTAGTACATTCAGCGTAGAAAAAACATCATTTTATTTCATTTATTTCATGAAAATTGGCACCCGCGTTGCCAATTTTCATGAAATAAATGAGGCTAAAAAAAAGGCAATAAATCGCAGTGGCTAAAAAGTTACAGTAATTATTCAATTCACCTTATTATTAAATAAAAAAGTCTTTTATTTGAAAGCAGTATCAGGCCAAAATAGTATAAAGCCTAACAGAATATATTTGTTCTTTGTGGTATCCAGCCTGGAATAGGACCATTCCGTCTCATTCTGAGAATGTTGTAAGAGTGACTCAACATCAGAGTTGGACATTATTTGAATATGTTATTTACGTGAAAGTAAGTTTCATTGCGGTGGTTCTCAGCTATTGGTAAAAGTATCCAGCTGATACTTTTACCAATAGCTGAGAACCACCGCTCAGATGTTAGACATTTTCAGTATAAATTGGAATAACTTTTCATTTAAAATGAAAGGTATAGACATAGATAAATATAAGAAAGTATAGATTGCTAACTTCATAAATTGGTACAAGCTTTGTGTGAAACTTATTATCTTCGCCGGTACCTTGTAGGACTTATTATGTTAGATGGCTCAACTATATTGGCAGCACAGTGCTGTAACTAATGTCATCTACCCAACAGTTAAAAAACAAAAATATGTATACCTAGGTGTGTGAGAGTAGGTAGGCATATCAGTGTGGTAGCCCTGTCAAATTATTTATCAAGGAAGACATTCATTCCGTCTTATCATATTACTTTTTTTAGGGTTCCGTACCAAAAGGGTAAAAACGGGTCCCTATTACTAAGAAAGGTCTGTTTGACCGTCTGTCTGCACCACGCTGTATCTCACGAACCGTGATAGCTAGACAATTGAATTTTTCACAGATGATTTACATACAAAGATGATGTATTTTTGTTGCCACTGTATCAACAAATACTAAAAAAAATTTATGTAGGGCTCCCATACAACAAAAGTGATTTTGTATAGATAATGGTGCGAAACCCTTCATGCGCAAGTCCTGCTCGAACTTGCCCAGTATTTTTTTTTACTAATTTTATATTATAAACGAGAAAGTTACGACAGCTGAACAGTTTTGGATGAAATTTGGCAAAGAGAGAGATTTTAGTCTGAAATAGCACATAGGCTACTTATCCTGGAATAATGCATGGTTCCCATGAGATAAGAAATTTTAGTCCACGCTGGCGAAGCCGCGAAAATTCGTTAATATCTTATTATATGTATGTAGCTTAAGATGTATATAAACGCACTTATCGTATTTTTATTAACCAACTTCTAAAAAGGGGGTTTCTCAATTCGACCGTATATTCAACGTGGAAGGGTATATACATATAAAAGGGACATACCCGTAATAAATCGAACCACTTGCTATACAAGAACATTATAGTATAATAAAATTAAAATAACAACCTAAAAACAAAAAAAAGAATATTGACATTCCCATACAAATTGCCCTGGCCGATGCACAGTTTTGGAAATGCGGAAATTAGTGCCGGTTTAAAAACTGCATGACCCCCCCGATCACCTCACGTAATTAATGGAAGCTCCCTCTGGGACCTGGGGCGGGCCGCAAATTATATTAATAACTAAAATGGAATAATAAAAAAGTAATAATAGAAAATAAAAAAATTGAGAAAAATACAAATTAAAATAACTTCGCCGGTTTGAACCAAGAACATCAGCTTCAAAGCATATTGGTTTTTTTAAATTACTTGAACACTTTTAGTATTTCTTTTTTTTTTTCCTTTTAAACTCAAGCAAAAACAAAAAAATTCATAAAAAAAAATTTGAAAAATTAGGTCATAAAAATATAAAATCAAAATGCTTGGCGAGGAGCTCGAACCTGGACCCTTTTCTCCGCCCACGGAGGTGGTGAAATTACCTTTCAATATAAATTTTTAATAGCCGAAAATACTGCCAAAAAAGCGAAACAAACTAGCTGGATCGATTTTTCGGCTTCGTCACACGTACGATCAAAATCTTTGGAGCCGTTTCCGAGACCATAAATCCGAGATCAAAAATTGGTCTTTTTAAGGTTTTAATTTAATTATATTATTGCATTAAGGTGTAAGCATTTTTTTAAGAAAAACGTAAACTAAAGATTTAGCAATCCCAGACAATATTCTTATATGATTTGCGCCATCTAACGGAAATTATTATAACTGAAGTCAAATGTTACAATTACGTTGAATATGAAATTTGATTTTTCAAATATGTTATGATAATTTTGTATTTTGATAGAAAAAAAATATTAATGATGAGTCAGAACACTAAAATGTGATATTTTGTCTGTTTTGTCTGTCTTTTATTAGCAATCGTCTTCCTTATATTTATCTAAGGTATAGATGAGTAAAAATCATATAAAGTATGTTCAGGGTCAGGTGGAACCCCAGGCAGGCCTGTCTTACTCGGCTCACTCCGCTTGTAGGCATCAAAAATATACCTACGGATTGCGACCGCTTGTAAGGGGGAAATTCAGCAAGGACGAGTCGCTCAAGCAGCGAGCAGTGACGCACGCGCGGTTCGTTTACCTGTGTTCACCAACTTCGACGTCATGGAAAGAAAAAGAAAAATATATGTGGCTACTGACGACGCCGTCAGAGTAGCTCAATAATGGGCTGATAGAATACAAGCCATCGACGGGCAAAGTAGAAAAAAATTTTACCCTACTGTATTGCCTGTGAGACGGGCTTGGTGCGCTAGATGGCGATAGTAGTAACTTATAACAGTCAACCCTAGCAATCGGCTCACTCAATCGGTTTTTTGCTGGTACCTAACCATTATGAACCGTTTATTGAGAGTAATAAGGATGAAATTGACTTGCTACCGAAATTCTAGGTATAAAAACGAGGAGTTGTCGATTTCTGATGCGAGCTAAATTAAACCATATCTTTAACAACATTGAGTTGATATTTCTTTGAATATCTTTTTAGAGTAAGACTTCTGTACGTGACTACTAGTACTTATTCTGTGCCGCAGGTTGGGATGGGGATTAATTGAAATTATGAAAATTTTTAAAAGGACCTAATTATTATCATACAAATATGCCAGAGAAAAATGTATCGTTATCCTTATTTATTTCCGTGCTCAGCAGTACGTAACCAATGAAATTTCAGGTAGTCAGTTTCCCTAAATTTTTCTGATCTACTCGATACTTTTTCATCTTCCATTTTTGATGCTATTGTAGTATCTGAATGTTGGGTCAAACCTTCTTTATTCTTTGTACTGGTTTCTTTACCAGGGTATGTTTTGATTCGAAATGATCGGGAAGATATGCGTGGTGGAGGAGTTGCAATCTATTTACGCAGTCACATTTCATACAAAATTTTAATATCATCACCTGCGGTGCATTCAAGTGCGGTACAATTTATCTTTCTTGAAGTTACTGTCAACGGTGCTAAGGCCCTCCTCGGCGTTGTATATTCTCCTCCTGGCGTCAATTATTTTTCTCAAGTTGAGTCAACTCTTGATTCACTATGTTCGGATTATACACATCACATAGTCATGGGTGATTTCAATACTGATCTTGTCGACAGCGATAAATCGCGTTCTCAAAGACTTCTCAACATACTTAAGTCAGTCAATCTCTCCGTTTTGCCTTTAGAGCCTAATCATGTTAACCCTGATACTGATGATACGTGGCTAGACTTGATTCTCACTTCTTCCTCAGATCTTGTCGTAAAGCACGGGCAGACACCAGCGCCCTCTTTTTCTAGACATGATTTACTCTACTTGTCCTATAAATTAAAATCCTCTAAAGTTAAACCTAAAAATATTTGGACACGTAGTATGGCAAGTATAAATCGGGATGAGTTATTGAGTGATGCAGCTGGGCTAGATTTCTCGGCGATATATGAGGCTACGTCGATTGATGAGAAGGTGTCAATTTTTAATTCCACTGTTATATCACTGTATGATAAGCATGCCCCCTTAAAAGCTGTTAAGGTAAAGCGTCCACCTTTTCCATGGATTACTAGAGGGGTTCGCATGGCTATGACTTAAGAGGGATCGGGCGTTTCGTTCATTTAAACGAGATAGAACAGACTATAATTGGGCAGCGTACAAGAAGGCGCGTAATCGTTGTAATAAATTTGTAAGAGCAGCCAAGCGTAAATATTTTTCTGATAACCTTACGGAATCTTCGTCGGCCGATATTTGGAAGTTCCTCCGTTCTTTGGGCCTTGCTAAAAATAAAACTAATTCTTTTTCAACTACTAGTTTCTCCCCAAATGACTTCAATAATCATTTTAACTCTACAAGCTCCCTTGATTCTACTGTCAAAGCTGCTACAATTTCTAGAATAACTTGGCAAGCCTCAAATAGACCCCTTTTCTTTTTCTCCTTCCACTGAGGATGACATTCGCAAAATTATAATGTCCATTAAGTCAAAAGCGGTTGGATGTGATGACGTGAGTAGGCAAATGATACTTAACATCTTGGCCAATAATTCTTCCCGTCCTGGCTCATGTCATCAATTTCTCTTTTGTAACTGGGACCTTTCTTTCTCTTTGGCGTAAAGCTTTCGTTATTCCTCTTCCTAAAATTACATCTCAACAAATAATTTCAGGCCAATTTCTATACTCCCCTTCCTCTCCAAAATCCTTGAAGCTGTAGTACACGCTCAAGTATCTTCCTTTATTTTTTCTAATTCTCTCCTTACTTCTCTACAGTCGGGTTTTAGACCTGGTCACAGTACTGCTACTGCTCTCCTTAAAGTTACAGAGGACATAAGATTAGGCATGGAGAATACTTTGGTCACCATCCTTGTTCTCATTGTTTTCTCTAACGCTTTCAATATGGTTGATCACGATATTCTCCTTGATATACTTAATCATCTCCAGTTCTCATCCTCAGTGGTGGATTGGTTCTCAGAATATTTAAGCGAAAGGCAGCAATCGGTTCGATTGGACCGTGACCTGTCAGATTGGAAAACCCTGTCGCTTGGTGTACCACAAGGATTTTATCACCCTTACTTTTTTCTCTTTTTATAAATCTTCTTTCTTCTACTATTGGTTGTTCTTATCATTTCTACGCTGACGACCTTCAAATTTATGCTCAGTCGCCAGCAGAGGATATCAGCACGGCTGTTGCTTCTATTAATACTGCTTTATCAGCAATTATGTCCTGGTCTGACGACTTCGGTATCAAAGTCAACCCCCCTAAGTGTCAGGCTGTCAGGCAGGTTGCTCAAATTGACACTAATTCGATCCAACCTGTATATTTCAATAATAATATTATTCCTTTCTGCAATTCCGTAAAAAACCTTGGATTACAAATTGACGTCACTCTTAGCTGGAGCACTCACATCGCTGAAATTAGTCGTAACATCACAGTTAGTCTCCAACAATTGAACCGTCTTAGGAATTTTCTACCTGTTAAAACTAAGGTCTTACTTGTACAGGCTTTGATTTTTCCTATCTTTGACTATGCTGATGAGTGTTTTCCTGACATCAATGTTGATCTTCTTAATAAACTTGATCGACTCCTTAATAACTGCATTCGTTTTATATTCTGTCTTCGAAAATATGATCATGTGTCTTCCTTTCGTTCTGAACTTAATTGGCTTCCTATCCGCCAACGCTGGGAACTTCGGCTACTGTGTACTCTTTTTTCTATTCTCACAAATCCTGACTATCCTGAATATCTAAAATGTAAATTTGAATATCTTTCAGACACTCATGATCGACAACTTCGCTCTAAAGAGACACGTCAGCTCTTTATCCCCCTTTTCCGGACAAATTTTATGTCTTAACTCTTTTTCTCTTCAAGCCTCACGGCTCTGGAATGCTTTACCCGTTGACATCAGAGAAATTTCTACTAAATTCTCTTTTAAAAGAAAAGTTCACGCCCACCTTTTAAACTCCCTTTCTTCATAAAATCATCATTATTTAGTTCTTCTCTTCATAGCTAGATGTACATGTAAGTATAAGTAGATGAATATGTAAGTATTGTATAAGTAGATAATTATTCTGAAATTTATATATAATAGGTATATAATGTAATTAAGTATATGTGTATTGATTTTTTTGTGCCGCATAATTTTCTCTGTTTATCCCTATGGTTGACTGGGAGAAAATGCTCTTAGCATGAAGTCCGCTATTTGTTAAAAGTATATATAGTAGTAGTAAGTATATATAGTGTAGTAAATAAAAATAAAAAACTTCACACAAATGTAAACCCATGGTGGGTGGATATCAGGCCTGCGGCCACTGGTGAGGCTGTAGCTATATCAATTCTTTGTTCTGGTTTTTTATTCTCCACTTCATATGCTCTTTGGCATCTTTGAATGACCATTGCATGCATATCATCGTAGAGAAAAATCCTGGTAAGCACACCTGGGCTCCTAATATGCTAAGGTTATAATATCATAGGCACTTGTACGATTTATATATTTTTTAGAAGTTATACATAAATTCATCATCATCATCATCATTTCAGCCGCATAACGTCCACCACTGGACATAGGCCTTTCCCAAAGATTTCCAAAACGACCGATCAAGAGCGGCCTACATCCAACGCTTTCCAGCGACATTGGTCAAGTCGTCGGACAACCTTGTGGGTGTATCCTACACTTTGCTTGCCGGTACGTGGTCGCCATTCGAGAACCTTTTTGCCACATCGGCCATCGGTTCTTCGCGCTGTGTTTCCCACCCACTGCCACTCCAACGAACTAATCCGCTGGGCTATGTCAGTGACTTTTGTTCTCCTACGAATTTCCTCATTTCTGATTCGATCACGTAGGGAAACAACGAGCATAGCCCTCTCCATAGCGCGCTGAACGACCTTGAGCCTTCTTATAAGACCCATAGTAAGGGACCACGTTTCAGAGCCATAAGTCATCCCTGGTAACACACATTGATTAAACACTTAAGTCTTCCATCGATTCTGCCATGACAACGATATCGTCAGAAAATCGAAGGTGAGTGATATACCCGCCATTGATGTTGATGCCAAATCCTTCCCAGTCCAGAAGCTTGAAGGCATCTTCCAGTGCAACGGTGAACAGTTTCGGAGATATAACGTCTCCCTGTCTTACACCTTTTTGCAGTGGAATAGCCCTCGTGCACTGCTCCTGTACTCGGACTGACATAGAGGCGTTACTGTATACTTCAACACTTCGATAGTCAATACGACATCACTTGAGAGACTGAAGCACGGCCTACGTTTCGATCGAATCAAAGGTTTTTTCATAGTCCACGAACTCTAAGCATAACGGCCGGTTATACTCCCTCGTCTTCTCTATAACCTGCCGCAGAGTGTGAATGTGGTCCGTGGTACTAAAGCCTTTACGGAAACCGGCTTGTTCGGGGGGCTGGAAGGCATTAAACCTGTTTGCGAGACGATTCGTGATGACCTTCGATACATAAATTAACTCTATCTAAAGGTTGACTGATGTGATGATGAGGTACAATAAATACTGTTACGAAACTGGGGTGCGAGATTTGGAGAAAAACGCCAAACTTCGTATGAGGGTATATTTATTCACTATGGAACCCTAGGTTGAGACATGAAGATGGTCTTCCTTATTTCCAAGTCCAAGTCGCGTAGCAGCTGAGGTCCAGGTATCTCGCCAAAATGGTCGCAGGTACATCCACTTGCCGCACTTCTTGGCTTCCTTCGCTTTGGTTGTCTTCCAAGTGATCGCTTCTATAGCTCGTATTGAACCGGCGTGGTGCGCACTCGATCGCCTTTTTATATGTGCCGATTTAGACGTCTACATTACTCGAATATTCTCCATACTAGACTAATGTATTTCGATGACGGGAAACGTCGAGGCGCCCCGGTACGTGTATGTGAGTGCAACTCCGAACACCATTCTTCGAGATTCCACGGATTTCTTGCTCGTGAACATTCCAGGTGTTCATCTCGTTCGCGACAATATGTAATGCTTGTGCATTTTGTTAAACCTTTGTGGTTTTTAGATTAAGGGAACATATCCATACTATGAGACACATTTTTTCTACATTTTAATTTTTACCGGAGACCTATTTTTGAATGCGGGGGTCAGTGAAACACAAACGTTCCTTTAGCGATGGTCTTAAGACCCGCAAAAATCTCTCGGTTTTCTTACATTAAATGTTGACTGTTTCGTTGGCTCCCTCCCGTGTTCAAAAATAGGTTTCCGACATCGATATCTCACTTATTTTCCTCATGACATCGAAAGTTGACAGATTTCGTTGTTGTTTATTTTTTTAATGTAGGCAAAGAAATAATCTTCACATCGATTGCTGTATGTCGTCACTACCGATGAAATGTTTAAACTTGTATAAAAAAATCCTGATAACATGTGAACTTTTTTTATTCAAATTGCACTGTCATATTGTTTAGTTGACTAGGTACCCAATTTGATTGACCTAGCTAGCCCCAAAGTAAGTTCGAGACTTGTGTTATGGGATATTAACTCAATGATGCTACATGTTTTAAATAAATACACTTATAGTATATACCAAGACCCAGGTCAATCCAAAATAAAAACATTTTCAATCTTGATCTGACCGGGAATCGAACCCGAGACCACCGGTGACAGCCTAGCATGATATGATGACCTCTAAGCCACAGAAATCGTCATATGATAAGATCTTCTTTTGCTCAGAATACCACGCACAAAAATAAAACAATGCAATTTTTTTTCAAGGAACAAAGTAGTTCAGTATAATGGACAAAACTTGCTCCAAATATTTGGCTGGTGGTTAAAAAGTCACCCTGTAGAGGCAGTGTATAAATAATTATATAATCTTATTAACACCTGTGATTTTTTTTGCAAAACATGTTTTTGTTTATCCGCGTGAATGAGTGATATTTCATGCGCATTTTATTAGAATACGTGAAGGCCAACTAAACGATAACGCTTGTTTATCGCACGCGCATACTGCTTTCATATTGACCGCACTTGTACCAAACTAGTGTTTATTGGTATAGCTATACAGTTGAAAATAGGTCGGTTAATCGGCTTTCGACATTGTTTTTCGCAGCGGGAACCGAAAGACCTTGTCCGTTTAAATAATACGCAACTAGTATTGTGCGCTGCTGCGTCGTCGCTACTATTTTGCGAATCGTAAGACTACGTCATAGACACACCCATTCCTAGACTAATAAGGTTGCCGTATACTATTTCATCATTTTCGTTAAACACAAGATTTTTGGTAGGTGTTTGCAAACAGAGATGAAGAAAAGGAGAAGATAACGGACGATTTGAAATCCACTTTTACCTTTTAGAAGCCTATGAATAATAAAGCCTAGATTATGATATGTTCAAATTAGAACTGAATAAAAATAAAATACAATTCAAAAAATATCAAAATTCTATGGTACTTACCTACCAATCAACTAACACAGACTAAATTCCGGAATGATTATGTACATTTCTGTTATAATTTCGAATGCATTTTTTTTAATATATTTATTGGTAATATTCTACAGTAAAATAATATAAGCGATAAATAAGATAATTAGTGAAAAATATGAATTATAAAATAGTCTTACAACAAATTCGATTCTGTATTATTCCCATAAAACTTTTGTCTAACTTTAAAGGATTTAGTATTATTTTAAACAAAATTTGTTTCGAGTGCTTTTTTTACAGAACTTCTCGTATTTTTTTTACCGATAACAATATTTATAATCTACATAATTAGAATAAAATGTTCTGCAAATCTTTGCCCCGGGGTAAGACCTCTTTACCGTCCTACGATATTGTGACCGGGACGTCAGGCTGCATTGATTACACAGAAATACCAGAACTGGTAAAACTAAACAAAACTTTTAAATAAAAACATAGTTCAAAAATCCTATTCGGTCTATTCAGAACCCTTGAGGAAACCAACACGTTAAGGGGCTACCTGAATTTTCCAGGGTCCAGTGCTGCCCCCATTTGTAATAAATCATTTGAAAGAAAACGGAGATATCATTTAAAATTTGGTCTTGATCAGACCCTAGATAACCCTACAAACTATTTAATGAACTATTGTTTACAGTTTAAAATGAGGACGTGAAGCTTTTCTACGCACAATTGCGAAAAAGGGCCACTTTTGGCGTATGTGCGTAGAAAAACTTCACGTTCTCACTTTAAACTGTAAACAGTAGTTCATAAAATAGTTTGTAGGGTTATCTAGGGCCTGATCAAGAAAACATTTTAAATAATGTCTCCGTTTCCTGTTAAGTGATTTATTTCAAATGGGGACAGCACTGGACCCCGGAAAATTCAGGTAGCCCCTTAACAGGTGGACTTCTTACTGAAGTGACTAATACCAAGATAATATGAATAAACATCGGCCAGTATTAGAAGGTTGGAACTTGTTGATGTTTACGCTTCGTATACGTATTTGCTTTTGAACAAACAATATTAATAATGGCGCGCCGCGCCGGAGACAAATGTAGTTGCCAATATATTACCTACCTATTTTAGAACCAACTTATTATTTTCAAAAAAATAATAAGTTGGTTATAACGAGTAAATTAGAATGTTGGTCTTCGTTAGTTATTGCACTTACGCGTACTACGTAATTAAAATGAGGTCTTGTCTCCATATAAATTATCTCTTTCTAAAAAACATATACCATCTTATTCCGATTAGATATTTATATCTTCATTAACAAGGATGTCGTTTAAATCCTCTTGTATCATTTTAGTCAAAAGCAACAACTCATTTTTTACCCTTGTTGTCAGGTCACATCTAATCAGTTTATTTAAATAAGGTAATGTTTTGCTTTTTCTTCTTAGTGAGTCGTAATGGCTCTTTCTTTCATAAGATTGTGGACCAGCATTTGGTCACACTTACTCCCCTGTTATTAGCCAAGTTTAAATCTTCTAACTTCTAATGTACAAGAGGTTGAGCAGGTTAGGGCATGACCGGAGAATGAGAGGAGGCCATGCTTCATGTATTTCTTTTTTGATTATTGTTATATATTTTTTTGGTGTACAATAAAGTATTACATAACATAACGTAACATGCTTTGAACAGCAAATAAAATAAACTAATTAGTCAATGTTCATGAATATAAATTAATATTTTATTATCAATAGTAGTCTAGAGAAAATTATTTAAATCTTAATAATAATACCACATATGTATCTCATAAAATTTCTAGGTCTGTATCATCCACGCTAAGACGGGATTGAAGGGAACTAAATTAATAAAGGGTCATAATTTCATTCATTATCCGACTTACGTGATGAAGTAAGTAAAGACTTTCCCAAGTGGTACGATATCACGCCATGCCGCGCGATCCGCTGTCATGCAATGCGCGTTGTGGTCGAGCTTGTTGCGCGACTTGCGCGGTGGGTGAGAGGCTGAGGAGGGCGTAACACGTGGTGGAGTTAAGAGTGTATGTGTGTGTAGTGTTGCTGTGTGTCCGCTCGCCTACCATACGTGCATACTATCGTATCAATCAACATCCGTTGTGCTGGCGACGTCACGCGACGTCAGCCGTCTGATTGCTCAACTCACTCAACTCATAACAACCAACAGTATAGTGGTAGAATCGACGCGGACTTCACGCGTCGAAATCTTGCCAACCGGTACTGTGTGATTCGCAAAATTACAGCTGATAAACTAGGACTGCTCGTAACTCGTTATAAGTAGACTTGTGCTTGAAGACAATTAAATCAAACCCAAGAATTGAATTACTCAATAATAATTTCCAGTCGCGTTCATAAGGTCAGTTATAGTATAATATAATCTAGTTTCCAGACAAACCTATATAATTTTAATAATAATAATTGTTGGTTTGCCTATTACCACTGGTCATTAAATGAGTAGGTACCTGCTATTATTTAAGCCAATTTGAAAAGGTGCAAAGTCGTTGGCCTCAGGTGGCAAAGAACTATTTTCTTTGTGATTGCGAGCAGCTGCTTTGTCGATTAGTGACGTTCATGAATGATGAGATTACGTTGAATATATTGGCCCGCCTTTTTTCAGAAATATGCGTTCTTGTTTTCATTTACCTACCCAACTTCCTCTTATTCACGATGTCTCTGTACAACATTTATATTATTTATTCATGCGCTTTTCACTTTTTACATGCTTTAGTGTACTATTTAATCAGTACCCAACTGGTCTATTGTTGGTAATCTAGTTGTGACTATTTCATCAACAATTCGATTATCTTCGTTCGTATGTGATTTTTGTTTTGATGATAGTTCTATTAAAGCGCTGCGTGTTTTGTATCAACAATTCGATACATTCAATGTCTTTTCCTGAAGTTTGTATTAGCAATTCGGAACTTATACCAACTTAGTGATTATATGCTCTTTGCTTATACCAAGGAAAGAATAACATATCCTTTTGCATTTCCTTATTTGTTCATGTTAGCAGCTTCTGGATTAGGTTAACAGCTGACAATACCTTTGTTTCCATGAGGCTTTGAGGCTGGTAACGCTAATAAAGACTAGTCATAGTTACATTGTAACATTGTATTCCAACATTTCCAATGTATTGTTGACAATGTGCAAATTAAACTTCACCTTGATAGGATTACTGAGGATCCAGTTCTTTGTTCGCCGATTGAAAACTGTTCAAGTTGACCACGCATCGTTTGGTAACTGCATATTAGGCATACTTACATGTTGAAAATTTTTATAATGATTGTTTACTAGACGAAACCTGAACATAATTGATAAAAGATAGGTGCAGACTCAATGGCGAATTTGACGATTTATACATATATGACTGATTCTGTTCTGATGTTTATTTTATTTTATTTGTTTTATCAAACTTTATTGTTCCAAAGTACAAATATACTTTCAACAAATGGCGGACTTAATGCTAAGAGCATTTTCTCCCAGTCAACCATAGGGATAAACAGAGAAAATTATGCGGCACAAAAAATCAATACATATATACCTACTTACGTTATAAAATATTGCTATATAATATACAATTATATTATATATGTACCTATTATATATAAATTTCAGAAAAAATATCTACTTATACAATACTTACAAATACATCTACTTTACTAATATTTAAATATGTAGCTATGAAGAGAAGAACTAAATAAATATGACTTTAAGAGGAAAGGGAGTTTAAAAGGTGGGTGTGAACTTTTCTTTTAAAAGATAATTTAGTAGAAATTTCTCTGATGTCAACGGGTAAAGCATTCCAGAGCCGTGAGGCTTGAAGAGAAAAAGAGTTAGACATAAAATTTGTCCGGAAAAGGGGGATAAAGAGCTGACGTGTCTCATTAGAGCGAAGTTGTCGATCATGAGTGTCTGAGAGATAAGTTAGTTAGTTAGTTAGTTTGCTATATTTTCAATCAACAGTTGCTATGGAAATTATCGATAGTCAGTAGCCGTAGCCACACGTTAGATCGCATGCATGTGTAGATACACGTGTAGTGTTGCCTAACACAACAACAATATCATAAGGTTTCAGTTCCACGTATTAATTTCAGTGGACGTTGTGATAGTTTATTTTTTTAATACATAGTACTTAAAACATATTTACCATTAGCTAACCCATAACAATAAATTGGATTCGTTATTAAATGTTATTATCAAGACTTCAATATTCTTATAATTATAATACAGTTTTATTATCTTATATATAATTGTCGTCCTATTTAGTAAGTTTGTTATGTATATTTGGTAAATAGTTTTTCTTTTATTCGCCTGTCAAATAAGCTTGTACAGTACTTGCTCCAGTTTATTTTCTGTGCTTTCCTTAGGGTTGGGCTATATCTGTCAGCAAGGAACAGCACTTTTCTGTCACTCAGAACTCAGAACCGTCATTCGTAAGAGCGAGAAAGAGAGAGACGGAACGCGTCAGCATCGGCGATTCTGAGGCGTTCCGTTGCTCTCTCTCGCTCTAGGGCATGACGATTCTGAGCGACAGAAAATGATAGCAGCATAGAAAAGTGCTGTTCCGTGCTGACATATGTAACCCAACCCTTATATCCGATGGACCTGGATTCAAACAATCTCTTCTTTGATTTATAGTTTTTTTTAGCACAGCTTCATTGACCTCCGTGTATGTGATAGCACCAAACAGTCACTTGCAAAGTCACTAGGTCGACTTTATCGCTGTTGCCTACGTCATAAACGTACGTTTATCTTAATTTCTAGTACAAATCCTACGCCCGTATTATTCATAAAAACTCAGTAACATTCTGCATTCATATTAAACATTCGCGTTGATCCCTTCAAAAGTAATCTAAAAATATACGGTGGCTCAAATATATTGATGAAATTAAAGGTGGACAGAATAAGCGGCTTATTGAAATTTAATTTTGTTATTTGAACATAGGTAATAAATGTAATAATTGTATGTAAGTACATGAAGGAAAACACCAAAAATAAGATTCAATTTATTCGTAAAGAAGAGAAAAGCTATCATGGGTGCCACACAATAGCTTTGCCAATTAATTCGATGCGATGCGACCAACAAGTTATCTACTTCGGCTATCGTACCGGCTCGGTAAACATGGCTCTTAAAACGAAATGCTGAACTATCACTCGTGACGTCACTCGTGCCGTCTCGATGATAAAACAAGTACTTATGAAGTCAATTAGTCCTAATAAATACGAGTATGTATCTTTTAATAAGTATAAAATTTTAGTGAAATTTATAAAAAAAATGTCTATATAAAAAGTCAGATTTTAAAAATAACAATAGTTTTAGCGAGCATAGGGATGGGGATTCTCTGTGTACAAATTAAGTAATTACCTAATTAAAAGTATCATTAGATTATGTCCTGTCCTAGAAGATTAGAGATTTTGTTTATGTGCCAAATTCCTTTTGGTCTACTTGTTGTGTGAATCGGTTTTTGTATTGCTATTCTCGCGGATTAGTCACTGTAGGTAAGTGTCGGGGCAGAGTCCCCGGCGAGACTCGCACGCTTCTGCCTCGTGGTAGCTATCTATTTGTTTTGCATAAATATCTCGCTTTCATAGCATATGAGTTTCATGAAGTGAATAAATAAATATAAAGGGACAAATCATACAGATTGAGCTAGCCCCAAACTAAGCTTAAGCTTGTGTTATGGGATACTAACCCAACGATACTATATTTTATGATAAATACACATATAGAGAAACATCCAAGACCCAGGACAATTTGAAAAAGGCCATTTTCCAACTTGCCCTGGCCGAGGATCGAACCCAGAACCTCCGGATTGGCGGACTAGCGTGTTGATCATTACGCCACGGAATAGAATTGATATAACGACTGGAAATTGTCTAGCGTCATAATTTTACCATGCCTTTACTTCTCATTATCTTTGTTCTAACAAGCACTGTGTCAGTCAATGACCTGAATAATTCGATACGGCCACATGCCTACATTCGTACATTTTGCATTGCTCGTTAGGTATATATACGAACTCCATGTTCTATTCTTGACTATGCTGTGCAATGTTGAGCAATATCCTGCGCTTGCTTGGTACACTTACATCGAACCAGTAATTCAAGTGATATCTGCTCTTTACAGTCATGAATGTCCGTCATTACATTTATAGAAAATAAAATAAATATGGGAAAATTCCCGCATTATTTGCTAAAATATGTCCAATCAAGCAATGTGTAATGTTTGATTGACATTAATACAATGTAACATGTAACAACTTATATTATTTAAATTACTGAACTAAAAAGGTGCTTGCTTACCATACCTACCCCTTGTAAATTAGTGTGACTAAAATCGATACGCAGCGATTACCTAATCTGGATTACGTTTATTTCTTATCATTACATTTTAATCTACTTTTTGTGTCGTGTTTAGCCGGATGTATGTATAAATTAATTTTCATTGGGTTCATTAAGGTGTAAGAGTTATATGTACATGTACATATCCTTTGATATGTACACATGCATATATATATATATATATATATATATCACCACGCTAGTCCGCCAGCCGCCAGCCAGAGGTCCCAGGTTCAATCCCCGGTCAGGCCAAATAGGAAAATGACCTTTTTAAAATTGTCAATTGGATACTATATTTTATAGCAATTTGTATTTGTTATAAAATATAGTATCGTTTAGTCAGGCCTCTGTCACTTCCCGTTTAAGTATCGAAAATATACCTACATTATTACAAAGCGCGCAGCGACCACTTCGAAGGGGAAAATTCAGTTGTATGAACCGTTTTTCCAGAGTTGGCAATAAGAGTGAAATTGGCTTGCAATGGATGTCTAGGTATCTAAACGAAAAGGTGAGGAGTTCTGACGACGAGCTAAATTAAACCATAGCGCTAACCACATTTAACAGATATTTTTTTAAATTTCTTTTTTGAGTAAGACTTCTGTTGTACGTGAGTACTAGTACTTATTCTGTGGCTGAATTAGTATCCTTTGTTTATAACTTTGGGGCTAGCTCAATCTGTGTGATTTGTCCGTATATATTTATTTATTTATTTGTAACATAACTTACAACACTACTTTTCTTTTGTTACAGAACCAAGCGGAGTACGTGCAGGCGCTTCTCAAAATATGGGGTAATACAAAAAGAACTTAGTTTCAAAAAAACATTAATAAACTTCAGTGCAAGTGCAAGTGTTACAAGAAGAAGATAATATAAACTTACAGCCATGTATTCTATGAACTACATTGGCAAGTTCATAGCGAACTTTCGCGAGTTCTACAACGAAATCAACGCGGCGACGCTCACCGGCGCCATCGACGTTGTCGTGGTGGAGCAACCTGATGGCAGTTTCACTTGCTCGCCTTTCCACGTCCGCTTTGGGAAGCTGGGTGTCCTCCGATCTAGATTCAAAGTGGTAAGTTTTCCTTTGTTGTAAGATGATTCAGGTTTAGTATGTATAAATACAATATGTAACAAAAACCTTGTCCGATCCTTGTAGAAGCAACTCAGACCGTCCATATGAACAACTTTTCCTATGGGACCAATGCTTGAAACTCGAATAAAAATCGTCATTTTCATACAAAAGTGTTCGGCCGACCCGGCAATTTGTGTGAAAATGACGATTTTTTCTTCGAGTTTCAAGCATTGGTCTCATAGGAAAAGTTGTTCATAATGAGGGTCTGAGTTGCTCCTACAAGGATCAGGCAGGGTTTTTGTTACATATTGTATGTTATTCCGTTTTAAATGCATTTTGACAAGTGAGTTTGACCCATGACTATGGCTCAAAGCTATACTTACGTGTTTCTGTTGATAAACACTACGCAATATAGGTACCTAAATAAAGTGCGCATGATTTGCATTAAACAAAAACAGATACTACGACACTGTAGGTAGGTACATTTTCATGTGCTAAGTTGTTTTATTAAATAAATGTCGGTTGATCATTGAAAACGTCATCTAGAAGCTGCATTTCTAGTATTCACATTTTAATTTTGATTTGCTAAATGTAACGTTTTATTTATTTATTTACACTTTATTGTACACGCATACAAATGTAATTATTAGTACAACAGGCGCACTTAATCCTAAAATCATTCTCTATCTGTTAAAGGCTTGGTTAATGTAGGTTTGCGAGCTTGTGTGGGTGTTATGAAAGAAAACATAAAGTGAAACTAAGTTTTAAACTTAACAATCAATAAACACATAGGTACATAAACATTACAATAATACCTATCTATACCTACATTATAGATACATACCTATATGCATTCATACGTGGGGCGCACTATAAGTTTCCGGAATGAATATGAAAAAATACTATTAAAGGTACAAAACTAATTTATTGTTTTTCAAAATAATCTCCCTTGGCGTCTATGCACTTTTTCATTCGATGAAACCAGTTTTGAAAACTTTTGTGCCACTCCTCTGTGGTGACCTCTGAAACGTGTTTTTCATACTCCTCGACAGCCTCTTCTGGTGATGAAAATCGTTGACCGCGTAATTGGTTCTTAATTTTTGGGAACAGAAAAAAGTCACAAGGTGCCAGGTCGGGACTGTATGCAGGATGACTCATGAGTTCTACATTTTTCGCCTTCAAAAAGTCGTTTGTCTGTCTGGCCGTGTGAGAACTAGCATTGTCGTGGTGCAGGATGATACGGCGTTTACGGTTATTTTTACGGAGTTCGTCAATAACTTCCTTCAAACAAATGGTCGTGTACCAGTCACCATTCACTGTACGACGATTCTCTAAAGCAACAGTAGCCACGTGTCCAGTTTTATTAAAAAAAGAAGCAATCATCCGCTTAGATGCACTTTTCACGCGCGCCACTTTGGTTGGTTTCGGCTCATCTTGAAAGACCCATACGCTCGATTGCTGCTTTGTTTTGGGATCGTAGCAATAAATCCATGTTTCGTCACCTGTCACTATGTCCCACACCAAATTTGACGCACCTTCGTTGAATCTGGTAAGCATGGCACTGCACCAAGTGACGCGGTCCGTTTTTTGAGCCTCGGTCAAGTTGTGTGGGATCCACCGCGAGCACAGCTTTCTCACACCCAAATGTTTGTGTAAGATTAATTGTATTTGACTCATGCCTATTTCTAAGGATGCGCGAATTTTATGGTAGGTCACATGCCTGTCTGTTTCAATCATACGGCGCACAGCATCGATGTTTTTGTTGGTCACAGCGGTGGACGGCTGACCATCGCGAGATTCGTCACTGAGATTGATACGACCACGCTTGAATTCTGCAAACCAGCTATAAACAGTTGTCTTGCATGGTGCTTCATTGCCAAAAGCTGTTTCAAGCCGAGCGATGCTCTGTTGAGCTGTCAAATTACACTTAAAATCGTAGAAAATCATACTACGAAAATTTTCCCGAGTTAAATCCATGTTGATGCAGACACACAATTTTTTAAATGGCGCCACAAGGTAAAAACAAAAGACAGTCAGATGAAACAAACTGCATTCTACAGCCAAAGAGTTCTATTTTCAAATGTTGCAATAAATTTTTAAATATTGTTTATGTAAGTGGCCAGTTCCGGAAACTTATAGTGCGCCCTATGTACACATATTTATGTAATATAACGTATAACAAATAAATAATCACACTAATATTATAAAGGCAAATGTTTGTGAGTGTGTGTGTGTGTGTGTGTGACGGTGTGTGTGTGTGTGATATATATATATATATATATATTCAACTCAAGTTTGTCTCAAATTCAACGTTGAGTAGGCACTACGATATGGACCTTCCGGGACATACATGTTCAGATGACGCTCAAACATACTTATGCTTACAACATGTGTGTGTAAAATTTATTCATAATTTTATTTGTCGAACAGTTGAACTAGCTAAAAGAAATGAGATCCAGGAAACCACATGTTTTATAAAACTTTTCATGTTTTGGTTTGCTTCCAAATTGTTAACAACGTAAACAAACGCGAAGGTTAGCAAGATTTTCCATGCGCGTGTGACACCTTTTCTCAGTGGTCGTATTTTATTGGCGTGGTTGAGATGAACTAATCGTGGTCCTCTTCTCTTGTAACGTTACTGATTGACCTTTACATATATGGAGACCTAAAATCAGTGTAAACTTTTGATTTATTTATTCTTTGTTATCGTTGTCATGAGCTGTGTTGTGACGTTGATGACACGCTAACCTTCTGTGTGCGTGCATGAGGTGATATATGACATTGTGCAAAAGGTTTTTTTAGATTGTGCGTTACTTCGTGCATTCTTTGATTGATTTAATAATAATAATTCTTTATTGATCATAAGAGGATACATGCAATGGTAAAACAGTAGCAATTGATCCCACACTAGGCTAGGCCTGTATCGTGGGTATCAAAACCAAACAAAATTCGTAATATACAGCTATGGCGCCGCATTACAATTATGTATTTAAATCTACCTACTAAATGTCTTATAATTCAGTCTGAACAGTAGAACTACCAGTACTATTAAATATGTTATCTAAATTTATTACAATTTGGAATAGGTACTTAAAAGGATAGAAAAAAAGAATTAAAGTAAAAATTAAAATATTTCATTGTTTTTATTTAATATTTAAGAATTGATGATTTGTTGCAAACACAAATAAGTACAATACATACGAGTACTGTGCAACTCGAGTTTTCGTGTCACAATTAGTCACAATCTGTATAAGCAACTTCAATATAAATTCTCAAAGTAAATGTTCCCAATACTTACTGACAAAAAAAAAAACAATTTGTTTTTTCTAACATCGTGTCATATTGTAACTAGTTACATGACACGATGTTAGAAAAAACATCTGTATGTACTCGTACGTTTACACTCAACAAACAGACATCCTTGCTTAAATGTAATGTCAACACTCAACAGTTAAAATTATTGTTTGAACATAAGTTTCGGTCAGCCACTTACGTAGGTAGATAGGTAGGTACCACAGTTTATAGATCAAAATATATTCAAAGTTACTAGACACAGCCTACGATAAACACCCCACCGAATAAACAAGACGCCAGCACAGAATTTGTATAAGGAAGTACAATAAGCAGACGCCAGAAACACAGTGATGGATTTGCGATTTTTCTAGTCACGCTACGCCACTGGAATTTACAATCCTACATTCGTCGCTAATAGTAATACAAACAAACTACTAACAACTAAAGTTCGAAGATTTTGTGTTCACTCGTCTGCAGTTTGTTAGTTACTCAGTGTTGTCCTTCTTTACCGCGTCTCTACCTAACAGCTGTATTAAATTATTTATAAAGCACGGGTTACTCACGTAAAGAGTCAGCTACTGGCCGACATGTTTAGACCTCATCCGAAGGTCTTCATCAGTGCGAATGTGACGCGCTCGTGCACAAAGCCGCTGCACGACACACCAGTGTGTATTAATAAAGTCTCACGTTAGTTTTAATCAAAAAATGTATTAAATTAAGTCAAACTTGCAAATGTCCGCATCTTACTGGCCCTTGCTTACGAATGTGTAACCTTATTATAAACATTTTAAATCAATTCGTAGGTATTTAGATTTGATAAAAGGGGTTAGAATGGGATAAAAAATTTAATAGGTACTTTGTTACAATCGTTTTCTTTTTTGCCATTTTGCAATGTATTTTGCCTTTATTTCCGTCACTAGAAAGAAATTTAAAAGTGCGATTTTCATTAGGATTATATAGTACATTACACACTGCCAAGTTAGCTGACACCCCTGGGTCTGCCGCTGCCGCGCAAGCGCCAGGGGATCAGCTACGAGTATCTACTGGACACTGTGTACCTATTAAAGCTTTAGCATTAAGTCACAGAATAAGTACTAGTACCTACTCACGTCTACCTATTGTAACTTTTGGTTCAATTAAGTACCTACTTATATAAATAAATAAATGAAAGCACAATAGGTATTTGTCTTTGCTATGAGTTTATAGTCACAAAATTTTGATCATCGAAAGAAAATAATTCGGAATTCGTGTTTTCTCGACTGTCTGCATACCTACCTAGTCGTATTTATAGGAAGGCGTTCAGTACATCCGAGCTCTATCTACAGACGCGCGTGACGATATAGCGTTAGGCCATCCATTTATACGCTGAACTACCTATAAACCTACCTATAAACGTTTTAAAATCTTCCGCAGACTTGACTGGTTTGACACACAATCAATACGCAAACTATTTCATTATTCGCTCGCACCCATGGCATGGCAACAAATGATGAATCGTGCTCTGAGATAGGTATTATGGACGAAATCAATAGGAATAGTGCTTGCCTCTATCCATTGGTAAGCAATAATCAATATGTAAATTTTTGTATTTGGAAATATGTAGATTGCGTCGGCCATTACATATTTTCGCAGTCGCGAATCGAAAAATACCTACCTGCGACATAAGTATTAGTATACCGTTCAAATAGGTACAAAATCTACATATTTAAACGATCGCCCCGGTTATGAAATCTTGTTTACTATATTAGTTAGGATGGCCATCCTAAGTAATCCTAACTCAATATAATAAACAAGGCTGATGGTGATGGCATTGGTGAAAAAGAAAATTAAAACCCATTGATTTTAAATTTTTCAATGCGGTACTCTACGTTGATGTCACTATTTAGTGTGGGCGTTATGTTTATTTATGTAATAAATAGGTAGGTACCTACTTACAGAGGATCGCAAAAGATTTCGTAACGATGTTGCAGAGTTCACTTTGATGTAATTATTTCTGAGTCTGAGTGGTAGGTATGTGAATACGTCACCAAATTCTTAGCCAAACATTCACATTTGGTACCTATTTATATCCAAGTCGGTTGTTACAAGAAATGCATATAAGACAAGAAACACGGTTCATTTGTGTTTTTCTATTAGAGAGAAAAAAAGATTGACGTCTACCTTTAAGAGTTAGGTATACTCACAGATACTGAGCCAGGCGTTTCATGACCATGCGGTCATGTCGCGCAGGTCGTAGAAGACGAACAAGGAAATGCTTCCTTGTTCGTCTTCTACGACCTGCGCGGGAGGGGATGTAGCTGGAGCATTTTGCGTTTTTTCTGTGCTCTCAGACCAGCATCAAAGAAATTACTACTTAATTTCCAAATATTGAATGTAAATTAAACTATAAATAAATCGTTAAATCCACGTGCGTGTAGTACAGCTCTAGAATGTTCTGGTTACAGAAAGTTTGCTATCTGATCGCGCTCAAGAAAATACTTCATGCTCGAAGTACTACATGCGCGTTACATAAGACACCGACACTAACTCCTAAAATGGTATCTACTGAGTTAATAAGAACCATCAAGATTAAAGATGTGTATGCCCATTTACGGTTTTAAATAAAGTCATAAGTTTAGAACTTGTGTATAAAATAGATCTAAATAGGTGGGTACAATACACCTTAGACAAACATTACCGTGGTTTGGTTATGATGCCCTGTGTACTCGTGAAGGGGCTTTATGATTTAAAATACTTACTAGCCAGGAACTCAGTCATGTATGATGTAATGTAATTTATGCTCTTAGCGTGTAATAATTTATTAAACAGGGATAACAAAGGGAGCCGCAGAGATACTTAAATGTAGATATGTAGAGATAACATCAATTGAATACTTACCATGATACTTTGCTATGAAAGGCAATTTCTATAATTATTAATCATCATTATATCTTAAAAAGAGATGTTGCCAAAACAGACAAGAAAACTGCGCCTGATTCACTCTGAAGATTGGATTATTGCCAAATGTGGGTTTCAGTTATTCCAACCAAGAAACGCGAGGAAAATTTGGCACAAATTGTTTTGTTCATCCGGCCGCTAGCGGCCACCTGTTTAATTTTTTTATTCGCCGGCCGGGTAGATATTCTTTTCATTATGACCCTGTATTGAGTGAACAACCTCTGCGACTGTGGACTTTTTTCTGTATAAATAAACCTGGTCAATGCCATACATTGGTGCGAAACGATACAATTTCTTTGACGGTGATGTTTTGATTTTTAAATAACTTGGTGATGGTTGATGAATTTTTTAACTACTTATAAAATTATCCATGCTGCTCTAGAAAGAAATTGGGTAGTCAACTTAACAATATGATAATGTTGCAGGTGCCTTTAATCGAAAATATAGATCATTTTAAGAAGGCTATTTGAATAAAAAAAATCTGCGTGTTATCAGGATTTTTTTATATAATTTTAAACATTTCACCGAAAGTGACGACACACAGCAATCGATGTGAACATTATTTCTTTGCCTACACTACAAAAAAAAACAACGATGTCTGTCAACTGTCAATGTCATGAGGGAAAATAAGTGAGATGTCGATGTAGGAAACCTATTTTCGAACACGGGATTGAGCCAACGAAACGGTCATCATTTAATGTAAAAAAACTGAGAGATTTTTTAAAGTTTTCTGCGTGAAAGAATATTATTTTTTGCTAACGCGGTGGTTTCAAATATACTTAATAATTACAAATAGAAGGTATATGTTATTTCGTCACTTACTGCTCTGCCACGAAGTCGGTCTTAGTGCGGGTCTTAAGAGTGTCGCTAAAGGAACGTTTGTGTCCTCCTGCATTCAAAAATAGGTATCCGGTTAACTAAAGATGACAGTGACAGAACAGTAGTGACAGACTGACAGTACCGCCAACATAAGTATAGCCAACATTACTCAAAAAGATCTTCATCGTGACGTCACAATATCAAATAAGCTTGAACTTGCTTAAAAATAAAGGTCATTGGGATTTTCGCATATATCTAAATAACTACGACCTTATTTCAAAATCTGATTACAGAAAGCTTCTCCTTTAGACTATTTCTCGCCATGGTATGCAAATCAGTTTTTTTTTAATTAGTTGACAAGCGAATTGTACGTACGCCCACCACCTTCCTTTTGTGACGTCACGCAGACTGTTTGGTTTATTTATATGGCAGTATGTTTGGTCTACCCAGGCATATCTGGTTTAGTACCTTTTGCATTTGTACTTAATGCTTTTTCTTGTTATTTGGTTTAGGTGGACTTAGAGCTAAATGGGGAGCCACTGAACATTCACATGAAGCTGGGAGAGTCAGGCGAAGCGTTCTTTGTGGAGGAAGTGGGAGAGGACGAAGCCGCCTGCTCGGCGCACCTCGCCACGTCCCCCATACCGGCGGCGCGGTTCGAGGACCTGTACGAGCCTCGCCGCAGGAACTCGCTGTCCGCCGTCGAGCCAGATCATGGACAGGCCTCTGATTATACCAAGCGGAGGTAGAACACATAATGATTAAAATTTTACTAAGACTCCGCTGTCCGTCTGTTTGTCTGTTTGTCACCAACTCCGCTGTATCTCATAAACCGTGATAGCAAGTCAGTTGAAATTCACAGATGTATTTTTGTTGCCGCTATAACAACAAATACTAAAAAAAGAATAAAATAAATATTTAAGGGGACTTCCTTTCAACAAACGTGATTTTTTATAGATAATGTACCGTACCCTTCGGGCGACCCTTAATCCGACTTGCACTTGGCTGATTATTTATAAAACATCCTATCTAATGGAAAAAATCTTTACATATATGTAAGTACATAAATCGTTTAGGCTACAGTTGTGGTTGTGAGTATGGAAGATAACTAGGAAAGGGAAAGACTTATTTGAATATAACCGATAAACCTTAGTATCGTTACTTACTTGATTTGGAAATTTAAAAAAAAATCTTTTATTGGAAGAAATTCTAGATAGAGATTTCAGCAAAATCGCAATTTATGTAAATAAATTAGAAAGCGATAGTTCGATCGCAATCTACATTTGCGTGTAATTTGAAAGCGAAACCACGGGCGAAACTAAACTGTACATTATCATTATTTATTTGTACGCATCACAATTTTCAGTGTACGTGAATGAAACAACACTTTAATATATATAGCAAGACTAGCTGTGCCCGCGACTTCGTCCACGTGAAAATCCGTTCAGCAGTTTCGGATATTCGGGTGTACAGTGTGAATACAGACACTGACATACAAACAAAAATTTAAAAAATATTTTTAGTGTTCTCTAACTCCTTATACATATATCTTACTCACGAATACATACTTTATTATCTGTATTTGGTGCCCGCGTCTTTGCCTGTGTGAATTGGAAATGTGTAAATTTGTAAGAAATAATGAAAAGCAATACAAGACCAGGGAACAATCGCGAGAAAGTAACATAAACACGCGATTCAAAGGACAATTTGAGCTTCCCACTGGCAGACCTGAAATATTTAATTCTGGTCCATTAGTTATGTCTGCAAAAATATATAATAAAATACCTGCGACTATAAAAGCTGAAAAAAAAAATAAAATTTTTATAAGGAAACTTTAGGAGTACCTTCTCGAAAAATGTTTTTATAGTTTAGAATAGTTTTTAATTAAAATTAGGTACATAGTTATTATTAAGTTAACTGTATAAATTTTGACTTAGTGTAATATTTCTTTTATTAATTTTAAGTGATGACATATTTTGTAATTATTCTGGTTTTAATCATTTTACTTACGATTTAGTTATTCTTTTTAGCGAGTCGATTTAGTTATTTAATATTCATTATTATTATTGTAGTTAACATCTATTTATATTATGTAACATGGAAACAATAAATAAATTAAAATGAAATCGGTTTTCTTACAGGCCCTTGTTGATGACATGACAATTTTAAATTTTTTGTCAGATTAGTCTGTATATTTACAGTTCAATTTTTTTATTGTGATGCGGTTTACTTTTAATATTGCAAATGTGAAAGTTTATAAGGATCTATAGATGTATGGATATCAGTTACTCATTCATAGAACAACTTGTGAATGGATGATAATGAACCCTTACAATAATAATCATAACCTTTGTGTATAAATATATAGGTATGCAGACGAAGTGAGCAGCCAATGTAACTCCCTATCTGTAAAAGTCTCCGAGCCTCGAGATAGTGTGTGACGTTCTCGATCAGTAGTCAAACGTAACTACGACATTCACGATCAGCACTTAGTCGAGACTCCGTTTGAGTTGAACTCTCCGAGGCGCGAGTCAATGAATTTCGTTCTCGATTAACACTTAGTCGTGCCTGTCTTTTGTCATTGGATTCTTGGGATCTACTCATCCGCTGTCTTTTCGCTTGTCTAATATTCTGAGACAGATTTGACTTTCTTCGTAGCATTTTTGAAAGCAAAGCAAGAAAAACAATAATATATATATTTAATTCAATAAATCTATGAAGCCAAGAATTTTTTAAAGATAATATCCGAAATACCTAACCAATCCACAAAGCAAGATCACAAAATCCGTATTGCTATAGCCAAATGTCAAATTTAGTTCAATTCATCTATATAGCCAAGAAGCTTTTGAAGGTATCTGAAATATCTAACCAACCAAACAGAGCAACATCAGAAGTCCGTATTTTCATAGCCTAGTATAGCCAAATCTATCTAAATATATATAACTCAAAGGTGACTGACTGACTGACATAGTGATCTATCAACACACAGCCCAAACCACTGGACAGATCGGGCTGAAATTTGGCATGCAGGTAGATGTTATGACGTAGGCATCCGCTAAGAAAGGATTTTGATCAATTCTACCCCCAAGGGGATGAAAGTTTATATGAAACTTTGTCAATTTTAAACGGATTGGGCTGAGACTTTGCATGCATAAAGCTACTATGACGTAGGCATCCCCTAAGAAAGGATTTTGATAAATTCCACACCTACGCGAGCGAAGCCGCGGGCAAAAGCTAGTGTCAGTATAAAATCAACGAACAACAACAACAACAACAGTAACTAACCAAATCACAAAAACAAACATAGCGCGTTTTAAATTTCTTGAGGCGCCATCTGTTGCTATTTAATGTAACTATAAAATCGCCCATAGAAAAATTATCTTTAAACTTTAAATGACGATAACTTTTTTATTTGACATCAGATTTTGATGAAACAAAGCCTATATATTGCTCAGGGATGACCTTAATCTTTTAGTGAAAACCGCGTAAAAATCTGTTCAGTAGTTTTAAAGATTAGCGAGTACATACAGACAGACAGACAAAAAAATCAAAAACATCTTTTTTGTGTTCTGTTACTCATTTTTATCGCCCACACCCATTTTTTGTTAATTTTATCAAATGTACAGACACGCGGTTCCTACTGTTTTATTATATGTTTTGATTAACGCCTAACTTAAGTTTAAAGTTATTTCTTTACAGGTACACTGCTGATGGACAAACAATGCAGAAACCTAATTTAAGTAAATTAACAAAAATTACCAAAGAGGAAACTTCAGCTAACGATAACAATGAAAATGACGCTCTGTTTGAAATGGAGGGGCTGGATGAGCAATCGGCCGACTGGAACGATGGCCGCACGCCTAAAACTTTCGCAGCGACCGAATTGGGAGAGGTAGAGAGTGTTGCTCACCAGACAGTGCAAAAAATCAGTGCTCACAATGATTTCCGACCTATCGAAGCCGTCTCCTCTAACATTGATGAAGGCAAACAGAACGGAAATGGGAAGAAGAAGAAAAAGACGAGGAAAGTCAGTTCCAAGAAGAAGCATCAACGGAAGTCTTCGACGAGTTCTATCTCGAGCCAGTCCGACCGCGCCGGCTCCGAGCACCGCGGCTCGCAGCCCACTGTCATTCCTAACTCCACCGACATCAACTTCTTCAGTGATACTGAAGTCCACTCCGCGGCACTTAGGTGAGATCCATTTTCATATCTCCTTACATTTGATTTATTTTAGGTATCATGCATGGAGACGTGCAATTTTTGTCTCTACAAACTAACGTGTGAATTTAATCTTTTCATATTACGTAGCTAGTCATGCTCTTGTGTTATGATTATAAAACAGAGTAGGTATAGTTTTTTATTGATTTAAAAACTCATGGTAAGTACCTAAGTACCTCAATTTTGCTACTTTCATCTAATACCTACCCTTTAATAAGGCATTGATGTAAGTGGATTACCCTTGCATGTCAACGAAAAAATTGGAAAATTCAAAATAGTAGTGCTAGGTACGACCGACATATGACGATAAGGCGTATTATGTAAAGCTCTCTTCTTGCACTGTGGTATCCATCCTTACGAGTATACATAGAGTGGCGTTTTTGTATGAATCTTTAATTGTGGTAATAAGTTTTGGGAACTCTAAAATCTTACTTATGCAGACATCTAGTTTAGTTGTCAATAGTGTTCAGTAGTTTAAAAATAAATTTGTTCTGATAAAAGTGGGATGAATATTGAGTCGCCTGGTTGCAGCGAAGAGATGTCCAACCTCAACCTGAGCGGCGACAACCGCATCCCGATGGCGTTGTCCGACACAGCGTTTGAGGTGCACGCCGCCTCGAGAAATGCGTAAACATTAATGATATAATTCCGTACCGCCACTTTTCGCCTGCCTTCTCACAAACTAATTCACACACCAGTTGACGAGTCAATAAGCCATTATTGATCAGTATTTACTCATCTTGTCTTTTGTTTGCGAAACTACTAAATACAATGACCAGTTATATGTAGGAAGTAGGGTGAATGTTTGCTCTTGACTCGTTAATTGGCGACTTGTATGTACTCAACAATATTTTTAATACTTAGTGATGTAGTTAGAAACGCTTCAGTTTTTACGCTTATGTAAAGCAATGCCATTATCCTTAGAGCACACATACCTTGCCATAAAACAATTTTTTGCTGATATTATGAAACTTACATTATGTTTATTTAGCGGTTACCATCATCAATTTCAGATGAACATAATATGTAGCTATGTTTATTTTAAGCATCTTGTGGGATTGACGTATTGATGTTCCCTTCCTTTTGTAGAAAAGTGTAAAATACTTAGGTCTGTACATTAGGTAATCACAAGAAACTAGAAGTAGCCTATATTGTCTAAAACAGTGGTTAGAGTTTCTTAGTAGAATAACTTTTGCTATTATGATTTAAATTCGCTTGCCAAGGAAAAGGAAAGGCCAATTTTAAATTTGTCACTGAATATTTTTTTAACATTGTAAACAATTTTACCAGGGGTTCACGCGGTGGCACTCCAGTACAATCAGACACAGAAGTTGAGCTGACTCGCACAAGCGGGGACAAGTCATCACAATCATGGCGTTGGGGTGAACTGCCCGAACCGCCCGTGCGCGGAATCGAATCTCCCGCTACTCCGGAGTCCGCCCCCTCGCCCGCTTCTCCCGCAAGCCCCGCGGAGCCTGCCTCGCCCACGGAACCCCTCAGCTCTGATGAAGAGAGGCATGGGCGCCGCGGAGTGCTAAGCGGCATGTTCAGATTCATTTCGGCGCGGGACCCCAACAGCGGAATAACGGAGGGCGTCTATCTGGATGATTTAGACCGCGGGCAGGTCGACCCGGGACTTTACTTCCCCAAACATCACGCTGATCGCTATCGCTCAGGTAAAAATGAAAAACTAGTTACTTATTTTGTAAAAAAACATTGTCTTCATATCGTGTCTTTTTGTACACATAAATGCCAAAACTTATTGTTGACTGCTCGTACATTGTGCAAAGTACAATGGTGATACTATAATTTGTGGTCAGAATTACCATTGAAATTATCAGACATTGACTTTTATTTATTTATAGATCCTTTGTACTGAATGTTAGTCATTTGACTTGGCATTATATTGTTACGTTACATGTGGCAGGTACTAGCAATCCGATCCCGGCGGCGGGCCCCACGGAGGAGGAGTACGAGTCGGGCAACGGGCCCTCGCTGCCGCAGTCCCCGGCCTCGCTGGAGCCGCCGCCGCTCGACTCCGACGACGATGAGAAACTCCTTGCCAAGTAAGTGTACCCATCTATTATTAGAAGTCCCCGTCTGCCCTTGTATGATATGTCTACGTTTTAATACATCTTGGAAGAGTTCGCAAAATATTGCTAATAGTTTTTACATACACACAGAAAAGTGTACACACTAAATTGGTGAATTATCAAATGTGATATTCTATTGTTTTAAAAACGAAGTATTCGTAAATGTATAAACTTAAAAATATTGTTATGTAAATGGTAAAACACGTTTGTCACGCCACACATGTAACTAAATAGTCTAGCTTTTTTCAACAAGCCGTGTCTTGTTTTTATCAATTTTACATAGTAAAACACGATGTTAACTGTCATATACCTACGTAACTTTTGTTTACAAACAAGTACTGACTTATTTTTTGACAAAATAACACGTTGAATACCTACTTAACACAATTCTTCTTGAGAATTCATGAACACGATGTTAACTGCCAAATACCTATGTAACTTTTGTTAACAAAGTACTAAAACTTTTTTTCCAAAATAGAAATTTATCCTTGAGTATTCTTTAGAACTTCGCAGTAGACATATAATGAACTTTTCAGTTTTCAGACTTTATCTTATGTTACGAGCTGTTACTGCCTCATCATATAACAAGAAGTTTTGCTCCCAGGGGTCAAATAGAAGTGTACGTGCGCGAGGACAGGGTATCGCGGGCGTTACCGTTCGAAGAGTTCTGTTCGCGCGGCGCCGCGCTGGCCAGCGAGGGCCAGCTGCTGGTGCGGCTCGGCGACCGGCTCATGCCCTGGCGCAGCGCCGGCCCGCTGCTGCTGTCGCTGCTTGCCTACCGCCGCCCGCTGCCCAACGTGAGTACACCAGCTCTCCTCGCTCTCTATCTCTCTCTCTCTCTCTTTCCTTCTCTTTCTCGCTCTCTCTCCCGCTCTCAATCTCTCTCTATTAACTTTGTTTCTGTGAAGAGCTCGGTGGCTCGGCGGGAGTGCGCATTACTAGCGCTTTCGCAAGTTATGCGACACCGGGCGTGCTCCGCACTTGGATGGGTGACCACAAGTGTCACAAAAATTTCTAGAGCCCCTCCGTGCTTCGGAAGGCACGTATAAGCCGTTGGTCCCGGCTGTCATCATTGTATGGCAGTCGTCAAGCTATGTCAGATGCCTTTAAGCAGCCTGAAAAATCTGACACCAGTGTTAGTTATCCTTGAGTATTCATTAGAACTTCGCAGTAGACATATAATGAACTTTTCAGTTTTCAGACTTTATCTTATGTAACGAGCTGTTACTGCCTTCACACTTACACACTCGAAAACCAAAATTTGTTTCCGATTGGATCCTAAGCTGGTACTTGGACTGCTGTCCGACTTTTTATTCTACGGTCGGTTCAGGATCATCGGAACATATTGAAGCAGTCAAACCAGCATTTTTTGGGTACGCCTCTTCTGCCAAGGGCCGGCATGGCAAGACATTAGTTTTCGTACTACTTACTCGTACAATTAAGTGTAGATCAATAAAGATAAAAGCTTGTTTTAATAAAAAAAAAAAACAGGGAATTAGATTTTTTTTAAATGTATACCATGGTCATGGCTTAGAGAACACCTAGCAGTACGTCACCTTTAATTGTTTAATTCATAACATATTATTATGATATTCGCAAATGCTAAATTCAAAGATATTTATTTGACTCATAAAGAATACATTCACTTGTAATATAAACAAATCATATTAAAACTAAAAATACACGCATACAAACATAAGTACAAATTTTGGTGTATTTGCGCTACTAAACGGATAATCCTAGGATATTGTTACGATATCTCAACGTTGAGAAATAATATAAGCAGAAGTATCATATTTATTACAAATCAAAGAATGCACTGCGTGCATAAATGTTTAAATAAGTACACAATGCTAATGCGCATGGTCATAGTATTTTTTCAATCTGAATAAGTCATGAGTGTGAAATTGGCTGTACAGTTATAATCAACTTGACTTTGAACTTGTATGTTTATATTGCCTTTTTTTAATAAATCGCTTTTCAATCCACTATGTAAAACCTTGCTTTCTAACCAGCTAAACAAAAAATTTATGGAGCCTTGATTTTACTTTTTTTTAACCCCCGAGTAAAAAGAGGTGTTAGAAGTTTGACGCTATGTCTATCTGTCTGTGGCATTGTAGCGCTCGAAGGGACCGATGCGGTTTTTTTTTACGTAATAGCAAGTTCTCTTGCGATGGTTCTTCGCTATGTCTGAGGAAAACCGGTTCAGCCGCTTAAAAGAGCTTGAAAGTCAGGGTTCCCTAAAAAAATACAGATATAGTACAATCGCTATCTTGACATTTTTGGACAGGGGTTTTTAATTTGATTTTTCAAATAAACTTGTGTAGGACTATACAAAGGTTTTAAGGCAAAATTCAATTTTTTATTCAGTATTTAGACCTTTACAATTTTTTATTCAGTATTTAGACCTTTACAGGCACTTTTACACGTCAAAACTTAAGGCGGTACTGAACCCTTCATGTAAGGCCGACATAAACTTGGATGATTAAAAAATAATGTTATGTACCGCAGCGTATCCTGGAGTCGCTGGAGAAGGGCTCGGACAAGGAGGGCTCGGAAGGCGCGGCGCGCTCGCCGCCGTCGGACGCCGCCAAGCCGCGCGGCTACTCCTGGTGGAGCTGGCGGCGCCCCGTCGAGCCCAAACGGTCAGCTCTATACATTTACGCTCTATAAGCAGGGAAAACACATGCTTGTTACTCGCACAAAAGCATGCCAGTTACGGGTAAAAACGAGCTACAAGCATGTGTAACTAGCTTCCGCCCGTAACCACAGAATAAGTACTAGTATAACGTACAGAAGTCTTACTCAGAAAATAAATTCAAAGAAATATCTACTTATTCTTGCTAGCACTATGGTTTAATTTAGCTCGCGGACTCCTCATCTCTTCGTTTGGATACCTAGACATCCATTGCAAGCCAATTTCATTCTTATTACTCTGGACAAACGATTCATGTAATTGAATTTTCCCCTTCGAAGTGGTCGCCGCGCGCATAGTATTAATGTAGGTATATTTTCGATACCTCAACGGCGAGTGACACAGGTCTGCCGTAACTCGCATGCCATGCCAGAATTTTGTTATGACTTCATTAGTTTTGTTGAATTTTTGGAATGTTATAAAAATGGCTCGTTGGGGCGACGAAAAAACTTTATTATTCGTCACGTGATCACGTCACACTATCGTGAACAAGTGTGTTTGTAGAAAATTTCTTCTCCGCTGTAATTAGTTCATTATTCATTTTATGGCACGTCACTGGCACGAAGAAACTTGATTTTAGTAACTAGTATGCCAGCCACAGGCATGTGTATCGCTGCTTTAACGGAATGCCAGTATCCGGCATGCTGGTTTACCAAAACCTGGCAAGCCGTTTACAGGCATTTGTATTCCGAGCTTACTGTCGCTGGAGTCGGGCTTCAATAGCTTATGCATCAAAATCACAACAAGAAAAAAGAACAAATAACTTACGGTGGAGCGAAATGTATAGAAAGCAATCTAAAATAACAATTTTAACGAATAAATCCGTGGTTCGTAGCCGTAGGAACAAGGAACGTATAAAGCCGTTGGTCCGGGTTGTTATCATTATATGGCGACTGCCATACAAACTATATCAGATCAGTAAAAAGAAAATCTAACACCAATGTGGGCCACTTATACACACGAAAAACAAACAATAATAAACAATATATTTCCAGTGATGACACATCACCAACGAAGGAGGAAACGCCAAAAGAAGCTACTCTAACAGAGACTGATAAAGCCGAAGAAAAGCCAGTAGATGCTCAAGTAGACAAACCAGTGGAGGAGGCTGTGGAAATATATAGTACCAACGAGGAGGAAGTCACGGAGTCTGCAGAACCAGTGGTGGAAGACGCGCCTAGTGCGCTTGAAGATAGCAAAATGCAGAGTATAGGTGAGGATAATACTGTTACGAAACAATACGTTTACTTCTTATTTACATCCTATTCATTCATTCATGCCTGTACTAAAGGTCTCTACCCTAGTACGTCGTGTTAATACACTTCAATTTGTTCTTTGACCATTCAATAGATTTCGATTTGTGAACGTGATTTAACAGCTCTATAAAAAAACTACTTGATTGAAGGGCTTTGACAAAAGGCAACGCAGATTTGACGAAGTACCGCAGTGTTTTTTTCTGACTTTTTCTTTTTTTTTCTTGTTGTAGACCATCACGAACATAGTTCATCCGATTCCGACCAAGAGGGCCATATGCAGAGACCAACACGCCGCCATTCCACATTCCGAAAAACACTCCGGCTCTCGTCTGAACAAATTGTAAGCATATTCTTATTTCGTTTCACTAATGTCTGAAATTTAGAGGTTATTGGCTACAAATTTGTGTATAAAAAGTTAAACAATGAATGCGACCAGAGATCTGCAACGCGATTGAGTATAATTTACATGTATATATAAACAAGTCCCACTGAAATAAAGGTTGATATAAAAAGTATACAAGTATAATAAAACATGCTATATCTTTGTCCACTACAAGCTTATACCATCCAGACAAAAACTTGTCCAGAGCTTCTCGCTACCTGGAGAGATGAGTGGAAGAATAAGAGGGAGGCCTTTGCCCAGCAGTGGGATATACATAATATCAATAGGCTAATAAAAAAAAATGCTATAGCGGTTAATACAATTAGGTAGGCAGAGCCATTGGTCACCAATCCCAACGAGAATCAAACCTAGTGACAGGTTACGCTAACCCATTGTTTGAAGAATTCTTAAGGTGATGTCCAATGACTTTTTTCTAAATTATGTGATACCAGGTGGCAACATATCGAGGTCAGGTCTAATGGGTGCTATCGTTTTATATGCTCACTAGTTGGCGCCACTGTTGCGTAAGTTCCAAAGTACGGCTGTCAGTCACTGTTATTATGGACGCGACAAAGATTTTAGTTTCTAACAAAATATATATATTGCATACCATAACACTTTACCGTAAAATATCAAGCATTTATTTATTTATTTTATCAAACTTTATTGATCTACAATATACATTGTTTACATTGGCAGACTTAACGCTAAAAGCGTTCTCTCCTAGTCAACCATAAGGATAAACAGAGATCTAGTTGCAGCGCAAAATAATTACCAAATAAATCCTAATAAATATACCTACATTTATTATATGTATTACATTACATACATAAACATACATACCATATATAAATAATGAATGATGATGGTGACAATTAAATATACATTATTTTAGAAGATGAGAGTGTAATTTTCTTTTAAATGAAAATTTAGTTGAAATGTCCTTGATGTCAACGGGTAAAGCATTCCAGAGTCGTGAAGCTTGTAGGATAAGAGTTTGCCATAAAATTTGTGCGATGTAAGGGAATAGAAAGAAGACAAGTATCGGCAGAGCGAAGTTGCCGATCATGAGTGTCGGAAAGAAATTGAAATTTGCATTTTAGGTATTGAGGAGAATGTGGATTCGAAAGAATTGAAAAGAGAGTGCAAAGAATTCACATTTGTCTGCGTTCACGGATTGGAAGCCATTTAAGCTTAGAACGGAAAGATGATATATGTTAATGTTTGCGAAGGCAGAAAATGAAACGAATACAATTATTAAAGCATTGTGTCTCGCAATCTTAGTTTGTTCTGAAAAAAAAAGGGAAACATAAGTTTCCGAAGAAAAAATGATCTCAAAGCAGTAGGACAAATTATACCACTCCAAACGTTCGCTTGTTTCTAAACATCAATTCAGTTCAGCCCTGAAGATTATGCGTACCTTAAAGAAGCAAATGCAGAAAATATTAAGTAAAAATATTTTTCCGTGATAATATTACTCGTACATGCTTGAATCAGACTTGATTTACCGCGACACGTAGATTTTACATATTTTTGATCAAAGTTCCAACAAAATTATGATTTCTATCATAGTCTAGAAGTCTGTAAAAGAAAAAACATAGATGTAAACTCGGTAAATGAGCATACTTTTGTCAATAAATGTGTTTGTAAAGCGATTGACACACCGCTCCGCAAAAACGCGCGTAGCGAGGGGCCGCCTTACAAAAATAACGCACGTAGACGCGGTGTCAGTGTGTTATACTTTGCGTATTTTCTATACAAATTATAAATTGTAATAAACGCGCGTAACCCTACCAGAAACAGTGAAAGTTGACATTTCGGAGACCTCACGCTACACTAGCGCCTCTAGCGGCAAATTCATACGCGATACCCTTTAATGGATTAAATAATCAAATAAATAT